>OU015743.1:90287071-90298768 GCA_907169655.1 Acomys percivali | reverse complement strand
ACACACACACACACACACACACACACACACACACACACACATGACAAGATGGACAGTCTTGTCTTACTTATATATAAAACATGAAAAAAAGGTCCTGGCAAGGAACATGTCTGTAATTCCAGCATCTCAGGAGGCTAAAGCAGAGTTATCACAAGTATAAGGCCTACCTGGGCTTACAGGGTAAGAGTTCCAGGCCAGCCTAGCCTAGGCAGCTCCTGGGAAGATCCTCTCTTAAAAGTATATATGTAAAAAAAAAACCGGGGGGGGGGGGGGGGGGGGGGAGGTAGCGGCACACACCTTTAATCCCAGCACTAGGAGGCAGAGTGAGGTCAGCCTAGTCTAACAAAGTAAGTTTTAGGACAGCTAGGGCTACAGAGAAAGCCTGTCTCAAAAAGCAAAAGCAGGGAGTGGGGGCACACTAAAGATATAGTTCAATAATAAAGCTCTGGCCTTATCTAGCTTGTGAGAGGCCCTAGCTTCATTCAACTCCAGTACCTGACCTCCAAAGAAAACAAAAAATTAAAGCAAACTTTAATAATGGACAAATACCTGCTTGGACATTCGAAAATCCAGGAGAGTGACAGTACCTCCCAACAACTCTTGAGGCAGAGGCAGGTGGATCTCTGCACATCCAAAGCCAGCCTACTCTAAAAAGCTTGTTTGGGCTAGCCAGGGCTACCCAATGAGACCCTGGCAAACAAACAATCAAAACAAAAAAACCCAGCATGCTACAAGCTGGAAATCTCAGCACTTTTAAGACTGGGTCACTGGGATCTTCTATTGGACACTAAGCTGGGCTACAAAGCACAGTAAAATCCTGTGTTTAAAAACAACACCACTGAGACTGAAGAGACGGCTCAGCACTTGTTGCTCTTTTCCAAAGGGCTGGAATTTCATTCTGACCACCCAAACCATATGTACCTACTACACAGAACGCACACACCCTTACACATAATAAAAATGAAAACTAAAAATTTATGACATATCAAAGGGTTGTTTAACAGAAAACGGAGGCTTTCAGGTTCAGCTCAGTGGCATAAATAAATGAGACCTTGGACTTGATCCTTAGCTCTGTGAAAGAAATAAAATGAATGAATGAGAGCTGAGTATGTTTACACACATCTTTAATCCAAGCACACAGAAGGTAGATCTGAGAGGGATCTGAGTTAGAGGCCAGCCTTGTGCACAGAGTTCCAGGACATCCAGGGATAGAGAAACTCTATCTAGGGAAAGGAAGGAAAAATAAATGAGGAAACAGGGTGGTCTGCAATGGTTCAGCCCAAGCTACAAAGAACCTATCTTTTTAAAAAAAAAGGAAAAAAGCATGAGAGGGAATAAATCCTTTCTAGCCTCCAGGATCTCTCTGTAGTCCTAGAAGGCCTGCTACTGGTGTGTGCTAAACCTAAGCTCCTGCGGCCTCTAGCTCTGGACTGCACTGGGATTACGGCACCACACCCAATTCTTGCCTGAATTTTAGAACTCACACACAATAGTTTTTTTTCTCCCCAAGACAGGGTTTCTCTGTGTAGCCTTGGCTGTCCTAAACTCGCTTTGTAGACCAGGCTGGCCTGGAACTCAGAGTGCTCAGATTAAAGGTGTGCACGACCACACCCGACCACATACAATGTTTTAAGACTGTTGAAGTATTTGTCTTGAGATGACCTTGAACTACTGATCCTCAAGTTTCAGCTTCCCAAGTGCTGGGACTACAGGCATAAGCTAAAGTTTGTTTTGTGTATGAACATTTTTGCATGCATGTTTATCACATTCGTGTTTGTTGGATCCCCTGGACTAGAGTTACAGATGGTTGTGAGCCACCACATATGGGTGATGATGACCAAACCCCATCTTCTGAGAAGCAACAAGTACTCTTTAACCACTGAGCCATCTCTTCAGCCGCCACTGAATTTTTTAAAATGAGGAAGCTAATACAAGATACTCTGTGAAGTGAAAATATTACACTTATAATGAGAAAAGTTCAGAATGCCCAGCCTAATGGGCCTTAGTCTTAGGAAGTATGAAAAGGGAAAATAGATGTCTCTTAATTCAAGAGCAATACCATAACAGGGTGGCTTCAGAATTGATGACACAGTGGGACTTTAAGGTTAATCTGTACCACAGGGAGACTATGTTACAATAAGATTAATTTAAAAAAAAAAAACCGTAAAAGATGACATTAATGAATGAGGGACCAGGAAATAAACAATCAAATCTTGGTCCTGAGGAGTGAAGCTTAGCAGTAAGAGCACTGGCCTAGTAAGTGTAAGATCTTGGATTAGATACCAGCACTGCTTAGATAAATGTAAACATTCAGCTGGGGGAGGGGGATATGCCTATAGTCCCAACATTTAATAAACAGGTAAAAGGAGCAAAGAATGTTTGAAGCCAACCAAGCCAGCCAGGACTACAAGGCACTACCTACACTAATTTTTTTTCTAAGAGTAATCTCTAATAAAGTAAGTCTGACAGCCAGGCATGGTGGCGCAAGCCTGTAATGTCAGCATTCAGGGAGGCAGAGGCAGGTAGATCTTTGTGAAGTTGAGGTCAGCCTGGTCAACAAAGCAAGTCCAGGACAACCAAGGCTGCACAGAGAAACCCTGTCTTGGAAAGAAAAGAGAGGCGAGAGAAAGAAAGGAAGAAAGAGGGAAAGAAGATAAGAAACGTTAGAGGTTCAGGACCCAAGACCTAGACCCTGGGCCCAAGAAAGTTCTCACAAACTGTTACACTGCCTCCTATGGTTAATCAAAGGCTATGGGGCAAGAACAACAAAGAAAATAATGATTAAATCATGCTCAAAGTACTAGGAACCTGTCACAAGTATTAACAAGGAAAAGGGATTTTTCAGGTGTTTCTTGGAAGAACAAGATCTCCCTCAAACTAAAGTTAGCCACAAATAAAGAAAGATGGTAAGAATCAGTTCAAAGTGGCAACACCTAAAAATCAATCAAGGAGACAAATACATAACCCCTTAAGATCTGGAGAGATGGCTCATTAGTTAAAGTTAAGGATTTAACAGAATAATACCCTACAACAAAGTGGATGGCACATTAAAAGACAATGTTATCAGTGGTTGGGAAGGGGTATTTCAGAGGTCAAATCCTTTTTTAATTATTTACCTTTATTTTATAGGCACTGGTGTGTTTTGCCTGCATGTATGTCTATGTGAAAGTATCAGATCTTGGAGTTACCAACAGTTGTGAGGAGCTATGTGGGTGCTAGGATTTGAATCCTGGTCCTCTGGAATAAGCAGTCAGTGCCCTTAACCTCTAAGCTCTCTCTCTCCAGCCCTTAAAAAAAAAGTTTCTACCTAGGAATAAACTCTGAAATCCAGGTACATGCCTGCAGGATACACCCATACTAAATCTACCATAAGGTTATCCAACTAATCCTCTCTTCCTCTGAATTACGGATCACTGAGCAGCTAATTATAATTTTTAGTCCCATTCATGTCTGTCTACAGAGTAGTATTTGGTCCACCAAAGATTCCCTAAGAAAAATACTAACCTAATGATACTTGGAAAATTCAGCTTTTCACTGTTTTCACAAGCCACAGCTTCTATCATCTTACTAAAATACCTTCAGGTATCTATTACTTAACCCTTCAATGCCTGAAATGCCTCTTGGGTAAAACAAAATTACTTTTCAGAAGAATGTAAATGAGTCTGTCACACCTAAAACAAGAAAAAGGTTAGGCCTATCAAATTTACAGTACAATCTCCAAAGGTAGTAATGCAGAAAGCTCGGGTCTGGACCCAGATTTGCTCAAAACTCATTATTTTCTCCATCACAGCATTCTTTATAGACAATAATCTCAGGTTACATCCAGGATTTAAGGCAACTCATTAAAATTTTCGGGGCTTTGTATCTTAAAAATAAGTGACCTTCAGCCAGGTGTGGTGGCTCACACCCTTAATCTCAGCACTCAGGAGGCAGAGGCAGGCAGATCTGTGAGTTCAAGGCCAGCCTGGTGTACACATTGAGTTCCAAGACAGCCAGATACTGTCTCACAAGGGGGGTAGGGGTGGGGGAAGGTTGACCTTCCTTGTAAGATTTAGGCAAAGATAACTTGTGCATATAACAGAATCAATCCAAACAAGGTTAATTTCCCTGTCTTCTGGGAATAAACAAAATAACCCCATGCTTTTAAAAGTAAAGCTCTGCTAAGCTGGGTTTCTTGTATGCCTAATAAACTGTGGTGTTGGTGTAAGTGTGCTGAGCAGCAGGATCGCTCCCATAAACACCACAGTGAGGTACTAATACCTGAGTGTTGACTTTCTAAAATCAATGACTGGCAGAGCAATACAAAAGAATGAATCCCACCCACCACCACAGGTTGTCTGAGTCATAAAAAGGAGGACCGGAGCAGCATCGTCTGACTTGAAAAGGGCTATCAAAATGGTTAGGCCCCTGTGCACAGGGTAGGACTGTTTTAAAAGGGGGAATTAAAACTACAAAAAAGGAGCTTAACAGAGATGGACATGGTAAAAATTATTCATGCTATTCAACTAGCTTCCTCCACATTTACATATGCCTTTCACGTTATCTCGACCAGACACAAGAACTTAAGAGTAGGTAGCCAGTAGGACCTAGGTTTAAGGAAACTGTTTAATCCACTCTTCAGATGACTTCTAGCACGTCAGTGTAGAAGAAGGCAGTAGGCTGTTTTAAAAATCTCCGCTGGTTGAAACAAATAAAATCTTTTTTTGACTGAAAGTCAATCTCTAAGGTTACAATCTCCTACCTCTTTCGGATTCAATCTCACAGCCAAACCCTAAACTCATAAGAAATAAAATAAATCCAGCGCTAACCGTCGTCCCACCCCCTCCCCCAGTACATCCACAACTTCGGAAAACTTTGTTCCCAGGCTTTCTAAACCCCTACGCATAAGCTCCCCCGAACCTCTCTTGATTGGAATGAGGCCTTCACCCGGATCCTTTTTTATTTTTCTTTCTTCGCTTCAGTTTTAGTCTTTCCCACTGATAAGCCTTTCCCAAAGGATCTCAGAAAAAAGAAAAAAAGAAGACGAAAAAGAACGAAGAGCAAAGAGCCGGATCTACTGTACCTGGGCGTTGGCTTCGTGGAGTTTGTGCTCGGCGGAGACGTGGTGCCTCAGGAGCAGGGTTTTCTTGTAGTTGCGGGTCCCTCGCGAAAGCTCATCGTGCCCCACCTGGGGAAGGTCCACGCTGGCCCCCTCCTCGGGGGTCTTTTGGCACCAGCCGCAAAACATAAGGCCAGTATCCTTGGAATACCGCAGCCAAGGGAAATCCTTGAGCCAAGAGCTCTGGAAGGAGCACTGGAGCTTCTGCATGAGGGACTTGGGCCTCGCGAGCGGGAAGTGTTGGACAGCCTCTCCTTCGCCAGCTCCCACACCGCTGCCCTCCGCTTCGTCCCCGCCATCGCCTCCCGACCGCCTGCTGCTGCTGCAGCTGCCGCCTTCCGCCCCACTGCCGTCGCCCGGGCTCGCCCCCTCCTCCTCGTCCTCGGTGCTGTCGCTCAGGGACGCGCCGTCCTGCATCAACTCCTTCCCCTCCAGCGCGTCCAGCTCCAGATCCACGGCCGCCGGCCCTCGCCCATTGAAATGCCTGAGGGGCCACGCCGAGGTCTCCGGGCGGCCGCGGCTGCTGCCATTGTTGCCGAGACCCCCGCCGCCTCCCCCGCGGAAGGCCAGAGTCCGACGGTTCCTTTCCGCTAACAGGGGGCCCCCCGCGCCGCCGCCGCCCAGCGAGGCGGGGCCGCCCGCGTCCTGAGGGAGCAGCAACTCCTTGGCGTCCTCGGCGGCGGCAGCAGCGGCCGCCCCGGCGGAGGCCTCCGAGTCTTGGGGCTCCAGGCCCTCCGATTCCATTTCCTCGTCGGCCCCGCGCCCATTGGGCTGCTGCGGCGCGGGCTGTCGCGGCTGCGGCTGCGGAGGCCAGGCGGAGGCCTCCCCGCCGGCGTTATTGTTCGTGGGGCCGCTGCCGCCGCCACCGCCGCCACCGCTGCCGGTGACCAACCCGCCTCCTCGGAACGCCAGCGTCCTGCGGTTCATTTCACTGAACGACATGGCGCGCGCAGCCGCCGCCGCCGCCGCCGCCCGGTGCCTCGGCTCGCGCCCGGCCTCGGGTCGCGTCCCGCGCGCTCGCCCGCCCGCCGCGGCTCCCCTAACGACTCGCCCCCGCCCCCGGCGCTGCGTTGCGCTGCTCTGCGCTCCCGCCGGCCCGGCCTCACCCTCACCCTCGCGCTGGCTCCCTGGCCGCCGCCGCCGCACGCGTCCGCCGCTGCCGGCTGCCGCCCCTGTCCCGGCCGCGTCCTCTCCACCCCCGCCCCGCCGCGCTCCGGGCAGCGTCCCGCGCGGAGCGGTGGGCGGGCGGCGGAGCGGCGAGCCGGCGGGGTTGGGGGGGGGGGGCGCGTGCGGCCTTCGAAGTTGAGGAGGAGTGCGGACGCCCCTCCGCTGCCCCGCTTCAGCGCCGCGCGACTGCACACCGGCCCGCCAACAGCTCTCGGTCTTCGGGGAGCCGCGCCGCCGCCGCCGCCGACTGCCGAGGCGCGGACGCGAGGAGCGCGCTAAGCCGCCGGGCTCCGCCACATAGCGAGCCGACAATAAAGCCGGCGGAGCGTTTCCGTCCGACCAGGCCCTGGCGGAGGTCGAATGGCAAATGAACAACGGACCGTGCGCCCACAATGCACCGGGGTAGCAGTAACCGCTGGAGGGGGAGAGGGTGGGGGCCGGCCGGGGGAGGGGGCGGGCTGGGCCGGGCTGGGCTGGGCCGGGGGCGCCCGGGGACCGGGAAAGGGGCCGGCCGCTCGGGCCTGCGGGCGGGGGTGCGGCCGCGGGAAGGAAGCGGGTGGCGGGCGGCGGGCGGGGCGCGGGGCCGGGGTCTCGGGGCGGGGCCGGCTCGGCCAGGACAAACAGCTGGCGGGTGTCAGGGGCCGCCCGGCCGGCCGCAGCCGCCGCCGCGCGCCGGGGCGCACGGTGCCCTGCTCTCGCCACGACTCCACCTGGGACTCCAGGAGTAACTGCGGTGGGTGGGAGCGCGCAGCAGCCTTGTCATCTGCTGGGTGTGTGTGTTGGGGCGGGGTGGGGGGGGACACGGGTGGCCGTGCCCGAGGAAATGAACTTATTTTGCTCCTTCACAAAAGACTGGACCAGGCGGTGCCCTCCTGGCGAGGACACCTCCTTGAGCGCATTGTGTGCGCCAGGCAGCACCTCTGGCCCCGGGCAACGATCGTTTCACAGAAAATGCACCGCCCCGAGTGTCTTATTGCTGTGATGAAATGGAAATTTAAATAAAAGGTCGAACACGTGCGCTCACTGGGAAGTATTGACATGGGTGTTACATCACCAGCAGCCAATCAGATGGCTCCAGTCGTGTTTATACTTCTACAACCACCTTGTGAGTATTACAGTATGTCATAGCGTTATAAATATTAGGCAGGGTTTTCCCCACGAGCGGGGAGGAGTCAGCTCCTGCGGGCGCTGCGTGCGGCTGCGAAAGGAGTGCAGCGCTGAAGACAGCGTGTGCAGATGAGAATTAATTTTGGGGACTTTGAGAAAAGCTCTTGGCATCGTGTATGGAATTTACAGTGATTAGAACTGTCTAAGCTGGAAATGAACCTCCTGAAGTCATATTAGTCTAGGTTTTTTTCCTTGCTAATTAAGAGCCCTCAAACTTACCCTCTATTCCCCCTCCACACACACACACCTTAATCTCAAAATAAAGAAATATCTACCCCAAGCTGATCCAGAACTCAGCAATCCTCCTGTCTCAGCGTCCCACAGGTGTGCACCACCATGCCTCACAAGATAAATCATAAAGTCCTTTATTTGAGCCTATTTCAGGCTTTCCTTTTCCTTTCCTCCTAACTTGTTTTTCTTTTTTAAAGACAGAGTCTCTGTGTAGCCCCTGGCTGTCCCAGGATTCACTAGGCCTAGAACCCACGGAGATTCACCCGCCTGAAGCTTGCATCACCATACTTGGCTCCGTTTTCCCTCTTGAGTGGGGGGTCTCTCCTCTTTCAAGTTTTAAAATTAAGATGCTGGAGGCTGGATAGATGGCTGCTCATCCAGAGGACCCAGAATTAAGTTCCCAGGACCTATGTAGGTGGCTCATGACACAGGGTTTGTGTCAGCTGCTTTTGCTGCCAGGCACCAGGCACACGTGGTGTACAGACCTATGTACAGGAACGACACCTGTGCACACAATTATCATCATCATCATCATCATCATCATCATCATTATTATTATTATTATTATTATTATTATTATTATTATTATTTCTCCCCCTCTTCCTCTCTCTCCCCCTCCTGGTCCTCCTTTGGTTTTTCATGCAGCCTTGCCTGTCTTGGAACTCACTCTGTAGACCAGGATGGCCTCGAACTCACAAAGGTCTGTCTGCCTGTCTCCCAAGCGCTGGGATTAAAGGTACGTGCCACCACCGCCTGGTTTACACCATTATATATATATAATTTAAGGCAAAATTTCCCAAACATGTTATAAATTACTAATTGCTAATACTTTTCTTTTTAGACAGCTTTATTACACAGCCTAGCTGGCCTTGAGTTCATTGTTCTGTACCGTGCCAGCTACTAAGATGGAATTTTTGGTTTACTTATTTTGTTTAGATGGATCTTACTTTATATCTGTGGATGTCCTAGAACTCAGTGTATACATAAGGCTGCCTTCAAACTCACTGCAATTTTGCCTCAGTCAAGGCTGGGATTAAAGGTGAGAGCCTACACAGAGAAACCCTGTCTTGAAAAACCATTAAATAAATAAATAAAAATAAAGGTGAGAGCCACTATGCCCAGTCGCCTTAACATTTTCAGTTGAACTAAACTCAAGCATGAATATTGAGATGTATGTGTTGATCTATATCTTTCAAAGCCACGTTGACTTAGCTCACCTTGACTTTAGTACCTGGTGTATTGAGGGTTTTGTTTTGTTTTGTTTTTTGTTTTTCGAGACAGGGTCTCTCTGTGTTAGCCTTGGCTGTCCTGGACTCACTTTGTAGACCAGGCTGGCCCAGCTCTGCCTCCCGACTGCTGGGATTAAAGGCGTGCGCCACCACACCCGGCTTGAGGTTTTGTATATGAAATAAATTGATCAATCCTAATGCGAGCTGTTTCCTTGTATCTGTTTGCCTATCACCTATAACAGGCAACACAATTTCCCTGTGCAGACTGACAGGACTTCGAGTTATCGTCCCAGCAATACACACATCATTACCTGCCCACACTGTCACCTGGCCATCAGGTGCTCTAGGCCACTTACTCTGATAAAGGTCCTCAGATCTGTACCATTGCTGAGTTCTGGTTGTTGATTTTAAGACAGTACTGCAGCCTGCATATGCCTTTACCTTGGAGTAAGAAGAGAAACCTGCCTGCGGTGGAAAAAACGTAACAACAATGACGTGACTGGCTTGCCATGTTTTTTTTTTTTTTTAAGTTCTAAGCATTTTGCAAATAAATACATCATTATCTCTTAACCATTGCAGCCGTTTTCTCTTTAACAAGTGGTTATTGACATCAATAAGTTATTAAGATGTTGAGAGATGTCATCTGTATGTCTGTTTTATTCAGAAACTAATAAATCTTTATCGCCAATCTTGTATCCCTACTTAATCTATATATAATAGGAGCTATATTTAGTTATGCTAGTATTTGCTTTCTAGAAGCAACAGAGTCAATAAAAAATGTCTGACTCCTTAGCGGCACTTACAGAGTACCTTTCCTTTCACACACATCCTTATGTTTTATGAAGTCTCCACTGTCGTCAGGTATGGTGGCACATTCCTGCAATCCCAGGACTAAGGAAGCTGAGGCAGGAGGATCAGTTCAAGCTAGTTCTGTTACATAACAGGCTTTAGGCTAAGCAACTCAAGATCCTGTCTCAAATAAATCAATGAACAAATATAACAAATATTTCTTTTTTTGTGTTCTTTCTTTCTTTTGGTTTTTTGAGACAGGGTTTCTCTGTGTAGCCTTGACTATCCTGGACTTGCTTTGTAGACCAGGCTGGCCTCAAACTACAATGATCTGCCTGCCTCTGCCTCCCAAGTGCTGGGATTAAAGGTGTGTACCATCACCACCCAGCTATGAACAAATACTTCAATACAATAAGCCAGGCATGGTGGTGCATGCCTTTAATCCCAACAGGAGGCAGAGGCAGGCAGATCGCTGTGAGTTCAAGGCCAGCCTGGTCTACAGTGAGAGTTCAGGGCAGCCAAGATAACAGAGAAACCCTGTTTCAAAAAAACAATACCAATAAAAAAGAAATAGTTTCCACATTGTCTTCCTTCTGGAATTATCTTTAAATACAAGTTGACTGAGAATGAGTGACATTTGGGGAGGGGATCTACTGAGCATCTCAGCTGATTGCCTAGAACTCTGTATCTCCTGAGGGCCCAGTTCCCTCCTCTGTACTCCACAGGCACCCTGCCCCCAACACACACATAAAAATAATTTTTAAAAGAGTGAAGATACTAAGGCTGAGTATGTGAGCATGGAAGGCTTATCCAGCACAAACCATGCCCTTCATTAGATGCCAAGGACCTCATAAAGCCAGGCATTCTAGCACATACCTGGGATCCCATCACTTGGAAAATGGAGGAAGAGATTCATAAGCCATCCTTACCTACATTAGGTTTGAGGCCAGCCGGCATTCAGGAGCTCCTGTCTCAAGAGAAAGGCGATGATGATGATGGTGGTGGTGATGGTGATGATACTAGATTCATGTGAATGCTTTAAATTCTGTGACCATGAAACCTAATGAGCCAGGCTGTAGCGGTGAGCACAAGTAGCTGTGGGCATGTGCTTGTGTATCGACTTTATTTTCTCTAAAACCTAAAGGAGATCAGAAACCTTGAAGGAATCAGAAACAGGTCTCTGCCTCCAAATACCCAGTGCCAAGGGAACTTTGACTAAGAAGGGGATCTCCTTCTCTGTAAAAGGAGTTTTTAGGAATTCCCCCCACTAACAAGCAGGGACCTGTTCTCCCCTGTATCCCCCATACTTACTGTTAGGGTTCTACCATATATAAGGGAATCCCCCCGATGCTTACCAGGGGAACCCCTGAAGAATGGGGCAATTCCAAGCAATCTGTCCCCTAACTTCACTCTAAGCTATGTAAGCGGTACGGAGGTGATGCTTCTTGCTGCCCCAAGGGACTGTGCGATTAACTCCTGGACCTGGCTCAGCTGGTCCTTGCGCAGACTGGACTGTCCTCTAGGAAGAGGGCTTCTGCCACTAGGCACTCTGCCTGTTTAGGATTCAGAAACAATTGCCTGTTCTGTGTCCCAGAAAGATGGGGCCTGGCAAAAGCAAGTAAAGAGTAACACTTTTAAGAAATGCTTATGACATACATCTTCCCTCACAACTGTTGTAACCGAACTATACACAAATAGAGTTATAAGTTATATTGTTTTTTCTTTTATACATTATTTATTAATATGGGTTTTTTTTTCTTTCAAGACAGGGTTTCTCTGTGTAGCCTTGGCTGTCCTGGACTCTTTTTGTAGATCAGGCTGGCCTCGAACTCAAAAGAGATCTGCCTGCTTCTGCCTCCAGAGTGCTGGGATTAAAGGCATGTACCACAACGCCAGGCTCTGCTACATTAAAATTTAAACTTTATCGTTCAAATATAGTTGTAGGAGGAAAAGAAAGTCTCAGCCACTATTTCTAGTACCAAGATTTAAGCAATATGATAAAATGGTATATCTGAA
>OU015743.1:90233311-90280044 GCA_907169655.1 Acomys percivali | reverse complement strand
CACACACCACTATCCTTTGCTTTTTTTTTCTTATTTTCTTTTTTTTTTGTAAGCTCACAAATTGCAAACTCTGACAGATCACTGGTCTAGGAGTAAGGTTTGCTGTTGTTCCTGTTTGTTTGTTTCTTTGGTTGGTTTTTCTTGCTATGTAGACCATGGTGGTTTCAAACTCACCAAGATTCACCTGCCTGTGACACCTAAGTGCTGGGTAAAGGCATGTATGACTGTGTCCAGTTAAGGGAAATGGTTGACACAACAAAATGTCCTGGACTTAATGAGGAGAAGAAACAGCCAGCTTACCACAAAGTTTAGTGCACACAGTCATCAAATCACTGAAAGGCTTTTCTCTGAGCTCTACTGTGTATCAGAAGTTAGGATTCAGGGCTGGTAAGATGACTCAGCCCATAAAGGCAGTGCCGTCAAGGCTGTTGACCTGAATTCCATCCCCAGGACCCATTTGATGGAAGGGGAGAACCAACTCCTACAAAATGTCCTCCCAACATGTCTGTGCTCCTTCCCACCTCCCCTTTGGTTGTGTGTTTGTTTTTAGAGATAGGGTTTCTCTGTGTAGCCCTGGCTGTCCTGGACTCACTTTGTAAACCAGGCTAGCCTCAAACTCACAGAGATCTGCCTGCCTCTACCTCTCAAAGTGCTGGGATTACAAGCATATGCCACCATACCCAGCTTGCTCTTTCCCACAATAAATGAATGTTGTTTTTAAAAAGTATTTAATAAATAGGACTGCTCAAACTCTCTAAAAATTCAAACTTCACTGAGGGAGAAGAACATCCAAACTAGGAAAGACAGGAAGCTTGCTCAGTAATAATAGTGTTTACCTATACTTGAGAATCTGGGTTCCACCTCCAGCAGCAAAAATAATTATGAAAGTAAAATGCTAATAGACTCATGTTCAAGTTGCTATGGAAATGCTAGTAACTTGAAAAATGAAATAGTCTATTATTATTATGATGATGATGATGATGATGTTGATGATGATGATGAGACATGGTCTCCCTCTGTCTGTAACTCAGGTAACCTAAACTTTACTATGTAGCATGCCTGAATTCAGAGTAATCCTCCTGCCTCAGCCTCCTAAATGCTGAGATTACAGGAATGAGTTATTGTACCCAGCTCAGACTGAAAGCTTTGAGGCTGAGGTTTTAGATACAAGTGAAATATAGTTTACTTGAAATGTAAGCAAATGTTATGGAGGTCAATGTATTTAGAGGGCAGCAGAGAGACTTAAGGTGAGGTGGGATGGTTAGTACAGAGAGACTAATTAGAGGTTTGGCATTGGAGTTTAGTGACAGAAAGCTTACCTCAGATATGGCCAGCCCTGGGTTCAGTACAAAATAAAACAATAAAAGTTGTGCAGTTTTCCTAGTAAGATGAAATGAGAAAACTGAAAGACACAGAACTGACTACATCAGCATATGCTAACATCTCTTTCCTTCATACTAATGATGTAGTCATCATCAATCAATTCGATTTTTAACTTGGCCTTGATGTAGATCTACCTGCCAAGAAGAAATTTCCTTTGGAAACAAGGTATGTTGCCCTGCTACGCCTGTTGATGAGAAACATAAGTAAAGCAATTGTTTCTTCTAAATTTGCTTAGTTGGAAGTAGCATACATGCATCTCATACATTTAAAATACAGTCATCAGGCCCAGTTTGGAGAGCCATGCCTAAATGGTATCTCTGAGACCTAAGAAGAAATACGATAGTTGACCCCACCTCTTGCACCCCTGCCCAAGAAGCTGGAGGCCATAGTGCTTACTCAGTGGATTGTCCCCACCAGCCTGCCACCTCACAGGGACACAGAGAGACACCAGCTTGCCACCTCACAGGGACACAGAGACACCAGCTGGTCACCTCACAGGGACACAGAGACTTCTTCAGTCCCTTCTCTTTTTTTTTTCTTTTCTATTTTTTATTTTATTTTAGTGTGTGTGTGTGTGTGTGTGTGTGTGTGTTACTATGTATTTAACCTAGTGACTCACACACACATACTCAGCAGGCCCCTTCCACTGAGCAATTGCCCCCAGCTCAACAATCAAATCAGCAATGGTTTCATAAGATGGCAGTGACACTTTAAAAGACCTTAATGTAACCCCAGCATTCGGGAGGCAGAGGCAGGCACATTTTTTGTGAGCTCGAGGCCAGCTTGGTCTACAAAGCAAGTCCAAGACAGCCAAGGCTATATAGAGAAACCCTATCTAGAAAAACAAAAGTCCTAAATATGGCACATTTAGGAAATAGAGGCAATAGAATCAGTTGTTCAGAGTTATTTCCAGCTACATAGAGAGTTCAAATCCTGTGTTAAGCTGAGGGTATATGAAGTATATGAAAAGCTGCAATATTGTGAGCTAATTAAGTATAATTAAACCATTTAATGCATAAGGATAAATGAACAACCGTAATACCTAAAATTCTTAATCCAACTCCCAGTAAGTGAAGGTAGCACTTTAAAAAAAAAAAATGAAACAGGGTTTCTCTGTGTAGCCTTGGCTGTCCTAGACTCACTTTGTAGACCAGGCTGCCCTTAAACTCACTGAGATCTGCTTGCCTCTGCCTCCCAAGTGCAGGGATTGCAGGTGTGCATCACCAGGCCTGGCTCAAAGGTGGCACCCTTCATGATCAGCCAACATAATGTCCCCCCAGACACACACACCTTCCTCTCCTGGTGAGACACGCAGAGCTCCTGTGGGCTGCCTAGCACAGTGGCACACTCTTACAATGCCAGCACTTAGCAGGATGAGGCAGGAGAGTCTCACGTCTGACACTGGCCTGGCCTGCATAATGAAACCGCATCTGGCAAGGGAAACAAAACCCAAACAAAGCAGCTATGCACTGGGATGGACAAGACAGAAGAAGGAGAAGAGAGCAGTCACATGCCCCCCGTGGATAAACTGCTTCGAGCTATTGCAGAACTCAGAGCGAGCTGGTCCTAGACAGCTTCACTGTAGACACACTATTCCCTCTCAGAGTCAGTTAACAGTAGCTGAGGGTCCAGGGTCAGCCAACTGAAGTGAGGCAGGCAGGTGGTTTTCCTGCTACAGAGAAGAGAATCAAGTCTTTTTGGCTCACTAGGTTTCTTGCCCTAACTCTGTTTCCCCAGGCCAGTCACAGCCAGAGGTGTGTTGTGAGAAGTCACCATGCCTCGCCAGTCCTCGGGAACGCTCAGGCTCAATAAGCAGGTACAATTCAGGGCCAGCCTTCTCGCTGTCCTTGTTTAAGTCACCTGACCCAACAGCCCCAGGATTCCCTTGTTGATTCTTCCTGTATCATGCTTGTTCAGCTTTGCTCAAAAGACACCTGGTGGAGTCATGATTCGAGACCTCACCACTCTCGTATGTTTGATGTCACTTTAGCTGACACATTAACGTCTACAAAGTCACCTCCAGGTGACAGGCTCAAGTCACACCCACACACGGTTTGGTGCCTAGGGGCAAGTTACTTAATAACTGGAGATACTGGCGTCTTCGTTTGCAAAATGGAGCTAATAATGGAATAAGAGCAGCCTCCTGAGTTCATTGTGAAGATTTAATGGGATAATGTGGGTAAGGCACTTAGCTCAGTGCCTGGCAAATAAGATAATTAATTTAGTCCACATATTTAAGTACTTTGTGTTTGTCAGATATTCTGTCACAGACCAATGGTGAGCCAGAATAGACATAATCCAGATGAGGTACCTTGGTCTTGACATGTGACCTTGTGCGCATGTCATGAAATGTCACGCTGTACCCTAAAGATTTTTATAATTATCATGTGTCAATTACAAGTATAAATTACTACAACCTTTGCTCTCAAAAAAAAAAAAAAAAAAAAAAAAAGAGTCATGTCTCATGTCATGTGTTGACAATCATCAGAACAAGTGTGGAAAGGAGGCAGAGGGGGTTTCCTGTCAACTTGACACAAGCTCGAGTCATCAGAGAGGAAGGAGCCTCAGTTGAGGAAAGGCCTCCATGAGATCCAGCTGTAGGGCATTTCCTCAATTAGTGATCAACAGGGGAGGGTCCAGCCCATGGTGGGTGTTGGCATCCCTGGGCCAGTGGTCCTGAGTTCTATAAGAAAGCAGGCTAAGCAAGCCATGAGGAGCAAGCCAGTGAGCAGCACCCCTCGATGGCCTCTGCATTAGAAACCCTAACTATGACAGATGTCAGGAGTGAGAGAAGAGAGCAGAGAGCATCTGGAGAATCAAAGCAAGGACAGAATAGAAAAATAGGTAAGACAAGGTCCAAAGGCCAATGATTCTCACCTTTCCCCAAGCTGCAACCCTTTAATATCTTCCTCATGTTTTGGTGACCCCCAACTATAAAATTATTCCATTGCCACTATATAACTGCAATTTTTTCTACTGTGATGAACTATTATGTAAACATCTGATATGCAGGATATCCAACATAGGACCCCTGTGAAAGGGTTGTTTAACCCCAAAGGGGTTGTGACCCACAGATTGAGAACCACGGAGGCTGTTAGAAGGATGATGAGCACTTAAAGATAAAACAGAAGAGAACCGAAAAGTCTTGATGTGGAAATTTAAGAAGAATACAGTGTTGTGGATATTTCTCAGGTTTCTGAGCTCAGTCTCTCAAACAGGTAGCACCAGAAGGTGAAAAGTTGGGAAAGGGTAAAATTAGAAATTCATGTTTGGCAATCTGACTTTGAAGTCACTTTGAGACATTTAAAAAGATACGTAGACTACCACTCATAGGAAAATATATGCAAGCAATACATAATATGCTATATATAATAAATAGGTAGCAGTGTATGTATATACATGTATATAGGCTGTCTACAGGTGGTGAGATTACTCAACAATCCGGTGACAATACTGCTCCTGGCTTATTGATATGTCATATGAACCTGAGTGGGAGAGTTGGTACATGAAGGTAAGTGTATTAGGAAGAGAGCCGATGGGAAGGTGACAGGCTTCATGGGTGCGGAAGGCAGTTAATGACTTCTGTCCCCAGCAACTTACAGAGCACATTCTGGTATAGTGAACGCTAGCCAAGAG
Source organism: Acomys percivali (assembly GCA_907169655.1). Taxonomy (NCBI): domain Eukaryota; kingdom Metazoa; phylum Chordata; class Mammalia; order Rodentia; family Muridae; genus Acomys; species Acomys percivali. The sequence goes on along the minus strand of OU015743.1, from coordinate 90,275,025 downwards.
GAAAGAAGTCACCTCGGAGTGCCAGTTGATTCCTGCAGCCAGCGCGTCGTGTCTTCCATAGGGTCTTACCATCATCCAGCTCTAGTGAGGAGCCAAGAACAAGAGCAATAGCCTGCAATAGTTGGGGTGCCACTGGGCCTCCCTGACCAGCAACGCATAAAGGGTATTCCAATCAGACACTGGGATTTTTGCCTAATAATTTATGGCTTCTGGGACCAGTATTATTCATCCGTGCAAAGTATCTGCCTTCAAACTCTCTTCTGAAAGTTATGTTTTGAAAGGCTTCCAAAATAGTATAGGTTTCCATTTGGCTTTTTCATCCATTCTTCATTTTGTTAGCTCTACCTCCTACCCACCCACGTCCTGTAGTCCCTTACCACTGTTTCCACTCAAACATTTCCAACTATAGTAGTGTAATTTTTTTTTTTGAGTCAAGGTCTCTGTAAGTAGGCCTAGGTATCCTTCAATTCTTTATGTAGACTGGGATGACTCACCGAAACACTCCTGTCTCTGCTTGGATTAAAAGTGTGCACCTCCATACCTCGCCTAGTAATAAAAATTTTGATGGTTGGTCCTTAGATTTTGTTAATTAGCCAATTAATAAAGAAATAAAAACCATATGTCCAAAAATAAAAATGTTTTGTAAGTAGGTAGTTATTGAATCTGAAGCCAGGAAACACCAAAACGAAATACAATATTCAAGTAGCTTTAGTATAAATTCACAAGCATTTACTGAAGATCATTGGCCTAGCTTGGTATGGTCAGAGGAAGCAGAGACACATGAACCACAAAATGAAATGGTATGTTCTAGAAAGAATGAAGAGAACAGCATTTGAAAGGGGAAGCATGCTGGGTGTGGTGCTGCACACCTTTAATCCTAGCACTTGGGAGGTAGAGGCAGTTGGATTTCTGTGGGTTCAAAGCCAGCCTGGTCTACAACGTGAGTTCCAGGACATCCAGAGCTGTAATACAGAGAAAGCCTGTCTGGGAACAAACAAACAAACAAACAAACAAAAGAAGGAAGGAAGGAAGAGACATAAAATCATGAGGGTGATCAAGGAGGTGAAATTATCTTGGAATAAGCCACATTTGAGTGTCACCCATGATATCATCACAGTAGAACAAGTAAAAAGCAAAAACCCTATGTTCAGTAGGCTTTTTTTGAGACAGGGTCTCTGTCTCAAAATCTAGACTGGGGACTTTTCAATATACATTTTGGAAATCACCAACTTATAGCAAGTCACTAAAATCAGAGTAGATGAATAAATGAAGGAAAATACACAAAGTCTTAAGAGATGAGTCTTGACTTTTTCTGCAGGAGGAGAGCGTAAACACAGGGCCTTGCGCATGCTAAGCAATCAATCTACAACTGAACCACCACCCAAACCATCAATAGAGAACTTAAACTGTGGGATAGTGTTACATAAGGAAATGGTGAGACAGGAATCCCTGGGATAGCCCCACATCTGATAAATCATTTTCACAAGTCACTTTTCGTATCTGCATCTGGGCCTTCCATGCCTTGGAGTCCGTTCCTTCCATTATTCTGTCTTGAAGAGAGAGACAGCTGTTCTTCATCTTGTGTGGAACAGCCCTTCCTATGCTCAAATACTGTCATTAAGGAACCCAGCAGTCTTCTAACTTGGGCTAAATAATCTCTAGCTCCTATTTCTCTAACCCTGTAATCACCGCCGTGACTCCCTGTAGAATCTCTTCCACTTTCTCCACATCCCTCTGTTAAGTTGTGGAGGCTGTGGATAGCCAGAAGTTGTACTTGCAAGTTTCACTTTGAGAATCATTGGAGTTTCCTTAAATCAATCTCTCCCTCTCTTCCTCTGTTCCTCCCTCCCTCCCTCCTTCCCCTCCTTCCCTTACTCCCTCTCCCCCTTCCATTCTTTCTTCATCCTCCTCCTCCTCTTCTTCTTTGACAGAATCTTGATCTATAGAACTGGCTAGCCCACAACCAGGACATCCTCAAACTTGCACCAACCTACCTTGCGTCTGACATCCAAGTATTAGAATCACATGTATTTGCCACTATGCTTAATTTGTTTTCTTCTTTCTTTTTCTTTTAAAGATAGGCTCTCACCTGAGTCCTTAGAATACCAATCTGCCAGACAAGGCATGCAACAATGGCATGAGTGTGCTAGGGGTAACCAACCACTTCCTGATTAGATCTGATGCCTGGTACTATAAACCTAGTGAAAAGCTGATGGCTCAGGAGTTCATAGGCCATATGGGGGAATCTACTACTTTTGTTGTTGTTAAATGGACATGCAGTTAAACTACTTTCTTCCCCTCCACCCCACCCAAGACAGGGTTTCTCTGTGTAGCCTTGGCTGGCATGGACTCACTTTGTAGACCAGGATGGCCTCGAACTCACAGAGATCTGCCTGCCTCTACCTCTGCCTCCCCCTAGTGCTCGGATTACCGGCACCACTGCACCCAGCTGCAATTAAACTACTTTCTAAATACTTGTGTTTATGCTCATAGACCAGAGCAACTCTCAGCTTTAGTCCAAGATGCTTCATTTGACAGTGGGTGACAATCATAATAGACTCATAACCTGACAAAGTTCTGTGACTAGGGGACAGCAAAGAGCACAGTGACGAGTAGAACATCAGTACCAACCACTCTGAGGCCCAGGAGACGTTGTGGAAGATGGGGTGGGAAGACTTTAAAACTGAAAGATGAGTATGAGATGCTATTGTGACTTTGAACATACAACAGCTATGGCCACCTGCACAGGTCTACAGAAGATGTCCAGTACAAGATGCCCAATCAGGGGAGGGATGAGTAGGGAAGAAGGAGACCATCAGGAGCAGGAAAGGATAAGAGAAGGTAAGGGGGCCTGATCACAAGACATTTCACACAAATACAACTATCAAATATGTAAAACCTACTACAACAACAACTACTACTACAACAATAATAACAGAGGGCTGGAGAGATGGCTCAGTGGTTCAGAAGGGCCTGAGTTCAATTCTCAGTACCCACGGCAGGCAGCATACAGCTGTAACTCCAGCTCCAAGGATACCCACACTAGTATGGCATATTCACTTATAAATGAAAGGAAAACACATGTTCAATCCCTGGGATTATATATAAAAAAAAAAAAAAATAGAGGACAGGCGTGGTGGAACACCCCTTTCGTTTTGGTCTGGTTTTTGGTTCTTTGAGACAGGGTTTCTCTGTATAGTATTCTGGCTGTCCTGGAACTCTCTTTGTAGACCAGGCTGGCCTTGAAGTCACAAAGATCCTCCTGCCTCCTGAGCACTGGGATTAAAGGTGTGCATCACCTCACCTGGCTCTACTACCCTTTTGTATCCTTTGCTACCCTGCTTTTCTCTCAGCTTTTCTCTCAAGAGTACTTGGCTACTGCTAGGCTGTGATGGTAAGATTTCTGGTTGTCAAAAAAATCAATGTAGTGAAATGAAATTGTTTGACTTGTGAACTGTCATGGCAGATGGTTCGCCATGGATCTGGAACACAAGTGAGCAAAAACTTGTAGCCTATGCTTACCACTATAAAAGACGGATGACAGTGTGGTGACACGCACCTGTCACCTATACTCTCAGGATTTGGGAGATGGAGGAGCCAGCCTTGCCTATACAGTATATATCAAGTTTGGGGCTAGGCTGGGCTGAGACTGTCCAAAAACCAATTCAATTTTTAAAAATTTAAAGCAGAACTGGGTGTGGTGGTACACACCTTTAATCCCAGCAGAGGCAGGTGGATGACTGTGAGTTCAAGGCCAGCCTGGTCTACAAAGCAAGTCCAGGACAGCCTGTCTTGAAAAACAAAACAAAACAATACAAAAATTTAAAGCAGAAATGAAAGAAAGAAACGTTTAAAGATCAGGCATTGCATCTTAATTCCTATGAGATGCTTTGGTCTCACTCCGGTAAGCGGCAATGCCTGTGAGAAAGGAAAGCGCACTTTGCTCAGTTTATAGGTCGTAGGAAGGACAACAGAAAATCTTAGAGGTCAGGGCCCTGTTAATATACTTGCTCACTCATTTGGCCCAATCGCCCACACTCTATTTTTAGCTCCTGGAAATTGGGTGATTGTTAATCTGCATAGTTACATGCCATCCCAAAATGTCGCTGCAAGAATTCTTTTATCTGTCCTTCTTTCCTCAGAAAACGCTGGATGGGGCTTAGCGACCGGTCAACAACAAGAGGAAAAAAATAAGCGTTTGGAAACTAATTAAACAATCTGGCTGCCTTTGAAAAAGTTTCACAAGAGGGCTAGGAACACAGCTCAGGGGCCCCTAGTCTGCCCGAAGCCCTGACTTCAAACCTCAGCACCATATAAATTGGGCTCTGTGGTGTGTTTACCTGTCAGCCTGGCACCGGGGAGGTGGAGGCAGGAGGATCAGGAGTTTAAGGCCACCTGAGTCTACACAGTTCAAGGCTGGCCTGGGGGACACAGACTGCCTCAAAACACAAACAAATAGGAAAAGTTTCACAAGAGGCCTTCTGATCCCAATGCTAAGTATTACCTAGCAGCGCACTGTCAAATGTTGTATTAATAAACAAACTGCCTGGACAACAAACTACAGAATTATTATGTTGGAGGTGGTTTTGAATCCTGGAATGTAAAAAGTAGTCCCAAAGAGCTGACAATGGCTCAGTTTTAGATACTTGTACTTAGCTGGTTTATTTGACCTTCCCTTCCCTTGACATAGAGATGGATTCTAAGCATTCTCTCCCACTAATTATATGAGTTTGGGGGGGGGGGGGCTTGTTTGTTTGTTTTGTTTTGCGAGATAGGATTTCACAGAGGCTGGCTGGCCTGGAACTCCCAACCCTCCTGCCTCCAGGAGTGTGACTACTTCTGCTAAACCATGAGTGTTAGCTTAATTTTATTTATCTATGGCTTGTTTGGGGTGTTATTTTGAGACAGGCTTTCCTGTAGGCCAGGAATGTAACCAAGAATGACTTTGAGTCTCTGATGCTCCTGCCTCTGCCACACAGGTGCTGATTATCGGTGTCGCCATGACTACTTCCGGCAGTGCTGAGGATGAAACCCAGGGCTTGACAGGCAGCCACTCTGCCAACTGAGCCATGTCCCCAGCCTGGCCACGAATTGTTTTTAAAACTCACTCTCAGTTTGATTAGGGGAAAAGAACTCAATAAGAATTTCAAACTGAGCCGGGAGTGGTGGTGCATGCCTTTAATGCCAGCACTCGGGAGGCAGAGGCAGGTGGATCGCTGTGAGTTCGAGGCCAGCCTGTTCTACAAAGTGAGTCCAGGATGGCCAAGGCTACACAGAGAAACCCTGTCTCGGGAAAAAAAAAAAAAAGAATTTCAAACTGGCTGGGCGGTGGTGGCTCATGCCTTTAATCTCAGCCTTTGGGAGGCAGAGGCAGGCAGGTCGCTATGAGTTCAAGGCCAGCCTGGTCTACAAACCTAGTCCAGGACAGTCACGCCTACACAGAGAAACCCTGTCTCCAAAAACCAAACCAAACCACCACCAACAAACCCAGTTATGTTATGTTTCTCTTTTAATCCCAAGTGTGGGGTATGGGGCTGCACTTAGCTTGTCCACAGATGAAAAGTGTCTGGTGAGGGCTTGGAGAGGGGCATGGTCTTAGTCAGCCGGAATTGTTGAACTCTGAGGACTCTGAGAGCCCAGTGACAGAGGGGGGCTTCGAGAGAAATCTTTGGAGAGATGCTCCAAGGAGGAAGAAGGCTGCTGCTGGTTCTGCCTGCTGCTGCATTTGCTGCTTGCTGTTAGCTGGACTGATGGATATCCTGACTGAGACTGGGATAGCCCTAAAGGACCCAACAACCCTAATCAGCAGGAACTAAGAATAAAGAGGTCTATGTCCCCTGCACCTTCTAACCATCTTTCTCTCCTACCTAGTGTTGGGGGGTGGGGGTAGGGGGTTGGAAGGGAGGTAGAGGCATAAGGAACCCCAAATAAAATAGATTTTAAAAAACCAATGCCTATAACTTATAATGGTTACTTTTAGGTGGAGCACACCTGTAATCACTATACTTATGAGGCCAACGAAGGAGGACCAAGAGTTCAAGGCCATCCTGGGATGCTTGGCAAGATCCGGGCCACCCTCAGTTATAGCATGTGCTCAAGACCCATCACCTCCCAAGAGTCATGCCTAATCAGGAACTGTGAAGAAACTGGGCTGTTTCTGTTTGTTTCGCCTTTGGAATGTATCAATTATTAATATTTCATACAGATACTGACACTATTTTATGGCTGATATTAAATGCAGTTTAGGGAGCTGGACCATCTCAAGTGGTCAGCACCTGACACCGAGTCATAGCATTTGTTGCATTAATGGATGAACACCTTAAGCCAAGGTCCTTGCTTCCTTAACCTGCCCACGTCCTCCATTGACTATTTTACGTATGAATTACCCTAATTTTGTTTTGTTTTGTTTTTTCTGAAACAGAGTTTTTCTGTGTAGCCTTGGCTGTCCTGGACTTACTTTGTAGACCAGGCTGGCCTTGAACTCACAGAGATCTGCCTGCCTCTGCCTCTGCCTCTCTGAGTGCTGGGATTACATGTGTGCACTATCGAGGCAGGAGCCGAATTATCCAAGTTTATTCTGTCATTTATTCTACAGTTGTTTTTCTTGGTACTACTATTTGTTTGTTTGTTTTGGTTTTTCGAGACAGGGTTTCTCTGTGTAGCCTTGACTGTCCTGGACTCACTTTATAGACCAGGCTGGCCTCAAACTCACAAGGATCCACCTGCCTCTGCCTCCCAAGTGCTGGGATTAAAGGCGTGGGCCACCACCACCCGGCTTGTTTATTTATTTATAAGACAGAATCTCACTATGTAGGTAGGCCAGGCTGGCCCAGATCCCTCCACAGTTCTCTGGACTTGAGCCAGCCTGGTTTATATGAGTTCCAGAACAGTCGCTATTTAGAGAGAGCCTGTCTCAAAAACCCAAGAAACAAAAAAAGAAGTTAATAAGTTTCAACTGTCTTTTTGTTTGTTTATTTTGTTTTGTTTTGCTTGAGAAGGGCTCTGGCTATGCAGTACTGAGTTTCAGGTAGGATACCCCACCCAGCTCTTTTGTTCCGCCTTAGCCCTAACATTCTTTGTAGATGTTCTGAATTTCAAACAGATCCAATCACCCCCAATAATGACAAGTTCTATCCTAGCCCCTGACTGGCAGGCCTGCCTTCCTTTGAAGTAAGGAGACTTACATTTTCACTGCGAGGATCTCCTCCAGCCCAGGTCTGATAGACTATCACAATCTAAGAAGCCCTCCCCGACCTGACTAGAACCCCTACTTTCCCTGCCACGGGGTCTGATGACTCACGGTTTAGAAATGCAGAGGACTGGCACCGGCCTTTCACCATGCGGCCCCAAATATGTTTCTTTTCTTTTGGACAGAACAGATTTTCATAAACATTTGCCCAATAATACTTTAAATTTTTCCCCAGGAAAGCAGCAAACAGTTTGGCTCTTCCACAGTGGAGATTTTGTTTGGTTTTTGAGGATCTCTTGTAGGCGGCAGATGCCTATCTGCGGGAAGACTCGAGGTTTGGGTACTCCAATGCCCTCAGCGCTTCCTTCCTAAATCCGAGCCTAGCCTTGAGCATCAAGCTTCTGCCCTTAGCAGGAAGGCCTTAGAGAGAGTCACCAAGAGTGTTTGGCCCCTCCATGCCTGACACCGGGACGGCAGGGAGGTCTCAGTGCCAGGCTGCAGAGGGCTTTGCTTCCAGAGATACATTGGATTGGGTTTGTAGGCTTGGCCATCTTGTTCCTTTTGAGCGCAGCTATGGCTTCTTGAGTCATCTCTACTGATGGCTTTCCTTTGTGGTGCTAATCCCTTGCCTGTTAGGAACGTGCTCGACCTCCATTCCTGTTTACTTCTTCATTGTCTATCTCTGAAAGCCTTCTAAACACTTACAAACGAGGGCTATGTGCTTTAGTTAGCGGTAGTGGAAAACTGAAAAATAATTACAGAAGGCTTTGTTTCGTGTGATGTGATGAATGAAACACAGGCATTTGAGAACGCACACCTTTGTTGTTGTTTTCATTCAGGGGGCTCCCTAAGCTGCCCCGGGAGGCTCAGTACCCCTGGATTCCCTCTGCTCTCCACTCTTCAATGCTGGGAGCTGCAGCTGTGCACCCTGAGTCTTACTGGGTTCTTTCTACTTAATCAGGTTCTCTTTTATTTCTTCCTGTTTGCTTTTTGTTCTTTGTTTTTGTTGTTGTTGGTTTTGTTTTTTGTTTGTTTGTTTTTTGTTTTGTTTTGTTTTGGTCTTTTGAGACAGGGTTACACACTTGTAGTCTAAATTGTCTTCAATTTGGCAAAGGGTGACCTTAAATTCCTGATCCTCTGGCCTCCCCATCCCAATCGCTGAGATCAAGGCCTGGGACACCTGACTTAGTTTCCATTTATTCTTGACACCTGCCCATACTCCCCTTCTGGCTAGATCTCAAATTGATATCAACTGTTGCCACAGCAAATGCCACCGCCCACAGTTCTCCACCCCAGCCCAAGAGGAGGCACACCTAAATTCCTACAGAATTGACTTTCTAGGGATGGCTCTGAGCTGATCCCACTTCCTGGTGGGATCACGTGCTCTTCGCAGCCTTGGTTACAGAGCCTCTCATTAAACTTGGAGCTATGGCGGCTTCCGAACCGCAAAGGGAGGCGAACACCAAGGACCTGACACCTCGGCGGTTTCCAGTCTGGACTCTTCAGTCTGAGCTCTACCATCATCCCTGAGAGACCTCAAGCAAAGCATATGTTCTGCTTCTCTGAGCCCCAGTTTCCTCTTCTTGCAGCAAGCAGGGGCTCCTCACAGCTTCAAAGGCACATTAACCCTTTATGTGTGGTTATAGGCATGTTAACAATAGTTGTGGTCCTAGTTTAAAAGTAAAGGCTGCATATAGTCAGGTGCGGCGGCCATACTTACAAACGCAGCGCCCTAGAGCAGGAACAGGAAGATGATGAAGGCCATCTTCACTACATAGTCAGTTCCAAGGCCAGCCTGGGCTTAATGAGATCCCCTGACTCAAAGATAAATAAAACAAAGACAGAAACCAAATAAAAGCATGATTTGAGGGTGAGTGGGGTTCAAGATAGAGTTTCTCTGTGTAGCCCTGGCTGCCCTGGAACTCATGCTATAGCCTCAAACTCAGAGATCCACCCACCTCTGCCTCTCCAGCCACCGAGATTAAAGGTGTGTGCCACCACTCCCTGCCTAAAAGTGTTTTTTAGAGTTCTGTAAATATTCAGAATCCACTAGTCATTTATTTATTTATTTATTTTTGGTTTTTTGAGACAGGGTCGCTCTGTGTATCCTTGACTGTCCCGGACTGGCTATGTAGACCAGGCTGGCCTCGAACTCACAGAGATCCACCTGCCTCTGCCTCAACTAGTCTTTCATATACTGTTTCAGTTGGAAGGTGACTACTTTGAGGTTCATCCCATAAAAAGCCACTTATTGCCAAGCCCAGGAACCTGAGTTCAGTCCCCAGAGCTGATTCCCCAAAGCTGTTCTCTGACCTCCTATAGTGCTCTGCTACACACACATGCACACACACACACACATGCACACACACGTGCACACACACACACACACACACACACACAGACCCACGTGGAAGAAGGCAACGAGGGCAGCATAGTCATGAGGAGAATCTTGAGAAATCCTTTGGCTAAGACTGACTTTGCATCTTCTATACTTTTTCTTGTTACATAGAGGGCAAAACTGTGCATCCCACAGTTGTTGTAGTATTTGGCCATTTGGATTTTTTTGTTGTTTTTTGAGGTTTGGCCTTACTGTGTAGCACAGGCTGTCCTTGAACTCATGACAAATCAATTCTCAGCCTCCCAAATTCTGCTTTATCTTATAATACTTCTAGGACCCGGATTCAAATGAGTGCCTAGCAGAAATTGACCAGGCTTTGTGCACTAGCCTAAAAATTTCACTCATAGCAGTGTTTCTGAAAGAAAAAAAAAGTATCCTAGCTTCCAAAGAGCCAACCCTTAAATGCATTTTTGGAATGCAATCTGTTTGAAAATTAAATAACAGGGAGGCCTGTGTAAGTTAGCTCTCCAAAAAAGTTTGGAGGTAAAAGCATGTCGCATAGTATGAAAAACTTATTTCTAATGGAGGCTAAATTTTTCAGTGCTATCTTCGATAGATTTTGGAAGGATCTGGGCTCTAAATATATAGATGAGGCTTACAGATTAAAAAAATACTTAAGTAGATGCTAAGACTCTAAAGCTGAATTACAGATCAGTTTAATCAGGTTTAAAGATCACAGCCACCTTTTCTTGTAGCCCTGGAGTCAACTGGACTAGCCTCCCCTTGTCTGCTTGCCCACAATCAACTGTGGATGAAGATATTAAAAGGAAAATTCCAGAAATAAAACGGTGTATATGTTTTGTTTGTTTTGCAAGCAGGATCTCTCTATGGTACCCAGGCTGGTCCTGGAACTTACAGTGGTGCCTTTAACCCCTTGAGTTCTGAGACTGCAAAGTATGTGCTGTTCTGAGAAGTGTGATAAAATCTTGTGCTGGCTTGGTCCTTCCTGGGTTGTGTTATTCTTTCACCCATCGGATGCGCAGTGTGTACAGGACTCACCAGCAAGTCCTGTAGGCTAGCAGAACATACATCCGTATACGGCCGTGCTGGTTGGCAGGCGAGCCTCGTTTTACTTAACAACAGCCTTAGACCATCAAGCATTCTGTTGCAAGGTGCCAGGCATGGTGTAAGCATAGAATCCTGCACTCAGAAAGCAGACTGCTGTCTGGGGCTACCTGGGCTAAAGTGAGACCCTATCTCAAAAAGACAAAAAGACAAATAAACAAGAAACAGTGATGACAAGGATGCCCAGGGTGTGAAGATGGTAGTCATGGTAACCCTGGTGCCCTGTGGCCTTGATGTGCGCGCTCAGGTGCTCACACGGAGCATTCAGAATCAAGCCTTGGATATGCGAGAGTAAGTAAAGGAGGAAGAATTAGCTTCTGCTCACAGCCTCAGAGGTCAGTGGCATCACTACTCCTGGGCTGGTGAATGATGACACTAGAGCATCCTGGCAGGAAGCATGTGGCTCACTTTGTGGTATACCAGACACAGAAAGCAGAAGAGGCAAGATACACCTTGCCTACTAGGGCCAAGCCTGTAACATATGATCCCCCTCCGGAGGGGAAAATGATTTCACATCCTAACCACAGCAGATAAAATCCTTGGTTTCAGACATCTCTGGGACCCTGTGACATTATCAATGCTTCTCAATTTTGTTAATGCTATAACCCTTTAATACAGTTCTTCATGTTGTGGTGACCACCACCCCCTCAACCATATGAAGTATCATAACAGCAATTTTATTACTGTTATGAATCATAATGTAAATATTTGTGCTTTCTGATGGCCTTAGATGACCCCTATGAAAGGCTCGTTTGCCCCCTCCCCCAAGGAGTTGTGACCCCCATGGCTTGAGAACCACTTCCCTAGATGAAGGAAAGATTGCTACATTTACATTAAGATAATTGGATTCATCTAATTAGGAATGAAGTCCAATTATATCAAAGGAATAATCACATCTGCATCAAATCATAGGCAGGTGAATAAAACATCTCTACAGAGAATAAATAACACAGTGCTGGCCATCATCTATTGCCCATCCTTATTATATTCAGAATCGCTTATAATTGGCAAGTAGGAGTCTAGTAATTTGCAAAATTCAACAATGTTTCTTAGAATAGGTATAATTTTAAAATTCTACTATAGTAATTGTGATGGTTTGAATAAGAGTGGCCCTCATTGGCTCCAGTTTGAATACTTGGTCCCAGTTACTGGAACTGTTTGAAAAGGATTAGGAGGTGTGGCCTTATTGGAGGAGATGTCTCATTTGGGGTGAGCTTTGAGATTCCCCTTATCTTCCCCCCTACCTCCATTCCAGATCTAGATGTAAGCTCTCGGCTGCAGCTAGCCGCCTAGCACCAGCTACCTCAGCTCAGGATCACAGGCTTGAACTCTCAGAAACTGTAAGCCCAAATAAACCATTCTCTAATTTGCCCTGGTTACTGTGTCTTATCATAGCAACAGAAATGAATCAAGTACAGCAATTTTGCACAAATAGAAAGCAATAACAGAATATTCAGTACTAAGTGTTTCTACCTAATTCATCCCTCCAACATATTGATTTATAACTACAATCTAGTGAAATCTGTGTTCAAGAAAAGTGCTAGGGGGTTAGAGGGTGCCGTAGCTCAATGATAAACACTGACCTAGCAAGTGTGAGGACCTGGGTTCAATCCCCAGTATTACAAAACAAGCAGAAAAATATATTTGGAAGCTAGAGAGATGGCTCAGGGTTTGCGAGTGTTTACTGCTCTTGTAGAGGACCCCGATTTGGTTCCTAGTGCCCACATGGCAGCTCACAACTATAACTCTGGTTTCAGAGATCTACACCCTTTTCTGACCTCCGGAAGTACCAGGAACACGTGTGGTACACATATCTATGTACTAATGTCATACCCATAAAATAAAATCTGAAAGAACCCAATCAGCCCAGAACATCCGCTTCCTACAAGATAAGTAGGACAGCCGTCGACAGGCATAGAACAGATCGATCTTGAGAACTTGTGGCGGAGTCCCAAAGTCCTGTAGGTTCCGGATTTCCTCCTCTGTGCAGTCAGATCATCAGTTCTAGCGCGGTGCCTCTGGTGCCTTTCTAGGGAAGAGTCATCTTGTCCCCTAGGTTGCTAAGCCAGACATCTAGAGAAAGTGGTTCGCCTCATCATCACATATGTAACAGGCAAAGATTTTTACTTTTACTTGCTAATTCCACCCACTTCCATCCACCTATTGGTGCTACCAGGAGACCATCATTCTAGCACCTGCCTTATTGAAATTTCTAGAACTCCTGATCCTCTTGCCTCTACCTCCCAAGTGATGCCTCACCACACCTGACTCTGATGTGTGCCTCTAGCTTCCTCCTGCCTCCTGAACACCCCTCACCGCTCTTCCCTCTTCCTACCTGCGTACTGCTTTCACATACTAAATTATATTTAATATCTGGAACACACAAGACATTTCTGATTTGCATAAATGTTTCCTCTTCCATGATCCTCATCCCAGTGCACCCTGCTTACCCTTACCCGCCCCCCCCAACACCCCACAGGCTTTCTCTTTGTAGTCTTGGCTGTCCTGGATGCACTCTGTAGACCAGGCTGGCCTGAACTCACACACAATGATCCACCTGCCTCTGCCTCCCAGAGTGCTGGTATTACAGGCATTCACCACCACTCCCAGTTCACCCCTGTTTTTTTTGTTTGTTTGTTTGTTTTGTTTTGTTTTTTGAGACAGGGTTTCTCTGTGTAGCCTTAGCTGTTTGGACTCACCTTGTAGAACAGGCTGGCCTTGAATTTACAGAGATCCGGCTGCTTCTGCCTCCCAAGTGCTGGGATTAAGGACTTCACCTCACTCTTTGTTTTTGTTTGTTTGTTTTGTTTTTCGAGACAGGGTTTCTCTGTGTAGCCTTGGCTGTCCTAGATTCACTTTATAGACCAGGCTGGTCTCGAGCTCACAGTGATCCACCTGCCTCTGCCTCCCAAGTGCTGGGATTAAAGACATGCGCCACCACGCCCGACTGCTTCACCCCCGTTCTTATGGCTGAAATTCCTCCTCATTATATTTAGACCTCAGCTCAGAAAGGACCTCTTTGAGAAATCTTTTGTTCCTAACAGTCACAAATTTCCCCACGTGTTACTCTTAGTGGTAATTTCTGTCTACCTCATAATCAAGCTGTGGGCTTGCCCTTCTGCCTGTAATCCCCCTGGTCCTTGCAACCCAGAGTCTAGCACTTCAAACAAACTTTTCTGCCCTTCGTCATCCAGCAGCCTGCTTCATGAAAACACACAAGAAATTCTGCTTGCTTCTGGGGAATGCCTGCTTAAATATATGCACCCTCACAATCCGCAGCCTCCGCTCTGTTTTTATGCTCCTTTGGACATCATAGCAAGTAGCCCATCCCACCATCCCCTCTCATTCATCTTTCCCTCCCGCTCTGGCAGGCTTATCCTTCAATGGAAATGAATTCCATGTACCTCATAAGCATGCCCCGGGGCAAGCAACATATGAAATGGAAAAAAAAAATGGCTTATTGCCACAAAAAAACCATCAGCTCAGCAAAGTGTCCTTTTCTCCTAAATTTAACCCAATGAAGAGAGTGCTTATGTCACCAAGGCTCCCCTGACACTGGGGAATTTGCTGACATTTGATTTCTCAATCTCTCCTAGAAGCATAGGAGAGGACCAATGCCTAGATTCACGGGCTCTGTGCAGTCACAGATCTGTGTGGCTGCTTTAGAAGCCCATAGACTACATACGAGTCAGTCACAGCATGGTTATCATTGCCTGGCTCCTTTTATGAAATTGGAGGGAGGCTGTCCTTCAGACTTAAACAGATATTGTAGCATGTTCTTCCACTGTTTGGGAGAACACCTGGGAGGCATAAAAATCGCCTTATGAGAGAATAAATAAACTCAGACCTGACAGTGTAGTGATCTCCTGATTCAAGGATGAAGACAGTGCCCTCCATTCCTTGCTCAAGGCACGTCTTCCTCTCCCAGCTGTCTTTCAGCTCATGCTTCGTTGGGAATTTTAGAGTCCACTGGACAATGACCAACAGAAGAATGTGGCCATTGGGAAGCTGTGTGCTCAGAGTTAGAGAGAAAGAGTTGCTTTCTGGGCCTTAATGTCAATATTCTTTGCTCTGTATATATGTATATGAAAAAGAGAGAGACTTAGCTCTGTGGCCCAGCTGGTCTCAAACTCAAGGCAGTCATTCTCCTTCAGCCTCGCCACGCTGGGATTATAGGCATGTACCATCATGCTCGTCTAGACAGATTATTTTCAATAGCCGAGGAGCCCCAATTCTCCAAGGGTTGGTGGCCACGAATATAGAATGTATTGTCTTCAGAAGACATAGAGCTTGCTTCTACTGTGACATAGTATAGAAACTGATGTTTCACCCTTTCGCTTATATTAAAAAGCTCCTTGGAGAGGGAAGGGACAAACAAAACTTACTTCTTTTTTGAGATTTAGAAAAACAAAAAACTCAAAACATAGTCTGGTGTGGTGGTGCACACCTTTAATCCCAGCACTCAAGAGGCAGAGAAAAGACATCTCCCTGAGTTCAAGGCTAGCCAGGGATGACACACCCCAAACAAAACAAACATAATCTAAATCTTTGAGCCAGGAAGGGTGACTCACACCTGTAATTCCAGTCCTCTGGGAGGCAGAGGCAGACAGATTGCTGTGTGAGTTCAAGGCCAGCCTAGTCTACAAAGTGAGTCCAGGACAGCTAAGGCTACACAGAGAAACCCTGTCTCAAGCAAACAAAGAAACAAACAGAAAACAAAAACCAATCTAAATCTTCTTCCTTTAAGTTTTCCCATAAAAGCCAGGTCATCAGGTAGAGCAGGCCTACAAACTAACTCTCATTCTGATAGGCTGAGACAAAAGGGTCACAGACTTAAGGCCAACTGGCCAATTTAGGGAGATTCAGTGTCAAAAAGTTAAAAACATCTAAGGATAAAGCTCATCTGTAAAGCACTTGTCTAGCTCTGGGCTCAGTTCCCAGTACTGCACACATACACAGACGACAGACAGACAGACAGACAGACAGACCACAAGCTTGTGTTGTAGTCTTAGCACTTGGAAGGCCGAGGGAGGATAAGCAGTTTGAGTGAGCAGCACTGATGTTCACCCTTTGTTTTTTGTGATTTAATGTCACATACTGTGTTTATTCCACTTGTTTTTAATGTCCTGCTGTTTATTGGGCAGGCAAACCATTCTTTAGACTTCCATGGCCTAATAGGGAACACCTTGAGCAGTTATAATCCAGTAGAGTTTAGTGAGGGAGCTCATTTGCAAGGAGCACCCCACCCAACCCAAGGATATGGGAAACAAATTCCTACAGGAAACAGCCCATGACCTGGACCTCATGAGCTGTTGGAACCAAGTTGGGAAAAGTGGAAGAAGATGACACATAGAGTGACACAGAACTGAGGAACCTCACACTGTGCTGCAGGAATTACAAGCAGCCCCTTGGCTTGGAGCATGACCCTGGGGCAGGACAAGTGAGTGGCTGTGAAGGAGAACAGGCAGGTAGTTCCCCACGTAGGAAGGGGCTTTCCTTGTAGTGCACTTTGTACTCTGGCACATTGGGATCCCTCCTAGTACGTTGTTTGTTTGTTTTCCATACAGGGTTTCTCTGTGTGGCCTGGGCTGTCCTGGACTCACTTTGTAGACCAGGCTGGTCTCGAACTCACAGAGATCCACCTACCTCTGCCTCCCCTAGTGCTGGGATTAAAGACATGCACCACTGCACTGGGATCCCTCCTAGTACTTTGTAGGAACCATTAATAGTTAATCTCTCAGAAATGTGAATTAAAATTTTTATGTAAATTACTTTCCATTTTTACACTACTAGCAGTTGGAAGAGACATATCATAAACTCAAACTTCAAAGGATTTACAATCTGGCACTCTTCTAATTGTGTTTATTCCAAACACTTTGCACATCACAATGGGTGTTTAAAATGAATACATTAGGTAGGCTGAAGCACTCCATCTTTGGTCCTGATGTTTATTAAACAGAAAGACTCCAAACCCATCCAATTATTTTTGGAAAATGTGCATGAATGTATGGTATTTGGAACTTTATTTTAGAATCCAAATGTCATAGACATCTGGACACAAAAATTATGCAAGAGAGACCTTTCGAAATGTGTTGCTAATTACTGACTCTTTGCTGCAAGCACACAGCTGAGGCTTTGTGGAGGCTCTGTGTGCGCTACCACCATAGACCATGCCTTTTTCCATGCCATAGTTTATTCTCATGAAATATCCTATGTAGCTTCCATCACAGAACACTCCATAGCATTAGCAAGAAAGCTTATCCGCTTCACAAGTAAATGGGTTATATTGGCAGCGGTGCGTGTACAGTAACAGCACAGGAAAACTGTTGAAGGAAGAAGAGAAATAGAGCCAAGCTAGCTGAAGAATGAGGGAAAGGATACGGGGCAACTTCAAATCCATTTCAAATCCAGGACAAATGGCTGAGGTGCCTATTTAACATATTCAAAGCTGACCTGACCTGCCAAGTTCTCCCAGCATCCATCAGTCCCTACCTGTTAAAGGCTATGGCTGGCATACCCCTCCCTGTACCCCAAATTCTCCAGCCCAGGGGCCGGGCCACCCTTCCCCCAGAGGCTCTTCCCTATGTAATTCGGCCATTTTCGTTACTTGCTCTGTTGGTTCTGGTCTCTCCCTTCTCCATTCCTGTCCCCACTTCCTTCACATGGCTCAGGGTCACGTCCACTCTGGATTCTCCCAGATGTATCTGCCTCTATGCTCTCCCTTTTATCCACAATAAACTTTCTCCTCCACCATACCTAGGAGCGGTCATGTCTTTTCCTTTTTTGTTTATTATTATACTTTTTTTTTTTTTTTATTCCGTAACCAACTGGAACGGAGAGGTGATTTGAAGCTGTGGGGTTAGAACTGGAAACCGTACTAGAGTTTTCTCTCCAAACACACCATTTAAATTCCCTGGGCTGCAATCTTCTTCTAAAATCTAATATGAAAATATTATGCTTTATTTAAGGTCTCGTTCTCATTTAAAGCATAGGTTATATACTGTGAGTATTATACTATGTTCCAGAAAGTTCACGTGAAGTTGTCCAAGAACAAGACGAGAGCCATGTTCTTCTAGAGTTGACATTCTAAAAGGAAGAGAAGACAAGCAGAATGTGCTGGGTGGTTTTACGTCAAGTTGACACAAGCTAGAGTCATCTAAGAAGAGGGAGCCTCACCAGAGAAAATGCCTACAGACGTCCAGGCTGTATGCAAGCCTATATGGCATTTTGTTGTTGTTGTTGTTGTTTTTTTTTTTTTTTAGTTTTTCAAGACTGGGTTTCTCTGTGTAGCCTTAGCTGTCCTAGACTCACTTTGTAGACCAGGCTGGCCTTGAACTCACAGCGATCCACCAGCCTCTGCCTCCCAAGTGCTGGCTGGGATTAAAGGCGTGCGCCACCACCGCCCAGCCTTTGTTGTTGTTTTTATTTTTGGTTTAGTTCTTTTTTTTTCAAGACAGGGTTTCTCTATGTAGCCTTGGTTGTCCTGGAGCTCACTATGGAAACCCAGATGCTCTCAAACTCAGACAGAGATCTGCCTGCCTCTCCTCCCAAGTGCTGGGATTAAAGGCATGTGCCACAAACTCCTGGCTGACATTTTCTTAATTGTATTGATCAGGTAGCGCCCAGCCCATTGCAGGTGGTGCCATTCCTGGGCTGGTGGTCCTGGTTCTATAAGAAAGTAGGCTGCAGGAGGCAATGGCAGGCAGATCTCTGTGAGTTCAAGGCCAACCTGGTCTACAAAGCGAGCCCAGGACAAGCAGGACTACAAGAGAAACCCTGTCTCAGAAGAGAAAGAAAGAAAGAAAGAAAGAAAGAAAGAAAGAAAGAAAGAAAGAAAAAAGAAAGCAGGCTGAGCAAGCCACCAGGAGCAAGCTAGTAAGCAGCACCCCTCCACAGCCTCTGCATCAGCTCCTGCCACATTTGAGTTCCTGTTCTGATTTCCTTCACCGATACACAATAATGTGAAAGTAGAGCCAAATCAACCCTTCCCTCCCCAGTTTGCTTTTGATGGTGGTGTGTCATCACAGCAATAGTAACTCTGACTAGGACACAGTGTTAGTAGTAGCACATGTTTCAAAGGAACCAAGACAAGATCATATCCTAGGGAAGACCTGAATGGTCTGGGATAGTGAGACTTGAAGAAAGACTCCTGCTTGGGGAAATCTTGGAGGAGTCTCTCATGTTTGATAGACAATGCAAGTGCCAAATCTGGAGGGACACAGAGAACCAGAGGGTCTGAAATGAAGAAACGAGTGGATGCAGGACAAGGCACCAGATCAGGTAGGACAAGTGGATGCACCATGGCAGCTGAAAACAACTTGAGTTTTCTAAGCTCGGTGGTCAGGACTTGAAAGGACTTAAGCTGGACAAGGATATGATCTAATTTTGCTTTCTGAATCAGTGTCTCCTGTGGTTCAAGGTTACCCACTACAAAGCCAGAAGTCAAGGATGACCTTGTACTTCTGATCCTCCCATCTCCACCTTCCAGAAGCCAAGGCCGCAGGCATGCACCACCATGCTGTGCCTTAACTTAGTTTATTTTTATTTTTTATTTATTAATTTTAAAGATTCATTCATTTATTATTTATACAGCATTCTGCCTGTATGTGTGCCTGCATGCCAGAAGAGAGCACCAGATTTCATTATAGATGGTTGTGAGCCACCGTGTGGTTGTTGGGAATTGAACTCAGGACCTTTGGAAGAACAGACAGTGCTCTTAACCTCTGAGCCATCTCTCCAGCCCTTAACTTAGTTTAAAATGTCACCCAGATTCTTGTTTTGAGACCTGGGGACAGGCAGCAGTGTAAGCAGAGGCCATTTTCAGAGGGACGAGATTCTGATTATCTTCAGCTAAGATACAGTGGTGAAGGAGACCAAAGGCAAAGAGCAGTCTATTGCTCTAAGTCCATATTTAAATGTGTCACTGTGGAGGTCATTTAGAGGCTGGTACAGTTGAACTCACAACACTAACAACCTTGAGATGAATTGAATGAAAAAAATGAAAGAGGTCAACTAGGCAATTAATTGGCAATGTTAAGTGGATGCCCTTTGCTC
The DNA here is from genome assembly GCA_907169655.1 of Acomys percivali. Classification (NCBI taxonomy): domain Eukaryota; kingdom Metazoa; phylum Chordata; class Mammalia; order Rodentia; family Muridae; genus Acomys; species Acomys percivali. Next base: position 90,255,319 of record OU015743.1, on the reverse strand, counting down.
TGGAAGTGTTTGTGTTGAATTTGGTGCCATGCACTTTGGGGTTATCAATAAGTTAAGGGGAAATAATATATATAGGAAGACATCTTACATCCATCTACTTTGGGTCTCCATATGCTTGCATATGTGCATGCACACCCATCCACACATGTGTGGCCCTATATACACAAACACACAGATTTACACACACCACACACATATACATATGTGAAAAGGAAGAGCAACAGACATAGACAGTCAGACACAAACAGAGGAGAGAAAGAAAGAGATCCAGGCTCTCTAGGACAGCTTGCTGGCTACCAAAGCTTTCCAGTAGATATTGCTATCTGGTTCTATCTAAGAATATTTAAATTTATTAAACAATCATTTTATACAGCATTAAAATAGTTTTTTTCAGAGGACAGACTCTACACTTGGACCAGTTCCTTTAAATTGTGTGCAGCTGGAACCATCCTAGAAAAACAAAAATATATTTATTTTTATTGCTTGCTCATTAAATATTTAAACAACACAGAAAAATACTGGCCAATAAAGAAAATCAACATATATGCCTAATCTGGAGAAAACTGAGAAATAAAAGACACTGTCACTTTAGATGTGTAATGTAACAATATTAGCACACTATCTCAGTACCTTTAGTGTAAATACAGGCACTGAGCTTTAAAATATCACTTATGTGTTACTTATTTGAAGCCCTAGAATTCTTTCTCTAGGAAGAATATAACCATCCAGGCCAGCCACAAACACCCTTTTATCTTTACATAGTCAAATTGTAGTGATTAACACCAAACATTGAACGTTACAAGAAGGCTCGGTGTTCTCTTATGTAAGAGAGAAAAAAAAATACGTTCACATGTACAACCCTGGAAAATTATTTTGCCTATAATACATTTTTAGTGCACTCCAATGCCTCATAGAATAATTTGAGGCCTCTACCATCTCCATTTCTCTAACACTATTCTTTGAAAGGTTTGTTATCAGACTATTGGACATCATATAGTTAATTGGACTCAATTTTTGTTTGGTTGACTTTTTGTTGTGTTTTTCTGAGACAGGATTTCTCTGTGTAGCTTTAGCTGTCCTGGACTCACTTGGTAGACCAGTCTAGCCTTGAACTCACTGTGATCCGCATGCTTCTTCCTCCCTGAGTGTGGGATTACAGGTGTTCACCATCACACCTGGCTTTGAGCCCCGTTTTGCTCACTCCCCAAATTGCCCTTGCCTACAGATCATTATTTTTCTTTTCCTTGAGTTACTCTTTTCTCCTCATTTCTCCTTAAAAGTTAATAAAGATATCTGATTAAATAAGACACTAATCATTAGATGGTGGTTAGATAAGTAAACTTCAGAAATATGTGAATCCTAGGAAAAATGAATATGAAAATAAGAAAAAAGAATAAGAGTTTTGGGAAAGGGCTTGCTGTGCAATCATGTGGGGTTGAGTGACTCCAAGGACCTATATAAGCAAAGGGAGAACAGCAGCACTTTGATAAAATGAGGCTGGGGGGGGGATACTGGATAACTGGGGTCAAATAGGGAGAGAGCTGGGAGATGCAACAATGTGGGGACAGTAGGACATATTAGTCAGAGCAAAGCAGGCATGAAAACCCAACTTGGATACTTATCCAAGTTGATATCCCAACCAAAGAACTTAAAGGGAGTTTGAAGGCAGGTATCCCACCAAGCTGCACAATACTGGTCCTAAAAGCAATAGATTACTAAGTAAGAATGTCAGTGCCAGGTGTGGGATGCCTCCCTGGGAGTTGTTCCTCCAGGAGCCCCGCAGAGCCCCCCCCCCAAACAATACAAGGTCTTGCTAGTGCTCTTGATTGCTCACAAGAGCATATTGATAAGCCGCTATCGCTGAAGTCTGCATATCATTTGGATACAAGATACAGAGAAACCAAGCTGGAACAGGGCTGGATTTGAGAGTCTGCTTCACTAGAGATAATCCATACACTACTGTAAACCTGGTACAAAAAAAAAGAAGAAAAAAGAAAAAAAGAGAGAAAGAGAGAAAGAGAAAAAGAGGAAGAAAGAAAGAAGAGAAAAGAAAACGAAAACAGCCTATGATGGAGCGGGAGTGGGGTGGGGGTGGGGACTACTACTGCCCCTTACCTAAATTGAAGTAGCTCAAACAACCTTCCTCCTAGGTATGATTACACTCACAAACAAATGCTACTCTCAACCAAAATCAGAGAAGCCTTTCTTGGCATTTAATTGAAGTAAATACAGAGACCCATGGCTGCACAAGAAGCTGAGAATAAAGGATGGTGGAGGAATGAGATTTAAACAAGATACTTGTACCACGTCCTTAAGACTCAGGAAACATTGGAGGGGGTGTAGAAGAGCTGGAAGACAGAATGGCTGTACAGTGCAGTCTACTGTTGGTTGGTGATGGTGCACGTCTTTAATGCCAGCACTTGGGAGGCAGAGGCAGGTAGAGTTCGAGGCCAGCCTGGTCTATGGAGATTCAGGACAGCCAGGGCTACACAGAGAAACACTGTCTTGAAAAGCCAAAACTAACCAACCAGTCAAACAAACAAACAAAACAACCCCACAGTCTATGGAGCACCACATGGCCATGACAATCATAAACTCACAGCTGTGTCCACTAGTGTTGGGACCACACAAACCGGGCCCACCTGCCGCTTGCTCTGGAAGGAGAAGGGGCCCATAGGGTGCTAACATCAAAGCACACTATATATATGTATGAAATTGTCAAAGAAAAAACTTGTTAATAAGAACATATTAATAAGCCTGACATGGTGTCACATGCTTTTATTGCCAGCACTGGAGAGGCAGAGGCAGGCAGACCTCTGTGAGGCCAGCCTGGTCTATAGAATGAGTTCCAGGAAAGTCAAAGCCAAAACCCTAAAACCCAAGGGGGAAAAAATGGACATCTACCAAGGAACATCCCCAGGGTTGAACTTTAACCTTCACAAACATGTTCACATTAGTACTTGTGTGTCTTCACATACAGGAACATGCATACATAGGTGCTCACACAATAACAATGAAAAAGGTACCATATACTTTGTTTGTTTTTGGGGTTTTGTTGTTTTGATTTGCTATTTTTTTTCCTGTCGCACTGTACTTTGGTTTTTAAAGATTTATTTATTTATTACATATATAGTGTTCTGTGTGCATGTGAGCCTGCACATGAGAAGAGGGCTCCAGATCTCATTATCAATGGTTGTGAGCCATTATGTGGTTACTTGGAATTGAACTTAGGACCATTTGGAAGACCAGTCAGTGCTCTTAATTGTTAAGCCATCTCTCCAGCCCCATTTGATTTGTTTTTTTTTTTTTTTCAAGACAGGGTTTCTCTGTGTAATTCTGGCTGTCCTGGAACTCACTATGTAGAGCAGGCTAGCCTCAAACTCAGAGATCCATCTTCCTCTACTTTCCAAATGCTGGGATGAGAGGAGTATGTCAGTATGTCACCACGCCTGGCAAGAAACATACACATATTTTTGTTTGTTTAGTTTTTTTGAGACAGGATTTCTCTGTATAGCTTTGGCTGTCCTAGGCTCACGTTGTAGACTAGGCTGGCCTTGAACTCAAGGAGATCCACCTGCCTCTGCCACCTGAGTGCTGGGATTAAAGGCCACCACACTCGTCAATAAGGACTTTTAAAAGCCCAAGCATAGTGGATCACATCTGTAATCCCAGCTTTGAGAGAGTAGGGCTAGACACTAGTCAATGCTATATAGTAATAAGTTTCAGGCCAGCCTGGCTTACTGTGAAATCCTCTAAAAGCCAAATGACCATAAAGAGTTAGTTCCTAATACCACCCAAATCACATAGAATTGTAGTTGGATTTCATCTGTGTAGTAGACCAGAGCAAAGCACATATTGGTCTGTCTTTCTTTCTTTTTTTTTTTAGACAGGGTTTCTCTGTGTAGCCCTGGCTGTCTTGGAAATCTTTTTGCAGAGCAGGCTGGCCTGGAACTCATAGAGATCCTCCTGTCTCTGCCTCCTGAGTGCTAGGATTATAGGCATGTGCCACCTCACCCAGCTAATAGAATTTTCTTAAAGGAAGTCCATTCCTGAGCCACAAAGAGAATCCTGTACCTTTCCCCCTTTGTGCCTCTGCAGCAACCTCGGGAAGCCTCGGTGGGAAAGATACAACCTGAACAATCTCTCTCCCCACGGCAGTGAGCAGTTCTCCCCAAGAAGCCTTGGAAAGGTCGCCGTCCATCTTTAGCTGTTGAGGGAAAACAGAAAGGGAAGTGTCCAGAAGGGCCAGTTTGAGCCCAAACTTGTGTGTGGGGGGGGGGGGGGGGGGGGGGAAGGGAGGAAGAGAGAGAGAGGGAGGGGGAGAGGGAGATAAGAGACTCCTCATGTAATACAAACTGGCCAGGCAGGCTTCGATCTTAGAATCTTCCAATCTCAGGCTCCACAGTGCTGGTATTGCAGGCCTGTACCACCACATATATAATTATGTTTAGGTTGGGTTTTAGTTTTCTTTTGTTCACCCCCTACCCCCATCCCCCACAACCTGGTCTTCCCTCTGAGACATTTCTGCTAGCTCTGGCTACCCTGGAAATGACTATGTAGCTAAAGATGCTCTTAAACTCTTAATTCCTCGCTTGCCTTTTCCCCACCCCCATAGTGGTGAGGCATGAACACCATTTCCAACTTTGTCTCCTGCTTGTGAGCTGTGGAGAGCAAACACACAGGATTGCAGGAGCTGTCCCTTGCTAATCAGTGCACTGGCAAGTTGTTTAAGTCCCCAACTTTCTTTTCCTCCCTCCCTCCCTCCCTCCCTCCCTTCCTTCCTTCCTTCCTTCCTTCCTTCCTTCCTTCCTTCCTTCCTTCCTTCCTTCCTTCCTTCTCCTCTTTGTTTGTTGGTTTGGTTTTGGGTTTTTTGAGACAGGGTTTCTCTGTGTATCCCTGGATGTCCTGTAACTCTGTAGACCAGACTTGCCTCGAACTCAGAGATCCAACTGTCTCTGCCTCCTAGGTGCTGGGATTAAAGGTGTGGGCCACCAAGCCTGGCATGTCTTAAACAATGTGTCTATTTTGTGTGGCAATCCAAAGTGAATAGGGCAGATACTGTGTGAGTTTTCCTGGTGATGTGTGAACTGATGTCTATTTATTTTACAAAGGGCCCAGATGGCAGATCGAAGCAACCATACACCTTGAGACTACTGCATGGGGTAACTTGCCGCCTGCATCACTGAGGAGCAGACCTCAGCGGGGATGATGCTCACCTTGCAGGCTGCTCCATCAAAGGAGTCTCCTCCTCTGTCTAGAATTCTTTTTTTTTTTTTTTTTGGTTTTTCGAGACAGGGTTTCTCTGTGTAGCCTTGACTGTCCTGGACTCACTTTGTAGACCAGGCTGGCCTCGAACTCACAGCGATCCACCTGCCTCTGCCTCCTGAGTGCTGGGATTATAGGCATGCGCCACCATGCCCGGCCCTCTCTGTCTAGAATTCTTACCGCTGCTGTAACCCAAAGGAGAGGCTTCGTGATCTCAGAACTTTCGCAGGGTTCCATCTCCCTAAAATGTTTCGTGAGCTTATGTGTTTTATGAGTCCTCCTCTGGCGCCTAGGAAGGACTGTTTCAATCCAGAGGAAGTTTTGTTTCAATCCAGAGGAAGTTGCTACCACAACAACCTGTAAATAAATAACTACAACAATTAGGTGATGTGTTATGAGGTTGTGTCTGAGGTGCAGGGATCAGAGAAACACCTTCACTTCAGGCTAAGGAGTCTCCCTACAGGAGTTGGCCTTTATACAAGCAGGCTTTTTGAAGGAAATACAACACATTTCCCTCTTGGTCTAAATAAAGGGAATTCTAGGAGAAGACACACCTGGAAAGCAATGCTTGGAAGATGGGAAACAGACAGACAGATTGGCTTATACAGAAAGTTGCTGGAATATTGATGAGCCGTGAGAGGGGGTAAGAAGTTGGGCCTGCCCAGGACTTCCTCAGGTAAGAGATGAGGACGTTAGCACTAGGGAAGCAATATGGAATTAAGACAAGCCTTTATGGTTGTCATGACAACGAAGCAAATGGGAGCAAGAGAAAGGAAGTCCAATTAAAAGTCTGGATCTGAAACGAAAGCAGTTGTAACAAGAATGGGAAGAGGACAGGTTTGAGAATGGCTTGGCAGCTCCAACCGGTACCGCTTGGTGACAGATTGTGCTGGGGGGCGGGAGAGGGAGGAACTAGCGACTTCCAAATCACTGGCTTTGGAACGTGGGAATCTTTTATTAAATCTTTCTAAATCATTATACATTATTCATTGTGAGATTAAAGACGCGCTCTCGTTGTGAGACATAGTTTCCGATTGAGGGATTCCCTAGATTAGAAACCAATCCTCCCACACTCCCATGCTGCCTTTCTCCACCGGAAGCTGTGGGATGTGGCTGGGGGAGGGGTACGCGAAAACAGCCTGTTGTCCTAGAAAAAGAAATGGAGATACAGTTTGGATACTTCATACAGGGTGTCCCTTCTAGGACTTTATCATGGACAGTAGCAACTCTGTGTGCACATGTTTTTTTTTTTGTTTCATTAAGCAAAGAAGTGGATTTCCCATAGAGAAAACACGTAAAAGTTTCTTTAGTTACAGGGTTATCAGAAACGTGTGCTTGAAAATTGACATGATAGCAGCAAGATGATGTCTTGGTTCTTTCTGCTGGATACAGCTGATGAGGCGAGAGTGCCTTAAGAAACGTCCGAGGGTTAAATGCTATTCGAGACTAGGCCCTCTGAACCACCGCTTAGGGCTCTGCGTTTGTGTCTTCTGTGTAGCTCTCCTGGATCTCAGGCCTCGTCATCAGGAACTGACATGCTAATGAGAACCAACACTGGCTCTCTCACTCATGATTTGGGGCATGCCAATTTGTTGTGCTGTTCTCTTGTCTCTCACACAGACACAGGGAAGTGATACCGGTATCATCTTTGGAAAGAGCTCAACCCCCATGCAGAAGCACTTGAATTTGGCTCTTGAAGCAGAACCGAATCCAGTGGTTGTCAATTCCTCAGGCATTAGAACCATCTGGAGGCTTTGAAGACAGACCACTGTGCCTAGCACCCAGAATTTATCATTTATCAAAGCTCGGCAGAGATTAAGAATTGGCATGTCTGACTAATTCTGGTTGACGATCTGGGGCCCATAATTTGAGGAACACCGATTTGGCTGGGAAAAAGGAAATTAATTAAAAGAGAGAAAACATCCTGACATGCAGTTTGGGGCGCCTCAGTGGAAGAACAGCTACTGGAACACGTGCAGGGCCCTAGGTTTGACCCCGGACATGGAGGCAATAAATAATTAAATCCTGGGGTTGGATGGGTGCTTAAGTAGCTAACAGTGAGGTTTGGTTGCCAGCAACCCCTGCCAACCACTGTAACTTGGGGGTGGGGGGGAGGATCAATGTCTCCTGCTCCTGTGCACAGACCCCGCACACAGACACATGCGTAAAAACCAAAATCCCCAGTGTCCATGTTGTTGATTTTGGTTGAGAAGCTAAAGTGTACACAACGGGAGATTCAGGCACAATGAGAAAGCTCCTGATTGGTAGGTTGGCCTTGTGTTTCCACTGTTGTAGTAGCAAAGTCCCCATAACTAGATCACACCTTACCCCCACTCGGAGAAAACTTACGACAATGTGCCTTTCCCAGTATTTCTGGGTTTTCTAGCTAAGCCTGAACAAAACAAAGGTATGAGCCAGAGTCCTTCACTGAGCTGCAGGACACTTGAAATCCCACGGGTCTTATCCCTGAAGTGAGTCAAATATAAGAGACACATTTGTTTCTTGGATACAAACAGCAAACTAGTTCAAATTAGAAGCGAACTCAGGTTTTCTAAACCGCTGAAATGCAAAATGGTGTCACCCGACGCACCAGTTCATCTTCTTAGCAAGCAAGAGGTCTTTGTCCTGTACCAGGTAGCAAGAAGCTTGTTAAAATGCTAAATACTACAACGCTACAATTGCATGAAGAGTCAGGATTCCAGCCAGAGAGTTTGACTCTCACAGAGCTCAACTCCAGAGACGTCATACAGAAACTACTCAAATCCTTGACATGAGGACACCAAGGGAAGAGGAAAGGAAAAACACAAGAAAGGCATAGTGCTTACTGAACCCTAGGAAAAGAGATGCTGTGGCAAGGTGTCTATCTGGAAGATTTAGGGAGCTCCCCACTACAAAACAAATTACAACTGGGATGCTAAATCAGGGAGGGGGTGTGGAAGGGATAATCTCTGATTCACCTCTCCTCTTGCCTTCCCCTCTCTACCTGGAGCCACCTAAAAGTCAGGCGGTGGGGGAACAGCCACTGTGAATCTTCAAGGTACCTCCTGACAGAGGAGGGTTTCAGGGAGCTGCAGAGATGGAGTAGGGGAAATCTCTTTTCCCAGGGGGATACTAGCACTCTGCAGAGACTGCATCTGTGATAATGTAGATAAAAGTATCAGAACTCTGAACTGTAGCTCGAAAGTTCTATATGATTAACTTTGTTTAACAGATAAAGAGACTTGAAGGCTCATAGACTTTGGCGTCAAACACAGCATGCCAACCCCCAGCTAATAGTAACAGATCCCACACACTCAAATCTAGACTTGCAGATTTGAGTTTTGGGAAAATGCCAAGTTTCTTACAGTACCAGATGAGCATAAGACGGGGCAATGAGTGCATGCGCAATCCCCTGTTACAGAGCACAGCACTGCCACTCTTGGTAGCCAGGAATGATGACACTTCTTGAAAGAGGGAGCATGTGTGCATGTGGAACATGTATTTGGGGGCCTTTGGAGGTCAGAAGAGGTGTTGGGATCCTTTGGAGCTGGAATTACAGACAGATGTGAGCCACCCAATGTGAGTGCTGGAAACTAAACTCTTGGGCCCTCTGGATGAGCAACATTTAATAATGTATTTAGATTATAATGATACACACGGCTCATTCCGTTCTTCAATATCTCCCAGAATCCCTCACCCCCATGTTCTCCCAACTTTACATTTGCTTTTTTTTCCCCCTTCCCTTCCTTACCTGCTGACTTCAGATAGAGCTGCTCATATATATATACTCCTGGGTTTAGGCCCATCCAATATAGGCAACCTAACAAGGACCACACCCCTAAAGGGAAATAGACCCTCCCCCTCTGCAGCCATCAGCTGTCAATAACAGCTCCTCAGTTAGGAGGGAGCTTACATATTCCTCCTCCATTCCTGCTGGAATGTTGATTGGCTTGATTTTGTGTGAGTCTTGTCTGAGTTCAACAGTCCTTTCATGTCCTGTAAATACTGCCCTCTCTCTGAGCTCTGGTTTTTACAGTCTTTCCGCGCCACTCTTCTGTAGTGTTCCCTGAGCCTATGGGGGAAGCAGTGTGAAATAGAGATTCCATTTATGGCTGATCACTAAATGTTCCATCGACTCTTGTTTTCTGTATTTTGACCAGTCCTAAGTCTCAATGTTAACTATATTCTACCACACAAAGATGCTTATCTGATAAGAACTGATAACTATACTAATCTATGGGTCTAGAGATACACATTTAGAAAGTAATTTGATACTAACCCATTTAGAAAATAGTAAGTTCACCTCTGTGGCTGAAGAGCACCCCAGCCCTGGGTTCCTGGACAGATTTACAATACCAGATAAGTTCTCTCCTATGGAACAGCCTTAAACCCAGTCACAGAGTGGTTGGTTACCCCCATAACATTCATGCCACTAGTGCACCCCGAGGCATCTCTGGTCAAACTGGTTGCCTGAAGCTCCATACACAGCTGGGAAAGACTGTTGATGATGTCCTCCTCAGCAGTCTACATGGCACCTTTCAGGACTATGAAAGCTAGCCAGCAGAGGCGGAGCTCCTTCATCAATACAGCTTGATCTTCCAAGACCGGAGACCAGAGTGTATGATATAATCAGCAATGGGTTGTTTTTTTGTTTTTTTTTTTTTTTTTTTTTAAACCATGAAGCTGTCATGGGCAGCAGCTGTCATTTCAAGTTCCATAAAGTCATTTGCAGTGCTAGAGATGTGGCTTAGTTGGCATGGGGACTTGTCTGGCATTCACAAAACCCTAGGTTTTAGTCTCAGCACTACATGGAGTGAATATAGTGGCATGCATTTGAAATCCCACTACTGAGGAGGTGAATGCAGAGGGATAGGGAATTCAAGGCTGTCTTTTGATACCAAGTTGGAGGTCAGCTTGAACTATATGCAAACATGCCTTAAAACAAAAAGCAGTCACAAATCAGAAATTAAAATAAATTTAAATGCAATTATCGAAGCATTTATTAATCTCATACTTCCATGATACAAAATTAGACTTCAAGGAAGGGCCATGGCTCAGTTGTTCATTCAACCTTTGATTGCATGGACTAAGACACTTCTTTTTTTTTTTTTTTTAATTTATATTTTTTATGTGTTTGGATGGTTTTGCCTTTGTGTATGTAAGTATACCATGTGTGTACCTAGTGCTCACAGAAAGGCATCATATCCTTTAGAACTGAGGCTATGGATGGTGTGAGCCGCCATGTGGGTTGTGGGAATCGAAGAACCTAGGTCCTCTGCAAGAGCAACAAGTGCTCCTAACCACTGAGCTGTCTCTCTAACCCTGACCTTACTGTTTTGTTTTTTTTAAGTTTGTGTACAGAACAATGGGTTTCATTCACTTTCATACCTATGTGTCATTTTAGACTAATTTGTCCTCTCCCTGGTTGCCCTCTCTTTTCTCCTCCCCTCTCCCCTCCTGACTGGTTCCCTTCCTCCATCCAAATTGTCTCCCCTTCTGCTTTTAGGACACATGTGCCCATCAACTTCCCCACCTTTCAGACCTTTATCTCTTTTGTTTCCTTCCTCCCTCCATCTCTCCCCCCCCTTCCCCCTCTCTCCCCTTTCCCCTCCCCCCTACTTCCCCCTCCCCCTCCCTCTTTTTCCCCCACCCCACCCCCAGGTGGGTTGGCCATTTGCATTTGCGATACTTAGGGTTTCAGTTCTAAAAAGATGAAGAGACAGCACATATACAATTCCAGTCAGCAAAGAAATAAACAAGAACTGCTTTTCCTGTGGGCTGGTTGCCACCCTGCCACACTATCTGTCAACTTCTCTCTGCTGATGGGAACAATTCCCAGACAAGGCCACTCTACCCAATGGCTGATGGGCTCATTGTAAATATAAGTTCCTCTTGGCAGAGTGAGCTGCAGAGCTGTCATTGAGAAAGTCTGTGAAGCAATATCAGGAGAGAAATGCTTCTACTGTGCAAACCAACCATCTGAAAGGGGGGTTGGGAAATTCTTCCATGTACTTTCTCTGTAATTAGAAAAAATTGTAGAAAGCACAGGTCAACGCATAAACTTTGCTTCATTACAATAAAGGCTGAGCCATATGAAGTTGCCAATATCTGATGAATAGAAGTGGCAGCTTCAACCTAATGCCCAGAAACATTTCATGTGTAGGCTCTTTTAAGGACCCCTCCATGGGTAAAGGTAGTGTATCATTTTGCACATGTCAGTCACTTCTGTTGTTTTCTCTTGTGTTTTGGGGACTTCAGGTAAATTGGAACATCCAAGAAACTAGTGCTATTGATATTCTTAAGGTGTTTATTAAGAATTCGTATATGAGGCTTGGAGTATAGTTCAGTGGCAGAACATTTCCCTCCGATGCGTGAGACTTTTGTTCCCCAGAGCTACAGACAAAGTCCATCGGTGTAAAGTTCCTAGTCAAGTTTCTGGCACACAGCTGGTGTTCAGAACTAAGCAATAAAGCACCAGCATAATAGTGACCAGTGTTGTCTTCATAATAGCAAACTGAGATAGTCTTTAGTGGTCACACATTCTGCCACCTGCATTGTTTCACTGAGAGTCTCATTTAATAAACAAAACAAAACTCCCAATGCAAGCAACTAGTGTGTAAAACCATATTGCAAGTATTTAAGAGATGGCCTTCAGGAAGGCAAAATGGCTCATTAGGAAGAGCGCTTGGCACGCCAGCCTGACAACCCAAGCTGGACCCCTGAAACCTATGTGAAAAAGCCAAATTTAGTGGCATGCCTCTGGAACCTCAGCATTCCTATGGCAAGCAGGGAGATGAAGACAGGAAAACTCTCCAGAAGCTCTTGGGCCAGCTGACTTGAAGTATGAAGTACCTGCAGAAATGGGAGATGCAATAAAAATAATAAAAGGAACTGGGTATGACGCTACGGATCTATAGAGGCCCGCGGGCCAGGCAGGGCTATACAAAGACTCCAGTTATAGAAGCTGACGGCATAGGAGGAAGTGCCTTTTCATGCGTTTATACAAACTGCGTACAGACATAGTCGTGGTGACTTTTTTTCCGCTAGTGAGATTGGGAAGTGATTTCTTACACACAGACGTCTGTCTTGTGGTGAGTGTGAGGACCTGACCCGTAATCAGAAGGAAACTTGGGTGTTTATAAACTGAGAGGGTTTTGAAGAGTGATGCTTATTTTATAATTATGGTGTTACACTGAAGTTCTCACTTATTAGCTATGTGCAAACTCTTACAGCCTGACAAGTCTGTTTAAAACTCCTGAAAGTCAAAAAAAAACCAAACAAACAAACAAAAAACAAACAAACAAACAAACTCCTGAAAGTCACTTTTCTCTTTGAAGCCACTGTCTCTGCTCTTCAACACAGAGACTGTGTTGGTGCAGCTGGTGGTGGGCAGATGAGGGCAGGTCTGCCATGACATAGCTGCACGTGGGCTGCAGGTGGCCTCTGGCTTCAGCAGACTTTCTAAGTAGAAGTCTTTTTTTTTTTTTTTTTTTTAGCTCCTTTGCGGTAACCAAGTGTGCAGAGCACACACTAAAACCTAGATGCTTTATCCTCAGAGTTTATAATGTTCTGTGATCTCAGTTGTTCCTAGCTAAGGCAGTTGGGCCTCACAAGTGCACCCTTGTGATGCAGACTTGGCCACTTGTTGGTGTGACTCAAGTATTGGATTTGTCAATTAATTTTTGTCTGTTGGATTTTTGAGACCAGGTCTCATGTAGCCCAGGCTGGCCTTGAATTTGCTACCTAGTCAAGGATGACCTTGGACTCCTAATCTTCCTTTCTCTACCTCCAAAGTGCTGGGATTCCAGGCACAGGCCATGGCACCTGGCATAGATGTTTGTTTTTTAAAGATACTCCTAGGATACCCAGGCTGGAAGTCAGGGCTCTGAACACGCAGATACAACTCACCACCTCAGAGCTACAACCCAAACAGCTTTGAAACTAGACATTTTCACTCCCCCCACCACACAAACACACAGGGTTTCTCTATGTAGCCTTGGCTGTCCTGTAGACCAGGCTGGCTTCGAACTCACAGAGATGCATTTTCATAAGCTATTAGCATCTCCCAGTCAATGACACCAACCCTAAATTAACTTCTTCTTGACCTTGCATTAACTTTGCTTTTATTCAGTCATCGCCTGATCACCAAGTTACACAGAGTTCTTTGAATGTCCTCCCACAGTCACATCCGAGCCTGATGTGACTGTCTCTATGCCCAGCCTTTCCCTCTCATTCTCCTGATACTACTGGCACAAACTCCCAAGACATCTCCTGCCAACTGTTTGCTGCCAACTTCTATGCCATGCGAGGGGCCATTCAGCATAGTGCCTAATTAATATGACTTTTCTGTCAAAGCACTCCTAGAGCCGGCGACCTGGAACCAAAGGCCCCATGCTCTGATCCTGTCATTCCTACACTTTTTTACAGACAAGAAAAAATTTTATTGAGAATTAGAGTGACAGTCCCCTGCTGCAGGGAGAGGTTCTGGAGATAGTTTGTTTCTATTTGGCCACACTCTTGTGTCTATATTATGTGCATACATGTGAAAGCCAGAGGTCAATGCTGGGGTCTTTCTCAGTCACTCTCTGCACTATTTAATATTGTTATTATTTACTTATTTATTTATTCATTTAAAGACAGACTCTCTCACAGAACCTGGGAGCTCACGAGTTTGGCTAGATGGGCTGGGACTGAACTCCAGGGATCCTCCTGTCTCTGCCTCTTCAGGGCTGGGATTATAGGTGTGCTGTGTGTGTGTGTGTGTGTGTGTGTGTGTGTGTGTGTGTGTGTGTCCCCGATTAGGTATGTGCATACAAACATGGTTTACCTTGAATGCTTTAGGCATCAGATCCCCTGGAGCTGGAGTCACAGGTGGTGATAAAGGGCAGCTGATTTACACTCATGGTGGGTGTGTAAGGCCTCAGGTCCTCAAGTCTGTGCCCAGAAAGCACATTACTGAGCGAAGTCTCCCAAGCCATGTTTCTCTACTTCTGTCTTCTGTAGATTAACTGCATGAAGTGAGTGTTTCTGACTATGGGCTGTGTGGCTTCAAGCATCACGTGAGTGTTAACTATCATAGAAGCAGCCAGAACAGCCTGAGGCTAACAGCTTTGCAACACAGGTGATATTTCTTAGGTTCCGGAGGATATGGATTCCCATGGAGATGCTGTTTGTTCTTTTTCACAATTTTTGAACCTGTTTAAAGGGCACCATCATTTACACAAGGAAATGCAGAGAATTAAATGTTTTAATAAATAAAGCCTGGCATATGGAAGGTGCAAGCTAGGGAACCAGGAGTCTAAGACCATCCTCAGTTCCATAGACAATATGAGGCCAACCTATGCTTCATGTGGCCCCACTTCTAAACAAAAGAAAAGAAAAGGTAAATAATTTAGTGACAACCAAAGAGCATCCACTGGGGCTCAATTCCCATCACACCATCTACAACCAAACAGGTAACTTTGTGTATGTGTGTGTGTGTGTGTGTGTGTGTGTGTGTGTCTTTTTACAGCAACCATCTACAGGAAGTGTGTCTTGTTCATCTTCTGTCTCCAGCATTGAATGTGGAGTGTGGTGCCATGAAGACATTCAATCAAAAGGACACACGGTTGGGACCTATATGTTTATTCTATGGGGAGGACGTAGGTGTGAGTGTCTCTGTTCTGCTCTCTTTGGATAGAATGCAAGCAATTGAACCCAGGGACTCACGTATGCTGAGCTATCACTGAGCTACACTTTATATATATATATACACACACACTTTATATATAGCTACCTATAATATATAGATATAATGTGTGTAATAATATATATATATAATATATATTATATATATATAGCAAAAAGCCTAGAAGAGAAGAGTAGGAAAATGGGAGGAAGAGGAGGAGGAGGAGGAGAAAGAGAGAGAGGCGGGAAGAGGGAGGAGGGGACAATGAGGAGGAGTCATAGGGTGGTCGACCTAAGATAGGACCCTAAACACCCACACTTTGTGTCTCTTCCCACACATATGCTACAAAGTAAATCTCTGTAAAAGTAAGGCCTATAAGAGGCAGAAAAGTGGAGAAAATGACGCCACAGATGGGCATCCCCCACTCAGCTGGATCTTGTATTTCAGGTACCCAATCCGACTTTGCATTTCATTTTATTTTTGAGCTCAAATCACTCTCCCTGCAGAGTTCTCCTCCCAATGGCCCTGCCCTGAGATGGAGATCTCAAAGGTGCCATTTCATCCCACTCTGAAGTCTCTGCAGGCTTGACTCATTTCTGAACTTTCTTTCCAGTTGTCCGTCTCCCCAGCTGCTTGCCAGCTGGAACTGCGTTTGGACATCGTGAAACATTCATTCCTTTCGATTGCAAGGACTCCAGTACCTCAGGCCCAGCCACCTGGGGGGCAGGGGAGAGGTCACTGGAGTACAGACCACTTGGGACCCTCTATTGTCATCGGATCCTTTCCAATTCCTTAGAGTACTATGGCTGCATTTCTTTCCTGCCTTCTGGCCTGGTATCTAACCCCCCCCCACACACATATGTCCCAGTGGGTGAGAGACCTAGAGTGGCCCTGAAAACTCTAGTTGCTGTGAACCAACACATTGAAAGCACCCACAGTGTACCACTTGATGGCTGTAGTTTAGTGGTTGTAATATAATGAATTAGGTAAGTGTTGTGTCTTCCCTATGTTATCCTTAAAAAAGGGAGGGGGTGCGGTTGGGGCTGGAGAGATGGTTCAGTGGTGAAGAGCACTGCCGCTACTCTTTCAGAGGACTTGGGTTCATTCTCAACACCCACAATGGGTAGCTAAGAACCTTGTGTAACTCAGAGACAGACAGACAGACAGACAGACACACACACACACACACACACACACACACACACACACACACACACGGAGAGAAAAAGAGAGGGGGGAGAGAGAGACAGACAGAGAGAGAGAGACAGAGAGACAGAGAGACAGAGAGACAGAGAGAAAGAGAGAGACAGACAGAGAGAAAGAGAGAGACAGAGAGACAGAGAGACAGAGAGAAAGAGAGAAAAGAGAGAGAGAGGGAGCACAAACGAACAGGATTCATCTCGGGCACAAGCTGGAAGAAGACAAGCCACATCAGAAGAGGGTGGATGTCTCTGTGTGCCAGAGACAGGAAGAAGCCAGCCTTCCCAGCCTTCTTAGCCTTTGTCAGTCAGGGCAGGAACAAAAGACAGCCTGGGGTTGAAGATGATGAGAAGGTGAGGATGACAGGGCAGCCAAGACCCTAAGTCCCAGCGTCCACCATGACTATGTTCTTGTTTTTGTATCATTGTACCCAGAGAGGATATAGTCTATATATTTAAAAATTGTAATGAAGTCATTGATACTGATAGTATTGTATATTACTGTGGTTCTTACAAATCTGGAGACTTGGAAACCTGTGTGGGAAAGTTCATTTGAAATGCCAAAGGTCTAGTAATTAGAGGCCAAAGGTAACCACATTATGCTGCTCCATACTGTGCCTCCCTGCACTGACTGCCAGGCCTGAGCCCTGAGCATCTCCTTTGTACTGGGCCTCTCATGGCTGCGCTCTGCTTCACTCTAGCTCAGCTGCTATCCACTTTCTTCAGAGATCTTTATTATCTTCCTTTTTTTTAGTTTTGCTTTCTGTTTTTGTTTATTTGGTTTGGTTTGGTTTCTTTAAACAGAGTTTCTCTGTGTAGTTGTGACTGTCCTGGAACTCACTCTGTAGTTCCAGGCTGGCCTCGAACTCAAGAGTTCCACCTGCCTCTGGCCTCCCCCAAATTCTGGGATAAAAGGCGTGCACCACCACTTGCTGGCTTGCTGTTTTAATTGTGAACTTTATACATCACAAGGAGCCACACATAGGAACACCCCTTGGACCCGTCTCTGTGCTATAGGCCCCACTCTGCAGCTTCTCTGCTTCCAGCTGCTTTACAATTTTTTTTTTTAGATTTATTTCTTTTATGTATAGAAGTGCTCTCTTTTCATACACATCTGAAGAAGCAATCAGATTCCATTATAGATGGCTGTGAGCCACTATGTGGGTGTTGGGGATTGAACTCAGGACCTCTGGAAGAGCAACCAGTGCTCTTAACCAACTGCTGAGCCATCTCTCCAGCCCTGCCCCCCAATTTTATTTTAAAATGATTTTTTTTTTTCTGAGACAGAGTCTCACTATGTAGCTCTGGCTATCTTGAAATTCACTATGTAGACCAGACTGGCCTTGAGCTCACAGAGATCCCTCTGCCTCCCAAGTGCTGGGATTAAAGGCGTGCACCACCATCTTTGGCTGTAAACATTTTTTAGTTAATTATAGATTCATATACATTTTTATTTTTTAATTTGAAAAGTGTGTGTGTGTGTATGTGTGTGTGTGTGTGTGTGTGTGTGTGTGTGTGTAGTTCAAAGGACAGTTTACAGGAGTCAGTTCACTCCTTCCACCATGTAAGTTGCAGGTACTGAAGTCAGTCAGGTCTGACGAGGCTAGTCCGTCAGGAAGTGCCTTTATCCTCTTTGCCGCACATATGCATGCTCAGAGTTACACAAGTAAATGAATAGAAGTAGTAAAAAAAAAAAAAAAGTGTATTCTAAGCATTAAAAAAATACATATCACCCTGTCTCGAAAAACCAAAAAAAAAAAAAAAATACATATCACTAGATCAGTTGTGTTAGCACATGTCTATAATTCTAGTATGTGGAATGCTGAGGCAGGAGGATCACTGACAGTTTGAGAGCAGATTATGCAACAGAGTGTAACTGTCCCAAAACAATAACAAGAATATATATATATAATTTAAAGTACATAACCCTTTGTGATTGCTGATATTTAGCAACATTACCTGGAAATTTACTCAAGGTGTGTGTGTGTGTGTGTGTGTGTGTGTACGTGTAAGAGAGGAGAGAGATTCACACTTTTCATTGTCCAGTAATATTCCATGCCGTGCATGCACCACAGCCTCACACTGCTCACTGTTGGAGGGCATCTGTGGTATCTCCAGGCTGAGCTAATGGAGCACCTACAAATATTCAAGCAGAAGTTTTTGCATGAACATAAGTTTTCAATTCTCTGAGGAAAAGGCCAAATGAGTAAAAATGTTGGTTTCTCTGGCTTTTGTGATTGTCTTTTTCTTAAAGAAACCACCAAAGTGTTTTACGGAGTGACTGACCCAGTTTACACACCCATCAGCGTGCTAGATGCAGTGTCTCAGACAGTCGAGGCTGATGTTTTACCTTAGCCATCCTGACAGCTGAGTAGTGTTCCACTGTGGGTTTGATTTGCATTTCCCCATGGTCAACACACACATCGGTCCGCTCTCTTCAAGAAGACGTCCTTCGCTCCTACTTGGATCCTGTCTTGCTCTCTTAGAGTCCTTCAGCTGTCCTTGATGCTGCATGTCACAAGGGGGTTTCAAGAGCTGCTTCCAGCCTGGAGGCTGAATTTCCATCCCCTCCAATGAAGGCTGTTGTTAATTTCAGAATAAATACAGGTTTTCATTTCTATAGTGAAGAAGTTTATGAATTTTTCCTTTTAAGGATTTGGCTTCTGAATCCAAAGATTTTCTACTGTGCTACACACAGACACACAGACACACACATATACCCAAACACACACACACACATACACACACACACACACACACACACACACACACACACACACACACACTCTTTTGTTTGTTTATTTTTTTCAAGACAGATTTCTCTGTGTAGCCCTGGCTGTCCTGGAGTCACTTTGTAGACTTGGTTGGCCTCGAACTCACAGAGATCCACTTCCCTCTGCTCCTGAGTGCTGGGATTAAAGGCATGCGCCCACAGCTGGCTACACACACATAGACACACACACACACACAGACACACACAGACATACACACAGACACAGATACACACACACACACACACACACACACACACACACACACACACACACATCTCTATAGTTCCACTGCAGTGTAGTAACTGCCCAGGCAGGTGACTTGTACCTGTAATCCTCTGGAGACAGAGACATGAGAAGTACTTGATCCAAAGGATTTGAGGCCTACCTGGGTAATATATAGAGACATTGCCTTAAATTATAATTCTTTTTTTTTTTTTTTGGTTTTTCGAGACAGAGTTTCTCTGTGTAGTCTTGGCTGTCCTGGACTCACTTGTAGACCAGGCTGGTCTCGAACTCACAAAGATCCACCTGTCTCTGTCTCCCAAGTGCAAATTATAAAATTATAAAACAAATAACATTAAAATAAGCCAGATATGGTAGCTCAAACCTTTAGTCCTAGGAGTAGCAGAGGATGGATTTATTTCTGTATTTCTGTAGGTTTCAGGTCAGTTTAAACTACATAGTGACTTCTGGAACAGCCAGGGCCACATAATAAAGAGACCTTGTCTAGACAAACAAGAAAAACAAACAAACAAACAAACAAACAACAACAACAAAAAAAACCTGAAATAAACTGGATGATGTTCATCCCTAAAATAAGCTTTTAGCTGGCTTCCATTCGTTTTGTTGGTGTTTGTTTATTTGTTTGTTTGCTCATATTTCTTTTCTGTTTTCAGACAGAGTCTCACTCTTTAACTCTGGCTGGCCTGGAACTCACTATATAAACCAAGCTGGGCAAAATTTCACAGAAATCCACCTGCCTCTGCCTCCCAAGTGCTGGGATTAAAGGCACAATTAGCTCTTTTTTCTTTTCTTTTCCTTCTTTCTTTCTTGTAGTACTGGCTGTTCAGGAACCCACTGTGTAGACCAGACTGGGCTCTTGCCTTGAACTCACACACAGCCACTTGCTTCTGCCTCTCAAGTAGTGGTATTAAAGGCTTTAATACCAGCCTGGCTACCTCTTTTTTTTTTTTGAGTCAGGGTCTTGATAGGTAGCTCAGGCTGGCCTCACACTGACATTCCTGCTTCAACCTTTTCAACCTTCCAAATTCTGGCATTATGATGTGGACCAGCGCCCACCTTTGTTTTTTTGTTTTTGTTTTTGTTTTAAATCCCATCTAGACTTGCTATACAAGGTGGCTGTCCAGCCTCTGCTCACAGTTCCAGGTCTCCCCGCCCACTTCCTCACTGCCGCCACCACCACTTCCCTCCCTTGTATTTGTCGAGTAATTGCAGAGGCATTGTTTTTATTTTTCTTAAGTCTTTTTTCCACATCATGCAGACCCTCTGCTCTATGTGGAATCTCAGGTCACCCTGTCCACATAGATTCTGCTGTTGTTTTCTCCTTCATTTCTCCCCTCCTTCTTTTTCCCCATTGGTCGTTATTTTGTTTTGGTATAAGGAATTACTATGTAGTACAGGCTGGCCTTGAACTTGTGATCCTCCTGGCTCATTTTCTGTAATTTTTAAAAAGATTTATCTGCTGCATGTCTGGGTACCACATATACACACAGGACCCATGAAGGTCCAGAGACAGTATTGGGCCCGGAACTGGGGTTATGATGGTTGCTTCTCACCATGTGGGTGCTGAGACTTGAACCTGGGGCCGCCAGAAGAGAAGCTCTTAACTGCTGAGATATCTTCCAGCCGCCTATTGTCATCTTCTGAGTCCACACCCAGCCTTTCCTAATATGCTTTGCTGAATTCTGTTTCAGATCTTAGCATGTTCTCACTGTCATTTATATGCTTAGCATAAGCCCTGTGACAATAAGGACTCAGTGGTCATGCCCCCCCCCAGCCCCCATCATCCAGTGTTTATTTCAGGGGTAGCACACAGGAGGTCTGAAGTAAATATTTGTTGAGGAAACTAATTAATGGACATCCTGAGAAAACTTTCCTTTACTGTGTAGTATTTTCTGCAGAATTTCAAGAAAGTGAAATCTTTGAGGCCACAGCTGCCCTGAACAGGATATATATATATATATATATATATATATATATATATATATATATATATATATATATGAACATTTACCATTCAGACTGACTTTGATTTGTATGTTTTGCCTCAAGAATTTAAAGTGGAAAGGGAATTTCATAAAATGGTGCCACAGAAAACAAATTCTAGGCAGCAGCGTTGTGTTTATGCACTGCTGGCAGTGAGCTCCTATTGCAATGCCATGGAAGCTGGTTCCTGGGCTGGGTCTCACTGGTACAGCACTTCACTGCCATGCTAGACACTCAAGGTGCTACCCTAGCACAGATAGAAAGCACATTCAAATACTATCCCTCTGTGAAGCTTTACTGGCTAGTGAGAACGCAATGGGCCGAGAAAGCACAGAGGAAGATAGACAACTGAATCTGCGTGAGCCAGGCGTAGTGGCGCATGCCTTTAATCCCAGCACTCGGGAGGCAGAGGCAGGCAGATCGCTGTGAGTTTGAAGCCAGCCTGGTCTACAAAGCGAGTCCAGGACAGCCAAGGGCACACAGAGAAACCCTGTCTCGAAAAACCAAAAAAAAAAAGAAAAAGAAAAAGAAAAAAGGACCAAGGGTATGTTTTGTTGCTGTGATAAAAATACCAGGACCAAAATCAATTTCTAGACTTATGATTCTCAACCTTCCTAATGCTCCACCCCTTCCATATAGTTCCTCGTGTGATGACTCCCAACCATAAAATTATTTTCCTTGCTACTTCATGACTGTAATTTGCTACTGTTATGAACTGTCATGTTAATATCTTTGTTTTTTGATGGTATTAGGTGACCTGTGTCAAACAGCCATTTGACCCCCCCAAAGGGCCATGATCCACAGATTGAGAGACACTGATCTAGAAGGACAGTCCCTAACAGTGGGAGAAGCATGGCAGCCTGTGGCCAGGGGAGGAAGCTGAGAAATCACATCTTTA
>OU015743.1:90207034-90228952 GCA_907169655.1 Acomys percivali | reverse complement strand
GTGTGTGTGTGTGTGTGTGTGTGTGTGTGTGTGTGTGTGTGTGTGTGCGCGCGCGCGCTCATGTGCTTGTGCTTGTGCATGGTGTTAAAGGTTGTGTGTGCTAGGTAAGCGCTCTACCACTGAACCCCATGCGTTTAGCTCAGGCCTTACATGTCACAGGGTGCTACCCACAGTGGAGTCTGAGGAAATGTGGTAATGGCACGGATCTATCATCCAAGCTACTTGAGGAGTTGGTACCCTTGCTTGGAGAGGTCCCTGAGCCTGGAGTTTTGAGTCCAGCATGGACATTATAAGACCTCATCTATAAAAGGAAAAAATAATAAAGCTCTTCAAAGTATAGAAATTTCTTTACAGAGAAAATCAGAAAAAGAACAACATCTAAGAGCTAGGTGTGGTGGTTCACACTTGTCATCCCAGCATGTAGGAAGCTGAGGCAGGAGGATTGCCATAAATCCAAAATCAGAATGGACTTATGAGTGTCATCCTGTCTCAACAAAATCAAAATCAAAGAATAAATATCCTGTAGCTCCCACTGTTGCCTTGAGGAAATATATAATGAATATATTTATGGTGTTGTAAAATAACAGCAAAGTTGAGCAAGAGACTGCTACTGATGACCTTTTATTTTCTTGCCAATTAGCAGAGCTCTCATTGAATATCATATTAGGGTAACACAGAGTATTGCATAGACTCATGCTGGCCTTTGCTCCTCTTTACCTTACTAATCCCAGAGCAAACAGACACCTCATGACTAGCAGTGCCATTTCCATGTCTAGCAAACTTCCCCAAAAGAGCGGATATTGATAAGAGTAGCAATTAGCCATTTTACTGCACATTGTAAATTAGCAAAAACAAATTAGCAATTAAAACCCAGAAGTAGGGGCCTGAGAGATGGCTTAGCAGATAAAAGCTCTTGCCTGGCAAGCCTGAATTCAATCACTGGGACTCAGGGAAAGGTGCAAAGAGAAAGTCAACTCCCAAGAGAGCTGTCCTCTGACTCCCATACACACTTACACACACTGCAGGCAGGCAGGCAGGCAGGCAGACAGACAGACAGACAGACAGACATAGAGCAAGTCTGTGGCAGGCCTATCATCCCAACACCCGGGAAGCTAAAGCAGGAGGTCAGGAGGTCAAAGCCAGCTGAGGCTACGCAAACACTGTCCCAAAGGAAAACAAGTAGATGTTAGGGGATTGGCAACATGTTTTTGTTTCATAGCATTTTTCACCCTATCCTAGAAGTCTGGGTGTGAGAGGTGATGGCCTACAATCATCAGTTTACCCTTGTCTATGTCAGTCTTTGCTTTGTTTGAAACAGGGTCTCACCTAGCCTCAAACTCACTATGAAGTTGTGAACTCCTGATTCCCCCTGCCTCTGCCTCTCAAGTGATTGGATTCCAAGCACATGGCACTCCACATGGCTCAATTTAAACAATCTTATATGTTTTCATATATGTTTATTTATGAGGAAACCTATTCAATCTCAAACTTTTTTTTTCCTTATTTTTATGTTTGTTCTCAAAGCAAGGCTAGCCCCAGAACTTAATTTAAAAATGACAGTTTGCTCAGAATAGAATAACTTATACAATTCCTAGTAATTGGACATAAAAATACACAATTATAATCCCAGAATTTTGGAGATAGAGACAGAAAGGTGGGTAGAGATACATTTACTTTTCCTCATTCCTGTGGCCTTTCCCTAGTATCTGAAAGACTGTATCAAGGGTACTCTAGAATATACATGCTATAGCGTTGTCAAACAGAAACAACATAGTATTTGGATTCCACTTGATCCTAATGGCTATAAAATGACCTGGAAAATATCAACAAATAATTGACAATTTTCTAATGTTCTTATACCCCTGAAAATTGATTTGGGTTAAAAGTGAACCTCCAAATAACTTCTCTAAAAATAACAAATTATGAAAAAAATTGGAAAATTCTATCACTACAAAATGCTCTTATTTATTTATTTATTTATTTATTTATTTATTTTTGAGACAAGATGTAGAAGGAATCTCTTGTGTCTGTATGGAAGCATCATCTGTCAATAAAAAGCTACTGGCCTGTAGCTGAGGCATGAAATAGTTGATGAGACATCCGGCAGGCGCTAAGATAGAGCCAGGCACAGGGGGATTTACCAGGAAGATGTGAGGAGGACAGGCATATGGTACCTGAGCAGAGGTAGTCAGCCATGTGGCAAAATTGGTTTTATTTTAAGTTATGAGCAAGTCAGAGAAGATCCTAGCTATGTGGCATAGGTATTTTAAATATATTTTAAGTTTCATAGTCATTATTCCAGGAGCTTGGGGCTGGGAGGAAACCACCCCTATAGAGGAATTTTAATTCAGAACATGGCTGTTCTGGCAAGAGATCACATCCAAAGACCTTCTAGATCTGCATGATCTGGCTGGAGTACAAACATACCTTTAATCCAGGAGACAAAAACAAACAGATCTGAGTTCAAGGCCAGCCTGGTATCAGGTAAAGAAAAGCTTAGGTCCAGGCATGGTAATACATGCCTTTAATCCCACATGAAGGTAAGGTTAGTTTGCAGAAGGAAGTACCTATGTTTGAAAGTGATGTCTAATTGAGTGGCAGAAAAGGTGATAAATTAGAGACGATTTGACAGAATAGGATACGCTGAAGTCTCATGAGAAGAGAGAGGAAAGGGAAGCTATTTATGGGCTGTTTTATAGAGAGGGGAGGCAGTTTTTACCAGGACAGTAATAGAGAGATGGGTTGCAGAGAGAGAACTCAGGTGAAGACGGAACGAACCAGAAAGTGAGAAGAAGCCAGAAGATTAGAGCAGACTGCTGAGTTAGTTTGAGGCCAAGCAGAGCAATTCTAGTCCCAGAGAGAAGCCAGATTAAATAAATCAGTTGGGAGAAGAGTTTTAGCCAGAGCATCTCAGTTGAACCAACCAGCCAGAGCTCAGAAAGAACAGTAAGGGTGAGCTCATTAAGCCATAAGTCTCAGAGGCTGAAAACATTCTAGGCCTAGGTTAAATTGTTGGAAGCTAGAAGCTTCCAGGACTAGGCCTAGGCCAGAAGAGGAAGGTAATAAGCCTCCCAGACAACAATTGAGCCAGGAGAATAAGAGTTAATTTTACCGCACCCCCACCCCCAACAGGGTTTCATATAGCCCAGGCTGGCCTCAAATTCTCTATATAGCCAAAGCTTACCTTAAATTTCTGATCATCTTGCCTCTATCTCCAAATATTGGGATTACAAGCTTGTGCCACCACACTTAGCTTTTGTTGTTGTTGTTGTTTGTTGGGTTTGTTGTTGTTGTTGCTTCGAGACAGGGTTTCTCTGTGTAGCCTTGGCTGTCGTGGACTGACTTTGTAGACCAGGCTGGCCTCGAACTCATAGCAATTCACCTGCTTCTGCCTCCCTAATGGCTGGGATCACAGATGTGTGCCACCATGCCTGGCTTAAAAAACTTTTAAACTAAATTTTAAAGTAAGGCATGGAGCTACATCCCTTCAATGCCAATACTTAGGAGGCAGAGGCTGGCAGATCTCTGTGAGTTTGAAGACAGTTTGGTCTATATAATGAATTCAAGACCAGCCGGAGCTACGTAGGGAGACCCTGTCTTAAAAACAAACAAACAGAAAAGAACAACCAGCAACAACAAAAACCAACAGATTTTGAAAAGAGGCCATTTAATAAACAGAAGTGGGATGATCTTCTATGAAGCCGCCCAGTGTGCCTCAGCTTGCTGGGTACATTCTGCACTGACCAGCAATGCTCTGAGGCAGGAGATATTGTCCAAATGTGTTTTGTTGATGTTCTGAAGATCACCCTTGATTTTCACTCACTGTCCAACATAAATGTTTACACACCATTAAGTATTTTGCCGCCTCATCTGCCCCTAATTCAATCTTCTCTTTGTTCTATGCACACAACTTCTCTGTCCCATCTTTCATTTCCCTACCCCTCCCCTAACACACACACCAAAACTTCACGGCTTGTATACACAGAGTTGAAGGTATTAGTTCATCAACTACAACGCCGAGGGGGCAGGGGTAGGGTGGGGGGGGGGGAGCGGGACTCCTCCCACCAAAGTAAACAAATAAGTACAACAACAAAAGGCCTTCCAAGGCAGGGACAAGGTCCAGAGACATTTGGGGACTGTGTGCCATTTCATTCTCACCCAGACCAAAGGAAAGAGTTCGCCTTGAAAGTGGAAACAGCAAGAGACAGCCTCACAGGCCAGAGTTGGAAAGCCTACGAGGTTAGTTTAGAATTATATTCAAACTGGCCTATGAGTCAGTTTCAACATCTTTTAGGAGACGAGGGCCGTGCTAAGCCCATGCAGTTGTTGCTGACGGTTAACTTATGATGGAGAACAGAATGGATGTTGGCTAATATGTTTACACACTAAGTAGTTATAATGTGAGGGAAACACAGAATGTGAGAATTTAGAAGTCAGCTATCAAGGACCTGTAGAGTATGAGGTAGGGAGAAACGGTTCTGAGCAGCCAATTAGCTTCACTGGGTTTCCTGAAGAACAGAGCAATCCTTTTCTGATCTGGGAGAGTGAGCATGGTCATACCCTGCCTCACAGAGTTGCTGTGGTCTGGGTATAAGGGGTAGCAGAAGGTGGTCTCCCTTTTCTTGCTTCTCCTAGAGCTCTCTGCCTACTCTCTTTGAACCAGAGATTGGCTACTAACTTAGTCATTCTTTGTTCAAATAAGAAGAAACTCTCACCCCGCCTGTATTTCTGGTGGAAGATCGTAGGGACTCACTGGTGGTAATGCATTTATTATCTGTGGGTCTGAGCTTCTAGACAAATCAAATGAGCTCTGAAAAATGAATGAGGCAAGGCCTGCCAGTCTCGGCTCAGTAGAAAGACCCAGCTCCTCTGATTTGCCGAGAGCAGCTCATTCATTGAGTTTACAGTTGCTAGCTGCTACAAGCGTGGGCATGCTCAACGGTACTCACAAAACCATCAACACAACAGCCCTTGCCAAGAAAGACATATTAGACAAATTATTGCAGAAATGTGGTGGGTAGCACAATCCATTTGTTTAAGGGATATTTGTTGCGACTCTGTTGGTGCCAGGCTCTATGCTAGTGCCATGGGTACAGCAGGGAAAAGCAAAAACACTGAGCTCCTGAGCCCATCAAATTTAAAGTCTCTCAAAAAGAACTATAACTGAGCTAGTGAGATGGCTGGGTGGATAACAGCACTTGATACATAACTCTCAGATCACAACGGAAGGACAGACTGACTCCCAGATGCACCCTGACTTCCACAGAGACACAGGAATGCCATTGCACCCCCTCCATGCACCATGTGTACACACACACACACACACAGAGAGAGAGAGAGAGAGAGAGAGAGAGAGAGAGAGAGAGAGAGAGAGAGAGAGTAAAATCTTTTAAAAATTAAAAGAGCTGATGATACCAAGAAGAGACTTGCTACCCTATGAGCATATATAGGGGGAGGAAGTCCCCCTCAGTCACAGTCATAGGGGAGGGGAGTAAGGGGAAAATGGGAGGGAAGGAAGGAGAAATGGGAGTATACAAGGGACAGGATAACCATTGAGATGTAATATGAATAAATGAATAAAATATTTAAAAAATTCTCAACACACACAAAAAAAAAAAAAGAGAGAGAGAGAGAGCTGATGAGGTTGCAATAGGAAAATTATAGAGACTTATGCATGTGTCTTTAACAACATGTCTCAAGGTATGTTACATGTCTGTCATCCCAGATGGCATTTATGAGCTTGTGCTAAGCAAGATGGTAGATACATGTTTGTAAAGCAGAAGCTATACTTTATTATGCTGAGGGTCATCACACAAGGCTCACACTCTAAATTCCTAACTACAGTCCTAAGCTGAGCTCTACAAGGCTGCTCACCTGTACGATGTATCTTAGCTGAAGGTCAGGTCCAGTCTCTTATAGAAGTCTCCGACTTGAAGGTCAGTTTCCTCGGGGGAGACTCTTCAGCTGCAGGGCAGATCAAGATGGCATCACTCCAGATGTGCAGAGCAGAGCATTGCTCCTGGTCTCTGCTTATGTACTGTCCAGTGGGCGTCATGGGGTTCTAAGACTGTGTCTGGTTATGTTGATCGAGTGATGTCACTGAGTTCTGGTTCTCAGGTGCAGCCTTGGGTACAGTGGGAGATCCTGACTAAGCTATTTTTACATGTCTAAACTGCATTTTCTACTATGCTCATTAGAGAGCTGAAGGCAGATGACCAGGATCAAGGCCTATACGGTGAATTTGAGGAAATTGCCCCTGAAGACCCTGTCCCCTCAATTAAAAAAAAAATCCAGGGGCTACAGGGATCAGTAAGTTAGTAAAGAGGTGGCTGTGTAAACATAAGGACCCGAATTCAATGCCTAACACCTATGGAAAGAGTTGGGCAAGGTGGGAAGGCATCCGATTCCAGGGATGGAGGTGGAGACACACCGGCAACACCTCACACTGAGAAAAGACTGGAGAAACGTGAGCCATTAAGAAGCTTCCAGAAAGGACATTATCTTCAGGCTGAGAAATTAAGAATAAGTAGTGCTCAGCTAGGTTTTGCGGGGGAGAATGACAAAATGACAGAGAAAAAGCTGCAGACGGCAGTGGCTAAGGAGGCCAGAAGCAACACAGAATTTTGGTACATCCAAGGAATTGAGATATCGGGTGTGGTGGGACAGAGTGTGCGAAGGGAGCACACACAAGTACTCAGCTTGCCTGCGACTGTGAGGTGACGGCCAGAAGAAGAGCAAACGCCAATGAGAATGAGTTCACCAAGAGAACAAAAGCCGGCGGGTGGTGTGCAAGACTTGGTGAAGGCAAAGATGCCCAGAGCAAAAATGAGACCCCCCTGTCCCCCCCCCAACACACACATGTGCCGGAACTGAGGCTCAAAGCACTGTCCCAGGGAGAGGTGACCGACCAACAAGCTGCAAAAGACAGAAAGAGCTAAGCCAGTCAGGACTTGGAATTGGTGTAATGAAGTAGGATGAGACTCCTCGGGGAACAGGGAAAGACAAAGGGAGACTTAAGTGTGTGTCTACAATGTACAAAAGAGAATGGATTGGAGACCAACTGAGAGGTCCCGGCCAGGTAGGATATGATGGACACATGAGGAGAGAGACAAACAGGAAGTGGTGTGAGTGGGGCTCCAGAAGGGTGGAGCCAAATGAGCAGACTATGGATAATAGACAAGACGGAAGCAGGCACAGGCATGGCTCGTGTTCTCTCCCAGAGAAGAGAGAGAGGGAATGAAGAATCATCGATTTTGGAGAAAAGATAGAGGCTGCTGTTGAGGACACAGTCAAGGAAGATGTCTATGTGACATCTAGGAGGGCCATCTGTAGAACTTAGGTTGCTCTAGAACTCAGAAGACCAGGGAAGGACCCAGATGGGATCAACAGCAACAGTGAAAAGTGGAAGGCAAGGCTGACCAGGGCTGAGTGGATTGAGAGTAAAGTCATTTCTCGTTTATACACAATCCAGCTTTCTGATTTTTCTACACTGGGCCTAGAGTCATGCTGTGCAAAAAAAAAAAAAAAAAAAAAAAAAAGAAGAAGTTGAAAACCATGATTCCCAAAGCCCTTAATGAGGAAAGGATCACATGTTATCAGGACAAGAAAAGGGGCAGCCATGGGACCGTGAGTTTGTAAGGAAGAGGAAATATAGAAAAGAGGCTTACAACATGTTCAATGGGTTCTACTTTTTCTTTTCCTAGAAATCCGGTTGAGGGCCGTTGCTGATCCCAAGAGGTAAGAGAGTGAGGAAAGCTGGGAAATATTAAATGGCCCACCCAGTGGGTTCATTTAGGCTAAAACAAAATGTCAACACTTTTTAAAATGTGCTAGAAGGAGGGGTGTTCTCTAGCGTGCAGTGGGATAAAACACTTGAAATCTGTGCTACAGATGATTTTTCTATATAACATCATGATTCACAAATTAAGATAACATGTTTCAAACACGCAGTTTAAATACATGTGCTTTTATTCTTAGTGTTAGAAGTGAAACCCAGGGCCTCTGTGCATGCGAGGCAAGTGTTCTACCTCTGAGATGTGCCTTCATCCTGCGCCTTTAAAAAAATCTCAGGCAGAGCATTATTTATGGACCTATACTGTATATCACCAGGAGGACACAGTTCTGTTGTCCATAAGATGATGATGATGATGATGATGATGATGATGATGATGCAAGCTCAATGTTTATGCTATCAGTGTGAATCTTGCAAATTAATAGAATCCCCCAGAGTACTGTCATAAGCTTGAAGGCATATGCATGACCACATTCATACATGGGAACACACGCATCCATCTGTCTCTGTCTCTTTGTGTGTCTCTCTCTCTTTCTCTCTCTGTCTGTCTCTCTCTCTCTCCCTCCCTCACATACACACATACACACACACACACACACACACACACACACGCACGCTCACACATGTGAATAAGTGTGTATGTATTTTTATTAAATTTAGGGTTCAATGAAGAGAAAATAAGAATGGCCTAAAGTATTGACTGTGAGGATTCGTATCTGTTTTGAGGCCATCATTCGCCCACAGATGACTCCTCTGAAAATTCATTGCCTTCCTGGGAGAGCCTGGAAAACCCAACGAGCATGCACAGCTCCTTCTCATGGAGGGAAGTTGGTTCACTAGGGTGAGAAGTCGTTGGATTTTCAAATATTTTCTTCCTTGTGATTTGTCTGCTCCAGGAATGTGCTTTTCACTTCAGCAGCTGAAGAAATGATAGCTCCCAGACAATCACATTCACTGTAAATCAAAATGTTATGTTTCCTCGGTTCAGCCACGATTCTTGAGTTTGTTTTCCTTCTATCACCAATGAGGTACAATCCACCACCAGCATGATGATTAAAGGCATTCTACCAGAAATATTTACTGCATTCTACAGCAAGCACTTGTCATGTCTGACTTAAGAGGAACAGCCCCCCCCCCCCACTTAACCTAGTGTTCCTGTCACTGCTACATGACTTAGAGGCATCTGGAATTTATTTTCCTATTCTCCTTCTAACTATAGTTTATTCCAACCACACATTTAAAGACTTGGTACTCTTAGGAGTGTCTCCATTACAAAAGATACCAGAATTGCTTATTTCGAAATAACAACTTTTTTTATTCTTTTGAGTGGTAAATATCTTAGCTTATTTTTTTCCGTGTATGGTTAATTGTATAATTTCTAAAGTGTTCTGTTTTCCAAAACTGCTTCCCTGCCCCCGACATCCCCCAATCTACTTCTGAGTGTCTCTCTTTTCTGCACAGTTATCATCGCAAGGACTAAAAAGGGCCTTGTAGATAGTCTGGTGACTGTCCAGAGATCGTCAACTCTGCAGCACGTGAGATGCCTCCTGGGGTGCCTGACCAAGCCATTCCTTTACAACAGTGGTTTCTCTGTGGAGCCCTGGCTGTCCTGGACTCGCTTTGTAGACCAGGCTGGCCTTGAACTCACAGCGATCCACCTGCCTCTGCCTCCCGAGGGCTGGGATTAGAGGCGTGCGCCACTGCGCCCGGTGACAACAGTGGTTTTCTAATGCTACTCCTTTTGATACAGCTCTTCATGTTGTGGTGATCCCCACCCCCACCAAGAATAAAATTACTTTCACTGCTACTTCATAACTGTAATTTTACTACTGTTATGAGTCACAATGTAAATATCTGATATTTCCCATGGTCTCAGGTGACCCCTGTGAGAGGACCATTTGACCCCTCCCAAGGGGTCACAACCCACAGATTGAGAAACACTGCTCCACAAAGTCAACTAATCAAGCTTTGGCATCGCCAGAAAGCATGGCCTTAAAAGCAGATTGTTTTCATACGGGACTCGAGCAATGCTGTTGGACAGGGGCAGGCCGACTTCGGGTGAATAAATGAGGATGAACAAGTGACAGTGAGAGGATTGTCTTAGATTTCTGCGACATCTCTACCCTAGTAGTCTCCAGTAGTCACCGCGTCCTGCCAGATATTGCCAGAGTAATTCGCTCTTGGAAAGGAGACCTTTCGTGATGCGTGGGATCTTCCGTTTTCGTAACTTCCTCTTCACTCTTGCAAATAGAGAAAAGTGCTTGCAGAGTTCATTAGTGAATCAAATACTCAGTTGTATTCTGCTTGCTCAGCAAAGGGTCGCCCTTCTTTTCCCTTTCTTCCTTTCTGTCTGTCCGCCTGTCTTCTTCTTGCTTACCCTCGTTTGAATTGCAGCGAGTGTCAGCGTGGGGGGGTTCACTCTGCTCTTAACTGGTTGCTTCTGCTGATGAAGAGGTTACTTGAGTTTGTTTGGCTTCTTGATCTATTATTATGCTCTGCATCTGTAGTTTCGCTTCTAGTCAAAATGGAAAGCAACTGTAGTTTGTCGTCCTTTAATGTGCAGAGATGACAGGAAGCTGGGTTTTATTTGTTTTCCCCCTTTGAAGTGATACAGCTGCGTGAGCAGACGTAAGAGTTTCATTTTAACCAGAAATTTTGCTCGACCTCATAGCAACAGTTTTGTGGAGAAGCCGAGGTCTGCTGGGCCAGGCCTCTACAGAATTATCAGATGAAAATGTGGGAAAGTAAATGAAAATTTCTAGAACATTCTAAAAAATTCTAAAAACATGCATTCCAGTGACTCCTGTGAGGTGACTCCCATGGCTTCCCTCATATCTTTAATCACAGTTTAGAGTTTCTGCAACTGTAAAGGAAACAATCAATGCTCATAAACATAGAGCATCCTCGCCACACTTTGTGAAGATGACCGTGGATGACATCACGTCCATAAAGACAAAGACCTTGGTGCCTGTGAGGACCAAGGGGTGGGCCAGTAACAACCATGCAGAAGAAGCTGCCACAAAATGGGAATCACAGGCTACTGATCACACAAATCAGTTTTTATGTAAGATCTTCGCAGCTGTATTTTTATCTTTTCAGTACTTAGTGTTGACAATGCTCCCCAGTGCTCTCTAAAGCCAGAATTTTGCAGTCTGTGTCAGTGCTGCACAGAGCTGGCTCTTTGAAAAGATAAGCAGGATTACATTCTCAACCAAACTACCTAAAAAACACAAAAGAGCAAAATTAATAAAATGAGAGGTGAAAAGGGGGCCATCACAACACATGCCAATGAAATTTAAAACATCCTCAGGTCTTACCTTGAAAACACATATTCCACTAACTTGGAAAATCTAAAAGAAATGGATTAATTTCTAGATGCGTATGACATAGGTCCAAGAGGGGAGCAACAGTTTAAACAGACTGATAACAAGCAATGTGATCGAAACAGTAGTTAAAACTCTCCCATGTACAAAGAGCTCAGACTCAGACGATTCTCTGGTGTGAATTGTAACAGGCCTTCATAGAGCTAGAACCAGTGCTTCTCAAACCATCCTATAAACCAGAAAAGGAAGAACCAATGTTGATGATAAAGGTGAAGAGAAACAAAGAAAAGGCAACTTTCCTTCGTATACAACACCTCAGTAACCTTCCGAAAACACACATGAACAGCACACCCTCCTTTGTTAAGAGGTACCTGCTGGTTTGAGCCTCCTAAGCACCGGGTAGTGTCCCTTCGAGAACAAGCACCATTGCTCCTGCCCACTTTATCCAGCCTCATCTATGCTGCTGCTATTTATTCATAAATAATGAAACACAGCACCTTCAAGTAAATCTTGATAAACTTTGGGGGGAAATGTGTACAGCTGTGTGGTCAACCTTCCTGTGGTGATGTAGAACATCGTGCTCTCCCAGAGTTGCCTCTGCTCGCTCCTAGCGTGTGCCTTGGTTTCCATCACCAGGAGTGTAGCAGGTTTACTGAGTCTTGAGGGTCAGTGATATCATACACACATACTTCTTGTGTTTTTCGAGACAGGGTTTCTCTATGTAGCCTTGGCTGTCCTGGACTCACTCTGTAGACCAGGCTGGCCTCAAACTCACAGCAATCTGCCTGCCTCTGCCTCCCAAGTGCTGGGATTAAAGGCGTGCGCCACCATGCCCGGCTGTTGTGCATGGCTTCTGTGTTCTAGAAATTTCTGAATTTCTGGGCATGGTTGTACACACCTTTAATTCCAGCAGAGGTAGGCATATTTCTATGATTTCAAGGCTAGCCTGAGCTACATAGTGAGTTCCAGGGCATCCAGGGCTACATAGGACTCTGTCTCAAGAAACAAAAAATATGAATCATACTATATTGTATAAATGTCACAATTTGTTTAAGGACTTGAGTTGTCCATATTTGAGCTATTTTATGATGGACCTATTCAAATCTTTCTCACTTATTTATTGGATTGCTTGTCTTTTTAAAAAATTTACAGCTGGGTGTGGTGGCACACACCTTTAATCCCAGCACTGGGGAGGCAGAGGCAGGCAGATCTTTTGAGTTTGAGGCTAGCCTGGTCTACAAAGCAAGTCCAGGACAGTCAAGGCTTCACAGAGAAACCCTGTCTCAAAAAACCAAAAAAAAAAAAAAAAAAAAAAAACCCAAAACACTTAACTTATGTGTTCACATGATGGTGGAGGGGATGGGGCATGGGGAGTGTATGTACCATGGCTTGTGTGTCGTGGTCAGAGGACAACTTGTGGAAGTCAGTTCTCTCCTTCTGCCACATGGGCCCTGATCGTGAACTCGCATCAGGAGGCTTGGTGCTAAACATGTTGACTTGCTAGGTCGTTCCTGAGACCTGGCTTGTCTTTTTATTCTCTCTGATTCTTCGTGTGTTCTGGGAACAGGACTTCAGCTAGTTGGCTTCTCGCTCACTAGCCTTGTTTTGTTTATTTGTTTGTATGAGAAAGATTTTTATTTATTTATTTATTTTACTTTATTACATTGCTGGTTTTGCTTACATCTGTGTGAGGGTGTGGAATCCCTTGGAACTGGAGTTACAGACAGTTGTGAACTACCATATAGGTGCTGGGAGTTAAACAGAGTTCATCTGGAAGAGCAGCCAGTGCTCTTAACCACTGAGCCATCTCTCCAGCCTCTTCTATTTTATTTTATTTGATGAACAAAATTTTTAAACTAAAAATTAGTAAATCATTTTTTTTTTTAAGTTTAGCCCTTTTTATATTTGTCAATGAAAATTTTCTAGCACAAGTTTGAAGAAGTATTTGTTATCCATTCTTTTTGTTTGGTTTGTGGGTGTACACACACACACACACACACACACACACACACACACACACACACACGCACACACACACACAAGGTCAGATGTCCTTCATCAAAAGTCACCAGGAGTTCCAGAGATCCTCCTGTCTGTATCTCTACTCCCACGTCCCATTAGCAGTGGTATTACAAGCACAGGCCACGCTGTGCACAGCAAGCACAGTTAGGTATCCCCACAGACTCCAATGTTTGTTTGTTTTGAAATAGAGTTTCATTGTAGTCCAGGATGGCTTCCAATTTGCTGAATCTATGCCCCACACTCAGGGATTACAGGCCTGTGTCACCCCACCTACTTTGTTTCTGCCTAAAAACTTTATAGTTTTAGATTTTACACTTAGGTCTAAGATCCATCTTAAATTAATTTTAGTGCCCGGTGTGACAAAGAAAACATGGTCCAGTTTCTGCACATGTGTAGTCAGTTATTCTAGTAGCATCTTCTGAGAAGATTTTCTTTTCTTGTTCAATTGACGTGGCACATTATGAAAACCAATTGATGATACCGGGTGTGGTGGCATTGACCTCGGGAGGCAGAGGCAGGAGGATTACTGCAAGTTTAAAGGCAGCCTACTCTACAAAGCAAGTTTCAAGCTTGCCAGAGCTATGTAACAAGATGGTGCAAACAAAACAAAACGATAACAATAACAGCAACAACACATTAACCACGGATATACGGTCTGATAATGGACTATATTCTGTCCTATTCATCTGCCTGTTTAACATCGTCTCTGCCAATACCACACTATCTTAACAAATGTAGCATATTATGTAATTGAGTCCTATAACGTTATACTTGGTTTACAGGTTAGCTTTGGCCATTTTAGATAATTTTTACTTAAGTTTTTGGAATCAATTTATCAATTTCCACAATAAAGCCCAATGGAGTTATGACTGCAATATTTGTGTGTGTGTGTGTGTGTGTGTTTATTCTATAGATGATTTCAGGAGCATTCACTTTTTGTTTTAAATTTTATTTTAGATTTTTTTGAGACAAGGTTTCTCTGTGTAGACCAAGCTGGCCTCAAACTCACAGAGATCCATCTGCCTCTGCCATCCAAGTGCCACTACGCCTATCTGGGCACTGATGTTTCAAAATATTGCGTCATTTCATTCAAAACCCATTTCTTTTTAATCCTCAAAATCTCTCAGGACTGGTTAGTAGTTTTCAGTGTAAAGATTTTTTTTCACAGTTTGTTAATTTTCTTCTTAAACATTTGGTATGCAATTAATTAATAGTACTCAAAATCATTTTTGGGGAGGCTATGCTGGATCAAACCCAGGGTACCACATGTAATGAGCGAAGGCCACTGAGACCAGACTTCTCTTCTTTACATCCCAATTGTAGCCCCCTCCCTCATCACTTCCCAATCCCACCCTCCCTCTCTCAAACCCTCTCCCTCCCTCCTTCATACCCTCTCTTTCCCTTGCCTAGTCTTTAGAAAGGGGGAGCCCTCCTCCCCTAACATCTGACCTCAGCCTCTCAAGTCTCATTTGGACTGCTTGTATTCTCTTCCTCTGTGCCTTGCCAGGGGGAAGTAATCAATGTGTGGGGGCCAGAGTCCATGTCAGAAGTAATTCCTGCTCTCCATATTATGGGACCCACAAGGAGACTGTGCTGCTCTTCTTTACTCGTAGTCTCTCTCTCGGTTTTACCAATTTTATTGATCTTAGTAAGAAACCATCTTTTTAAAAATCAATTTCCTTAATTTCCCAGGTTTCTTTTTCATTATTTTTTCTATCTTAATTTAAATTATTTTTTTTGTGTGTGTGTTTTTCTATTTACACACACATGAGTTTTGGTGGTGGTGGTGGTGGTGGTGGTTGGTTGATTAGTTGGTTGATTTTTAAGACAGCATCTCAAGTAGCTCAGGCTGGCCTCACACTCGCTATACCCTGAGGCTAGCCTTGGAACTCCTGATTCTCTAGCCTCTGTTTCTCAGAGTGCCAGGATTACAGGCAGGAACACTCATCTGAAAGGAGGCTGGAGGAGACATGGTGTGTGTCTCCAGAGCTATATGGAGATCAAAAGGCTGGACCGGCTTGCATCACATTTTCATTTCTCATGATCTGATAAGGACTCTGGTTTCTGGCTGTGAGAGCCAGGCCCAGCTCAGGAGGACCGGAAAGACCAAACCATACGCCGCGAGGCACAGAGGCGAGGCTAGGCACACGGAGAGCCCTACATAGACTGGAATCGGTGTGAATAAGATAGTGTAGAAGTGGTGAAGCTGACTTCTGTCCCATGCTGTTCCAGGAAGGATATAATAGCAGTTGGAAATAACAGGTGGCACCAGAGGAGAGGAAACAGGCTGGCCAATCCTCAGGGCTCAGAGAAGAAAGGAAAGGGCTTTCGGGAGCTGG
The DNA here is from genome assembly GCA_907169655.1 of Acomys percivali. NCBI lineage: Eukaryota > Metazoa > Chordata > Mammalia > Rodentia > Muridae > Acomys > Acomys percivali. The sequence goes on along the minus strand of OU015743.1, from coordinate 90,213,476 downwards.
CAGGAGACCTGGAATGTCCTCAGGGTCTTGTTTTGGCAAGAAGCCCTGCCTTCCCACAGCTGCTCACCTAACCAGCTTTCTGGAAGTTTGGAGTTCAGCCCCAAGATGATTTATACGGTTTCTTGAGAGAGGTGAATAATCAAAGAAGAAACGACCCATAAAAGGACCAGTAAGTGCAAACTTCTGGTTTTTCTTTCTCGGCTGGCGGTGCCCTGCCAAGGCCTCCCTCCAAACTTGGCTCCCAGCCCTCTGCTCTGTGAACCAGCACTCACTGGCGGGTCACATAGCTTATTATGCTCAGCCACACTGCTTATCAAGCTTAGCCTTTCCTTCCCTAGCAGGAGGGCTCAGGACCCTTCACTATGAATGAAGGTAAGCGGCCATGTCAACGGTCTCCTGGCTACTGAATCACACCAATAAGGAAAACCTGCTTTACAAGCGTCCCCTGAACCTCCAGGAGAGCACGCAACTGATAATTCTACACCAAGTGTCTGGCTTTTAGCCAGGGTTAACAACTGTTCCTTTTTTTTTTTTTCCAAGCCACATTCTGGTAACCACAGAGAACCAAAATAGATATTCTGATTCCAGAGCTCAGAGCGTTTTCCTAAAGGAAGGTGAAATCATAGTGCAAACTAACCATAGGTTCTGGGTGAGGGAAGGAGTTAGGCTGAAAACGTTAGGGGGAACAGGTTCTAAGTTAACTGCCAATAGAACATTCTTTCAAAATCAAAAACGCTAACTAAATTACTATATTGCTTTACAGATTGCTGGTAGTCAGTATGGCTTGATTAGAATTGCTAGATTCAACAAAACAAAATATAAGGACCCTACCATATTTTTCAGACCATAAGACACACTTTCCCTCCCAAAAGGAGGGGGGAAGTAGGGTGCGCCTTATGGTCCAATTACTGTTTTTACTGTTTTTCTTGTTTTACTGCTCTAAAAACTGACTGTGTCTTATGGTCAGGTGGGTCTTATAGTCTGAAAAATACAGTAGTTAAATTTGAATTGCAAATCAACAATAAATAATTTTCTAGTCTAGTCTAGTCATGTCCCAAATTTGGCATGTCCCAGATATTACACTGGGATATAATTATGTTTTAAAAACTATTTGTTGTTTATCTGAAATTAAAATTTAACTAGATGTTGTATCTTTTATCTAGAAACCTTTGATACATTTCCACCACGATGCTCAGAAATATGAGAAGGACTGGGAGGCATTTAAATTCTGATTGGATGCTGGGTTAAAAGATTGCCGTTTGTTGGTTATTAAGATCAGCATGTTTTCCCATCAGGTTTTAGCCTTCAGCTGCTGCTGTTGCATTCAACAGTACGAGAAATTAAACTGAGGGCCTCATGCATTTTATATGTTGTGCAAGAGCTCTACCACTCTGTGCCATTTCTGGCTTTATTTTTACTTTTAATTCTTACATTGTGTGTATGAGTGTATGCACATGCACAACCTATATGTAACTCCCAGAACTGGAGTTACAGGTGGCTGGTTGTAGCCACCATGTGGGTACTGGGAGCTGAGCTTGGGTCCTCTGTAAGAGCCAAAAGCAGCACTCTTAACTGTGGAACCATCTCCCTAGCCCTTTTATTTTTACTTTTTAAAATTTTGAGATGTGGTATCACTAAGTTGCTGAGGATGGCTTTGAACTCACTCTACGCTCAGGCAGGCCTTGATCTTGAGTTCTACAGGGTGTGGGGCAACTGATATGCACCACTGTGGACAGCTGCAACTTAGGGCTTTTAAATATATATATATTATTACACATATATACATATATATATACATATATACATACATATACATATATAAAATAAACTACATACAGCAAAGAGAACCACAGAGAATCAGGAATTATAGTAATGTTGCATTCATAGTGTTTTGCTGTTTGCATTTAGCTACTTTGAAGAAAACGTCCTTCTTATCTTTGTGAGTCTAGAATTCTGAATGTAAATCAAAATCTATCCTATCTCATCTGTATCAACTTGAAGCATCTATCTAGATCTAAAAACATCTTAACCCCTAAACAACTAAGCTTAATTGTAAAACTAAACTATCTGGTCTTCAGCTCCAACAGAGACTTGAGAAGGAATAAAATTAATTATCTCAGTAAACAGGATGTGCAGGTTAGCAGCTTTCAAAGTGGGAAAAAAAAAAAAAAAAAGACAGAGACAGTTTGCTGCATGAACAGTCACCCAAAACCTTCTATAACACTGGAGCATCATCTTCAGCCTTCTGGCCCAGTATATCTGACAGACATATTTGTAAGGCAGGAATTATTGAGGACTTGCTTATCCAGTCTTGGCAGAATTTGACCGTCGATTCTGCCTGGATCCAAGCTTGCCCATTTTTAGGCAGAATTCTGTTTGTAGCAGGAGCGAGGACATTTTGCTCAGTGGCTGGTTTGCCACATTTGAAGCCATCTCCATAAGGAGGTTCTTTGATGCTTATCATCTTCTTTGAGGTAGGCTGGGTGTTGTCAGAAGTTAACCTGTCTCATTGTCAATGAATCTTTAAAATAGCAAAAACACCTTTAAATACCATATTCTGGATTTGTTGATGACCCGCCAATTAGTGCTGCCTGCTGGGATGCTGACGGACTTTGTTGCCTTGATCTCATACAGTAGTCATAGCTACTACAATGAGTCCACGGGCCATGTCATGTCCCAAAGACAGCATTGCATAGCACTCCTGTTTATCCTTTTATTCTTACATTCTTTCCAGCCTTTTTCCACAATGGTCCCTGAGCCTTGGTTGTGGTACAGTTGCTTTAAATGTTCCATTTTGAGCTGAGCACAAAATGGTTTTCAGCAGTTTGACCAGTTTTCGGTTTTTGCAGCACCTGGTATGGGTGCTGGGTGCTGAACTTGGGTTCTCTGCAAGAGTAGTATGTGCTTTTAACCACCAAGCTATCTCTTCAGCTCCAGTCTATGTCTCTGACTGGGGAGTTAGAACCATTGATATTTAGATTTATTATTGAAAGCTGTAGTTATTGCTTTTATTTTGGTGATTTTGTGGCTCGAGAAGTTCTCTCTTTTTTTCTCTTGATTATTATAGGTTGATTTAGTCTTTCTTGTGGCCTTGTAGATTATTTGTTTTGCTTTTTCTGTGGTATTCCTTCAAGTAGCTTCAGTAAGAACTGGCTTAGTGGTCATAAATTCCTTTTCAGTAAAAAAAAAAAACCTTATGCTTCCTTCAATTATGACAGAAATCTCTGCTTAGTAGTATTCTGGGATAGTTGTAGGATTTCAGAACCCAAAAGATATAATTCCAAGCCACTCTGGCTTCCAAAGTTTCATTTAGCAATCTGGTATTCTGCTGATGGCTTTGCCTTTTATGTGATTTGGTGTTTTTCTCTTGCTGCTTCCAATATACATATATATATATATATATTTTTTTTTTTGGAGGTTCTTGTCTAGTTTTATTTGTTTGGTGACCTAAATATCTCTTGTATCCGGCTTGGCATCTTTTTTCCTAACTCTGGGGAATTGTGCTGTAATTCTTTGAGAACATTTTTCTGTGCCTTTAGAAAGAGATTCTTCTCGCTGTTCTCTACCTATAACTGGTAAGCTTGGATTTTTTTAAGAGTGCCCTGTACACAGTCTCCGCTGGTACCTTCTAATTATCTTATCTTTGATTTTGTTGTTTTGTTTCCCTTCTCCACTTAGTCTTCAAGCTTAGATACTGCCTTGTCTTTTTGTTCATTCTACTGCTAAGATTTTCCACAGACTTTCTATGTTCTTTTATTTCCAGTGTTTCAGATTGGTTTCTTAAGAAGTTCTCTTTATTGAATTCCTCTTTGACATTGCCCATCACCTTCTTTGTTTTATTCAACTGTTTACTCTTTGAACATATTTATTATCTTGAATTCTGTGTCTGGGATTTTATCTAGCTTGCTTTCATTAGATGACATGGCTGTAAGACTAATAAGTTTTAAAGAGTTATGCTGTTTTGTTTTCTCATGTTTCCTGTGTAATTTCATCAAGACTTATGCATCCAATGTTATGTCTTTGCTTGGCTTAATTTTTATCACCTACATATGCTTTTACTTGACATATTTGCTGTGTTCAGGTGGTATTTGTATGTGATAGTGATGAATTCAGAAAGTTATTCCTCAGACTAGGAGCTCCAGATGCCTGGTATAAGCTATATTTTAGCCATCTGTACTGGATATTAACTGGGAAAACACCCATAGTTGCATGGCATCACCAATATGCAATTATCATACAAGCCAATTAATAACATTGGCCTCTTAGAGTTCTAAAAACTGTTGGAGAATAAACAAACAAGGATACTATATTGTATACTCAGATTTTAGTAATAAGATTAAGACTGGAAGGGAAGTAGGTGAGCATAAATATTAAGCATTGCATTGACTTTGAAAAGATAGGGATTCAGTATTAGATCAATTCTGAAAAGATAAAGTGGGTAAGGATGAGGATTAAAATTAAATCAATTTTGAAGAAAAATGAAAAAATCAATGTGGGTAAACATAAGAGAGGAAAATGGGGATACTGGTAAGGTCTACAGATTCACAGATTGTCAAAGTGTGGAAGGTGATAACTAAGAAACTAAAGGAGGAGGGGATAAGGATAAGAGAAAGAAGAAAAGATGTACCTATGGAGGGGAGTGTATGAGATATAGTGGAAGAGAATAATAAAGAATGCCGCAGTAGGTTGGATGGAGAAGCATATACAACTGTCCTGAAACCAGTTGAGCAGCATACAGACAAAAGCAAAATGTCCACAGAACACATACGGAGAAGGTAAATACGAGAAAATAAGAAGTTCTAAAGATAACAGCTGCCCTGAGTGGAAAGGTGAAGTTCTCAGTTCCCTTTGGCTCTGGTAGGGTCTGCGTGGTGAAGTGTGGCAGAGAGGAGAAGAGGAGCCATAGGTCTCTGGTGCCTTGGTGGTCTTGGGGAGCTCTGGGCCTCTTGGGGATCAGAGGCGTGCTGCTTCCTAGGTCTTCTCTGGTCCCGTGTTTTCTTAGTTTTTCTTAAACCTGGTGAGAAAATTCTGTATACTTAGTTAAATTTTGGGATATGGTACTAATCCAGAGGCAGCAGAAAATGAAGAAAATATGGCTCAGTGTCCAGAGCAGAGCAGTCCTGGGGCTCTGTGATTCCTGGACTCAGACTTTGTATGGTCAGAAATGGGCAGATAAAGAACTTGGTCTGTGAAATGTGAGTGGAGCTCATAATATACCTTTTCTAATAGCATGAAATGCATTTATTATTATGGTCTGTCCATAACAATATCCATAACCCACCTACAAAGAAGTGAAGATCTTTTCACTGACTAAATGCACCAGGGGTCACCTAACGATTGAAATTGCTTAATAAACTACATTGTACCCTAAATTCAATGTTGACCACCTAAAAGCAGTTGGTATTCATTCTAAGGCTACACATCCTAAGTGTATTGGAAATATTGGGTTTAGAATAAAATAATGCAAGGAGTGGAAATAAAATTATTGGTACAGTTCTCTGTTTCATCTAAGTTCAAAAGAATTGGACAGGTGAGGTGACAACCACTTATAATCCCAGTACTGGAAAGGCTGAGGCAGGAGAATTCCAAGTTTGAGACCTGCCTGGAGTTGACAACTTAGAAAGATCCTATCTCAAAATACAAATAAGAATGTATCTCACTCAATGGTGGTGTACATGCCTTTAATTCCAGCACTCAGGAGGCAGAGCAGGCAAATCTCTGAATTCAAGGCCAGCCTGGACTACAGAGTGAGTTCCAGGACAGCCAGGGCTACACAGAGAAACCCTCTTGAAAAACAAAAAATAAACAAACAAAACGAATGTAGCTCAACTGAGAGTGAGAATCATCAAATGCACAGGCACGCACGCGTGAAACTCCTTGATAATTGGGTTTGAGGATAAAATCTAAGTTTGGGACCCATATCATATTATATCATATCATAGAAGACCTTTTCATTTATAGAAGCCATGGTGCTCAGAATCCATTGTCTCCATGAGCCATCCATGTTTTCATCTCCCTTTCAGCAGGTTAGGAGATAAGAAAAATTCTATGATGTGCCTAAGCACACCTATCCAAAATATATTTAGAGGACGAAACAAGCTATCACAAAGTCAGAAAAACCTAAGGACTTTGTGTGGATCAGGAGTTAGAAAGAGAATTCCCAGTAGTTCTGTTTGAAGATAAAGGTAAAATGTTAAGGGCGGAGCCACCACTCCTTGCTTGCTTGCTTTCAAGGCTGGCCTCAAATTCGCAGATATTCACAGGCCTCTACCTACTCACCGAATGCTGGAACTAAAGGTGTGCACCACCCCACTTGGACTTTCTACCACCCCTTTCATCTGGTCTTTTGAACATTGGCAGTGGCATCTTCCCAAGTTGGCCATATTTTAGGCGTCCAGCTAGAGTAAACTCAAACTTTGATATCCATGGCCTCAGTCTAGTG
>OU015743.1:90182726-90188285 GCA_907169655.1 Acomys percivali | reverse complement strand
CCATCCCCCTGTGCTGCTCCCCCATCCCCCTGTGCTGCTCCCCCATCTCCCTGTGCTGCTCCTCCATCCCCCTGTGCTGCTCCCCCCTTCCCCTGTGCTGCTCCCGGTTGCTGTTGATGCAGTGTGATGAGAAAAAGTCAGAGATATCCTGAAATGAAGATAGCAACCCTAAACAGCAGGAAGCAGCTAAGGAAAACTGCACCCCTTTCCCCCACTAACCTTTCTCTCCTACCTGGTGTTGACATATGGAAAGGGATTGGGGAGAAGTAGAGAGAAAGAGATTTAAGGAACCCAAAATAAAAATAGTTTTTAAAAGTATGCCAATAGAAGGGAGGCTCATAAGATTCAGAAAGAAAGCCAAACTTAGAGGGCTAAGGACACTCTTGACACAAGGCTCCCAAGGCCTCTCCCTGCAGTTCTATAAACACTGATAGCTGCTGGAGAGAACTCAGCTACCTGGAAGTTACGCAGAGCCCCAAGAATGCAGCTTTCATGGATCATGATGGATGCTGGCGTGAACTTCTTGGTGATGTGCCTGCCTTTGGGTACCCATGCTCCTGTAAGTAACCCTCATTTATTCTCAGTCACAGAGGCAAGAAACCAATCACATTGCAGAGGGCTAGGCACTATACAATCACAGCGAGCTGCCAGGACACCACTCAGAAGCGTCATTATGATGATCATCATCATCTAGTATCTATAGCATCCCCTCTGAGGCTCAGGGACTTCACAAAGGTGTTTTTGTGATTGTTTTGTAGTTATTTCCTCTCAATGGAAACATTCCTTCCTCAAAGGAAGAGAAAAGCCCATAGGACTCAGGATGAGGTGAACCTTACAAGATTCGAAGAGCCCCTCCCTAAGGTTATGTAACAGCCATTTCTGGTCAGAGAGACTCTTTCACCTACAGGGTATTCCGAGGGGGGGGGGGTGTGCAGCTTTCGTGGGTTGTCATTGTGCTACAATGGGCGTTTGGATAATGCAACTTCCTTTGAGTCACCTATGCTCCTATGCGTACCTTGAATGGAATCTTTTCTTTTAGCCGTTGCTGGTGTCCATTGGCGTCAACAGACTTTTGTTCATGTCTCACCAGAAAAAGTCACACGTTCGTGTGTCTCTTTGTTTGTCCCTTTAGAGACAGGATCTCACTACATAACCCAAGCTGGTTTGGAATTTATAAGCTACTTACCTTCGCTTCCTAAGTGCTGGTATTGCAGGCTGGACCACCATTCCTGCCTAAAACATTCCAATAATCCGTTTCCTTCCTACGAGTGACAGCTGCAAAGGATCACTCTGAGAACTTAATTCCTTATCCTCCTTCCTTCTCCAAAAGCAATTATTAAAAAAACAAACAAAACCATTCCATAAAAGTGTGCCTGGGTTCCAGCCGCTGGTGTGGTGCGCACCTATAGTCCTAGCACTTGGGGGTCTGAGACAGGAGGATGATAAGTTTCAAGTTGGCCTGAACTGCATAGGAAAAGACACCCTATCGTATTAAAACAATCACGGCCTGAAGAGACAGCTGAGTGGCAAAGACTGTGAGCTGTTCTTAGAAAGGATGGTTCCCAGTGTGTGTCTGAGGCAGCTCACAGTGCCCAGTGCCTTCTTCTGGCCTCTTCAGGCACCCACATGCATGCCCACACATGCATGTGATTATAGAATGACACATGCATGCACACACATCCACACAGTTTAAAATAGAGCACATCATAATCTATGATTAGAAAATTAAAAAATAGAAAATATTTTTTAATTAACATATCTTTTGAGACAAGGCCTTACTATGTATCTCTAGCTGATCTTGAACTCACAGAGGTCCATTTGCCTCTGCCTCCTGTGTTGGGGATTGGTGATATATTTTTTATTAATTCTTTGAGCATTTCATACAATGTATTTTGATCATTATTTGTGCCTTACTCTAAAATAAAACTTTTTTAAAAGGGGAAAAACAAACTAAACCAAAATACTTTATTTATTGGCTAACACAATTTTAACATAGGTTCTCAAGTCCATATCACTAATTTCACTACTGTCCCAAGTCCATAGAAACTCTCTCCCTCCAGGTTAGGGCAAAGGAGTTTGGAGGAGTGCCCTGTGTTCTGATGACACTTCCTTAACACCTTTTTGTGAAGATACATATGTTTAAGCATGATTTTGTTTTGTTTTGCAGGCATGTGAACTGTGCATTCCCCCACCCCCGAAGCCACAAATTTATCTGACATGGTTTCTTACAGAATACCAGATGTTTCTGCATTCGGTTTTACACATCAGCCTCTGACAGCAACATCTAGAGAAAAACCAGGCCTTCAAGGAGATGTACACAGAGTCTGCACACCTCACTAAATTAACTTGATTTTCAAAGTTAACATACAGAGGCTGGCAATTACCTAGTTCTACCTCCTGAGAGCAGAGTGCCACTCATTTTTGGGGGTTTTGTTTTGTTTTGTTTATTTAAGACAGGGTTTTACCATACCGTGTAGCCCTGGACTCAAGTGTGTAGCCATTGTCCCACTTCTACCACTCAGGTCCTAGGATTGCAGGTAAGGCCCCCACTCAAGGATCTACTAAATTATTTATGTAGCCTCTCTACCTCCCAGATCTCCCCTGGTTCCACAGTGCCCTCGGCAGACCCAGGAGTCGCTGAATGAAAAACCTTGGGTTTATCTGTTAAGTCGGGCTTTCCCAGGATGTGAACACAGGCCAAGGTAATTAGCCATTAGCTTTTATGTGCTGCTAATTACCCCTAGTGAGAAGTGCCTGGGAGCTGCCAAGCCAAGTGTTGCAGCAATTTGTTTTGTGGGTTGGAGAGGCAGTTTGATTCCATTTCCTATTATATCCCCGGGATAGACTAGTCTGAGTGGCACCGTAGATGGGATGTGGTATTTAACTTTCAGTGGGAGCTTGTCTTCCTCCCCCTTGGATATTTTCATCCTCACACAGCCCACTTGTCAAAACGCTTAGCTGTTGTGGTGACAGTTGTGACATGCACAGAGCTAGGACAGAGCTGTGGTGTGACATCTTCTTGAGGCACGTGCTGCACGATGCGGACACTCCCTCTCGGTGTCTGAAGGACACTTTTGCTGAGCCTCTCCTCTATTGGTCTGGACCAGATGCAGTGTTGCTCTTTCTGATGTATTGTGACAAGCTACGACAAGTGCTAATCATAGCACTAGAAACTGCTGGTGTGTGTGCTGTCTTTCCGTGTGCTGTCTTTCCCGTTAAAGCACTGCTTTTGAGCAGGAAGGGACGGTGGGGATTACTTGATGGACATCCTTTGAGCCTAAGGATGTTATTTATTTTTTAGTGTATGCATGTGTACATATCTGTGTGTGCATGTGTGTGCTCTTGCACATGAAGGTACAGGCACGTGCACGTAAGAAGACCTGGTGTGACACACTTAGTGTGTCGCTTTTCAGCTGCCTTCCCTCTTTGTTTGCGGCAGGGTCTCTTATTGGTCTGGAGCCTGCCAACTAGACTAGCCAGTAGGCCTCCAGGGGTTCCCATCATTGGGATTAAGATAATGTATTACTGTGCTCAGCTTTTCACATGGGTGTTCTGGGGATCAAACTCAGATCCTCGTGTTTGTAAGACAGCAAAGGGTGGTTCCCCAAAGCAGGATTCTGGAAAATGAGATAGAAGTGAGATTATAATGTCCCAGAGAACTGGGAAATGCTGTCACATTGCTCACACAGTCCACTTAGATGACAACGGGGCAGCCTTCGCACCCAGGTCCATGCATTGGCCAAGTTTGTTTGCTCTTGAGAAGTGCAAAATGGCTTCATCTCTCTAGTAACAGTCACGCTCCTTACAGGCTGAATTCCCAATGTGAAATGGGGTTCTGTAGTGGGCGAGGGCCAAGAAAAACCTGAGTAATTTATTGCCATAGATGCTCCATTCCAGACCCAGTGGTGCCCTATCCCACCATGACACATATGATGCTCGGCAGCATGAGGTGGGGGTGGGGGAAGGGAGGCAGGAGCCCACAGTGTGGAGAAAAAGACAAAAACAGGGTAGAGCTGTAGTGGTGCAAAATTTGGAGTCAGACACTCTGGCCGCTGGCTTGCAGTGTGACTTTGGAAAACCTCCTTAAACATGGCTTCCTCATGCGGCTGGAGTGGAAAACAACAGTAAGAATGGGGGGAGGGTCAGTTTTTTGAGGGGGAACAGCACGCATTTTACAGAGTGAGCACAAGGATCAAATGAAAGGCTTCCATGGTTGATGTACATTTTCTAGGGCCAGCTTCAAGGAGGCAAGCCAGCCTGACAGAAGGTGAGACTGAAGACTGCAAACATCAAGTCATGTTTTTTGATTCCTTACCCTGCTGACGCCTCACATTATTCCTGCTCAGTCTTCACAAGGTCATTAGATTATGTTACTTTCTTTTACAAATAAAGTAACAGAAGACTTAGAGAAAAGAAAATATCCCCTGACCACATAGGCACTATGTGGCACAGCTGGGATCTTAAACCTGGTTTTGAACCCAGGAACTCTCAGGCCCAGTTTATCTACCTACTAACAGGACTTTGTGTGACATAATGGATGTCACATCTCGCTGTTGTTAAACTTTTTTCCCAGCAGAAGACATAGCAACGTTTACCATTTCTCCCAAGGTCCTAACAGACCAAGTTAACATTCCACAAAAGTTCGCTCTGGGCAACCAATGAGATTATCGGGCTTCCTTACAGAGCAGGGTGAGGGGTAACTCACAGGGGTATGGTCTCACCTGAGAGCCTTCACCCAGCAAAGATAAAGACATCTTCTTAATTGCACAGATGGAACCCCTCCCTTAGGGTTCTCTGGCCTATATATTCTAACTCTTCCCCAAGGCAATTTGCCTGCTCTGTGCTGTGCAATTAAGGCAGAGTTAATATGACAGGTGATAGGAGCCTCTGGGTACTCAGGTGAGGGTCTTGTGGCCCTCCCCCCCCTCCATGAGAGGGATAAACAGCAAGCCCAGATGGGATAATCATTTTGCAAGAGGCCATAGCCAAACCTCTCTCCCAAGATGAGAGTTACTTGGCTCAGAAAACAGTCACTAAAACATTAGCCAGTGCTGTGATTCAAGCCCACACTCTACAACTTGGCTTTTAACCTGTAAAGATACATACATACATACATACATACATACACACACACACACACACACATGCACACACAAAGATGCACACACAAAGATACACGCACACATATACACACACAAAGGTACACACACATGCATACACACACTTATACAGAATAATAAAAATAATTTTAATTGGAAAATTGGTGTCAGTTGTGGAGGCACATACACTTTTAATTCCAGCACTTGGGGAGACAGCGGCATACTGATCTCTGTGAGGTCAAGGCCAGCTTGGTCTACATAGAAAAGCCCTAACTTGAAAGCAAAACAAAGACAAAGAAAGAAAAGGAAAAAAAATGATAAGAATGGAAAATTGGATCCACACATTGTAATAGATCGGCTCTGTGGCTTTAGCCCCCAAAGAATTCCGCATTCGTAATCCACTAAGCCTGGGGCTCACTGATAAATCAAGCACTTCTGGCCAGCGTCTGGAGAGATGGCT
>OU015743.1:90172726-90177726 GCA_907169655.1 Acomys percivali | reverse complement strand
AACGTGAGGGAGCATGTACTGATAAGGTGGAACTTAAATATTAAGCTGGACATAGTGGCACATGCCTGCAATCGCAGCACTTGGAAGGCTGAGGCAGGAACCTTGCTCCAAGTTCAAGACCCTCGCTGAACAGACCAAACAAACAAAAATTAAACATTAATACCCGTTCTTCAAATCTTGTGATTACCCCATAGAAAATAATTCCGTAGTGACCACTTCCTTGGGCCTTCCTTGTTATAGAGGATTAAGGGGATTTTTATGGGTGTTGTAGAGTTAAATTAATTTGAAGATAACTGATGCATACATAATAATGAAACACCTTACGTCTTCCTGCTGACTTGCGAGTTCTTTGAAGCGCTCTGCATTTTTATTTCAAACTAGATTTTTAAAACGTTGACTGATGCTAATTTGCATAGTTATAATTAGTTATCCTGTGAGCTATTGCATCCAGTCTGGTAGTTTGGGGTTTCACTTGCCTTAGTCTGGGTAGTGGGCTTTCGCCTTTCATTGAGGCCGTCGTGAGCAGGAGGTGAGCGCCTCTGTCTTGTCTGGTTTTGGTCCAGCTCTTTCTTTCTTCCTTTTCTTTGTGCTGGGCACAGATGCTCCCAACCCACTCTCCTAACAGCAGCGGGCTGCTCTGTCTTGCTTTGTTTTCAGGAGGCCATTGCTTCTAGCCGCCTCCGTGTGCTCTGCCTACTCTCCTTTTATACAGCCTTCAGTTGTGTGTCTACTTCTAAAATTCCAACTCCACATCTGAAGCTTAAATTGCATCCAGTGCAGCCAGTGGTTGGCGCCAGCTTTGGAGGCCATTGGCATCCTTGTGTATCTGGCAGGGTTGGCAGCGGGTCCTTCACTCAAGCCCTCTGTGCTTCTGCATCCCGGTGATGCCCCTCTTTTCTTTTTCGCTCCTCAGTCACAAAGCTCCTTTCATTTCCTTCCTTGCTCCTTCCTCTTCTTCCCCTCGCTCCTGCTTCCATCTTTTCCTATGTTTTGTTCGTTTTTTGTTTTCATGTCGTTGTTTGCCTCCCTCTTCTTTCAACTAACACTTGTTTCCGGTCCATATAAATTTCCTCTTTAAAAAGAAGTGTGCCACCGGGCGTGGTGGCGCACGCCTTTAATCCCAGCACCCAAGAGACAGAGGCAGGTGAAATCTCTGAGTTCGAGGCCAGCCTGTCCGACAGAGCAAGTTCCAGGACAGCCAGGGTTATCCAGCGAAACTCAGAAGCATGTCTTTGGGACGTGGGATGTGGTTCAGTAGTAAAGAGCTTGCCTAGCATTTTTTTAAGTCCTAGATTTAGTTCCTAACATTGTAATAAAATTGGGAAAGAAAGGGAGGGGGCGGGGGGACAAAAGAAAAGAAACATGTCCTTTTCTCTGGGGACTAAGGTGCTGGAGGAAGGAACCCACACCTAAGCCAGACCGCATATGTTCTTCAGCTGAGTGCCACCACCTCACCCCACTCCACCCCACCCCACGACCGCCACTCAGAATTTCTAGCTCTTGGTCTCTAGGTTTTCTTCACGGAGCTTCCCTTGGGCATTCTACAGGAAATGGCAATTCTTGCATTGTCTCCTCAAGCAGGCTCCCTCTTTCACAGAAATCGGAAATCGGGATACCTTTAACTCGCTCTTCCTTTGCCCTCGGCTCACTCTCCAGACTCAAGCCTGGATCCTAGTGCAGGGTGCCTGCTGCCTGCGCGTTCTCTCTCTCTCTGTCTCTCTCTCTCTGTCTCTGTCTCTGTGTCTCTGTCTCTCTCTGCCTCTCTCTCTCTGTCTCTCTGTCTCTGTCTCTGTCTGCCTCTCTCTCTCTGTCTCTGTCTCTCCCTCTCCCTCCCTCCCTCTCTCTGTCTCTGTCTCTCTCCTCCCTCTCTCTCTCTCTCTGTCTCTCTCTCTCTCCCCCCCCTCCTCCCTCTCTCTCTCCAGCTACATTACCTTACTTGTCCCCTTTATCCATCCAAAATGGCTCCTTCTCCCAAGGAACTGATGGAGTAGGGCATCAAAGCCAAGTGGGTTAGGCTGCGACTTCCAGCAACACAGAGGGAACCCACAAGGACAAGCTCCCATGACACCAAGGGCGGCGTGTGCCTGGATACATTCCTTTGGCAGGGATGAAATCAGATAGAGCCAGACATGTTGCAGAAGAATCTGTGATGCAAGAGGCAGCACGTGATCCCTTGGCAGCACCACAGGAGATCTGTCTCAGCCGCCAGGAAAGAACCCCAGTCGTCATCAGAACCCAATGTAACTGTAAAATATGACCCAATTGACAGACGTGCCATGCAGTTACCCTCCGGTGCAGGGGTAAAAATAGCCACCACTTTATAAAGCCTGCCATTTATTCTTGGCTTGGGGATTGAGCTCAGGGCCCCGCGCATGCGCAACACATGGTCTTACTCACTGCATACACTATCATGTCGCCAACGTTTTGTTAAGTACTTGGGACAATGAACTCATAAGGACAAAAGACTTATTATGACTTATCCTTTTGAAGGTTTGAGTCTATGGCAGATTGGTCCTGTGGCTTGGAGCCTGTGGCAAGGCAGCAGACCATGGCAGGAACTCCTGGCAGAGCAAAACTGCAAACATGCTTACAGCCAGGAAGTAGGGAGAGGAAGAGACCATTCCTGCCCACCACCCTCATTTTCATCTTCTTACACGTCAAGAACACCACTATCCACTCAGTTGTTCAAATCAAAAACTAAGATGGCATCATTTCTAGCCTTCAATATTCTGCAGCTCCTTTTTCCTTACAATATGTCCTCATTAATTGCCCCCCCCCCAGGGTCTCCAGTTCCCTTCCTGTCATCATGCCACGCCCCACTCAGCACCATCTCTTAACCACACAGCAGAAAAACCTCCCATCTTTGCATAAAAGCAAGCTTGACTGTAGCTTGTCCCCTTAAAGTTCAATAGTTTCCCCTTGGCCTTGGGCTAAAGGACAAATCCTCAAGACTCTAAAGGCTCTTTGGGCTCTGTCACTTTATGTTGTTGTAATAAAGCACCATGACCGAGAGCAACTTACAAAGAAAGAGTTGATTTTGGCTCACAGTTCTACGGGAAGGCTCCCTAATGGTTGGGGAAGGCATGGCAGCAGTTGGCTGGAGCAGGAACATGAGATCCTAAGGATGGACAAGAATCAGTGGGAAGCTGGAGTGTAGCTTGCTGGTAGGCATTCATTTAGCATGCACCAGGCTCTGGTTTCAATTCCTAGAGCTGCAGAAAACACCTCCCACCCCATCTCTCCCCATACCCCAATAAAGAGCAAACAGCATTACCTAAGAAGTGTTTGTATAGCCAGGCATGGTGGCACACACCTGTAATCCCAGCACTCAGGAGGCAGAGGCAGATGGATCTCTGTGAGTTCTGTATCTCTGTGAGTTCGAGGCCAGCCTGGCCTACAAAGTGAGTCCAGGACAGTCAAGGCTACACAGAGAAATCCTGTCTCGAAAACCAAACCAAACCAAACCAAACCAAAAAACCAAGAGCGACAGAATGGGCCATAGGAGTTGCTGATAGTATTGAACCGTGAAGGTGGGTCACCAGGTGGGCACAACATTACAGAACCAGGACAGGACAGACAGACAAGCCTTGTCTCAAAAACAACAAACAAACAAACAAGAACAAAAAATTGCAGGCATGGTGGTGTACACTTGTAATCCCAGATAGAGGCATGTGGGTCCCTGGGGCCTTGCTGGCTTGTGAAGTTCAAATCCAGTGAGAAGTCCAGGTTGAGAAAAACAAGGTGACTAGTACCTGAGGATAACACCCAAAGTTGTTCTCTGACCTCCACATGTATGCACACACATACATGTGCAGACATGTGCATGTACCTATAGGTCATTGTGAGCGTCTTGACCATCTCATATGAAACCTCCTCACATGAAAAAGTCCCCTGAGGAAAAATGGGAGCACACGAACAATTTCCTTGGATACAGGTAAATTGTATCCGTTTCTTAAACTATTTGTATAGCAGTATACAAAAACTTTTGGGAACTAAACTTCGGAGGAAAATAGTCTTAAGAAGAAAAGGAAATATAAAGATTTCACGGTAATGTGAATGGAAAGAAATGACAGACAAGACTTCTGAGCTGTGTCTGGGACACACTCAGACATAAGGGCAGAGTTAAAGCAATGATGCCTACAAATTGAGGAAAGAAGCTGTGAAGGTGTTTTATGTTGGTGCAAAAATAAACAAACAAACAAAAAACTATGGTAGAGAAATCAAGGGTAGATAGATGGATAGATAGATAGATAGATAGATAGATAGATAGATAGATAGACAGACAGACAGACAGACAGATAGACAGATAGATAGATAACGTGCCTGTCTAGAAAGAATGCGATACTTTGGTTGACAGAACACTCCTTCACTGCTGGCTCAGTGAGAAGGGAAGTGCAGTACAAGCAGGATGGTGGTGTGCAATGACAGGAAGCTGATGTTAGCGGAGTGCAATCGCTCTACTTTTTCTCTGAGGTTGAAGGCAAGAACAGAGGTGACAGTAAAGCAGGACAATGCTGAAGATAGATGTTATTTATCTGGCTCACAGTTCAGGGGATTCTAGTTCACAGCCAGCTGGATCCACTGCACTGGGACTAAGGTGAGGCAGCGTGGCATCATGGGAGCATTGTGGAGGAGAGTGCTCACCTCATGGTCAAGTACATTCATTATATATAGGATTAAGCTTTTAAAATCAAAATTATATATTTTTAAATTTCACATAAACATGCCACAACTCTATGCTGAACCTTCTACTACTCAGTTTTCTACCAACTGTGATAAAATCCCTAACAGAAACAACTTGAAGAAAGATTTTTACTTTGGCTCGTAATTTCATCACAGTGATTGTAGTTCGTCATGGTGGCAATGTCCTCATAGTGATTGTAGTTTGTCATGGTGGTGATGTCATCATGGTGCTTGTAGTTCATCATGGTGGTGATGTCATCATGGTGATTGCATGGTGGTGATGTCATCACCATGGTGCTTGTAGTTCATCATGGTGG
>OU015743.1:90123062-90136219 GCA_907169655.1 Acomys percivali | reverse complement strand
CCGAGTGGTGAGACTAAAGACGTGAGCCACCTTTTCTTTCTTTTCTCTCCCCACTCCCCCCCCCACTGCCCCCTCACAAGGTCTCACTGCATAGCCCTAGCTGGCCTAGAACTAGCTATGCAGACCAATCTGGCCTCTATGTCACAGAGAGCCAGACTATTTATTTCATGTTTGGGGACTGGATCCCATATGATCTACGCAGGCTCACTCTGAGGCTAAAGATGGCCTCCTGCCTTTGCCCTCCCAAGTGCTGAAGGTCTCGGTCTCGGTCAGCACTACCATGCCAGGTTTATGGAGAGAAGTCAAGGCTTCATGCTTTAGGTAAACATTCTACCAACTAAGTCACACCTTCCACATTTAGTATTTCTTTTAGAGGCAGGGTCTCTCTAATATAGCTCAGGCTAGATTTAAACCCTGAGTCCTCCTTCCTCAGAACCCCCCCCCCCAAGTGCTGGGACCTCAGGCTCATGTTTGCCTAACAGAATATAAATGCTACATGTTACAGGGTACATGTTACCCTGTACTGCATAGGGGTTCATAACAAGCAAAATGTTTGTATGTGCTTACTATAGAAGCCATTTTCCTGGGGCTGGAGAGATGGCTCAGAGGTTAAGAGCACTGACTGCGCCTCAAGAGGTCCTGAGTTCAATTCCCAGCAGCCACATGGTGGCTCACAACCATCTATAATGTGATCTGATGCCCTCTTCTGGCATGCGGGCAGAGCAATATATACATAATAATAAATAAATCTTAAAAAAAAATGAAGCCATTTTCCAACCACCACGTTCCATCTGTGGCGGGCTAAACTGAGGCTGTGGGATGCCAACAATACTTGCTACCAGCATGACCTTTGGAGATTATTCCTGTAGTCATTGTGTTATTTTCTTCCATAAAATGAGACCAGGCTGTGGTGGCACACATCTTTGACCACCAGCACTCAGCAGGCAGAGGCAGGGGAGTCCCTGTGAGTTCGAGGCCAGCCAGGTCTACAGAGCAAATTCCAGGACAGCCAGAACTACACAGAGAAACCCTGTCTTGAAAACAAGAGCAAGCAGAACAGAGTGGTGTATGCCTTTAATGCCAGCACTCCACTCAGGAGGCAGAAGCTGGTGAATCTCTGTGACTTCGAGGCCAGCCTGGTCTACAAAATGGGCCCAGGACAGCCATGGCTACACAGAGAAACCCAGTCTCAAAATAAACAAAACAAAACAAAATGGGGATATGAGGTGCCCCTTACAAAGTTGATAAATTAAAGAGTATTGGCTAGATGCAGTGGCTCAGTTCTGAAATTCCTTTTTTGTGTGTGTTTGTTTGTTTGTTTTTCGAGACAAGGTTGCTCTGTGTAGCCTTGGCTGTCCTGGACTCACTTTATAGACCAGGCTGGCCTCGATCTCACAGCAATCCGCCTGCCTCTGCCTTCCCAAGTGCTGGGATTAAAGGCATGCACCACCACCACCTGGCTGTAATTCCATCTTTTGGAAAGACGGAAGCGGCAGGTTTGCAGACACAACCCGGACTACTTAGTAAGTCCAAGCTTGCCTACAATATACAGCAAGACTCTATCTAAAAAAAAAAAAAGGTTAGAAAAAAATATTACTGCAATAAACATAATGACCTCTTTTATGTGGTCACAGGGGAAGACACATAAACCATTCTTTTTCCTGTTACAAAATGTTGGGGAAAGATAAAAACAAAGGCGTTGAAGATTTCTATGAAAACTTGTCCCATTTTGTTTGAGCTTTGTTTGGAACACAAGAAGGAAGGAACCTAGTGAAGTTTTGTTTTTGTTTTTAATACAGGGTCTTCTCTTTTTTAGTCTAGTCTGTCCTGGAACTCCCTAGGTAGAGCAGGCTGGCCTCTCTTAGAGAGTTCCTCCTGCCTCTACCTCCCATGTGCTGGAATTAAAGGCGTGAGCCACCACTCCCAGCCACATTGTCAAGAAAAACTAAACTGAAGAGAAAAGACAAGATCCACCATGCTCTCCCCCTCTCCCCCGCCCGCACAGGCGGCTCAGCGAGCCTGCTCTCCTTCTGCTTTAAAACCCACTTTATCTGTGCTGCTGAACACGGGACCAGGAAATGGTGTCTAAAAGTGACTTGGAATTCTGGGGACATTCTTGGCTGAGACACCCAATCACAGGATCCGCCCCAGGCCAGATTGTGAAAGATGCTACGTGTCTCTGGGCGCCTCCATTCCTGAACCCCCACCTGCCCTTTCAACATCTGCTGCCCCCCAGGCATCAACAGTCACAGGACTCTTAAAGTCACCTCTCCCAGCACACTAAGGTTAGGCTCACAAAGGAAGAGAGGCTTGCCAGAAGTGGGCTCAGCTCCATTTTGAAAGTTTTTATGAAGCAGTTAGAGAAAGACCAGGGATTATGGAAATTATGGAAATTAGGGAGGGTAGCTCAAAAGGGCCTTCAAGGGAGAGGCAGAAGCCAGACAGGGTTGTGTATGCCTTTTATCCCAGCACCTGGGACACATGAGAATCAGGAGCCCAGGTCAGTCTCAGCTACTTGGAGGTCACCCTGGGCTACAAGAGAACCCTGTCAGAGGAGAGGCCGTGGTGGCACACACCTTTAATCCCAACACTCGGGAGGCAGAAGCAGGCAGACCTCTGTGAGTTCGAGGCCAGCCTAGCCTGGTCTACAAAGCGAGTCCAGGACAGCCAGTGCTACATAGAGAAACCCTGTCTTGTAAAAAACAAAACAAATCAAACAAACAAACAAAAAAGGACAAAGAGAGAACGAAAGGGAAGGAGACAGAGAGAGACTGAAGTCCAGGGCACTTTGCAGTATCCCAGCATCTCTGGACAACATAACTGGACTACCCAAGAGTCAAGACCCCCATCTTCTTCAAAATCAAGTACTATGCCTGGGTGCTTTGTAGGCACAATACAAAACTGTATGAAAGGAAAGGAATGGCAGACATTCTGTGACACTGAGAAAAGGCCCATGAAGAAAGCAGAGCTCAAGCTGGGCGTGGTGGCGCATGCCTTTAATCCCAGCACTCGGGAGGCAGAGGCAGATGGATCGATGTGAGTTCAAGGCCAGCCTGGTCTACAAATCGAGTCCAGGCTACACAGGGAAACCCTGTCTTGGAAAAAAAGAAAGAAAGAAAGAAAGAAAGAAAGAAAGAAAGAAAGAAAGAAAGAAAGCAGAGCTCCTCTCCCCTGAGACCTGGTTTTGCCCACATGGTAGATGTGGGAGAGAGAGAATGATGCCTAATGGGACTAATCAAATTTTATTTTTATTACACCATAGTTTATATTATAAAGGACCAATAAAATAAATGGTTTTTTGTTTGTTTGTTTGTTTGTTTTTTAACAGAAAGCAGGCAAATGGGCAAGGAGCAGAGAGGGGCCAGGAGCAGATAGGGGCCATGCAACTTGAGGTGGAACCTGCCTTGGAATGCCCACTAGGCAAAGACGCTGCAGGAGCCCTCCCCAAACCACACAGAGAAAGGGACCGTAGGTGGCTGGGCAATGCAAGACAGGACTCCTCCATTTCTAAGAACGGGTCAAGCTGTTTCTCATCAGTTTGCATATACTGTTTCTTCGCCTAATGTTGACTCCATTTTATTTATTTCTATTTGGTGATTTACTGACCCTTGAAGACGCCTATCAGGGGCCATTTCTTAGCACCTTTCCTCGGCATCGTCTATGCTTTGTTAACTGGGGTACCCTGTTACCGGGAGTGCCAAGAGTATGCCTGAGTGCCTCCGTACATTTCCACCCTCATCCACAAGAGCTGCCGTTAGACCCCGGTGTAACAGATCGTAATAAGTTAAGTGCCTGGTCTCAGGCCATCAGCTCAGTTTTAGAAGGCTGACTGTGAGATCAACATCATCTCCTTCAAAATAAGATTTTAAATGACTGTGATAGCAGAGTATCTATCTGCCAACCATCTATCTATCATCTATCTATCTATCTTATCTATCTATTCTCTCTCTGCCCCCCCACTCCCACCCTGTCTATTTTAAGGCAGGATCCCTGTGTGTAGACCTGGCTGGCCCAGGACTCACTATGTAGATCAAGCTGACCTCACATTTATTGTGAGCCTCCTGCCTCTGCCTCCCAGGTGCTGAGCTTACAGGTGTGCACCATAATAATCATCTTGCTCTCCCTGAGACCAGGCACTATTTCTGTGTGAAGGAAGGGGGCATCTGGGGTGTATTAAATAAATATTTGTCAGTTAAGAAAGGGAGGGAGTCGGACACCAACCACTCAGGTGTTTGTGTGGAATTTATTTTGGAGCAGGGCCCTCCCTGAGCTGCCTGACCTCATCTGAACCAAGAAATGCTGAGAAAAGGGATGAGCGTGCCATGCGGCCACTGTTTCTCCACCTTGGGGCACTCTTAAAGTAAATGCTTTGCAACAACTAGAAGAGGATTCAGTGTCAAGAAGGAAGTGATGGAACGGGTGGCAGGCGTACCTGGGAATGGAGGCCACTGGCCAGCCAAGCTGTAACACGGAGCCACCCTACCCTCCGCATCCTGATGATCTCTGTGCCCCCTTCCTAAAAACACACCAAGTTAACTCAAATACCTTGTCTCCAGCAGGGCTGAAAGTGACTGTACTTTCCCTATTCTTTCTGAAAAGATGGAGAAGGCACTTGTTACCCAAGGTCTCCAAGGTGGAAAATGAGGGTGTATCCTGACCCTTGGCCCAGGAGCGAAGAAAGGAAAGGTGGTCTGAGAGTGACCAGAATGGAGGAACTAGTTGGCCTCAAGGACGGCTCTGTCTTGGAAGGCCTCAGCCCTCTACCGGGAGGCAGCCCCAAGATTCCTACCAACCGAACTCGCTCCATCTATGGGAGGAAATTGCCTTGTTTCTAATAGCAGAAGAGTGTGGGTTGGGGGCGGAGGAGCAGTGAGAGAGGGAGCGGGAGAGAGACGGAATAGAGTTTAGATTGGTTTCAAACTCTCAGTGATCCTCCTGCCTCAGCCTCCCCAGTGCCACGCCACCATAGCTCACCTACTCGCTTGCTCACTCACTCAGACAGTATTGAGCCATGGAGAGACAATGGTTCTCTCCTGCTGAGAAACCACAGGCCTGGCTTTAAAGGGGATGCTGTCGAGAAGGGCAGACAGGGAGGGAATGG
Organism: Acomys percivali; assembly: GCA_907169655.1. Lineage (NCBI taxonomy): Eukaryota > Metazoa > Chordata > Mammalia > Rodentia > Muridae > Acomys > Acomys percivali. The sequence goes on along the minus strand of OU015743.1, from coordinate 90,131,118 downwards.
CAGAAACTGGGAGAAAAGTCATGATCATAGTCAACTACCACCACCCCAAATGGCAGAGAGGGCTCCAAGGTAGAATCACAGCATGGAGCAAAGCCTTGGACACTTTAGTTGGTTTTGCTCAGGGGAGCCCTCCTCTGGGGACAGCACGGCGGCGGGAGAATTACAGCTTTGTTCTGATAGGATTATCTGTATTGTTGTAACTTGAAAGCAACTTGGTCTGCTTTTTTTTAAAGAAATGGAAAGACCAAGATAAAAGCTCAGGAAGATTCCATTTCTATGGAGTCTCTGCAGCAATCCTGATAAGATCTCTTGCTGGGGCGGAGGAGGCCACTCACTGGGGAGCAGGAAGGACATCACCCCACCCCATCCCACCCTCCTAACAAAATACCTCAACTCTCAATTTTGCCCCATCTAATTCTTAGTTATCTGTTAAAAATGCCACACCCTGATAAAGGTCATGCGTGACCCCCCCTCCCCTCAGATTCTCCACTCAGTGACACTCCAGAGACGCCACTCAGGGTTCAGTCTGATGCACTAGGTTTACAGCTCAGCCCTATCACCCGTTTTCATCTCTGTGATTTTGTGGTATGTTATCTTAAAGGTTTGCAATCAGAGAGCAGGGGAGGGTGGGGAGGGTGGAAAGAAGGCTGAGAATTAGGGAACGCTGTGGGGTGGGGGCCAGGGGAGTCGTAAAAGCATGTGCATGGGGACCTGTCTTTAACCTGCTCCTTCAACCTGACAAAGGTGGTTTCTGTCCTCCTTTTGAGTCCGGCACTGCTTCAATAGAGGTAACAACAAAAAGCCAGTTTCGTAAAGGTGTCTGTTTAATGCTTTGTCCCACCAGGCATCTCAGTCTCCAGTTCTTAACCCTGCTCTATTCCCGCAGCAGGGGCAGTTGGAGCTAGCTAGCGTGTGGAGGGTTGAAAGGCGATGCTTTTTTGTTTGGTTTGGTTTGGTTTGGTTTTTTCAGGACAGGGTTTCTCTGTGTAACCTTGGCTGTCCTGGATTTGCTTTGTAGATCAGGCTGGCCTCGAACTCACAGAGACCCTCCTGCCTCTGCCTCTCAAGTGCTGGGATTAAAGGCATGTGCCACCATGCCTGGCTGAAAGGCGATGTTTTATGGAACACTTAAGTACAGAAGCACATTTAAAAGACTTTGCTTAGGACCTTGTCCGTTCAGCAAGGGGGCCGTTTGCTGGGCCAGCCCCTCGAGTTGGGCAGTGCTGTTGCCCATATCTTGAGGCAAACAAGGCACAGTACAGGTGACCCTATCAAAGGTGACTCGAGGGCGGGAAGAGGATGGTCAAGAGTGTGGAGCCCACTCCCAGGCATGTCCGCCAGCAGGGCAAATGATCACCATGTGCTCCAATGCGACACAGCTCTCTGCGTGGAGCCTGTTCCGTAGCTTCCTTCCTGTAGACCTTAGATAACTGAGGAGGGGGTAATACACTCTGTAGTTTGTGACCTTCCTGTCCTGCTGAGTCAAGAAGAGCCGAACCTTCTCTGGAGCGCCTAGAATGGGCAGGTTTTACCAAAGCAGGCCATGGTTTTGTTAAAGTGCAGCCTCCCCCATCCCCCAGAGGGAAGGCAGTCTGGATATGACTCAGCAGACACCTGGGGGTCAGGAGCAGCACCACAGTGTGGCTAGGGTGTTTGCTGTAGTTACACAAGTCCTTAACACACATGGGGTTTCCACGTACACCTTAGGCTTGGGCCAAATCCTGATTATAAAAATATAACAATTAAAAATAGAAAAACAAACACAGCTATTACCACTCTGCTAAAAATACAAGCAGATCTTTTGGCGCTCTCTCTCTCTCTCTCTCTCTCTCTCTCTCTCTTTCTCTCTCTCCTGTGTGTGTGTGTGTGTGTGTGTGTGTGTGTGTGTGTGTGTGTACACGCACTTGCCTCACTGAAAATGTGGAGAACAGCCAGACAAGGTAGTGCACACTTGTAATCCCAGCACTAGGGGAGGCAGAGGCTGGAGGATCTCTGTGAGTTCGAGGCCAGCCTGGTCTACAAAACAAATCCAGGACTGCTAAGGCTACACAGAGAAACCCTGTCTCAAAAAAACCAAACCAAACCAAACAAGTGTTGAGAACCGCACTGTCTGTCTAACCTCCTTGTTAACTGGACAGATCCTAAGCAAAGGAATGGAACCCACGTATTTATTTGACCACTGAACTACATTCCTAGCCCTTATTATAATTTCTTCTTCTTCTTTTGATTTTTCAAGACAGGGCTTCTCTGTGTAGCCCTGGCTGTCCTAGATTTACTCTGTGGACCAGGATGGCCTCCAACTCACAGAGATCCTCCTGCTTCTGCCTCTAGAGTTCTGGGATTAAAGGTGTGTGCCACCACCACCCAGCATAATCTTTGGATTTGTTCTGTTTTGTATGAGTTAGTCTTTTGTGATCTGGAACCTGAAAGCCTCCCAGCCTCTTCTTCCTCTGTGCTGAAACAAGTATAGTCCACCACATCCGGCTGTGCTAAAAGAATGCTGAGGGTATAATGATACACAGCCTGTAACCCCAAGTACTTAGGAGGCTGAGGCAGGAGGATCACCACGAGTTTGAGGCTAGTATATTTTAGGCCACTGAGGACTACATAGTGAGAGCCTGTTTTTAAACACACACACACACACACACACACACAGAGAGAGAGAGAGACAGACAGAGAGAGAGAGACAGAGACTGACAGACAGAGACAGACAGACAGAGACAGACAGACAGACAGAGACAGATAGAGACAGAGAGACAGACAGACAGAGAGACAGAGACAGAGAAAGAAGCACAGTTTTAGTGTCACTCGCTATCCTGCCTCTTTCTCCTGGGAATCTCTCACAGTACTAATTACTTAGTTCATTGGCAGGCTCACAGAAGACACAGTGTCCAGAGAAGGCACAAGTCAGTTCGGCTGTGGAGTAGACAGGACCCTGTGCTCTTTGCAGTGGAGTTGGGGAAAGTGAGAAGTGGGTGGTCAAAGGCAGTCTGCCTTGAGAGCACCCATCACTGTCAAGCCTCCCCAAGAAGATCGCAGAACTGGAGCTTTGTCAGCCCTTCAAGAAGTCATTTAAGCCTCCCCTTCTTCTTCCTTCATCAGCAGCATGTGAGCAGTGGATGCCCACTCCCTGGACTGTGCAAAGGCGTACATCAAGGAAACATGAGTAGCCTGGCAGTTTTATTCCCAGCACTTGGGAGGCAGAGGCAGGTAGATAGCTGTAAATTTCAAGTCAGCCTGTTCTCCATAATGAGTTCCAGGCCAGCCAGGGCTGTATAGTATGATCCTGTCTTACACACACACACACACACACAGACACACACACACCTGGGGGTTGGAGGGGCAGCTAGCTCTGGGTAAGAGTGTTTACTGCAGCTGGGCTTGTGGGCTTGGCGGTGCACACTTTTAATGCCAGCATTCCAGAGACAGAGGCAGGAGGATCTCTGTGAGTTCGAGGCCAGTGTGGTCTACAACGTGAGTCCAGGACAGCCAGGGCTATTATACAGAGAAACCCTGTCTTGAAAAACAAAACAAAACAAAACAAACAAACAAAAACCAAAACAACAACAACAAAAGAGTGCTTACCGGTCTTCTCCCAGGTGACAAGAAATTGGTTCCTAGTGTCCAGCGTTCACATCGGGAGACTCACAGTGGCCTGTAATTCTAGCTCCGGGAATTCCAACACCCTCTTCTGCCCCCCTGTGGCACCCACACACCTGAGCCATACAGACAGACACACACATAAATTAAACTCTAAAAATAAATCTGAAAGAAAGACACAGTTCTTTAGAAAAAAAAAATCTAGCTAACATGTCTATTACAAAGTTAGGCAGGTCACCACAACGTAGTGCACGGCCTGTATTCATCTAAGAAACTCTTGCTGCGGCATTTTACACGTAAGAATGTATCTAATCCTTGAAGCAAGCGTGCAAGGAGCCTTCTTGCCACTCCCATTTTACAGAACAGGAATTAGGACATGGAGAGGTCGAGAGGATGGCTCTGCCAACAAACAACAGACCCACGTTTCAGACCCTGGCTCCCACTCCTAACCCCACCCCATCCCCTCCTCTCTTTGCTACAATATATGTTGCCCCACGGTAAAACTCTGGAGAATGATCGAGTGAGTTAAGTTTCAAAAGACAATCAAAATTAGACTTCAAACACATAAGTTAATATGGTGGTCTTCCTTCCATCGCCTGATCATTTTAGGAAAAGAGTCAATACGTCTTCCAGAAATTCAGTGGAGTAGATCACTGGTTCAAGTGCTAACAGAGGTAGGAAAACAAGAAAAAGAAGTGGATGCGAAGGGAAACCCAGGCTGTGAAATAGCCAGCATGGCTGCACCGCGCTCCGGTGACTTCCCAGTAATCTGGTAACCTGGGCCGTGAAGGACTGTATTCTGGAGAAGAGCGCCACCTACTGATGAGCGTCACCACAGCTGCAGAACAGTGTCCACGATGACTGAAGAGAACATCACAACGCTTGGGAAATGGACTAGCAGAGCCAGACAACCTAGCCTCACATAGACCTCTGTTCTCATCCATCCCATCCAGTGATCATCCCTCAAGTTGTTTCCTTTGAGAGTACTGGAGAATCCGGAGAAGACCTTAGCTGAGACAGAGAGAGCCTGGCTGAGCTACGTAGTGGTTGCAGTGTCACGGTTCAGAAAAAAAAAAAAAATTCAGTTGCTGAGTCTTTACCACATGCCTCACATACGCCCTCACTTCATCCAGTAATATTTACTGACCCATTTCTCCATGCAAGTGTGCCTCTTGACAATGGGGAAATGACCTGAACAAAGGCAGTCATCCAGGTTTCTGCTGTTGGTGAGCTCCAAGGAGGAGGAGGAGGAGGAGGTGGAGGAGGAGGAGGAGGAACACTTAGAGAAAAATAAGCATGTGTTTGAAGGATGTCAGTCAGTGAGTGATAAATGCTAGGGAGAAAGTCCAGGGAGAATACAGTTCCCCTTCTGCAGGCTCCAAGAGGTGTTGGGCCTGAAGACAGTTGATGCCAAATGCAGTTATAAGCAATCATCCACCGTGGCATGAGTCTGAATGAACAAGCGGGATGCTGGGAGTGACATCCAGGGCCCTGTACACACAAGGCAAGAGTTCTACCACCGAGCTGCATTCTTAAGCCTCTAATAAGGATTAAGTTCTCATCCTTTCTGACCCAAAGCCAGTCTCTTGCCCCTACCTGAAGTTGAGCTGATGCAGTGCTGAGATCCATCGTTAGCTCTGGAGGCAGGCAGGTGTACACCTCTAGTCCTAGCCACTCAGGAGACTGAGGCAGGGCCATCTAGAATTCAAGATCAGCAGGAAAGGACAAGGAGGGCTTCTTCACCTCCAATGGAAGCTCAGGATCTGGGGCACTGCTGAACACAGCGACTGCTCCTTTCCAGAGGAGTCTTCCAGGAGTTACAGTCAGTTTTGAACCATCACAGAGGACTACACAGTTGGGAGGGAATCACATAAGTTGCTCAACTTGACAAGTCCAGTTGCCAGGCAACTTAAAAGCTGACTCTTAAGATAGTTCAGGGAAAAGCAGCAAGAACTCCTCTGACGATGCACACTGACTGCAGGGACAGCTCCTTGAGGAGGCACACCTCACTAGCATCCTTTGTGCCCTGCCAGCATCTCTTCTCCTATCTCCATGGAATGCTTTCCTTAAAAACAAACAAGTGAACGGACAAAAACCAACCAGCCAAAACAAAACCAAAAAGCAAGATCATATGTACTGTTTTTATTGAATTAAAAATGACTACAAAATATAAAAAATAAAATAAAACGGCTACAAGAAATTTGAAGAAATTGCTTACCAGAAACCATAAAGTATCTAGGACAGAGTCGACAGTGGTTTTCAAAAGCATGAGTAGACTTGAAAAGGCACCAGCTTACTCTGTTAGCCTGCCCTGCATTGCGCAGGGATGTCTCTCTGTAGCATAGTGTTATCCTTGAGGAAACAGATGCAGAAAATGTCACTCAGACTAAATGGAGCTGTACCCGACCCCCCAGCGAGGGAGGCCTGGATAAGACCTGTCCTGTGGCTTCCTCTTCTCCAAGCTACAGATCTTCAATGCCCTGCCTTTCTGTTTGGCTTGAGACAGGCTTTTGATTTGTGGCTGACATTGACTTCAAACTTAGACCAGTCCTGTCTCAGTCTCCTGGATTCTAGGAGTCAGGTGTGTTTGCTCTCGTTTTTGTATGTATCCACACACCGGTGCTCTCGCATCAGATCTAGTTAGCACCTGTATGAAGAGGAGTCACACTGGGTTCCCTGATGCCTGATGCAGATGTTCTTGTGAGGTTCTGCGAGTGTCCTGCCACAGTCAGAACGTCTCCCAGTGAGGACAGCCTTTGCCTCCTTCTCTGCCATTTTGTCTCCCTGCTCCTCAGTGTAGAGTTTGATTGACAGAAGAGTGATGCTGAGGGACTTCCCCTAAGTCAGCTCACTTACGTAGCCAGCATTTGGGAGAGAACATTTCTGAGCCTTGGTTAGCCATCAAGCCAGTCTCAGCTCAAAACTTGGTGGCAAGTGGGGGCCGGGTGAGCAACATCAAGGGAGGAGCAGTTTGAGGAACGTCTTGGTTGCAAGGCAAGCTGGGAGGACCGTAGGCTGTTATGGGTTTTAAATAGAGGGAACCATTTGTGAGGAAGAAAATCTTGGAGGTGTGTCAAGTTTTGAGGTTGCGGGGAGGAAGCTGTGGGTTTCATCCAGGTGTGTAGGGTATGGGGCCGGGTACGGGCTAGCATCGGTGCACCAGCCCAACAGCAGCATGCCCTGCCTTTATTACTAACCAGAATCCTATGCTGAAGTGCTGCAATCCCAGCCAAGCTGTGGGGCAAGAAGATTGCAAGTCCAAGGCCAGCTTGGGAAATGTGAAGGAACCCTGTCTAAAAGTTTCTGTTTTTTTTGAAAAGGGGGGAGGAGGGGGCTAGAGACGTAGCCCAGTGGTAGAGCATTCTGGCCGAATGTAACTAACTGCATACAACAAATTAAAAATGACTATATACATAAAGTGCTATCGTATTTCTCACTTACCTTACCTAGCAGTATTAGCACACACACACAGGCACCCCACGCGCGCGCGCGCGCACACACACACACACACACACACACACACAAACACGTGCACACACCCTCTTACTTTTGGTTTTATTCTAATAGCTGATGGTGTAATCAGCAGTAGGACACTTTCAAGCAGATGAGAGTCCCTGGCTTCTGTCCTCAGCATCATGAAAAAAAGCCCAGTTAAGGAAGTGTAACAATATAAGATGCCTTATCGTTGCTACAGATGTAGTTGTAACACAAGGGAAAGCTGACGTGTTTGGTCCCTCTTCTGCAGCACCCACATAGCCCACATATCCCACATATCCATGCTTCCGGTTATACACCCTGATTTGGAAGATGGATTTCAAAATCATCTTTCTATCCTAGGAACATGTTTGCATATATCTGAGTTGACAGGCTGATTCAATAAAAGTAGCAGCATGGGTTTGGGGGAAATTCTGAAACATTTGAAAAGTAGACAAGCAATAAAATAGGCATTTAATTAGCTCTTAATTAGAGACGCCAAAGTACAATAGTCTGTGAAAACTGTTCATTGTTCAAATCTCCAGTGTGAAAAGCTGCAGATTATGAGCCTACCCCAAGCACTGCTGGTGGGTTGGAATCGCTCTCTTCTCATGGCTGCCCTTAGCGCCCATCTGTCCAGACATTACCAGCTCAATTTCTATAGAAAAGGCATATTTTAAAACTCTGGGCCTCCCTTTGCATTTCACTATGCTCTAAAAATATATGGTTCTCTTGAAGGGTGTTAATTTCAGCTCAGACAATAGTTGTCCCTTGCGTGTAAGAACAGAGACACTTATGTGGTTTCCTCTTTGCTTCTCATAAATTCTGAAGTGACACAAACAAGGATGAAGACAGAGTGGTGTGACCCAAGAGAGCCAAGGGAGGGTCTCAAATGGTTTTAATTTTTTTAAGGCGTTTACTAATGTATTTGTTTGGAGAGAGAGAGAGAGAGAGAGAGAGAGAGAGAGAGAGAGAGAGAGAG
>OU015743.1:90099577-90121834 GCA_907169655.1 Acomys percivali | reverse complement strand
AGAAGAAGAAGAAGAAGAAGAAGAAGAAGAAGAAGAAGAAGAAGAAGAAGAAGAAAAGAAAGAAAAAAAGAAAAGGATCCTTCTAAAGAAGGAAGGACCTAGAAGATGATAAGTAGGTACAGGAACACAGAAAATGAAAGAAAAAAATCTGTAGTTAAGAAAAGGGTAGCGCCAGATATGACTGCTCATAACAGTAACGCTGGTGTTTGGAAGGAGAGACTGGAGAATCAAGGGACTCGAGATCATTTTCAGTTACACAGTAAGTCCAAGGACAGTCTGGACACTTTAAGATGCTGTCTCAAAATAGGAAAAAGTCAAACAGAGAAACAAACAAACAAAAATCACTAAAATAATAATAGCATATTGAGGCTTAAAGAACAGTTTTCAGGGTTGGGGCAGATGGCTCAGCTGCCTTGCAAGTAAGTACAAAGACCTGAGTTCAAGCCCCTAGAACCCACATAAAAATGGCAGGCATAGTGATATTGTGAACCCAGCACTAGGAAGGTGGAAACAGGACGATCCCTTGGGCCTGCAGATCAGTCAGCCTAGGGGATGGGAGCGCTCCAGCCAACGAAAGACCTATTTAAAAAGGGAAACAAGGCTGTTCCCCTTCCCCAACATCCTTTTTAAAAAGTAGAAATAACAATAATTTTTCAGAAACAAACCCACGGCTGGGGGTTGAGGGGGTGGGAGGGAGTGCCAGTATTTTGCGCGTGCTTGGCCTCTGGGCTTGCTCTCCAGCGCAAAAACTACTCTATCGCTTCTAAGTCCTGCGAGCGGTCTTACGGTTACCAAACTGTCTCCAAGTTTCTCCTTTCCCTCTATTCCTGCTACTTCCCTTACCGCAAGTGTGGCCGTTCTGAGGAATTCTTCAGGTTACAGTATCCTAGATTTGTCTCTCAACTGTTCTCTTCGTCTTTTTAATCTGTTTGGAACCTGCTCGAAACATCTATATCCGCGTCGTTGGCACTCACTCTCAAGTGAGCCCTGAAGGAGATAAAAGGGGAAGAGGACCAGAAGGAAAGCAGCTATCTCTTCGTAGGTCTCTCTCCAAAGAAAAAGGATGTGGGACTCCGTGTTTTTGTTTGTTTGTGGTAGGGCCTGGCTATGTAGCCCAGACTTGCCTTGAGCTCATCATCCTCCTGCCTACATCTCCTTAGTAATAGGATTACTGGCCTCAACCAAGACATTTAGTTAAAGATTCTGAATTTCCTGACTCTGGATCTCAGAGCAAGGACAGAACACAGAAGAGTACTGTGGAGCATGGCCCCAGTTGAAGCAAGATTAATGTGTTTACGATAAAAGTAAGCAACCTGTAAGGCGGCTTCTGAGACTCTGCCGGCAGGGGGCGCTAAGGCGCCACTAGTTCCCGGGGAGCGGCTGGAAGGCAGACATCGCCGACAGAGCCATACAGATTTCCAGGACACTAAATATTGGCAAAAGGGGAGGGCTGCAGGCAGGAGGCTTGATTAAGAACATCTCTGTGGCGAAGAAGTGGTTATACTCCACAAAGGTCAGGAAACAGCTAACAGCCACAATTTTTATGCAGCCGTAAAGAAAACTGAAATCATGATACTTGCAGGAAAATCGATGTAATCGGAAATCCTTATGTTAAATCAGAATAAGCCGGGCTCAGAAGTAATGTGTCTTTTCTCATACACAGAACAGAGATTTAAAAAAAAATTTTGTGACACACACACACACACACACATATATATATATATGCATTAATATATGTTTGTTTGCGTAAAACTAGAAGGGGAAACAGGAGAGGGGGAGATAGAGATCGTAATAGATGGGAAATGGAGGGTGTGAAAGTGCGTGAGGGGTACAAGTAAGAAGAAAGCCGAAGCCGGGACTAGCTGAGAGAAGGAAGGGAACCAGTGGAGGAGAAAGGGAACATTAAAACAAACCACGGCATGTGTGAGTGAAGGTGCCACGCCAAACCCCATCATTTCCTTCCTTCCTTCCTTTCTTTCTTTTTTTGTTTTTTGGTTTTTTTGATTTTTTGTTTTGGTTTGTTTTGGTTTGGTTTGGGTTTTTTTGGTTTTTTGAGACAGGGTTTCTCTGTGTAGCCTTGGCTGTCTTGGGGTTCATGTGGAATAAATGTGGAAGAGGAGAAAGTCCAAAAGACAGGCATTCTCTCGCTCCCCCTGTAATCCAGGGCAGCTACACTGTGGTCATCTCTGCAAGGCCCTTCTTGCCAGGACGGACTCCAATCCCTACAACAACGAACCCCACAAACCCTTCCTTCGTCAAGCAGTATTTTGTCCCAACAATGACAAACCTAACACAATCCCTGTGAGTTGTAGGTTAGAAGGACAGGGGGCCCCACTGGGGAGATGGGGGAAGCTGAGCATCAGGGCTTGGGGGCTTCCTTGTCAGGCTCCCTGCTTTCTCTAGTCTTCCAACATGCATTCTTCATTATCTTTGCCACAACTTGGAGACTGGCTGTTGAGGTATCTGAACGCTTGCTTGTTTGTTGTTCTGTTTGTTTTGTTTTTAATTCAGTACTAGGAATCAAACACAGGCCTCACCTATGCCAGGCAGGCGTTCCACTGAGCCACCTCCCCGGCCACACGTGGGCATGTTGAGTTGCAGTTTTCATTTTCCTCCCAACTGGAAAGCAAGCCCTTCCACACATGGAAGGGTGCTGTGCCCCTTCAGATGCCCCGGCTTTGCTGTGGGGAACCGAATGTCAAAGAAAGGCTCAATTCTCTACACTTGGTTGGATATTATGGCTTTAAAAACATAAAACTTGGCAAATCATATGACAGTGATGGCCACTTGGTCTACTGGGAAGGCTTTGAATTCCTACAGTCCTACATGTGAATAGGTTGAACAGAAAAATAGACTTCAGATGAAAGTGAAGGTATGTGTGCTGGTGGACAGGCTGAGAGCTTCCAAGAGAGAAGAGCACAGAACACGCCACGGGGCAATGGATAAAGGATCATGGTTGGAGCTTCGGATCTTGAAAGATCAAGCCTGAGTCTGTTCGGATTTTTTTTTTTAAGATTTATTTATTTATTATTTATACAGTATTCTGCCCACATGTGTGCCTGCATGCCAGAATGCCAGAAGAGGGCACCAGATCTCATTATAGATGGTTGTGAGCCACCATGCGGTTGCTGGGAGTTGAACTCAGGACCTTTGGAAGAGCAGACTGTGCTCTTAACCTCTGAACCATCTCTCCAGCCCCCAAGACTGTTAAAGAGCTCTGGGTCATAATCCTGATAATGATGTACTTCACTCGCATCAGGGAAATACACCTCCCCCTTCTCAGTCACGCCTTGCTTTCAGCTGAACGTAGGTTAGGATGTTCTCTCTTTCATTCTTCCTCTACCTTTGTGGTACTGGAGATAGAAACAAAGGCTCTATGAGCCAGACAAGCAAGCACTCTAACAGTAAGCCATCTTCACAGTCCATAGCCCACTCTTGCATTCCTAGATATTTACCCAAGAGAAACGTACACATTAGACCACACAAAACCTCCTATACGGGGCTGAGGGTGTAACTTAGCGGGAAAACATCATTTACCTAGCATGTGCAAAGCCATGGGTTCAGTCCCCAGAGCTGCCCCAACAGGTGAAACGAAGCCACAGCAGCATTGCTTATAACCATCCCAAAGTATTACGGAAGCAGCCCAGATGCTCATCGGCTGGTGAATAAATAAAATATGGCACGTCCATATAATAGGTTTTTATTTTGCAATAAAACTGAATGGAGTTCTGATATACGCTAAAACACAAGCAGGCTGTTAGTGAAGCAAGCCTTCACACAAGACCACATTTTATATGATCCCATGCATATGGAAAACCCAGAATAGTCCAATTCACAGACCCAAGTGGATCTGTGAGTAAGCCCCGGTGAGACCTTACCTCGGTACATACATAGGGTTGGAGAGGGCTGAAAGAACCCACCCACACTCGTGCAATCACTCACACATACAAAAAGAAAAGAGAAAAGAAAGAAAAAAGAAACAAAGCCTGGTGTGTGGAGGTTGGAAAGCGCAGCCTCTGCACACCCAGTTTGAGGGAGAGACACCGGCTGTAGGAAGGGAGAGAGGCAGAATGACGGAGCAGGACCCCAGACGCCCTCCTCTGGCCTTATGTGCTCTCAGTGTACCTGTAGCCACACCACTCACACCAAACAGCAAGCACATTTTTAAATCGAAAGTAAAACGCTTGCCTACCGTGAGTGAGGCCCTGGGTTCAGTTCTCAGCGTTGCCAGATGAAACCAGATCGTAGCCAGGGCAGAGCATCGGATGGCTGTAACGTGGGAAACTTGATTTTTTTTTTTTTTCCCAGACAAGGAAGACCCACCACCGTGTGCTGGGTGTCATAAAGGGCATATGGGAAAGGTCTCAGGGAAAAGGAAGAAGAGTCAGGGCAGACAGGAGAGGAGGAGAGAGGTTTTAAGAGGATGGCTTAATGGGGGAAAAAAAAGGAGCTGTCAACAGCAGCCAGCCTTCTGGCCCTCTGCAAGGATCACCTTCATGCCTGCCTCGGACAGCGAGGACACCTACTCCACTGCCAGAAGACAGACAGGTGTGGGTCGGCAGTGTGGCTTGTGGCTTCGATTTGCGGCACAGACGATTCCCGAGCACCAGGGGGCGCAGTTCGCTCGCGGGTTTGTGCTGAACCGCGCGTAGGGAGCCCTAGCTAGAGGTGCTGGGAAGACGCAACGTGATTTGGGCTGGAAAAACACGCTCCCGATCAAATGCTCAGCAGCTTAAAATAAGCCTGGGTGACAGAGACTCTCTTCAAAAAGGAAGGAGACGCACACCCACAGAGACAAAGACACACACGAAATCGACTTTGGAACCCAACACCGTACTCTTGGAATAGTGTTTTGACATTTGAGATGCACAGAGAGGTTTAGCTGAGGGGTAGAGCCACCCTCATAGTGTGTGGCATCTTCCAGCTGATGGCTCAGACACAGGAGATCTGAGAACAAGCTTGTCGCGTACGTGCCTTTGATGGCTCTTGAGTCTCTAATGCGGCCCTCCATCACCAAGCCTTTCCAACATAGCCAGAACAACAGTTTTCCACAAACTGGGCCACCTCACTGGCCCCAGAAACGCTCTCTTAGTTGAGAATGCACTTCTAGAAGTTTACATTGTACTCGTCAGCACTACCAGCCTGCTTTATTCTGTTATTCAGGGTAAAAATCTGGACTTGGGGCTGGCGGCGAGTTGGTTCAGTGGTTAGGAGCACTGCTGTTTTTCCAGAGGACCCGGGTTCAATTCCCAGCACCCATATGGCAGCTCACTACTGTAACTCCACTTCTAGAGGATCTGGTACCTTCACACAGACATGCAGGCAGAACATCAGTGCATATAAAAATAAATCTTTATAAAATCTAAAGGTGTCACCACACACTTTACAAGAGAAGCCCAGTCAATTGTAATAAGAGGATAATTATACAGTCTCTTTCATGTTGACAGTTTTGAAAATATCATGCTTGATAGGAAATATTTGGCCTGTGTATGTGTGTATGGTGTGCATGAATGTTGGCATGTGTGCATGCAGGTTCAGGTGGACACGTGTGCATGCCTGTGGAGGCCTCAGTTGACTTTGGGTGTCTTCCTTCATTGCTCTCACTTTATTTTTAGGGTAGGATCTCTCACTGAAACTAGAACGTGTAAAAATATAGCAATGTGGTTTTTTCTATTCCTGTTCTAGCTCCCAAACAATGGCACAGAGACCTAGTAGATTTATTAATAAGCTTCAGAGCGCTACAGCTGGGCAGATGTTGATCTATGCAAATCTGTCTATGTTAGCCTCGCTACTCCCAGCCTTGGCTGCTTCTGCTCCTTCTTCGTGTCCTCATGGCCTCCTTCTCTCTCCCTCCCTCCCTCTCCCTCTCTCTCTGTCTCTCTGTCTGTATCTGTCTGTCTGTCTCTGTCTCTCTCTCTCCCTCTCTCTCTCTGTCTCTCTGTCTGTCTCTGTCTCTCTCTCCATCTCTCTCTCTGTTTCTCTCTCTCTCTGTCTCTCTGTCTGTCTCTGTCTCTCTCTCTATCCTTTCTTTCTGGTCCCTATCTGAGACCCCCTGACTAGGAATGAAAGTCCCACCTGCTGTCCTCTCTGGCAAGGTATAGGCTGGTCAGCTCTTATATATATATATTTTTAATTAATTTATTCATATTATATCTAAATTTTTATCACATCCCTTGTATCCTCCCATTCCTCCCTCCCTCCCATTTTCCCCTTACTTCCTTCCCCTATGACTGTGACTGAGGGGGACCTCTTCCCCCTGTATATGCTCATAGGGTATCAAGTCTCTTCTTGGTAGGGTCAGCTCTTTATTAACCAATCACAGATGGTGGAGAACAATTTGTAAGCAACACTGAGACAGAAATAGGAGTTTTTGTTCTTTTGTTGTTGTTGTTGTTTTTGTTTTTTTCCTTTCTTTTAGTTTTTCGAGACTGGGCTTTTCTGTGTAACCCTGGCTGTCCTGGACTTGCTTTGTAGACCAGGCTGGCCTCGAACTCACAGAGATCTGCCTGCCTCTGCCTCCGGAGTGCTGGGATTATAGGTGTGTGCCACCACTGCCTGGCTGAGACAGGAGATTCTTCAGAGATATGAGAACGCCCACATCCAGACTACAACCAGATCTCTGGGTACAGAAATCAGCATCTGAGTACACCTTGCACAAGACTGCCCCCCCAACAAGAACTCATCAATTTCAGGTAGTCTAAGCAGCCTGTTCATCTCAGGGGCCTAACCTCTGTCTCCCGAGTGCTGCTGGGATGACAGCAGCTGCTGCATCTGCCTAGCTTTTATGAGGGTGTTGAGGAGGATCCAGATGAGTTGTCATACCTAACTGGCTGGCAAGGTCTTTACCTGGTAAGCCATTTATCCAGGCCCTTGACAGGTGATTTTTATTTGATATATAAAAATTATAGTAGCTTTTACTCATCGCTGTTGAGTTACTTTACGACAGTTCTCCATAGGTCACAGCTGTAAATGCTGTCATTTGATGCAGCTGTTACCAAGGTAACCATTTTTTTTTTTTTTTTTTTTTTTTTGGTTTGTTTCAGTTTTTCTGAGACAGGGTTTCTCTGTGTATCCCTGGCTATATTAGACTCACTTTGTAGATGAGGGTGGTCTCAAACTCACAGAGCTCCACCTGCCTCTGTATCTCCCGAGTCCTGGGATTACAGGCCTGTGCCACTGTGCCCAGCTCAAGGTAGCCATCTTAATTAGCAGTTCAGCATGCAAAATCATGGGACTCCTCTAAGGGGAATTTTTTAATCTAATTTTTCTTTTCCTTCCTTCCTTCCTCCTTTCCTTCTTTCTCTGCCTCTTCCTTTTCCTCTGCCTCCTCCTCCTCTTCCTCTTCTTTTTTGTTTCAGGGCCTTTGGTGTAGCCTAGGCTTCTGTGGAATTTACAAAGCACTAGTCTCAAACTCAAGACAATCCTCCTGCCTCAGCCTCCTTCAGTGCTGGGATTACAGGTGTGTTCCACCACATCTATCCACACATTTTTAAACACTAGCAGTCTAGGAACAGACACATGTTGTTTTCATATTGTAAAATGTGAGCTCATGATAGTGTGCTGAATGTGTGCTAGGCCATGGCTTTACTTCTCAACACCACAATAAAAATACATAAAGTAACCCTTAGGTCATAACTTAAGGTCAAATGCATGGAGTGCTATGGGCTGGCATTTCTTTCAACATAAACTCCCTGCAAAATGGACTCCAAGGGAGATAAATGAGGAAACCTGCTACATGAAATTGATATTTATAACTTGATGAAAGCCAAACGAGCATTTGTCAGAAGCAATAAAAATGGGAACATTGAAGATGAGAGCATCTGGCTCTTTCTAGAAAAGATTAAGAGACAGGCCAGGGACCTAACCACATTATACTTTCCTTTTCTTTTTAAACTAAATATAATTTCATCATTTCCCTAATCCCCTTTTCCTCCTATATTCCCCAACCCCTGTTCCCTCTTGAAACCATCACTTCTTTTTCTTTAGTTGTTATTGTTATTCACACACAGACACAGACATACATACACACAGACACACACACACATACAGACACAAACACACACGCACAGTGCAAGGGTGGAAATTTGAAATATAAGTCTGGGATGGGCTGGTAAAGAGCTGTAAAGAACAATAAGATCCCATGTCTAAGAGGACACAGGTTGCTGTATTTGCTGTCCAGGGTCTGAGAACATCTGCAGCTGGGAGGGACAACGCAGGTCAAGCTGTGCGGTTGGATTGGAGCACCTGTGGGCAGCTGTTTTGTTGCTTGTCTTGAATGTAGGAAATCTGGCAGGATACTGGAACATACATGTGGGCAGAAGACAAAGTTAAGTAGGTTATGGAGAAAAATTCTTTTAGGTGTACATTTGAAACTATTGGGAGAGCAAAGAAGAGAAAAGGTTTAAACAAGGAGACGCCTTCCACTTACCTGATTGCTGGCAGGAATTTAAAAGGTCTTGTTTTGGATCTATCCAAGTTTGGTTGCAGAGGCATATAAGCATAGCAGCCTTTAATGTGGGATAGGGATTTTAAATTCTCCAGAAGGCAGCCAGCTAATGGACTGTTCCCATGGGGAGGTGGAGTCAGGACCCACCCGGGAATCCTCAGAGCAAAGTTTAAGTCAAACATTGGTGCAATCTGTTCCAGCAACTTGTCAGTGCTGGGCAGAGATCAAGAGCACAGGCTGAATAGGAACAGGCCTAGCCTGGAGACCCAGTTTACCTAGTGCTAGGGTTTTAGCAGTGGGGTGGTGGGTACTGTGCAGGAGAGGATCCTAACTGAAGATCATTGGGAAGACTAACAGTAGTTGTCAAGACTGAGGTTGGGGTACCTCCACTCCCCAGTCAACCAGGGAAGCATTTATGCTGACTAGAAAGAGGGGGAAATTCACCCATCAGCCAGTGTTGGGTGCAGGAGGTGGCCATCAGGGAGAGAGAAAGGAATGCCTCCCTCTGAAATAGGCAATGGGTGGGAGACTTAGCTGCTGATTGACAGTACTCATCTGGGTTCCATTTGACCTGAGAGGTGGATTTCCTATAGCTTGCAAGAGTCCTTTTAAGTTTACAAAAGGAGATAAACTTTAGACATGTTAGCATCACCAGTGTTTGCAATTTGCAGTGAAATACACATTACAGAAAGAGGTAGCAGACATAAAAGAGTCCCTCTATTTAGAATAGTTAGGATACTGGATGTATATAAGCCTAGCACAATGAGAAACATTTTAAGTATATATTTAAAAGAAAAGCCAAAGGAAATTTAAAAGCTTAAGCTTGGAACTATGATAGTGGATTGTATAGTGGAATGTTTTGTTTTGCTTTGTTTTTTTTTTTTTTTTTTTTTTAACCAGAGTTAGATTAACAAATCAGAGAGCTCCAGTGATTAATGCCAAAGCTCTAAAAGCAGCAGCAGCATAACAGGAAAAAAAAATAAAACATCCCTTTAGACTGTCTTACCTTTATAACTTGCATTTATCAACCTTAAAACACTTTCTTAGACCCTCAAATACTTTCTTATTTCTTAAAAGCTTTCCTTTTATTTTAAACTTCTGCATCCTTATCTAGTTATTTAACATGAGACACAGATAAATTTGCTGTGATCAGTCACTGTCCTTTAGCTAAAAGAATGGCAAAAATAGGACTGGAGAGATGGCTCAGTGGTTAAAGCCACTGTCTGCTCTTCCAGAGGTTCTGAGTTCAATTCCCAGCACCCACATGGCAGCTCACAACTGTCTGTAACTCCAAGATCTGACACCCTCACACCAACACACATAAATTATAAAATTAAATAAATAAAAAATATTAAAAAATTCTTTTAAAAAAAAGAATGGTAAAATGTTGTATCTGAGAGCTGCTTTTTGGGTGTGGTTATAAGGTATCTAGACGTGACAGCAGCAGCTCTAGGAGTGAAGCTCAGGGCCTGGTCCCCTGCACATGAAAGAGGATTGAAAAGCCTGTGCGTCTTTAACATGAGGTCTGTGAGTAAGGCAAACCATTCTGCCTTTTAAATAAGCAATCTAGTAGTTAGTGCTTTTAACTAGCTAATGACTTGACTAATGAACTAACATGGGGGATTACTTTGGGCTAAGGAGCTAATTGCCTGTTCTCTATCAAGCTACCATCAGCTTAGCCATCGATGTGATCAGAGACCTGAGAAGGATAAACCGTAATCTAAATGAATCTATGTATCAACCAAAATGACAGTGATGACTGGTCAGTCATTGTCCACTACCTAGACAGTTGTCTCAGGTCTCCATGTCAACATGTGCGGACAGTCTGGTCATCAGGTGCAGAAGATCTGTGGTTTTTCCCCCTGTGGAAGGAGAACATGTGAGAGAGTGACCTCACCTCGCTTTCAGCAACGTGAGACAATAACTCTCTGGATGTCCAGTTTGTTCACAGTTCACGCCCGGCCCTAGCAGAGGGTGGGGCGTTGGGGGCAGTATTGCCCAATGGTTAGCATATCACAATCCAGGGTTGAAGTAATCTGTTGTTGTACCCACATCTTCTTGGACATCTTGGGGAACTACTGCTAGGATTTGGAAATCTCTGTTTTTCGTAATAAACTTACACATGTTAAATGCCATATTCAGTAGACCTCTGACAAGCTTGAAGGCTGGCTGTTGGCTGAATGGTCTTGTGGACTGTGCTCAGTTTACCCTTGTTCATTCAAATGCTGGTTTCTCTACCCCTCTATCTGGATCAATCCTGACATTGCATCATGGTGTTTATTCTAAGTATCTCCTGTTTCCAGTTTGTGTAAACACGTCCCCATTTGTTCTGTGTTGCTAATAAAATAAACTAGGCAATGCTGTCCACACGCCCATCATCTCGCTGGCCACCGCACAGAACCCCTTCCACCATGGCCACCTCAGCAAGTTCCCACTTGAACAAAGGCATCCAACAAATGTATATGTCCCTGCCTCAGGGTGAGAAACTCCAAGCCGTCCATGTTTGGGTTGATGGTACTGGGGAAGGACTGTGCTGCACGACCCGCACCCTGGACTGTGAGCCCAAGGGTGTAGAAGAGTGACTGAGTGGGATTTTGACGGCTCTAGCACCTTTCAGTCTGAAGGTTCCAACAGTGACACGTATCTCAGCCCTGTCGCCACGTTTCGGGACCCCTTCCGCAAAGAACCCAACAAGCTGGTGTTCTGTGAAGTTTTCAAGTATAACCGGAAGCCTGCAGAGGCCAATCTAAGGCACACCTGCAATCGGATAATGAGCAACCAGCACCCCTGGTTTGGAATGGAACGGGAATATACTCTCATGGGAACAGATGAGCATCCTTTTGGTTGGCCTTCCAACGGCTTCCCTGGGCCCCAAGGTCCATATTACTGTGGAGTAGGAACAGACAAAGCCTACAGCAGAGATACCCTGGAGGCTCCCTACCGAGCCTGCTCGTGTGCAGGAGCCAAGATCACAAGGACAAATGCTGAGGTCATGCCCGCCCACTTGGAATTCCAAATAGGACCTTGTGAAGGAATCTGCATGGGAGATCATTCCTGGGTGGCCCACTTCATCTTGCATCGTGTGTGTGAAGACTTCAGGGTGATAGCAAGCTTTGCCTCCCCCCCCCCCAAGCCCATTCCTGGGAACTGGAATGGTGCGGGCTGCCATACCAACTTTAGCACCAAGGCCATGTGCTAGGAGAATGGTTTCAAGTATATTGAGGAAGCCATTGAGAAACTAAGCAAGAGGCACCAGTTTCACATTCGTGCCTACGATCCCAATGGGGGTGCCTGGACAACGCCCGGAGTCTAACTGGATTCCATGAAATCTCCAATCAACATCGACGACTTTTCTGCTGCAATGCCAGCATCCGTATTCCCCGGACTGTCGGCCAGGAGAAAAGGGGTTACTTTGAAGACCACCGCCCTTCTGCCAGTTGTGACTCCTTTGCCGTGACAGAAGCCATCGAGCGCACGCGTCTTCTCAACGAGACCGGGAACGAGCCCTTCCAGTACAGAAACTAAGTGGACTAGACGTCCAGTGATCTCGAGCCCTTCCTAGTTCAGCCCACTGCAACGCTTCCCTCTCCCGGATGTCCCCCTTGTAACTCAAAGGATGGAATATCAAGGTCTTTTTATTCCTCGTGCCCAGTTAATCTTGCTTTTATTGGTCAGAAGAGAGGGGTCAGGTTCTTAATCTCTACATACCCAACCCTTTGTGGTTTTGTTGTTGTTGTTGTTGTTTTCCTGTCTAGCTTTCTAGGGGAGTTGGGTAGGGAAAGGTAGCACATTGCTTTATCTCATCAGGAATGCATGTCCAGTGGGCATAATTGTCACAAAGCGGGTGTATTTATGAGGTGGAGGACTTTTTTTTTCTTTCAGGATAATTGAAAGGACAGGTCCAACGGCTAAGATTTGACATTTCCCCTCTTGGTAGAGAGCTGTCATTTCTTCAGGTGAAAACAACTTCTTATTGCAAATGGAAGTTCTGTGAGAAGGAGTTGGAGGTTGGTCCCTTGTGCCATGCTTCTTTTGCTTGGGGGAGGGGAGTTGGTGCCCTCCATGAACACAGCTCAGTGTATCCCTTTGTAGATGATGGCCCTACCATAAAGGAAGAAAAGGTTTCTATTTCTTGGTCCTCCATTTATAACACAAAGCAGAGTAAGTAGTATTTTTATATTTAAATGTTAAAGAACAAAAACATTTATATATGGCTGTGTGGATATAGGTGTTTCTAATTGGGACAACCATCCTAGCCACTGGGTGCCAAGTTGGAGTGAGGAGCTTGGCTAGGCCCTCTCGGGGAGGGGGTGGGTATGCAGTACCAGGGAAGTTGGTTATCGGGGCTCAGCTTCATTACGACTTAGGGTTTCCCTGACCGCTCTGCAGGAGCTTGCCGCCACCTGTCCCTGGGCGTAGGTGTAGAAGATTCATACTTATTCACACACACAAGTTCCAAGTATGAGTTGGCTGGTCAACATGAACATCAGTAGATGGTGGGACCAGCATGTCACTAAAGCAGGCCACTTTTGATATGTTCAAATTTTAAAAGCAAAACAAGTTTAGATTTTAATCAACTCCGTAGGGTTTCTAACTTTACCGAATTGTCTGTTTGTTTGCTTCAATGTGTCCTTACACTTGTCTCTTGGAGGAAATGAGGACAGACTTGTTACTTTGTATCCTAGCGTCTTCTCTCCCAGCACAATAATACTTTCCCTCCTTAAAAATCCTATGGAGTTTTGTTCTTTTATAATAAACATACCCCACCTCCAAAAAATGACTCTAGGTGAGAGAAGCATGGGAGAATGGGAAAATAGAAGGATCCAGAGGGTCCTAGGAACCTACAAGAAGAACATTATCTGGGCCCAGGGGTTCTGCTCAAACTATGGCACCAGCCAAGGACAATAGTGCAGTAAACTTCGAACCCCTACCCAGATCTAGCCAATGGACAGGACATTCTCCACAGTTGAGTGGAGAGTGGGGACTGACTTTCACACGAACTCTGGTGCCCCATATTTGACCATGTCCCCTGGATGGGGAGGCCTGGTGGCACTCAGAGGAAGGATAGCAGGCTACCAAGAGGAGAGAGACTTGATACCCTATGAGCATATACAGGGGAGGAGGTCCCCTTCAGTCACAGTCATAGGGGAGGGGAGTAAGGGGGTAAGCGGGAGGGAGGGAGGAATGGGAGGATACAAGGGATGGGATAACAATTTAGATGTAATATGAATAAATTAATAAATAAATAAATATATATAATAAATAAAAATAAAAAATCGTAAACATAGCCCATAAAGAAAGAGCAGAACAGTGTCTTATATGTTTAGTATCAGAGGCCATATTTCTGCGCTGTGGCTTAGCTGAGCAGAAGCCAGTCCTTCTGATGGTCCTTGAGCTGTCAACCCCTGCTGTGATGATCCTTTGTGTTGCTTAACATGGTGATCCTTTGCAGGAGGAGCTTTGTTGTGCCTGGATGTTTAGATTATCTCCCACTGCGAGACACAAAGGACTCTGGTGGAGAGCTTTTCCGGGCAACTCCTTCTTTTCTGTCTGCCTAAGGGACTATAGGAGGCAGCTTGTAATAAGAACTTATAAGTTCTTATTACACGCCCTTGCAATAAAGTGAAAGCTTTGATCGGACATTTCATCTGGGCTCTCATATCCCTGTGTGTCTCTGTTCTTTTCTCTTCAATCTGCTCCCCCTTTCTCAGGTGGACCCTGGTTTGAAATGTCCCACAGGCGGCTGCTTCTTCCTTACTGCATCACATCAGGTGACAGGACTTGTGTCATTATGGATGCGGCCATTCATCACATAGTTAAGGTTCCATGACTTTCTTCTTGATGAAGTTAATTAATGACTACTTTTGGTTAATAAACAATGGGTGTTTCTAAGCAATACGCCTTAAGGCTTACTAACAAGTAGAAACGTACTTGCTTATTTATTTATATTTGCTGCTGGGCTCTGATTTTACTCAAAGGTTCATTCTGTGCTGCTTTGTTTTTGTTTTTTGTAAACAGGGTTTCTCTGTGTAGCTCTGGCTGTCCTGGAACTCTTCATGTAGGCCAGGTTGGCTTAGAACTCACAGCGATCCACCTGCTTCTGCTTCCTGGGTCCTGGGATCAAAAGTGTGCACCACCACGGCACACCTTTGATGTGGCTGTGATGATTACTAACGCAGGTAACGGACTGTCTCTCCGAAGTGTTTCAGACCCGGCCAGTGGACTTTCTATGAAGCTAACCTTTGGCACGACCCCTTCATTCTTTGAGCTCTTTGCTCTACAGATTCATCTTATTTTTGCCTTGTCCCTGTCCAAGTGGCAGCCACTCCTCCAGGAAGCACTAGATGACGGTATTTAGAGACCAAGATCAGAATGTGTGGAATGAATGTTCATTGTGACCTCATGTCAGATTATAAGAAGACTGCAGGAGTGGAGGCAGAACAGTGATCTGCCTCATTGCTGCATGTGTTCATTTTGAGCACCCAAACTGTCCTCGGTGTCAGATGACTGCTGTTAGCCTGCCATGCCCAGTTTCTAGCCTTCTCCATCCTGCCCTATGCCTCAAAGCTGTAAGAGTATGGACCACAGTGACCAATTCCCAAGTCCTTCATCATTTTCTCTTGGCTTCTGCCACAACAGGAAGAGAACACAGATGGGTATTTTATCTTTTGCCTCCCACTCAAGTCTCTTTACCCAGGCTGTGTCTCCTAACTGCATGGAAATCCCCAGTTTCCTGGGGCCATTTTTTTAAAAAAAAAAGATTTATTATTATGTATTGAGAAACTATAAAATTATAAAATGTAAGACGCTTGTTTGCTTATACCTCCACCCGTCTTTCTTTCAGGCAGCATCTTTCTATGTTGTCCCACCCAGCTGTGAACTCCAGGCACTTCAGGCGAACCCTCCCAAATGCTGTGATTGCACCACCATATTCCTGAATATACCTCTCCCCACCTTTTCTGGTTTTGTTTTTGAGACAGGATCTCACAAGTAGCTTGGAATTCCTTTTGTATCTAAGGATGACCTTGAACTTGTGATATATATTTGCATTACTAGTAATACGAAGGATGATCATATGGTTTATCAAATAAACATAGAAAGTAAAAGATGATATTAATACTTTGGCGAGGACAATAGGCATAAATACCCACGGAAGAAGTGGCCGGGGAGGTGGTGCGGGGTGGAGGGTGGGGGGAGTGGGAGGATTGTCGCACTAGCCCAGACATCAGCCTAAGGACTTCCAGGAGGAAGCTAAGGGGCTGGAGGGACTTCTCAGAGGCCCAGAAGGACCTAAGGGAAAATAGTCCCTATGGCCCAGAGATGGGCCCTAGGAAGCTGCAGTTCTTAGGGCCAATGGGACTGTAGGAATGCGGCAGCTGTGGGTAGTGGGGGTGGGGACTGCAGCACCAGCAGCTGTGGGCAGTGGGGACTGCAGCAGTGGCAGCCGTGGGCAGTGGAGACTGCAGCAGTGGCAGCCGTGGGCAGTGGGGACTGCAGCACCAGCAACCATGGGCAGTGGGGACTGCAGCACCAGCAGCCATGGGCAGTGGGGACTGCAGCAGTGGCAGCAGCAGCAGCTTGGCCCTGAGGGGCGTGGCCTGTGGGTCAGTGCTGAGGCTGAAGCCAGGCTAGGGAGGACTGGCAGCAGGCAGCAGTGTGGGCTGTACAGCAGGGGGCAGGGATGCCTGCAAGGGCAAAGCAGCAGCAGGTGGCAGAGCAGCTGGCAGGCAGTATTCCTGCAGCTGGCAGGGGGTTAAATAGGGCATGAAAGGCTTTCAATGGAGTTTAGGAAAATTCAGAGTGTAGGAGTCACACAGAGAGCTTGAAGCAGACAGAAGAGAAAGCAGAGACACATTCTGCTACGTTACTGTTGGATGCTAAAGTGTACCATTAATAGGAGTTTTTCAGGCTGAAGAGTGTTTCCATCACCAGTGTAAGCCAACGAACCAATGTGGCGTTCGCATGTCTCTAGAGAGGCCCCAAAGAAAGACCTATAGCAGAGGGTCAGCACCCTGACTCCCTCACCAAGATAGGCACCCCAGTAGGTCCAGACTGCACGGGGGTCCGAGAAAGAATCCAGGACCTGTCAACGGGTTTTCCAGACAGTTAAGAGCAGATACGGCATTCCAGCAGCACAGCCACCAGAAGAGAAAGGAAAGCTTGCCAACCACACCCAACCGAACAGAATGGGCTTATCAGGTATAGGAATGCAGGAGTTTAGGGAAAACTCACCAATTAGCCACTGTTGGATAGAGAAGGCAGGCGTCCGAAGGTCCTAATGTGCAAAAACTGGCCTGGGGGAGGGGGTATCCTGTAGACCGAGATTCAAGTGACACCTGGATATCAAGTATCGGCTCAGGACCCCCAAGACCAAGTTCTCAGCACAAAGGAGATTTATTTGCTCCAGAGGGCAGGGCGTAAGAGACAAAGACAGGAGACAGAGGACAAGGGGGAAGGGGCAGAGAGAGGCAGGATAGGGGTATTTGTCCCAGAATGTGCTTTCCCTTTATAAAGGTAAAAGGGGAGGCCTTGTGTTAGGATGAGGTGTTTAATTTTATTTGGACACATTAATTAGGTGAGCCAAAGGGGGCTTTTGATTGCTGGACTTTTCTTTTCTTTTCTTTCTTTCTTTCTTCCTTTTTTTTTTTTTTTTTTTGAGACAGGGTTTCTCTGTGCAGCCTCAGCTGTCGAGGACCAGGCTGTCCTCGAACTCATAGCGATCCACCTGCCTCCGCCTCCTGAGTGCTGGGATTAAAGGTATGTGCCACCACTGTCTGGCTGATTGTTGGCCTTTTAATACTTTGATAGTTGGACCGTGGTAGTCAGCTTCAGGGAGATCGGCTAAATATGGGACTAGACCTTGGGGCTAGCCTCAGGAATGGGGGAGAAGGGCAAAGTCTGACCGAGCCACACGCTCCAGTGGGCTAGTGTCCTTTCCGTGTGGGTGAGGGGTACTCACAGGAGGACAAATGACTCACTGACAGCTGCATCACCAAAGCCCACCCCAGCATGGGTGACAGCCTACAAAATCTGGGACCCTGGAGCACACTGCACAGCCCGCAGGCTGCTCAACAGGTAGGAGAGCATCCTTTCCAAGTGATTCTGATCTAATCCTCTTCCAGGAAGCTCTGCTGGCATCTTCCAGTCTGTGCAGCTTAGCTTGTCTGAGGGCCTCTTTGCATCTCAGATTCTCTTCCTCTGGCAAAGATGGACCTTAGGCATGTGGTCAGTTTCAGTGACTTCCTGAAGCTAGTTTGAGTTGTTTGCCTTCCTGTTTAAAGAGCTTCTTTGCAGGATGAAATGCGTCATGCTTAGAGGAAACTGTCACACAACAGAAAGTTAAACCAAGCCCCAGGGTCGAATCCACTCTCTTGCCCTGATGTGAGTGGCCACTGCCACACTTTCCCACCAACCTGAGCTGAGCTGTGATGGACTGAAACGGTGAGCCAAGTTAAGTCTTTTTTCCTTTTGAATGTTTCTGCCCCCAGTTAGTAAAACCTTTGGGAAAGGATTAGGAGGTGTGGCCTTTTGGAGTAGGTGTGGCTTTGTTGGAGTAAGTGTGACCTAGTTGGAGTAGGTATGTCACTATGGATAGGATTTATGGTTTCCGAGTAATGTTACAGAGCGGTGAGAGTGAGGAGGCTGCGTCTGGCTCTCGCTCTCACAGCCATTGTAGTACATTGAGCTCCATAGAGACAGCGCCGGGGCAAGCGCGAGCCGGATGGGCACCGGGCGACTCTGAGCCTCGCGGACGAAAATCAACTAAACATGGGCAAAGGAGATCCTAAGAAGCCGAGAGGCAAAATGTCTTCCTACGCATTCTTTGTGCAAACCTGCCGGGAGGAGCACAAGAAGCAGCACCCGGATGCTTCTGTCAGCTTCTCAGAGTTCTCCAAGAAGTGCTCAGAGAGGTGGAAGACCATGTCTGCTAAGGAAAAGGGGAAATTTGAAGACATGGCAAAGGCTGACAAGGCTCGTTATGAAAGAAATGAAAACCTACATCCCGGGGCTGGAGAGATGGCTCAGTGGTTAAGAGCGCTCCCTACTCTTCCAAAGGTCCTGAGTTCAATTCCCAGCAACCACATGGTGGTTCACAACCACCTGTAATGTGATCTGATGTACACCTACATGTGTACATGCAGACAGAACACTGTATATATAATAATAAATAAATATTTAAAAAAAGAAAAAGAAAACCTACATCCCCTCCAAAGGGGAGACCAAAAAGAAGTTCAAGGACCCCAGTGCACCCAAGAGGCCTCCTTCAGCCTTCTTGTTCTGTTCTGAGTACCGCCCCAAAATCAAGGGAGAACACCCCAGCTTATCCATTGGTGACGTTGCAAAGAAGCTAGGAGAGATGTGGAGCAACACGGCTGCGGGTGACAAGCAGCCCTGTGAGCTTCAGCGGCCAGGCTGAAGGAGAAGTGCGAGAAGGATAGTGCTGCCTACAGAGCTAAAGGAAAGCCTGCTGCAGCGAAAAAGGGGGTGGTCAAGGCTGAAAAGAGCAAGAAAAAGAATGAAGAGGAAGATGATGAGGATGAGGAAGAAGATGATGATGATGAATAAGTTGGTTCTAGTGCAGTTTTTTTTCTTGTCTACAAAGCATTTAACCCCCCTGTACACAACTCACTCCTTTTAAAGAAAAAAATTGAAATGTAAGGCTGTGTAAGATATGTTTTTAAACTGTACAGTGTCTTTTTTTGTATAGTTAACACACTACCAAATGTGTCTTTAGCTAGCCCTGTCCTGATGGTATTTTCAATGGCCACTGCCCTTGCCTGGTACAGTCTGGGGCTTGTAAATTGGCATGGAAATTTAAAGCAGGTTTTTGGTGCACAGCACAAGTTAGTTATATATATGGGGACAGTAGGTTTTGTTTTGTTTCTTTTTTCTGTTCTTTCCCCCCCCCCTTTTTTTGTTTTTGTTTTTTCCATCTTCAGTTGTCTGTGATGCAGCTTATACGAAGATAATTGTTGTTCTGTTAACTGAATACCACTCTGTAATTGCAAAAAAAATTGCGGCTGTTTTGTTGACATTCTGAATGCTTCTAAGTAAATACAATTAAAAGAAAAAAAAAAGGATTTATGGTTTCCAAAGTCGAAGCCAAGCCTAGTGTCTCTGTCTGTCTGTCTCTGTCTCTCTGAGTTCAAGGCCAACTTGGTCCACAGAGTGAGTTCCAGAACAGTCAGTGCTACACAGAGAAACCCTGTCTTGAAAACAAAACAAAAACCAGAAAATGCCTCTATAAAACCCAGCTGCGGCCAGGCGTGGTGGTGTATGACTTTAATCCCAGCACTCGGGAGGCAGAGGCAGGCGGATTGCTGTGACTTTGAGTTCATTCTGGTCTACAAAGTGAGTCCAGGACAGCCAAGGCTACACAGAGAAACCCTGTCTTGAAAAACCAAAAACCAAAAAGAAAAAGGAAAAAAAAAAAAAAAGCCAGCTGCAGGCAAGCCTGTAGGGCATTTTCTTTACTTCCTTCTTGTCCCCACCTCCTGCCCCAAGACAGGATTTCTCTGTGTAGCCTTGGTTCTGGACTCTATTTCTAGACCAGAGTGGCCTCAAACTAACAGAGATCCCTCTACCTCTGTATCCCCAGTGCTGGGAACAAAGGTTTATGAAGGACCAAGTTGTAACCCCCCCAAAGCCAGAAGTCTAGACAGTGTGTGTATGAGTATAGGTTTAAGTATAGGTACAGGGGTAACAAACTTACAAAATATAACACATTGTATTTTCTTACTTAGTGAATGATGCGGGAGCGTCCAGCCCATTGTGGGTGTTGCCAGCCCTGGGCTGGTGGTTCTGGGTTCTATAAGAAAGCAGGCCACAGGGAGCAAGCCAGTCAGAGGCACTTCTCTACGGCCTCTGATCCTGCCTCCAGGTTCCAGCCTTTCTTGAGCTCCTGTCCTGACTTCCTTTGATGATGAACTGTGATGTGGAAGCATAAACAAATAAGCCTTATTCTTTTCAACTTGTTTTTGCTTATGGTGCTTCATCACAGCAATAGAAACCCAAACTAAGATGTTGGGACAGTGGAATTTGTTGTTCTGTTTCCCACACACTTGATGGAGTTGAGGTATGCACACCCAAGCTGTGAGTGTTGGGAATCAGAACTCAGGTCTCAGTCTTTTTTTTTGGGGGGGGAGGGGAGGTTTGAGACAGGGTTTCTCTGTCAGATCTGAGTCTTGACCCAGGTGGAACCTCTATCTTTTGTTGAGGAACACTCAGTGCACTCTTTCCGCAGAAACGGACAGCACCATTTGCAAGAGCAGGTGTGTTTCTCTGGGCTATGCTTAGCGCATTGATTCTGCTGACAACATTTGATAAAGAAGGCTCAGCTATGGATTTAGTTCCTACACTGTCCCAGGTGCCAGTAGCCACAGTTATCATGTATTGTGTAGCTGATCATATTCGAGAGAAATTTAGTACCTAGTTAGCATCAAACCAGTTTACAGAAATTCCCCTGGGGAAGTTTTCAAGGTAAACAGTATGAGAACATAAGTGCCAGAATAAAGTCCAGTGGTACTGCTCACCAGGCTGGGAGATTTCCTTTGCTTGATGACTTACTCCCATTACTGCATGCTATGTATTACTTCTGTAGCAGTGTCCATCAAATCTGCTTAAGTTTTCTTACACACACTGGGTTAGTACAGGATGCTGCAAAGGATGCAGATGAAGACATGGTATGTAGGGACATGCATGCCGGGAACTCCCCCACTCCTTATAGGAGCTGCCTCTCTCAGCATGTGTTCAGATCCCTAGGAGTTTACTTTTTTTTTCTTTCCTTTCATTGAACATAGATTCTTTTCCAATACAATATGATTGGAGCTTTACCCTTGATGTGCAACGTTTGGAGTTTAAGCTTAAACGATGGTGGGTCCTGTGTGTATAAGTCCCAGTTTTTCCTCAGTAGAGCCTGGTGAAATCAGGGCGGAACACATAAAGCAAGGCCACAGTGGTGAGGAGGCTGACCTTCCGTCCCATCCTCAACTCCTTTCACAGATGCTTTCTAAATATGCTCTTTGCATCTAGGGAGGGGCGGGGCTAAGGGGAAATGAAAGTGCGCATGGTGTGGAAAGTTGATAAATAGCGGCTGTGGGGCCACAGGAACAGGAAATGGAGAAAGCCCAGGCAAGGAGAGAAGAGACGCAAATGTGGCTGGAGGAGGAGAAGCCAGTCCCCTGGCACAGCTGGGCACACCAGCTGCCCTCAGTGGGAATGCACGCTTGTGGCTGAAGTGCAGGCTGGCTGTGGCTCAGTGGCAGAGAGCACCAGCTGCGCTTCCAGAAGCCACAGGTTCAATTCCCAGCACCCATATGGCTGCTCACAACTGCCTGTAAGTTCCATTCCAGGGGACCCGACACCCTCACACAACATACGTACAAGCAAAACACGAATACAAAAGATAAATAAATAAAAACAAAACAAAACAAAACAACACCACCATCAATACAAAACCCCACGCTCACATAAGCAACCCTAACTAAACTCAACCTCCCCTTCTTCCCCGACAACAAGAACCAGCTGGGAGATGAAGAGGCTCATTTGGATCGAGGGGGGCATGGGGTGACTATGACCAAAATGCATTGTGCACATGGACGCAATTGTCAACAAAGCATTTGAAGAAGAATGACAGAGTAAAAGAAGAAAGGAGGAGAAATAGAAGCAGTGAAGAAAGTTCTTAAAGCAAAAAAAAAACAAAAAACCACCAAACACCAAACAAACCCTGCATGGGGCCCTTTGGACTGCTGCAGTGTGGTGCTGAGCTGGCTGGTTGGCCTTTGGCCTTTGAAGAATACCTCAAAGCCCTG
>OU015743.1:90058515-90073480 GCA_907169655.1 Acomys percivali | reverse complement strand
ACACACACACACACACACACACACACACACACACACACACACACACAAACACAGAGTCTAAACTTTTGGCTTTTGGTGGTTACATCTTGGCTAAGTTAACAAGGCAACTTGTCTTTTGTAGGCCAGTGACTTAGGAGTTTGTATTGGAAAACCCAGGACACCTGTATAAGCCAGCACCTTTCCGTCTAACTTTTCATGCAGACTGTTGTGTCAGGGTACATATGTGTGTGTTTGGTTTGTGTGCTCTGTGTCAGCTTGTGTATGAATCTGTTCTTTACTGTGTTTAATGTACTGATATTTTTAGTTAACTGCTTGCTACTTTCAAGGGTGCTAAAGAGCTGTTTGGTTTAGGTGTCTGAGTTTTAATGGACTGTGTGTGTTTGGCCCAGCACAGTCACCTGGTGCTACTGCAGCATTCCAGCAGGCTAATGTACTCTGTGTGCCTATATGAGACTTGTTTTTTTAAGTTCTTAAGTCTAGGACTTGTAAAGCGAGTCTTCCCAATATTCAGATGTTTTCTCTGTGTGAGACGTTCAGTTGTCATGTTATCATAGCTTTCAGTTGTGTTACCCTGTCCCCTTGAAGAGTGGCCAGGGGCCCCTGGGTCCTTGGGGGAAGGCCAGCTGCCTTATTCCTGCTAAGATTCCCTTTACCTCTGTGATAGGTTGTCTTCTGCCATCTTATCAGCCAGTCCCTAGGGAACTGGGTTGGCACTCAGCTGAGCTTGTTGACGCCTCAAGGTGCCTGTGCAGCTCCTGCCAGCTGCCAGCCTCTGTCTCCAGTTCCTTTTTTTGGTCTCCTCCTCCTTTGGTGCTTCTGACTTAGGTTTCACGGTGATAAGACTGTGTTGGGCGGGGCAGATGACTTCACCTGTAAAGGGCCTTTGAACCGGCAGTGCAGGTGGGTCTGCTTTAAATGGGTCTGCGGTGGGACTCCTGGCTCCTTGTGGAGGGGGTGGGAGGGAGATGTGCAATTTTAAACCTGGTGTTCACTAGTAAACCATGTTCTGGCTGGGATAGAGTGTAGCAAACTGTGATTGTGTCCTTAATTGTTAGGACTTCTGTTTTTGTTTTATTTACCTATTTATTTATTTACATTGCAAAAAATAATCTAGATTGGAAACTGTCTGCATTTGCATTTTATATACTTGGAGTTTCTTAACACTTGCCCCTTAGAATATCACCAAGCAGAAGTTTATCTGTGAGGTTAAGTGCCTTTTTTTTCTTTGACCTGCATGAACTCTGTTGGATTGGCCTTAGATTTTCTTGTTTATTGGTGCCCCAAATCTATCTTTTGCTACTGATTTTCTTTTTTTCTTTTAGGTTTTTCAAGACAGGGTTTCTCTGTGTAGCCTTGGCTGTCCTGGACTCACTTTGTAGACCAGGCTGTCCTCGAACTCAAAGTGATCCACCTGCCTCTGCCTCCCGAGTGCTGGGATTAAAGATGTGTACCACCACACACCTATAAGCTTTAAAAACAAACAATTTTCAACTATGTTTTTTGGTACTTTGTGGTATGTGGCCCAGGTCCTACTATTTTATTTTTGTGCTTTCTGTTTAGACTTTGGATACCGAGCTTTCCTTGTATTGCAAGGGATCTCAAAAATACCTTCAACTGCATTATGCCTTTCAAGTGTCTTTAGGCACTAAGCCAGGCACAGGAAACTAACCCTGTGTGTTGTTTCCTATGTTGCCACTTGCTAACTGGAGCATGCCTGTGTGAAAACAAGCCCTTCTGTCTCCTTTTACGGGGCTGAATAAATATTTATGAGCAAGGACTCCCTCGTGTCAGTAAGAGCTCAGCACTGTAATACGGCGGCAGCATTCATGCGTCCTCTGAGCATGTTGTTAGCCTAAATAAGATAATATTTTAGAGCGAAGGAGGAAAGGTTGCGAGGCCCAGAACATGAGGAAAGAAAAGGTGGTAAGGAAAGAATGTGCAATGAAGTGCTGTTATTAACCAGTTAGCATTAGAGATAGTACAGATCTGGGATGTCATTTATTTAAAATTGAAGTGGCTGTAGAGATGAATGGATACCCCAGAGGGTTTGCTTCCTACACTCTGGGATGGCCTGCCTAGGTTATTACTCTCTCTGTTCAACACTCCCCATATGGTGTGGATATCTTCCTTAGTTTTCCTCCACTTCCTGCTTTAATTTGATTGTGTGTGTGTGTGTGTGTGTGTGTGTGTGTGTGTGTGTGTGTGTGGTGTGGCAGCCTGCCTGGTCCTAAGGGGGGGGGGCAGGAGGGGAAAGCTGAGTAGTGGGAGTGGCTTAAAACAGAATAATCTATGTGTGTAATAAAAACATATTAGCTGGCCCACAGCTCAGAGCTGAACAAAGCAAGGCCGGTCCCCCTTGTTTCAGGCTAAGCTCGGGTTTTATACCCTCTTGGGGTTAATTTACTGCTTTAATTGTTGACTGTTGTAAAATCTCTTTTGAGACCTTCTCAAATTTATTTAAACTGGCTAGGTACTAGCTATGATGATACCATCATAGTTTTTACGTTTTTTAATTAAAAAGAAAAAAGAAATCAAAGTATTTATTGGTTGTTTGTTGATGGATTAGACAGGGTTTTGCTGAGTACCACAGACTGGCCTAGAACTTGCAGTCAGTCTTTCTGGCTGTGTTCTGTGGTCATAGGTGTAAGACATTATGCATGTTGAGTTGGGGTACTTCAGTTGTTAAGATTAAAAAAAATTTTTTTTTGGTACTAAAATGGTTGCTTATTTTAGAAAAATTAGAAATGTGGATGAAGAAAAAGGAAATCGAACAACTTTTAACAGTATTCTGACAATTCACAATTACTGTGTGTGTTTGTCTGCGTGTCTTCTCCTTTACACTGGCGAGTCATAAAGCCATAGCCTTGAGCATCTGCTCTTATAACTTTGCCCTTTAAAAGTAATCCCTGTATTTTAGCCAGTTGAGGCTGTGAGGAAGGAGGGCCACAAGTTCTAGACCTGTTGTGAGCTCAAGGTCAGCCTGTCTCAAAGCAAAAAGTAAGAATCAGGCAAGGTTAGCTAGCTCAGTGCCAGGGAGCCTGTCAAGGCTGTGGATTTAGTTTCTAGTTCTTCCAATCAGAGGAAAACCACAGCCCTCACAACCAAGCAACCAATCCTTCCTTTATATATATATTTAAAATGTTTAATTTGTGTGTGTGTGTGTGTGTTTGCCTACATGTGTATCTGTGCAGGTAGCGGTTGTGCACCACCTTATGGCTACTGGGAATTGAACCCTGTCCTCTGGACGGGCACACAAGTTCCTTGGTCATGGCATCTATTCACACCACTAGCAAAATAACCAGGCCAGTGCATCACACGTAACACAGATGGGCACACTATAGAAACCAAAGCGTGCTCACGGTAACATTACAAAGAACAGTCGTTGTTGTCTCTGTCCTGGAGCTCCGACCCCAGGGCCTGTGGGTGATTTGGAGTAGTACCTTACTGCTGAGCTCCATCCCAACCCAGGACAACTTTGCTGGATGAACTGGGTGTGGGTATGGAACCCAGGTAAGGTTCTAACAGAGAGCACGTACCCAGTAGCTTCATTGTTTGCTCTGTGTGTGTGTGTGTGTGTGTGTGCGTGCGCGTGCGCACACGCGTGTGTTCTGAGGCCAGGGCAGGGCAGATGTTTTTAGTTTCTCTCCACCTTCCTCAAACTCTAGATAAGGTCTCTCATGGAAGCTGAAGCTCAGTCTTTCAGCCAGGTTGGTGAGCTACCTGGTCTTTGCCTATCTCTGTCCCCGGTGTTGGGTTCGCAGGCGTTAGTGGTGATACCATGCTTTTTACATGGGCAATGTTTATTTGTTTTTTTGTTTTGTTTTGAGACAGGGTTTTTCTTTGTAGCCCTAGCTAACCTGCAGTTTGCTCTGTAGACCAGGTTAGCATTCATGGAACGTCTGTCTTCTGAGTGCTGGGGTTAAGGGTGTGTGATAGGACCAGACAGTAACAAGGTTTGTTAGCACAGGTTTGGGGTCCCTTGTTTGAGTCTGTTTCTTTGTTTCTGGTACGGAGAGGATGTCTTTCATGGGAACACCATCTTAGTTCAGGAGGAAAAGGTGAGGCCAGAGTGTCCTTTTGTACTGGCTGTTATTCTATATACTTAGTTCAAAACCATCAATAAGCCAGTGTGTTGGTTTGAGTGAAAATGCCGCCACACCCATCTATTGAACACCTAGTCCCTAGACTGTATAGGGAGGGATTTGGTGGTGTGGCCTTGTTGGAGGAAGTGTGTTACTCCAGTGGGCTTTGAGGTTTCACAGGCCCATGCCAGAGCAGGTCAATGCCTGCCTCCTCTTCTCCCTGTCCCTTGTCCCTCCTGCTTGTCCCCCTCTCTCTGCTGCCTGTGGATCAGGAGGTAAAGCTCTCAGCTGCTGCTCATGTAAATGCCTGCCAGCCTGCTGCCATGCTCCCCACCATGATGATAATGGCCTAATCCTCTGAAACTGTAAGCCAGCCCCCAGTAAAATGTCTTCCTTACTTTAGAAGTTGCCTTGGTCATGGCACAGCACTAGAGCAGTAACTGAGATGGCCTGCTTTGGTGTGCTGTGCCCTGAGCTGGTGAGTTTTCTGCTGAAGTAAACTGTGGCACCATGTGTGTGCATCATTGCTGTGGGAAGAATTCTTAGGGGCGTGTGACTGTTCACTTTTGATTGTGCCAAATCCTGCTTCATGGCAATGGTGCCAGTTATTCCACTGGCAAGTGTGGGTGTCTGCTTTCCCACAACATGAGGTCAGGGGGTTCTGGCAAAGTTTTAACTTGACTTATCGTACAAAAGGAAGATGACTCTATTCTCCCCTTCCTCCCTTTTCTTCACCTCCCCACTGCTGTCACCATACCTTTCTTCTTCTCCGCCCTTCCTTCTTTATTTGGAAACAGGGTCTCACCAAGTAGTTCAGGTTGGCCTCAGATTTGTGCTAAGTTCTCTGCCTCAGCCTTAGACTCTGAGCCACCACACCTGGCTCAAGGTGTGTTTTTCTGGTAGGAAAGTGTATCCACATTTGTATTTCATTTTCAGCCATAACAATTGCCAGTTTTTCTGTTGTTTGCATTTCCCCACCTTGTTCTATAAAGTAGAGCCTTCTGCCCAGACAGGAGGTGCTGTGTTTGCTTTCCATCCACAACACGAGGTCCTCGTGTTTCCTGTTTGCTTTCCCAGGCTTGTAGTCCCTTCTTTGGCTTAATAGTGATTATTTTTTTCTTCATTCAAGCAGAAGTACTAACCAATGATCCTTTTCATTTATAGCTTCTAGCATATGAATCATTCCCAGAAAAAGTCTTCCTCATGTGTGCTTCATGTTTTCATGGCTTTAGTTTCTACATTTACACCCATCTGGAGTTTATTTTAGCTGCAGGTGTGAAGTCTGACTCCCAGCACCTCACCGCCCAGTTGGCACCATTCCTTCCTCAGGGAGCCCCTCCAGTGATGACACTGTTGTCGTCACACGCTGCATTCTTGTATTGTTCTTCCCTCCTTGGTTTGTATGTTCACCGCCAGCAACTAACTTTACAAGATGTAAAACATGCTGTAAAGGACACATTTCCCTCTCTGTTGTTTCATTTTGTTTCCTTTGCTGTCAAAAAAAAAAAAAAAAAAAAAAAATTTTTTTTTTTAAACATTGGTCTCTGTAGTTTCTTTTTCTTTTTTTTTTTTTATTTATTGCATATGAGTGCTTTATCTGCAAAAGAGGGTATCAGATTACATTATAGATGGTTGTGAGCCACCATGTGGTTGCTGGGAATTGAACTCAGGACCTCTGGAAGAGCAGGCGGTGATCTTAACCACTGAGCCATCTCTCCAGCCCTTTAAACCATCCTTGCCAGATTTCATTTTCAAAAGAGTGTTACGTGGAAATTGAGTGGAAATGCTGTCAGCTTATCCTTTTTTTCCTTTCTGTAGACAGGAGTCTGCTTTCTTCCCCTCCCCTTCCATTCTCCTCTTCCCTCCCCTCCCCTCTGCCCCCTTCTCTCCCCTCCCCTCCCCTTCCCTCTCCCCCTCTCCCCTCCCCTCCCCTCCCCTTCCCTCTCCCCCTCTCCCCCTCTCCCCTCCCCTTCCCTCTCCCCCTCTCCCCTCCCCTTCCCTCTCCCCTCTCCCCTCCCCCTCTCCCCTCCCCCATGTCTCTGTCCTTCTCCATGCCTTTCCCTGACTCTCGCTTACTATGTATCTCTGGATGGTCTTCATCTCGTGGTCCTCTTGAGTATTGTAGGTGCGCAGTAGCATATACAGCTTAGTGCCCTGCCCCCCCCCCATTGAATACCTTGAATAATGTTTGTCAGAACCATACTATATGTATAATTTGTTTCAGATGCTATTAGGTAACAAGACATTTACCACAGCTTTGAAAAAGACAATGGGCTTTATGGCTTTGCTGTTCTAGTGTTTTAGGAAGGAATGGAATCCTCCCGTAGGTGGCTGTGCGCCACTGTGTCCTCCCTTAAGGGTTAATCTAGTTGGGCTGCTCTAGCCTCTGGCCAAGGGACCAGGTGGTTTCGCCTTAAGCTGTGCCACAGAGGTGGGAGGAGTAACTACCCCTTAATGACATGGTGTGCTTTCCCTTCCCCAAGTCCCTGCTTCTCTGTTGCCACCCCTGGTCCCATCCCTGTTCCCTTGGGTCTGTCCACCTGTCTGAGTCCAGCAGAAAGGTGTAACTTCCCTTCTCTCTCTTTGGAGCACTGGCGCGTGCGTATGTACATACATACATACATACATACATACGTACGTACGTACATAGTGACTTTGGTCCTTTTCACCCCTTCTCCACTGCTCCCTTCCCCGTCATGTGGCTGGCCTCCATGGTGGCGTAACCAAAACGTCGTGGCTTTCCTTGCTTCATCTCCCTCTACCCTGCAGCTGCTGAGAGTCGCAGCTGGCCTGCCCTGGGGCTTTCTTTGACTCTTCAATCAGAGACCTTCTTTGATTCTTGTATTCATGAGTAAGAACCCCAAGTTGGTGACTTTGATTTCTCGGGTATCATGTGGTGATTATGAAGGGACTCCCCAAATTTGCTGGTAACCTTGACATGTCTCTGCTGTTCAAAGGTTTTATTCTGTTTTTGTTATTATAAGTAGTGCTGAAAGAAAAATTGTTTAAGGGCTGTAGCGATGGCTCAGAGCTTAAGGGCACTGGCTGCTCCTCCAAAGGTCCTGAGTTCAATTCCCAGCAACCTCATGGGGCTCACAACCATCGATAATGTGATCTGGTGCCCTCTTCTGGCCTGCAGGTGTACATGCAGGCGGAACACTGTATACATTAAATAAATAAATATAAAAAATTGTTTAAGATGGATTTCCTGCAGTATGGACAGGGTGTGGGTGTTTAAATCTTCTAATACTTGTTAGTAGGGAGAGAATAATTGTCTTCTTTTCTTGTAAAAATCACTCAGAACTTAGCTTGACATGGCTCATTCCTGTAATCTTAGCACTCAAGGAAGTTGAGGCAGGAGGATTGCCAGGAGTTAGGCTTAAGCCTGTCGAATGAGTGATAGTTCCGCAGCACCATTTGAGTGATTTGACAAGCTGACATCATGCAGTCTTTGTCTGCTGTGCTTGGCTTATTTCGTTTTATACAGTGTCCTCAGGTTGCATCCATGGTGTAATATGTAATAGGACTCCCACCTGGGGAGACTGGGTAACATTCTTGTATGTATGTGTGTGTGTGTGTGTGTATGAATGTATGCATGCACGCATGCACGTATGTATGTGTGTGTGTATGTATGTATGTATGTATGTATGTATGTATGTTATTCACCTGCCCTTGGACGCTCCTCCTTCTTCCTCTTGCTTTTGTGACTGCTACTGCAGTGAATGTGGGCCTATACCTATCTCTTTCAAATACTGTTTTCATCTCAGATATATGTGGCATTCTTCAACAATGTGGCTAGTCAGCTTTTTAATTGGAGAAAACCTCTGTATTGTTTTCTGAAATGTATCCCACCAGTGGTACCCAGGCCTAGGATCTCGCCCCATCGCTTGGTCTTTTCTCTTGGTTCTCTTGGTTAGTGGTCATCCTAATGGACCAGAGGTGGGCTTGATTGTAGTTTTGATTTGATTTCTGACAATGAGGAGTGCTTTGCACCTTTGCGTATTGTGTATCTCATCAGAGAAATGTCTGTTGAAGCCCCTTACCCATCTTTTTGATGTGATTAGTGTTGTGGACTTGAAGAGTTCTTTATATATTATAGATTCTAATCTTCTATTGTTTGTGGTTTGTCAGTATATTTTCCTGTTCCACAGCTTGGCTTTTTACTTCCTTAATTGTTTTTTATCCCCTTTGCTGATTTTCTACCTTTGGTCTGTAGACCAAAACACTTTGGACATTTATCCCTCCTTCCCTGTCAAGCCATTTTCTTTCCCTAATTCTTGGGCTTCTGTTTTTCTTACTTTACCAGGCTGCCCTGGAGCTGAAGTTGGCCAAGAACGACCTTGTACTTCCGGCCCTCCTGTCTCCCTTTTTCAAGTGCTAGGACATTGACCTTGGTTTATGTAGTAGTGGGGATCAACCCCAGAGCCTTGTGTGTGCTGGGCAAGCGCTCTACCCACTCACCCGTGTCCCCCGTCCACTCGTTGCATTTTGGAAGGGTTTCTTTTAATGCTGTTGTGAAGGACATAGGGCTCTGGTAACCATAGTGAAGAGGTTCTTCTTCTCCAGCACAGGAAAAAGGAGAATATTTTGCCTTTATGGAGTGTTTATCAAAAGGATGACCAACTTTGCAGTTTCTTGTGTACAGGGTGTGCCCTCAGACTATGGAAAATTTTTTTTTTTTTTTAAGATTTATTTATTATTATGTATATAGTGTTCTGCCTGCATGTACACCTGTAGGCCAGAAGAGGGCATCAGATCACATTGTAGATGGTTGTGAGCCACCATGTGGTTGCTGGGAATTGAACTCAGGACCTTTGGAAGAGCAGGCGGCGCTTTTAACCAATGAACCATCTCTCTAGCCCTCGGAAAATGTTTTAAAACCATCTACCCTGTAGATGCCCAGACCTTTAGATATTACATTGTACATTGTTACAGTAGTGTGCAATTTATTAAAACACTAATATTACAGACCAGTTATACCAATGATTCATGTTAAAATGTATTTAGAACTTACAAAGTGTTTGTACCTGGGATTTTTGTCTGTTTTTTTATTTTTATTTTTATTTTTTTTATTTGTTTGTTTGAGACATGGTCTTTTGCTTTGTACCCAAGCTGGCTGGGAACTCACTCTGTAGGCCCAGCTGGTCTAGAACCCACTGCAGTCCTCAGGATCAGTCTACCAAGTGCTGGGATCATGGTGTGAGCCACCATGCCTAATTGGAATTTTCTACTTAGGAGATTTTTCAGAGCATGGTTGCCCCTGAGCTCTTTGAGCCATGGAAAACGAATCCACAACTGCCAGCGACTCGCATCAGAGCCCTAGGTGGGTGGCATGCCCACCAGAGTGGCAGTGGTTCCTGAGTGCTCTGCTGGTGCCCTTCCTGGGTTTCTGCATTGCTGCCATTTTCATTTGTTTATGGGGGCGTAGTTGCTGTGGTCACAGCTTCCCAAAATTTACTCTGCTGGATATAAAGAGCCATACAAAAACATTACCCTAATTAAACCTATTGTTGCTAAGAAAATAACACTGGGCCCAAGACCAATTAGTTTATGATTGCTGAGCTGGGCCTGCCACAGTTTAGAAATGTTTTCCTCACAGCTAATTAAAACAAAATTGGAATCTGAAGGAACAAAGGGTCAGCCTCCCAGTGCTTGGCTTTTCTGGAGCCCTTTTAGTATGACAGCATTTCTAGA
Source organism: Acomys percivali (assembly GCA_907169655.1). Lineage (NCBI taxonomy): Eukaryota > Metazoa > Chordata > Mammalia > Rodentia > Muridae > Acomys > Acomys percivali. Next base: position 90,063,704 of record OU015743.1, on the reverse strand, counting down.
GAGTTTTCTGTTTGCCAGGCCTTGTTCTAAATGCGTCGAGGTTCCTCTTTTTTTTTTTTTTTTTTTTTAAATAAAGACTCCGGCAAGCACTGGGAGCAGATGCTGGTGGTGATCCACCTTTACTGAATAACTTCTCCAGAGCTCAATGCTTGGCACCAACAGATATGGGCTCCTGTCCTGTGACATCAGGCTAAGATGTACATGCTGATGTCCAATTTACCACAATCCGGAAGTTATTCAGTGTCCCTTCAAGGGCAGAAGCACAGCTACTGTTGTGTGCAGAAAGTGGCACCAAGAAGTGATAGCCTGTTTGTCTGCCTGTCCTCTTTCCTCAGAGCCGATTGTAAATGTTGAGGGCAAAGAGTGATCGGTATGAAATCACATCCGGGCTCCAGATTCCACATGACTTTCTGGTCTGGAGACGTAGGACAGGTCAGTTCACCTCTCTGACACCGATAGTGCCCCAAGCATTTGTGCAAATGAATACCTGTGAGTGGCTGCAGGGGTCACTGACATTGAAGCTGACCTCTCTCCACGATTCCGGAGAGCTTTAACTCCATGGATCTTAATGCAGATCACACGGTGTTTACTTAGAGATGCTTCTGTAGGGGACCACCTGCAGGCTCAGGGGCAGGCGGGACTGGCTGACACGGGAAGCAGATGCTCTGAAAGCCAGGGAGGAAGGCAGCAAGTGTGGGATGGCTCCAGAGGAGAGACCTCTTGAGTATCCAGACAGTGTCTGAACTTGGACCTGAAGCCTGCAGTGCATTGGACATGTGCTTACTCCCCATTCCTGTGTCGATGCGCAGTGTGTAGTGGTATTTGGAGCTGAGGACCCTGGGAGGTAATTTAGTCATGAGAGTTGAACTCATGAGTAGGTTAATGCCTCTGTCTCTCTCTCTTCTCCCTCCCTCCCTCTCTCACTCTGTGTGTGTGTGTGTGTGTGTGTGTGTGTGTTCTCACTCTGTGTGTGTGTGTGTGTGTGTGTGTGTGTGTGGTGGGTGGGGTGTATGTGTGTATGCATATCTATGTGGAGGTTAGAGGTTAATCTCCAGTGATGTTCTTCAGCCACCATACTCTACCCTGGTTTTTGAGACAGGGCCTCTAATTGGCCTGAGTCTCTCTGAACACTTACAAAGTGTTTGTACCTGGGATTTTTGCTTGTTTGTTTTGATTTTTTTTTTTGAGATAGGGTTTCTCTGTAGTCCTGGCTGTCCTGGACTCGCTCTATAGACCAGATTGTCCTCAAACTCACAGAGATTCACTTGCCTCTGCCTTCCCAAGTACTGGGATTACAAGTGTGCCTCACCACACCTGGCTTTTTTAAATAACCAAAAACGTGGGTTCTGAGTGTTGAACTTGGGCCCTTATGCTTGCATAGAGTGCCTTCCTGATTTGGGTGTCTTTTTAGAGAAGAGACAGGAGAGGTTATCTCTCTGTCTACATGAAGATATAGCAAAGACCCGTGAACCAGAAGCAGCAGCTGTCCCTGGGCTCTTCAGCCTGCTGCCAGCTCCATTCTAGACCTTGTCAGGAGCTGTGAGAAGTCAGTGTCTCTGAAGCCTCTCTGTGCTGTTTGAATGGCTTGAGCTGATGAAGACCAAGTACAGGTAGGGGTAATTGGTGAGAGAAAAAGAAGAGAAAGGGTTTCATATTGGACAGACAACCGACTGTGAAAGCCAGACAGCACAGAAAGGGCCAGTAGGGAAGTAATGATGTACGGGAGCCACTCACGTCTGAGGTCTGCTCCCATTCCCAGGGCTCACCCTCAGACAGCTGAAGCACCAGCTGCATGACCAGCTGCTCTCAGCTGCGTCTAGCCTGGGCTGGAAGGGATTTGACACCGAGGCTGGGGTTACCAGCTCTCAGACGGGGGAGGGGCGATGCTCAAAGACTCCCAACTGCTGTGGTCCTTGGATACCTGATTCCGTTGGCCATGCCCCTCACATGTGACCCTTGGGTGCCATGATGTCTTACAAAGCTTGCTTGGAGCTTCTCGGGCAGAGTCCCAGGAGAGACAGGGGCGAGCTATGTGGCTTTTCATAGTTTTGCTTTGTAAGTCACATGCTATTTTGTTTCGTTTTTAACCTCATTCTGGTTGTTAGAACTGTGTCACCAAATGCAGCCTGGTTCAAGGAGAGAGAGAAACCTTTGGATGGGAAGCGAGCGTGTCAGTGAGTGTGCCCTTCTGTTGTTTTTTTTAAAAAAATATTTATTTATTTATTTTTGTTTTTTCGAGACACAGGTCTCTCTGTGTTAGCCTTGGCTGTCCTGGACTCACTTTATAGACCAGGCTGGACTTGAACTCACAGCGATCCACCTGCCTCTGCCTCCTGAGTGCTGGGATTAAATGTGTGCGCCGCCATGCCCAGCTGCCCTTCTGTTTGAAGACACCCGCATCTTTAGGTGTGACGTCTATGTGGATTTGTTCAGAGGTGAAACATTCCTTAAGAGATAGGTGGGCTCAGTGTTGAAGGTCAGGCTACCTGACAGCGGGTGGTATGATGACCCCAGAGAAACTAAAGCCAAAGACAGAAGCAAGCCCGGGCTGTGAACCTTCCCGTGTGAATTAAGAAATAGGCAGGCTTCCGAAATCTTGCGGCGATGCTGGCAGGGCGAGGTGAACAAGTAGAGACAAGCATCACCTGATGCATACTTGTGGTAGACAGTGGGGAGAGGCTTCTAGGATATTCTGGGATGCCGCTGAGGAGAATGGGGAAGGTAGGTACCGAGTGTGCTGTGGGGGTGTGGGAAGGGAGGCAGCCCAACACGGGTGCCCCTTTTGGAAGAGTCCAGAGGTGTTGGGACAAGAAATTCTGGATTAAATAATAGCGCTTGTTTTGTGTTTAGTGATGTTTTTAGCTGTCAAAGTGGAGAGGAGGAGACGCTTGGGTTTTTTCAGTGTTTGCAGACTAAGTAGGCAAAGGGCCGCATTTGCATCCACGCTTTTCATGCAAAGTGCGTTTTCATGGCGGTGTTACAGAGTTTGACCTTCAGGCAGTTCAAGTCTATAAGCGATAATTCATTTTCCTGTGTGAGAACCTTGCAGAGGCGAGGCACTTATTAAATATTGGTCCCAGGAAAAGTATTATCCATCCCCTGGGTGGTCTCATCGCTAAAGAAGCAATTTAAACTGGTGGTGATCTTTGAGCCAAGCTGGAGACGCTGTGAACGGCAGACTTGACCGTGCTGAGTCAGCTGAGAGAGCCCGTGTGTGGAGTGACGGCATGGGTTGTTGCCAAGTCTGCATTCGTCAGATCGTCTTGCTCAGATTCTTTTCAGAAGCCGACCGGCTCCATTCAGCTTTCTGAGGTCACTGTGAAGCTTCCATGGCCCGATGGCTGGGGATGGATGGTCTGGTCCTGCCCCCTGCCTCAAGGCTTCAATAGGATTGAACATCTCCATTCAGAGTGAAGACAGCCTGACAGATTCTCTGGATTCAGCAGCTTTCCTTTGGTTCTGTGTTACAGCCCCATTGGAAGCTTACTGCAGATGAGGGATTGGCGATGTGGAGACAGCCAGCTAACTTCCACTTTTCTTTTTCTTTTTTAAATATGTTTTATTAATTTATTCATATTACATCTCAATGGTTATCCCCTCCCTCGTATCCTCCCATTCCTCCCTCCCTCCCACTTCCCCCCACTCCCCTCCCCTATGACTGTGACTGAGGGGGACCTCCTCCCCCTGTATATGCTTATCGGGTATCAAGTCTCTTCTTGGTAACCTGCTATCCTTCCTCTGAGTGCCACCAGGCCTTCCCATCAAAGGGATGTGGTCAAATATGGGACACCAGAATTCGTGTGAAAGTCAGACCCCACTCTCCACTCAGCTGTGGAGAATGTCCTGTCCATTGGCTAGATCTGGGTAGGGGTTCGAAGTTTACTGCACGTATTGTCCTTGGTTGGTGCCATAGTTTGAGCAGGAGCCCTGGGCCCAGATCCGGTCATCATAATGTTCTACTTGTAGGTTTCTAGGACTCTCTGGATCCTTCTATTTCCCCATTCTCCCATGCTTCTCCCATGAAAGTCTTCACTTACCAGGAAAGTGGGACAGAGGGGAGGACATCCTATTGGGACTCTAGTAACTTCCACTTTTCAAAATGGCTAGATAACTGTTCCATCTCCACCCCAGCTTACCCGTCGTCCCGTCTGCTCTCAGCGCGAGCCTTTTCCCTGTTGCCCTTTCCCGTTGTTTCTCTAGTTTCCTCTTTCTCTTGTAACCCTTTTCTACTTGCAAGAGTGATTTCATACATTTATTTAATAATGTCTTATGTGTAGTATTGCTGTTTTTTTTCCTCTGTAGGAGTGATAAGAAAAATTTCCCAGAAACCCATTTTGTTCACTGTGTTCATTTATTATTAATTTTCTTGCTGCTTCAAGGCTAATTTTGTTGCACATATACATGTGATATTTCTAAATATAGAAGAAACGTTTCAAACTATTAGGAATTTAAAAATATCATACTGTGAGCCAATAGAGAAACAAGGGACTATGGCTTGGCACATTTCTCTTCCTGATTTAAAGGTATCATGATAAAAAAAAAAAAAAAAGAAACTGATTAGAAGCTTTACAGGAAAGTTTAGATTCTCTTCTAAAGGATTTGCAGGATTCTGTGAGTCGGTTATGATGGTAATCTGGTCCCTCCACGGGTGTGGGCCCCTGTAGGATTGTCACATCCACCATGGATGCTACCTACCACTAGGCTCCAGCTCTTGAAATCTTCTCTGGCCTGCGGGTCAGGAGCTGCCAAGGCTGGCCTGCTTTGCAGGGTGTCCTGTTGTTCCCTCCACTCACGTTGGCTTCTCTTCCCTCTGACTCTTCTGCACACACCAAGATGCTTGTCCACTCAACCACCTTTTCCTTTTGTCAGTAATAGTGTGCATTTGTTTTTAATGTTTAGATGTGTGCATTTTCCTGTTACCACTACTACTTCAATACCTGATCTTGAGCCTTTAAGCCTTCACAGCAATGCAGTTGTGTGCACTGTTACAGTGGTTGGCCAAACCTTCACAGCAATGCCGTTGTGTGCAGTTACAGTGTTGGCCAAGCCTTCACAGTGATGCAGTTGTGTGCACTGTGGTTACAGTGGTTGGCTAAGCCTTCACAGCGATGCAGCTGTGTGCACTGTTACAGTGGTTGGCTCGGCCTTCACAGCGATGCAGTTGTGTGCACTGTTACAGTGGTTGGCCA
>OU015743.1:90034692-90050004 GCA_907169655.1 Acomys percivali | reverse complement strand
ATGGGAAGGGAAGAGAAGGGAGGAGGATGGGAGGAGAAGGGAGGAGGGTGGGAGGAGAAGGGAGGAGGATGAGAAGGGAGGAGGATGGGAGGAGAAGGAAGGAGGATGAGAAGGGAAGGGAGGAGGATGAGAAGGGAAGGGAGGAGGATGAGAAGGGAAGGGAGGGAGGGAAGGAGGGAGGGATGGAGCATGTGAATGTATGTTCGTGCAGGTTGTCACCTCCTTTTGCCCAAGTCATTAAAACCAAACCCAAAGCTTCCATTATTTTAATAATAAGGGATTATCCTCCCAACAAAACAAACCCAGCAAACCAACCATAATAAAAGATACTACTTTTCAGTTTAGTTTCAGGAAAAACAAATGTTTTTCCTTTTGCCTCAGTGCAGACGTTTAGCGCAGAACTGGTTGGCTCCAGAGTCAGCCATTTCTTGCATACGCAATATGCTACCTGTGAAGGCATTCCTCTTTTGCCCACTATGGTCCTGGCTCATGCCTGTGGGCCTGGGTACTGCAGCTCTCCTAAAAAATATTGCTGCAGTTCTTAGAGGCTTACTCTGCCCTCGGGGCACCTGGTGGAAAGTGTCCTTCTGCACCAGCAGCTTCCCAAACAGTCTTGTAGCACATGTCGCCATCTGTGGTGACAAATGTCCTAGCATTTAAAGATATCTTACTTGCTTTTAGGCCTGAGTGGAGACTCGCCCTATTTGGCCATTAGCTGGTTGTCAGCACAATGCTGGTTTTATCTTCCAGCTTCCTGGCAAGTCTAGTTTTTGTTTAGCTGTGCTTCACCACAGTTGGGCGAAGCACCCACGTGGTGGCTAACAACCATTTGTAACTCGAGTTCCAGGGGGATCTTATGCCATTTTCTGACCTCCACAGGCACCAGCACAGCTGTGCTGCACAGACTTAAATGCAGGCAAAACACTCATATACAGAAAAATAAGTAATTTAAAAACAGAGATGCCTTACTTGATTAGGTTTTTGTTAATTTAGTTTCCTGGGATCAGTTGTTGAGGAAGTTGAAGTGCCCTAAACACGTTGATAATTTTTGAGTTTGGTCAAGGTGGACACAGAACACTTGGTACAAAAGGAAATGAAGACCATATAAGAGGTACAGTCCAAAGCATGTCCATCCTGCAGAACCAGTTGTGGACGCCCTGTTTCTGAGGTTGTTTCAGGGAGTCTAACAGAAATATTTTTGAAGGGAGGATGGGTGAGCTGTAGATGCTCCCTAACCTTTCCCCAGATGGCAAGACCTAATAAATATTTAATGTAAGAGGAGGCATCTACTGAACTTGCTGTGTTGCTATGGAGAGGTGACTCCGGTCTCAGCTGTGTGACAGAGACAGGCTTTCGGTGACAGGGATGAGCAGGAAAGGTCATTCGGCCTCTGCTTGAGGTGACCTCCTGATTCTGGTGAGGCTTGTTGGGTCTCCTGAGGGCCTCCACCCGGGACGTTAACTGTTTCCACTTTAAGTGCTGTTTTGTTTTATTCTTCGACTCTAAATGTAAAATCACAGGTTAGATATTGAAACAATGAAGATGGGAGCCAAGCATGTTAATATCATTGTGAATTTCTCTGTAGTGGGTGAAAGAATGAGGCTTTTTTTTTTTTTTTGGTTTTTGGAGACAGGGTTTCTCTGTGTAGCCGTGGCTGTCCTGGACTCACTCTGTAGACCAGGCTGGCCCCGAACTCACAGCGATCTGCCTGCCTCTGCCTCCCGAGTGCTGGGATTAAAGGCGTACGCCACCACCGCCCGGCTAAGAATGAGATTATTTGCTATACAGAACAACATAGAACGTTAGGAAAACCTCGCCTGACAAAATTGCTTTCATTTGAAGAAGCACAGATGCTCTTTGTGATCCCAACCATCCCTTGATCAATTTTTTAAATCCGGTTGCAACATTTGTCACATGTAATTTAAACTCTGAATTATTTTACACGTGTCGCGCTTGAAACATCAACCAATAAATGGATGTGACTTTGATGATGATTTAAAGCCTTGATCTTTGTGTTTCACTAATATTACAGAGATGCATCACAAGTGAGGTTTTTAATTTAAAAAAAAAATACTGGCCATGTTGTGTTGTCCAGACCTATATCTCAAACTTCTGGGCTCTAGCCATCTTGTATGTCAGAACACGATCCAGAAGTGGAGTCCTGTGAGGAGCATTCTGAGAGCTTGTGAGACCACTCCAAGGAAACAAGAGTTGTGTGACCTCAGTTTCTTCAAAGACACGAAATTGTTCTTCAGTTATATTTTTGTGCCTCTCCTAGGTATAGCAGATAGCAGTGAGTTTACTACAGATCTTTTGTTATGACTGGCTATTGTTATTTGTTTACATGCCTCTGTGGAAAAACATGGGTTTGCCACCTCCAGCTTGTCCACCACCTGCGCCTCACCCCTATGGTTGTACACTTTACTCACTTGACTCTTCTCAACCCTCAGGGAACAAATTGTCTGATGCTCTGGATCAAGTTGGCTCTTTGATAAGACTCAACTGTGCCACCTCTATCAGCTCCATTCTCCCAGGGCCCACCACCAACGAGAGCGGTTGTGCGCTCTGAAATCTTTACCAGGTTGTCGGTTCATACATTTGGTTTACAGGACCCTGTGTGGGGTTGTGATCCACAATTGAAGACGCTTTGACATGGTTCCCCTTAGTTCTGTGTGGGAGGAGCCTACCAGGTATGCCTTGCAGGGATCCTTGGGACGGCTGTTCATCTGGCTGCAATGTAAGTGGGGAAGGAACTTAGGGCATCAGGAGCTATTTCATACATGAGGTGAAATTGGTGCTGATGTGTCTCGAGTGCAGGTATTAACATGTCATAGAATTAACCACTAAGCCGCTTAGTCTGGTAGGGGCGATACATACCGTATACAACTGTGGTCCAAGGCAGAAAGTGATAGGCCCACAGAGGTTTGGATTGCTGTTGCACATGTTCAGAGATCACTGGGAGCTTGGGAGCAGAGCCAGCTTCGCGTGTTCGAAGGAAATGAATAGAGTTTTGCTAACATTGAGGGTGTGTTGCTCATCCATGTTTCATGATGCTGTGAGTAGGTGGACATGCTTGCATGCACACATATGTGTACACATACCACACACCCACAAACTCACACTGGTCTGTCCTTTATGTCAGGAGAACAGGATGGAATGGGAGCGGAATGGAATATGGTTCATTTAAGGTTGGATCTTAAGTGACACTGCTGGTGGGTTTCATGGTATTGACCCCTTCAAGAAAAAAAAATTCCCCCCTGTTTTGTAGTGGTGCTGGCATCAGAGCTGGCAGGAATGTATACTTTCCTAGAGTTCAGTGCGGCTAACTCTTTACTTATACTGTATTGTTTAGAATTCATGACCATATGCAATGGTTTCGCACAAGTGAAGATTTTAGTTGTGTGCATCTGAGCCGGCCTTAGTCCTGAGACATGTGTGCCCTGTGCTGGGACCTTAGCCATGTTAGCCTGGATTACTGCTCCTTAGCTGCCTAGTCTCCATTAGGTTGTTAACGGCTTGGAGACCAATAAGCAAACCCTTTAAATACTGCTTTATGCTTGGGAACACCGATATGTTTTCTTTGCCCGTGTTCCCCATGGGTTGGCTGCTGCTGAGACTGGCTGATACTTTCCAGTGACAGTTGTAATTAGACCTTCGCTCCATTTTGATTAAAGCAGCCTAACTAGCGCGTGCTTTTCCGTCTTGGGTGAGGCTCAGGTAGTTTAACGTTCAGGGTGACCTTGAGAGAACCCAGGACTTGGGTTCTGCTGAGGCCTCATAGTCTCACCACTAACAAAGACAGAGGACACAAGATCCATGTCCTGTGGGCCACAGCCCAGCCAGAACTGAGACAGTCTCTAGGGCTTGGCAGAAAACAAAGGCATGCTTTGCTGGGTCGATACCACTCATGGCCTGTTTTTCTTTTCATTTTTTTCTCGGGTAAGAGATTGGAATTGCTTAGTGGGAATTCTGAGCCTGCTCACTGCTCCGGTTAGGCTGCTTTTCCTGCCCAGGCAGAGCAAGGCCAGCAGTTTTGCTGGGGCGACTGGCATCAGGCACCTCCTCTGAACACCAGGCTTCCCACTTGTAAATGTACCTGCCAGGATGGCGGAGACAACCGGAAACTCCACCATGTTTAAAATTCTTATTTTGTAGCTGGGCATGGTGGTGCATGCCTTTAATTAACCCTAGCACTGGGGAGACAGAGGCAGCCAGATCTCTGAGTCTGAGGCCAGCCTGCTCTACAGAGTGAGTTCCAGGCTGGTCAGGGCTACACAGAGAAACCCTGTCTCAAAAAACAAAAAAAAACACCAACAAAACAAAACACCAACAAAACAAAACGAAGTAAAACAAATTTATTTTGTGATCAGATTGCTTCCATGAGATCTACCTTAGGAAAATTTTGAATGTACCATCTGGCATTGCTAGCAATTAGTATTTGAGTACATTTTTCATGTGAGTGAGTGTATATTAGTGTGTGTCTGTATTCATATTTATACATGTTTGTGAATGTGTGTGGAGGTCAGAAGACAGCCTTGAGTCTTGTGTGTTCTTCAGACATCACCTATCTTGATTTTGTGTGTGCGTATGTGTGTGGTTGTTGTTTGTTTGTTTGAAGACATGATCTCACTTTGTAACTGTGGTAGGCCTGGAACTCCCTATGTCCAGAAATCTGTGGGTCGTGACCCCTGTGAGAGTTGAGCCACCCTTTTGTAGGGGTCGCCAATTACCCATTGGAAAACATATGTTTACATTATGATTCATAACAGTAGCAAAATTACAGTTATGAAGTATCAACAAAAATAATTTTATTTTATATTTGGGAGTCACAACAACACGAGGAACTGAATTAAAAGGCTGTAGCATTAGGAAGGTTGAGGACTGCTGCTCTATGTAGACCAAGCTGGCCTTGAACTCACAGAGATCTGCCTCAGCCTCCTGAGTGCTGGGACTATCGTATGTGTATGGGTATTTTGCCTGCATGTATGTCTGCGCACTACATGTATGCCTGGTGCCCGAGGAGGTTAGAAGCGAGCATCCGATCCTCTGCAGGTGGAGGTCCAGAAGGTTGTTGGCCACCACGGGGGTGCCAGGAATTGAACCCAGTTCCTCTGGAAGAAGAGTCAGGGCTCTTAGCTTCTGAACCATCTCTCCAGCCCCGCCTTGATTTTTGAGACACAGTCTCATTTGGTAGGGAGCTTGCTGAGTAGCCTAAGATGGCTGTCTAGTGAACTCCCGAGGATCTGCTCCTCTCCGTGCCCCCAGCTCTGGGACTGCAGACGCAAAGCACCACCAGCTTTCATTTTATGTGAATTCTGGGCATGAAACTTTGGCCCTACGGGCAGCACTCATTGACTGAGTTTAGGCTGAGATTTCTTTTGTCCAGGGAAAAATTTACCTCTGCCCTTTAAGTTGCATCTGCCCCACTGTGGGTAATTATTAACTATGTTGATCCACATAGAATACTGTACAGTTTTTAGATAACATAGGCAGCTTATAATTTTCAAAGTTGTAAAAGTGTGCTAATTTGAAACTCAAAAAAAAAAAATCCCTTTTTTTAAAAAATACTGTCTTAGACTATAGGTCAGTGGAGGTGGAGGTTTATTCTCAGTTGACTGAAAAATTTCCTAGAGTTAGCTAGGGGTTAGTCGGTGGCAGCTGAACAACTCTGAAGATACCAGAAACCACCACCGAATGCACTACTTCCATGTTTACTCTTTTTTTTGTTTTGTTTTGAGACTGAAGTCTGAAGTATCCTTAAACTAGTAGCAACCCCACCCCCGCCTCAACTTTATGAGTTCTGGGACTACATGGGTGAATTACCATACCTGGCAAACTGTGTTCTTTATAAAAGGTTAATATCATCGGACTAAAAATATGGCTGGGTAGCTGGGTGTGGTGGCGCATGCCTGTAATCCCAACACTCTGGGAGGCAGAGGCAGGCAGATCTCTGTGAGTTCAAGGCCAGCCTGGTCTATACAAATGGAGTCCAAGACAGCCAAGGCTACACAGAGAAACATTGTCTCAAAAAACAAACAAACAAACAAAAGAATTATGCCTCTGTAAGGTTATTGGTACTAAGAAATGAAACATTATCTTAAATATTACTATAGCAGCCTTCCTCTTCTGCAGTTCTTTGTCCTCCACATGGTTGGTGTCTGGCATATACAGGTATATACAGAGTGTGGAAGGGTACTGTAGTCCATTTTCTGATGTTACGATGGCATCATCCCATTGTGTTAAGTGGAAGGTGCCAGCTTGTGATGAGGACCTTGTGCCACAGCATCCCAGGGTGTTGGGTGGAAGGGCAGGAGAGTACCAGATACGATCTACCCAAATCCCTGTTGTAGCCACCTGCTTACTCTCGTGATCATGGCAGTCCATTCATTGCAGTAACTCCCTTACAGTCTGGTAACTTGCTCTCAGGCCCCACTTCCAAGCATTGTTGCATTTGAGATTGTTTCCGACACACAGGTTTTGGGAGACGTAGTCAGACCATAGCAAGTAGCCAGTTAAAATAATCCCAGTGAGTAAATAGATGGAGAAAGAAGCTGGGGCTGCAGGAGGATGCTGCTACTGCATGGGCTGGGCATGGTGATGGTGACTTGGCAGGGACAAGGTACACCAGAGAACCCAGGGGGCTGAGGGGGGTGCTGCCAGTGAGTCTGGGTGCAGACCCGATGGGAGTCTTGTAGTTGAAAGTTGGGCACAGTAGTATTTTATGACCCAGATTACATCAGCCGATTGCATCAGGAAGCGGTTTCATGTGGGTTAAGGGTTAGAAGACGGATACCCTTAGGGGATGTGAGGGAGGGGGTTGTGTGAGATCAAAAGGTTCTTTCATTTTCAGAGTGAACGTCTTCTGCAATAAGATGATAGCCAAGGAAGGACTGAGGGGAGACGGGAAGGCAGAACCAGGCCTCTCTCTGGGCAGTGATGGAGGGTCTGGCTTCTAGCTTTGGGAGTATGGTGTTTGCATTCCCTTTTGGGCTTGGGGTTCAATTTTTTTCTCTTGTAGTTCAGGTTGTTCTTGATTTTGAGCATCTTACATGGCTGAGCATAGTCTTAAACTCCTGGTCTTTTCTGCCTCTGTTTCCTGGGTGCTGGAATTACAGGTGTGCTGCACCCTGGCTCTTGCTATTTCTGGTAGGTTTCTCTGCCAGGTGCACAGAGCCCTGCATCGGTATCTCCTGTATCCAACACCTTTGCAACTTTTAACCACAAAGCACAAAGCAAGTACTTTAGTGAACACCTGCAGACATGGGTGACTACATCTTCTGAAGCCACATTTTCCTCCTTAGAGGACATTCAAATCTCTTCCTGTCTCGTGTTTTGCAATACTGTTTCAGACAGAAGATTCGGTGACATGACATTTTTTTTTTATTATTTTTTATTTTTTATTTTTGTCCAAAGCAGATGCCTTTTAGCTGTAGTCTCCTACTGAGAAATACTTGACTTCTGAAGGACCAAAGCGGCCCTTTCTTCAAAGGACAGAAGGTGCCTCACTCCCTTAGAAACTGTGAGTTCCACTCTGATGCTCACCCGCAAATTCCTACTACTTTCATGGAAAATAGTTCAGGTTCAGAGCCAAAGAATTCAGCCAGTGGCATGGGGAGGCAGGAAGCTCAAAGCCCCCCTGTCTTTTCTGGACTTCATTCCTGGTTGCAGTCAGCCTTTTGAGTGTTTTCCCAGAAACGTCCAGGCAGGAAATTCACGCAACTCTCTTAGAAGTCCCCTTGGCAACAGGTGGGCCCTTGCTCTGTACTTTATGAGTTTGAAGGAGAAATGCCTTTTTAGCCTCTGGCTTAGTCTGTGGCTGAGGGTGATCTTGGCCTTTGTCTCACCTGCTTCTGCTTCCTGGGTGCTGGAATTAGATCGTGCAGCACCAGTCTTGGTTCACATGGTGCTAAAGGAAGGACCCAGGGCCTGGACACACTAAGCAAGGACTCCACTCACTGAGCCATATCCCCCGCGCCACCCTCCCACCCCCCATGTTATCCTGAACTTGGATCTGGCATATAGAGATCTTTTTTTTTTTCTTTTCAATAGCGCAATGGGTATGACTTTCTGTAAATTATTACTATATAACTTCCCTCCCAGGCCAGTTGCTTGAAGTGTGATGAATAGATTGTGGTAAACCTGTAGAGTTGTCCTCACGTGGGTTCAGGTCATTTCTGCCTCCCCCCCCCCATCTCCCCTCCTCTCTACCCCCCCAGGCCCTGTCTGCAGCCTCTATGTCGCCCTGAACTTAACACTAATTTACCTTCTGTCTTTATAGGTTGATTTTTTTTTTTTTTTCGCCTCCTAACACTGAGCAGTGGGCTATTTTATGGCATACAAAAGTGTATTTAACCGGACTCTTCCCAAGTAAATGTAGGTTTTGCTGATGTTTTATTTTGCTTCTTTCCTACTTCCTTTTAAGAATATTTGACAAGATTGAAATCGTGCCTTTGGGCCAGACTTGCCAAATGAGCGGAAGTTTTAGCTGAGTGGCTGTTGATTTGCCTCTCATTAGTGCAGGAAGGGAGCCGACTCCGCAGCCTGGGTAATTATCTCCATTTGAGTGGGAGCCGCCTGAGGTTGTCCTTGATGATGTGGAAATGCAAGCGTTTAATGTGTGTCTTCTGAGTGTGGGTGAAGTGCAGCTAAATATTTACACATGATTGGGACCATGGGGAATTCGTTATTTCAGTTTTCTTTTACCTCTAACCTGGAGGATTTCAGGAGCTGTCTTACTGCGGGGCACATCTTAGGGCAGACTTTTCAAACTGTGTCGGAATGAGTGTGAACTGCTCACTGAGTCTTCATTTTTGAGGTAGCATTCCATGTAGTCAGGCTGGCCTTGAACCAGCACTGTCACTGATGACGGCTTTGGCCTCCAGATGCTCTGGCCTCCACCTGCTAAGTGATGAGATTACAATAATATTCCATCATGCCTACATGGCTGACCAACTTTTGTGTTTTGAGACAGGGTCTTGCTGTGTAGCCCTGGTTGCCCTGGGACTTGTAGACCGGGCTGGCTTTTAACTCAAAGATCCCTAGTGATGCTACTAAAGATGCGCCGCCATGCCCAGCTAATAAATTAAAAAACAAATTAAAGCATTATAGTAGTAAAATGCTTTGCATACTGTCATGGTGAGCATGTTTTCAGACACTTGTGTTTGTGTGTATACATAGATGTATTATGTAAGCATGACAATAGTTCCAATCAGAGGGTCCACCTGCTGTGCTCAGGGCCCCTCGTCTGCGCTCTGTGTGGGGTGAGTAGAGAAAAGACTGGGGCACAGTAGGTCTAGGTGAGCCCTTGCTGGGGTTGGCTGGGGAGGTGAGCCAGTTAGTTTACGGAAGTGAGACGGGATGAGACGGGAAAACGAAACTTCCTCTGTGGCCTCTTTTTCTTCACCAAAATATTAAGTTATTTAGCATGTTTTAGGCAGAAGGCGTTGGGTGGACTTTAGTCAGCACACGTGTGTTTGGGAGTCTGTGTGGAAGCTGGAAGTTGATGTGGGGCTGAGCAGGGAGCTTGCTGGTCCTGGTTAGGCTAGCTGGCCAGCTTGACCTGGTGGCCCCGTCTCTGCCTCTCAGGTGATAGGAATACAGGTAGCCAGGGAGCCGCACACCAGCCCAGCTTCGCGTGGGCTCTGAGGATTGGTATTCTGGCCCTTCTGCTTGTGTGGCAAGTACTTTATCCTCCAAGCCACCTCCCTCCATCTGCTTTTGGCATTTTGGACAATACAATAATACATTTCAACTGGGGAGGCTTTAGGAAAATCCAGTTCCTAGTGTTTTTTTGCAGGTGAAGTGACAGGAGAGGTTGTGCAGTGCTGGTTCCACCCACGTGTGCGTTCCCTCCTGCCCTGCCGTTGTGACACACCCCTGACTACATGTCCTGAGGAGCAGTCATCCCAGTTTCCCAACCTCTTCAGTGTTGGAAAATGTAGGCTTCGTGTATCTGAGTTCTCTACGGGCAACTGTGTTAGTGTTCTCAGCTCAAAAGCATAGCTCTCATGCCAAAGAGTAAGAGAGAGTTCGTTCTAGAGGCAAGCATGAGTGGCTGTGGCCTAGGAACACAGATTCGAGTTCCCACAGATACCATGTTCCATATGACAGTATTATGAAGCTGAAATATGTTGGTGGAAACAGTGGGCAGGTGGCTTATAGTAAAACAAGGAGGTCTCTGGCTCTGCTTTTTGGGTGCTGTCTGATGACATTCTTAGCCTTTGGGTTAGTGGAAGCTAGGACTCTGCTTTGACATAATAGTCACAAGCATGTTAGGTAACATACAGATTAAAATGACTGTATAGGGGCCAAAACAGTCTAGGATAACTTGGCTCTCAACCTGTAGCTTTCTAGGCTTCTACAAATCACAGCACCTTCTTAAGATAGATTTTGATGCAGAAGGGCAAAAAGATGTCGTCTTAGTTATTATTATTATTTTTATTGCTGTGATGAAACACCATGACCAAGGCAGCTTATAAGAGAAAGCATTTAACTTGGGGTCACATGGTTCCAGAGGGTCAGACCGTCATGGCAGGCATGATACTGGAGCAGTAGCCGAGAGCTTACATCTGATCTCAAGCATGGGGCAGAGAGAGAGAGAGAGAGAGAGAGAGAGAGAGAGAGAGAGAGAGAGAGAGAGAGAGAGAGAGAGAGGAAGTGGGGAGAGAGGGAGTTGGAGTTTATAGCTGCTGTCATTGTTTGTAAACAGGTATAGCAGGCATGAGGTAAAACTAATTGATCAATGAAATAGCCACTGCTCTTGTGTATTATATTAGTGCACGTGTGTGTGTGTGTGTGTGTGTGTGTGTGTGTGTGTGTGTGTATGTGTGTGTTATATGGGTGCATATGTGTGTGCTACGTGGCACTATATAAAATATGTGTGGCTACTCCAGTTTTACGAATAGAACAAGAAAGAGTCAGAGTAAGCAGGTGACGTGCCTCAAGGTTGCAAGCCTAGCAGGTGCGGAAGCTAAGATTTGAACTCTACACTTAGCCCTTATCAGTGAATGAATATTTGCATGTCACCATGGAAGGATGCTCTGGCTGGTAAGTGGCTAGACTCAGAACTGCACACAAAGGATGTCCTCCGAAGGGACGTGAGGCTCTGCCAGCTTGTCTCCGGGCAGTCCTTTGCCATTCTTTTTTCCTAGCTGCTAAAGGGCATCCTCTATTGTCTTTTCACCTTTTTCTCTGGCAGGCTTGGAGCCCACTATATAAACCAGACTGGCCTTGAACTCAAAGATCTCCCTACTTCCCCAGAGCTGGGATTAAAAGCGTGTACAACCATGCCCAGTGTTACTTGGCTGCTGTTCTTGAAGTGTGTTTTAATGTGGATGTTACCTACTTTATCCCTTTTGGTGCTAGACCCAATGTTTATTACTCCAGTTGTATCTGTATTTTCTTCTGAGAGTTTTCTAGCTTAAGCCCCATATTTATAGTTTTGATTCTAAGTGTGTGTTTGAGGGATGCATTCAGCTTAGTGCTTTTGCATGTGGATAACCTTTACCCCAGGCCCATGATATAAGAAAATGATTTTCCTCATTGGATTATTTTAGCACCATGTCAAATATCAAATGGCTACAGGGTTATCTTTCTACTCAATTCTATTGCAGCAATCTGTATGTTTATTTTCTATTCACAATACACAATCTTGACTGCTATAGCATTGTAGTAGGTTTTGCAATAGGAAACTGTGTTGGGTAAGACTGTCACCTGGGTAGGATCTAGAATCACCTGTGAGTCAAGAGTCAAGACTGTAGACAGAACCATTCCCTAGGCTTGACTACTGGACTGATTTAAAAGGCAAGCTAAGCACCAGGGCCTGCATCTCACCCCCTTCCCTCCCCCAACCTCCTCTCCCCTTCCTTACTGTGGATACAATGTGACTGCCTGTTTCATGTTCTTCCCACAGTGATTTCCCTGCCAGGATTACTATAACTTCGAGCTGTGAGCCAAAAGAAAGCCTTGCTTTGTCAGGTGTTACTGCATCTGCAGGGAAAATGCAAAACAAACAAACAAAAAACACAAATACAGAAGCTTGAATTTTCTAAGTTAATATTTTGAACGGTTGTTTTTGCTGTGTGGCATCCCTTGAATTTGCATATGAATTTTAGGATCAGCTTTCAGTTGCTGCAAAATAATTAGTGGCGGCCTGAGGTGGTGGGACTGGCTCATATTTTCAGTACTCTCAGGAGGCTGAGGCAGGAGAATTAAAAATTCAGCATCTTCCTGGGCTGTATACTAAAGAACTTTCCCTACCCGAAAAATCATCTGGGATTTTCATAGGAATTACAATGATTATGAAAATTGGTTTGCAGTATATTCATATTAATAATTTTCGGTTTTCTGTCTTTAAACATGGGACTTTTTTCTTTTTGTTACACTGTCTTTAATTCCATCCCCACCTCCACCCCTGCCATGTTTGTAGTTTTGGGGGATTAAGTTCTGTTTTTCTTTTGTTAAATGTGTTTTTCAGTGATTCGGCATATTGCCTTTTACTCTCATTTTCCAATTATTTGCTGGCAGTGAATAGCTATGAAATTTTTTTTAGTGTTTGTTTTGTAAATGTGCCAAACTTGTTTACCCGAATTCTGATAGTTTTCTAATAGATTCTTTAGTTGGTCTATACACAAGATCATGTTATTATTGATAAGTAGAGATGTTTTTCCTTTGCCCTTTGTTTCATTTTCTTACCTAAGTGTCCTGGCTAGCACCTTCACTGCCATGTTGAACAGGAATGCTGGGAGCGATGCACTCAGGTGTTTCTGATCGAGGCCAGCCTGGTCTACATAGCAAGTTCCAGGTCAGCTGGGGCTACATAGCAAAACCATGGCATTCACATGCATGTATACATATATGTGTGTTGAGAACTGCCTCTAAGGGGATTGTCACCTACAATGGCTTTCATCCGTCTGTAGATTCCTAGTTTGTGGAGTGTTTCTTTCATAAAGGGAGAAGAAGCTTGTCTAAGATTTTGGCATCTTTTACAGCAGTTGTGATGAGCATATGGTTTTGGTCCTTTATGCTTTTATTGGGATACTTCATATTGACTGAGTTCTGAGCATTAAGGCTCCCTGCTTCCCTCAGATCAAGTCTACTTGTTCACACAACAGTCATCCCCATCCCCCTGCCGCCCCCAAGTAATATATTTTCATGGTATAGTGAGGCTCACTTGAACTCCCTATTCTCTTGCCTTAGGTCTTTCAAGTGCTGGGATTACGGGCATGTGCAGATATACCTGCAATATAATAACCATTAGAATAGTCTTCCTAGATGACTTCATAGTATTTTGTTGAGGATTTTTGTGTCACAATCACCAGACACACTGGTTTCTTTGTGTGTGTGTGTGTGTGAGACAGAGAGAGAGAGAGAGGGAGGGAGGGAGGGAGGGAGGGAGGGAGGAGGGAGAGAGATAAACATCACTTCACATTCAAATCACAGCACTGCCATTATGGATCCTGCGGTGTTGGGGGGATCGTCTTGTGCACTGTGCATTCATATGCTGATTTCTGTGCGCTAAGATCTGGTTGCAGTCTGAACATGGGCATTGTCATTTCTATGAGGAATCTCCTGTTCAGTGTTGTGTAAAAATTGCTATTCTCCATCGTCATCATCATCATCATTGTTGATTGGTTAATAAAGAAGCTGATCAGCCAATAGTTGGGCAAGAGAGGAGAGGGTAGGACTTTCTGTTCCCAGTCAGGGAGTCTCATGTAGGGACCAGAGGAAGAAGGAAAGAGGGGAGTCATTGCCATGAGGAGGTCACCGTGACGACAGACAGATGGAGCAGAAACAGCCAAGGCAAGACGAAGATGGCAAGTCACATGGGGCACGTGGCTGAGAAGTAAGCAGCGAGGCTAGTGTAGATGGGTTTAGACTGAGATCTGCCCAGCTGTAGTGCTTTAAAGCCTATCAATCAATCTAGTAGGTCCCTGTGTCATTATTTGGGAGCTAGAATGGGCATAAAGAAAAACCATTACTTTATTTCAACATTACTGCCTTAAAACTCTGTTGTCCCCCCACTTACTAATCTTCCAGTCTCCAAATCATGGCAGCCAGCTGGTGAGGACTGATGGATTGATTGATTGATGTTATTTTTTTATGGTCTCCATAATTTTGCTTCTTCCAGAATGTTGAGATATTACAGTAAGAGTGGCTTCACTCATTTAGCAAGGCCTGTTTATAGTTCTTTCATACCTCTTTTCACGATTGATTGATGGCCCTTCCTCTTTAGTGTTTACTGATGTGCCATCGTCTCTTCATTATTGTACATAATATTCATTCATCTGCTGGAAGACACAGTGGCTGCTTGCAGTCGAGGGTGACCATGACTGAAGCTACTGTGAACATTAATGTATGGGTTTGGTGAGCACGGAAGTTCCCAGCCCATTTGGTTAAACATCTTGGTTGATGATTGTAGGGTGGAAACAGGTGTTGTACTTTCTGTTCAAAGCATCTTTTGTTGGGTGACAACTGCCCCCTTCCCTGGGACGCCCTGACCGACTCTGCCTCTGCCAGGGTGAGGTTCTTCACAGGAAATGGATCTACAAATCTAGAGAATTCTTTTGTTGTTGTTGTTTTGGTTTTTGAAACAGGGTTTCTCTGTGTAGCCTTGGCTGTCCTAGACTCGCTTTGTAGACCAGGCTGGCCTCGAACTCACAGTGATCCACCTGCTTCTGCCTCCTGAGTGCTGGGAGTGTTTATAATTCTTAACAGTACATCATCTCCTTATTACGGGTACTATCCCCCAACCCCCTGTTGATTTTTTTAGTTCTGTCTGGTGATGTGAATAACTTTCTCAGTTCTCCTCCCCCTGTCCCCCCTCCCCTGTGTGTGTGTGTGTGTTCTTTTCTAGACAGGGTCTCACTATATCGCTCTGGCTGTCCTAGAACTCATTATGTAGACCGGGCTGGCCTAAACTCACAGAGATCCTCTTGCCTATGATTCCCAAGTGCTGGGATTAAAGGCGTGCATCACTATGCAGCGGATACCTTAATTCTGTTTTGATCATTTGGGTTTGGCCTTTGTATTGTGGCAGAATGCATATAGCCCAATGCTTTTGATTCTAGCTATGTTTCAATTCAGTGGCATTTACGTTTCTGTCTTTGCGCCGCCAATAACACTAACATCTGGGGATAAGATAATTTTAGAAGAGGAATTTAAAAAATCTACCTGAAAATCTATGTCTGTTAGTAGACTTATGTTATATTTTGTTACAACGGCACTTCCCCAAAGCTCAGTGGCTATGAACAACAATCTTTGTTTTACACACACACACACACACACACACACACACACACACACACACACACA
>OU015743.1:89993961-90034682 GCA_907169655.1 Acomys percivali | reverse complement strand
ACACACACACACACACACACACACACACACACACACACACACACACACACACACATACCCCCCCCCACACACATACACATTTCCTCCCTAGAACCCTGCTTAGCTGCAGGGGAAGCTGGGTAATGTAGTTTTGTTATGTAGACCATGGGTATATCTAGCTTCAGGGGATACTGGGTAATGTAGTGTAGCTGTGTAGTCACATGGCCACAACTATCTAGCTCTTCAAGGGATACCGGGTTATGTAGTCTAGCACATGGCCGCATCTAGCTGCAAGGGAACTAGCAATGTAGTTTGGCTGTGTGTATAGTAATAAGAGGATACTGGTTTTGTTCTTAAGATTATTGTTGTACAAAGTATTGTCTTGATGGATGATGAAACTGCCATTATCAGTATCATTATCTAGTTCTTGATGCTTTTTTGGGAAAGTGATTTTCTTTCTTAAAAATTTTTTTCTTCTTACCATGTGTTCATGTAGGATATGCGTGTACGTATGTGAGAATGTGTGTGTGTGTGTGTGTGTGTGTGTGTGTGTGTTGGTTAGAGGACAACTTTCAGGAATTGCTCTCTCCTTCTATATTGATGCGGGTTCTGGGATTCAAATACAGGTCGTCAAATTTTCAAGGCAAGCACTTTACCTGCTGAGCCATCCCCCTGTGCCTGAAAGCATTTTCCCACATCATGCTGCCTCCTGCCTCCTTACTGAAACTTTGTGGTCTTATTCTTTAATACTGAGAAAGATTTCTGTAATAAATTAGGCCCACCTAATATATACTGTTAGATAAAGATACTCTGTAAAGCCGAGAGGAGGCCATAACTGTCTTCACAATACTGCAGGCATGTTAGTCAGATATTTTTATGATGCCAGGCCTCATGCTTCCTTGTTGGCTATATTTTGGTTTTTTTTGCCCCTCCCCCCCCCAAACAAGACAGGGTTTCTCTGTGTAGCCCTGGCTGTCCTGGACTCACTTTGTAGACCAGCCTGGCCTTGAACTCACAAGAAATCTGCCTGCCTCTGCCTCCGTGAGTGCTGGGATTACAGTGTGCACCACTGCACCCTCCCCCCTTTTTTGGTCTTGTCTGTTTTATTTGGGTTCTTAATATGCCACCCTCAACTCCAATCCCTTCCAATACCACAGCACCAGGTAGGAGACAGAAGGTTATTGGGGAGAGGGGGCATGTTGGGGGTTAGTGTGATGTATTTTGATGCTAATTAATAAAAAGCCATTGCATCTAGCAGGGCAAATGGGATAGGCATGGCTAAGGTTCCCAAACTTGGAGACAGAGAGAATCTTGGGAAAAAGAGAGACCTGAGGGGAAGAGAGAAGAAGGTTGTGCCAGTCATGGGTTAGATGGAAGAGAAGCACATGGTCGGCGTGGATGGAGATTTGGCCCAGATGAAGAACATTAGCAAGTATTTGAGATTATGGATGGGAGGTAGCTTGTTAGAAATTATTAGAAGTAGATGGCATGGGATTGGTGTAGGTATCCCATACCTGCCCCACTAGAGGATTGATTTCTGCCCTGCCCCAGGTTAACTAAGGCTGTTTTAAAATATAACAAGTGTCCGTGTCTTGATTGATTGCTAGCAGGTTAGAAAATACAGACGGAATAATAATTACAGGCCAAATAAACATTGCTAGGCCACTACTGATAACAACAACAAGGGCATTCAGATCTGTTTAGACCACTCCCTGCTGATTAGAGGCATTGAGTTCTTCAAGGCGAGTCCAATCCTTGTCTCATCAAAATGTCTCCAATTTCTTATTGTCTCTTTTCTCACAACCACTTGAAAAACTAGCAGGAGCAGGACCCAGCAGGAGGAACAGCTACACCCCCTCTCTTGGGGCTCTGGTCTTTTTATACCCTCTTTAGAGTCCCCAGGATTAAACTGTCTTCAGCTGGCAGAATCACACCCCTGCCAGAGTATGGATGAGGCAAATAGTCTGCTGCTGTGGACAGCCTGAAGCAGCCTGTATCCCACACCTGAGATTAAAGCAAAAACATGTTTACATATCATAACTGGGTTTTTAAAGACAACAAAACACTTCCTAGCTGTTGGTTTGAAGGTAGTTATCGCTTGTGGGTCTGACAAGGCATTTCTCCACCATAGGAGCAAGTTCAGAGAGAGATGCTATAAAATCCAGGGTGAGACTTTAAAAAAAAAAAAAAAAAATTCAGGAGTACAGTGGCAGTTTTGTTTTGAGATGGTCTGTCGTGACTCAGGTGGGTCTCAAGCTCAGTGTTGCTGGGGATGCCTTGAATTCCTGACCCTCCCGCTGAGTGCTGGGATTACAGGCGTGTGCCACCACGCAGCTGTTGTGTGGATTTCCTAATGGCTGAGCCTCTTGATGGAGCTGGCCAGATTGCCATAGCCTGTAGGCCTTGCTCTTAGAGCAGCTTGCGATGCCTCAGCCTGCTGGCGGTGGCGACTAATTTGTGAACAACATTAATTTTAAATAAGTGCCCGTGGTTCAGAGAAACTCCTCCTTAAGGAGGGAGACTTCATCTGGACTCCTGTTGTCAGGAATAGCTGTGTAAGTGCCACAGACATTTTTCTAAATGACAGGCCCACAGGTTCATGAATTCTCCAGCCTGGCAGTTGGGGTTTTTATACCTCTGCTGAGCGCTCTTTAAACTCAGTCAGCAAACTGGACCTGTTCATCTTAGGCTGAACCTCTCTATCTCTTGCTCATCTCACTGCGGGGACTGCCCTGTTCTCAAATACGCCATTAATACCTGGAGACCAGCTTTTGACCCTTATTAACACTGAACTGCTGTTCCAGGCTCTGGTTTTTTTTTGGTTATTTTAATACTATTCAGTTTTTAAAAATATATTTTATTAACTTATTCATATTACATCTCAATTGTTATCCCATGCCTTGTATCCTCCCATTCCTCCCTCCCTCCCATTTTCCCCTTACTCCCCTCCCTTATGACTGTGACTGAGGGGGACCTCTTCCCCCTGTCTATGCTCATAGGGTATCTGTTTTTTTGTAATCCCAGACTCCAAATAGTTAACTAGTAGGCAGGCAGGTGTTCAAACATCAGTTTGTCAATTATTATTGTAGGAGGAAAACAAACACACTCCGAAACAAAACTCCTTTGGGTACCGAGTCCCTTGTTTTCAAGCCTGTCTGTTTAGAGAGTGCTGGTGTAGCGAGAACGCAGTCATGGGCCACACAGTGTGCCCGCTAACAATAGTGGTGGTTCAGCTCTGGAATGCCCTCCAAGGCTTTGTGGATGGAACACGGCATTGGGACACGTTAGGTTATTGGGAGTATTCCCTTCAAGAGGATATTGGAACCGCAGCCTTTCCTCTCTCTGCAAAGCTCTCTAACCTATGAACCGAACGAAGCTCTCCTCTAGAATTCAGTATTCGGGTGTTTTGTCCTAGCCACGGGTCCTTAGTATAACAGTGGAACCACACATGGACATTGCATCCTAGTGAGAGCATCATCTCCTTGTTTGTGTGAGCACACTCTGACGTCCACACAGACATTCTGCAGAATGTGTCCTCCTAGTTAGGTGACACAGGCTTGGGAAGCTGGGTCAGGTGCTCCTCTCAGGGGACTTACCAGCTGCTAGCTGAAGCTGGCCCTGTCTGCTTTATCATTGTATGTGGCTATGTGCACACACACACACAGAAAGGAAGTTGCCCCAGACCTCTTAAGACTTCCTGTTCGATTTCCCAACAAGGAGGCTATTCTCTTCCTATAGCTGTAGTACAGTTGTCAGTCTCTTAAGACTGTATCAGATTTGTGGGTACTTCCGATTTTAGATTGATTGATTGGTTGTGGTACTGCATATCAAACCCAGAAACTTGTTCCCTTGGGAAATATTATACCGCTGAGCTACATCCCCAGCTCCTGTTTTGTCTTGAGATTGGGGTCTCACTGTGTACTTCAGATTGGCCCAGGCTGGTATAGAATCACGGTCCTTCTCCCTCTGCCTCTGCCTCCAAAGTGAAGGGATCACAGGTCTGCCCTACCACACCTGAGCAGAGTCCTCCCCCTCCCCCCCATTCATTTAGGACAAATTCTATGTATGATTAAGTGTAATATTCAGTTCACATTTTTTGTAGTCTTCCTTAACACAGCTCATTTTCCCAGCCTCTGTTTATCTTTAACAGAGTTGATGTTTTCCTCGAAGAATGGTGCCCTGCACCCCCGCTAAGGGCTCTGAATTATAAGAATACCCGAGGCACTGTTTTCCTTTTGGGCAGACCTGTATGCCCTCTGTCCATTCCTGGAGGGGCCTTCACAAAATTTGCTAATTCTGGACATAGTTCTCAAGTCATACCCTCGTTTAAGTGTCTCAAATTTAGACTATTTTGATTTACTCGAGTTATGCACTAGTAGGTAAGCAGAAAATTTTCTTTGTAGTCCTTTGTCCTACTCCGTGTAGCACACTCTTCACTGCCAGCTCCCGCTTGACTTCTGCACTGTCCTTGGGCGCCCCCTGTAGGTTCTGCTGTGCATGAGCAGGTTTCTGAGGTTCTTAGAACACCCACTGCCTCTTCTTTTGGTTGGTGGGTCTCACTTTCTCTTCAGTTATGCCAGTGTGGGTCATGCAATGTGACCTGCTCTCAAAACTGTTTTGATGGGGCTGAAGAACATGAACCGTTCTTACAGGGGACCCCGGGTTACAACCCCCTGTAACTCCAGTTCCAGGGATTCCAGTGCCCTCTTGTGGCCTCTGTGGACACCAGGTATGGATGTGGTACACAGACATGCATGCAGGCAAAACACATAACCCAAGAAATTCATCTTTCAAGAAACTGGTTTGATTACTAAGCTTGGCAAGAATATTTTCTTTGGCCCGGAGTGTTGGCTTAGTGGTTAAGAGTTGTTGTTTTTGTAAATGACCCCGGTTCCATTCCCAGAATTCCCATGGAGGCTCACCACGTGGTGCACAGATAAATATACAGGCAAAACTTTGTTTGTTTATTCACTTTACATCCTGGTCATAGCCCCATCCCTCCTCCACTTCCATCTCACCATCCCTCTTTCTCCGCTCTCCCCCCTTTCCTATTTCTCATCTATCCCAGCTAATCAAGTTGTATCAGGACTGAGTGCGTCCTCTTCCCCTGTGGCCTGGCAAGGCAGTCCTGCCAGGGGGAAGTGATAAAAAAGTTGGCAGCAGAGTCCATGTCAGAGACAGTTCCCCTGCTCCCATTACTAGAGGACCCACATGAAGTCTGAGGTGCCCATTGGCTACATCTGTGTAGGGGGCCTAGGTCCAGTCCATGCATGGTCCTTGGTTGGTGCTTCAGTCTCAGCAAACTCCTCTGGCCCTTAGTTAGTTGGCTCTGTTGGTCTTCTTATGGAGCTCCACCAACCCACCCACAAAAACTTTGACTCAAAGTTTACTCTGCTTACAAGATGTGCAGGGATAAAGATAGAACAGGTAGAGCAGAGATTGAGGGAATGTCCAACCAGTGCCTGGCCCAACTCAAGACCAACCCCATGGGAGGGAGCTAACCCTTAACACTATTAACAATACTCTGCTATGCTTGCAGATAGGAGCCTAGCAGAGTTGGCCTATGAGACACTTCACCCAGCAGGGCCTCAAAACAGATGCTGAAACTCACTGCCAAAAATTGGGCGATGCATAAGAAGTCTTGTGGAAAAGTGGTGGGAAGGAAAAAAGGACTTGGAGGTGGCAGGCAAAACTTAATACATAATAAAACTAAAAAAAAAAAAATTTTAAATGTTCCACACTAAATACATACTTCCCATTGTCATGTTACTACCTGTGTATTCTTCTGTGCACACATGTTCCTTTTAGCATTTAAACCATCCACTCAGAAGGCAGTTGTGTTGCTTGTTTCTCTCAGTGTGGCCTAACATGAGTATCCTCTGAATGTATAGCATTTGTAAATAGCACGTGAATTAATACAACTTGATAAGTGAGTCAGACTTTAACAGGTAAAAATATAGAGGAAAATCTAGTCTGAAAAATAGCCCAGGACAGTTGAGGATTAGTTCAAGAAACAAGGAATTGCTAAGCTTGGTGGTTCAGGCTTGTAATCCAAGAGACGTTTTATGTTCAAGGCTAGCCTGTGCTATATGGTAAAACCTTGTCTCAAACCAACGTCTCGTCACACAGCTCGGTGACAGGGTGTGTTCCTTGTATGTGCAAGCCTGTGGGTTTGATCCCTAGCAACCCCAAAACAAAACAACCCATAAACCCGGGAAAGAAAAAGAGTTGGAAAAAGAGTGCTCCAGGATCCTTGCTACTGAATTGAACCCCAAGAGCAGAGCAGACTGTGGGTCACTGTAAAGCCTCCCATAGCTCCACACAGGGGCACACATACTGTGGCGCCATCCCCTAGCTATTTTGGTTTCTCCCACAGCTCTTTTCCAGTCTGGTCACTGCTCTCTCCCCTCTCTGCATGTGGAGGAAGGGAGCCCTGGCCCCTCTCACCAGCATCAAGCCGCTCAGGGTC
This sequence comes from Acomys percivali, assembly GCA_907169655.1. Lineage (NCBI taxonomy): Eukaryota > Metazoa > Chordata > Mammalia > Rodentia > Muridae > Acomys > Acomys percivali. The sequence goes on along the minus strand of OU015743.1, from coordinate 90,028,234 downwards.
TAGAGGCATTGTCTTCTGTCGCTCAGTGTGTGTCCCGGACAACGTGACTGGGGCTCTTTGAGTCACACCTCTGAACACCGCTGTATGTCTGGGCCATAGCTGAAACATAAGCCAGAGAACAGGTAGGGACTGTGGTGGTTTCTTCTCAGAGCCTGTGAGATAGGAGGTCTGCAGTTCTTCAAGGGGAAGAGACCGTTGTACAGACAAGGCAGAAGCTGGGGCCACAAGAACACTCCGGGCAGGTCTGGGAAGGGTGTGCAGAGGAGAGGAGAGGATGTGTGGCTCATAGTGGACAGCTCTCCGTGTACTTGACCATGTACGGTCAGGCCTGGGGAACTTAGGAGAAAATAGCGTTACAAATGCTGATTTTAAGTAATCTTGGGACAGCCCTTTAGAAAGATCCATTGCACAGGGCCAGTTCTTCCTAGGGCCAGTTAGTTACACAGGAAACGAAAAGACTGGGGTGTCTCCCCGCGGCTTCCCTCTTCCTTGCTTGGATGATTCTTGGATCTTTTCTGAGTGTCCTTTCCTGTTGCCGCTATCTGCCTCCATTGTGTTGTGTGCATCATCACCAGAGGGGTCTTTATAACACTGAACTAGCTTTTATTTATCCGTCTGTCCATCTGTCCATCCATCCATCTGTTCGTCCGTCCGTCCAGTCATCTGTCCGTCCACCCACCCATCCATCCAGGCTGGCCTCGAACTCACAGAGGTCCACCTGCCTCTGCCTCCCAGAGTGCTGGGATTTCAGGTGTGTGCCACTGTGCCTGGCTTGTTAGGTAACCTTCTAACAGCTGTGGCTCCAGGAGGGGAGGCCAGAGAGGCAGTGGACAGATGCTTTTCCACCAGTGTCTAGCCTGCAGATGTCACTCTGAAGGTGTCCTGTCAGAGTGAGTGACATTGTGGACTGCAGGAAACTTGACTTTTGAAAGAAAAAAGAACTATTATTATTTTTGCACCGGGTCTTTCTTCATAGCCCAGGCTGGCCTGAAACTCATTACTTAGCCCATGCTAGCCTTTAATTTGTTGTAGTCCTCAGCTTGTCTAGTTGTGGGATTACAGATGTGAGCTATTGTGCCTGTCTTGACAGTTTATTATTTCAATTAATATTTTAAAAACAGACCATTTAATCTACTTTCAAATGTGAAATGAACAGCATTTGTAGCTGCCAAGATTTTGTTATCTTTAAGAAGGAAACTATAGATATTTTTGTTAAAAATAAATTCTTACGTTTAAATAAGACAAAGGCATTCCATAGAGTACACAAGACTAACCAAAATGATCAGAAGAGAAAATCAATCAGAAATTGAGATGACTGTAGACAGTCTTAGAGGTTTTGTACACTAGGCATGCACTGAATTTTTTGCTAATAGTTAAAACATTGCGGGTTTGGGTCTGGAGAGATGGCCCCCGGGGTTAAGATTGCTTACTGTCCTTACAGAGGACTCAGGTTCAGTTTCCAGAGTGCACATAGTGGTTCCTAACTGCGTGTTCCTCCAGTTCCAGGGGATTCCATCAACCTGTTCTGACTCCCAAGGCTTGCTGCATGCATGTGGTGCTGATATGTGCCCACACATGTACAACACAACAAAAACTTCAAGGTGTGTGTGTGTGTGTGTGTATGTGTACATATATGTACATACATGTATAATATAATCAGAGATTATGTATTGAAATTTGAAAAGGTAGGAGACAATTATTTATTAGTGTTATTCAGTTATTTTGCTTTTTTGGGACAGGGTCTCTGTAGTCCAAGCTAGCTTCATGGCAATCCTCCTGTCTCAGGTTTCTAAGTATTGTGATTGCAGAATGAGCCACCATGTCTGACTTGGCATAGACCCCCTCTTAGTGCCAGTAAGGGCCTGCAAGTGCTGTCAGGCTACTGCAAAGGCCATCGAGAGCACAAGAAAGTTCTAGTGAGAGGCCCGTGATGGCGGAAGTGAACTTGGTGATTGAAAAGTTTTACAAGCTCACTGTGGCTCCTTCTCTACCTGGTGGGTGTGCCAAAGGAAACAGGTTTTTATTTATTTATTTATTTTTAAAGAACCTGCAGGGCATGCATGACTTCACTTAAACAATGAGGGTGCTGGAGCACAATGGGATTGCAGGGGGAGCACGGAGCGAGTGCAGGGGGAGTACGGAGCGAGTGCAGGGGGAGCACGGAGTGAGTGCAGGGGGAGCTAGCTGCATCTTCAGAGCTGCTTCATGTATTTTAAGTGCACGAAAACTCCATTCTTTCCCCCCCCCCCAAAAAAAAACAGATTAAAATCTTATGAGTTACTCAGATTCTGCCTTGAAAAGAAGTAATGATGGGACTTTAGCTTTATTTTTGTATCATGTTATGCTTAGAAGGCTGGTAGCTAACCCAGGGTACCAGGCTTTCAGAATTCTGGGGTAACACGGGGTACAAGAGCAGCATCGCCCAGATGACATCTGTGGGAGATTACTGACAGACAATCCTCCCTTGTCCTAGAAGATTAAGTCTGCTCTGGTGAGGATGCGGTCAGCTGACTGGCCTAAAAATTGTCTTTTAAAAAAATAATCCTGCCAGTATCTGGTGTTTGCACATCTAATCGGGGCTGCCGAGCAGGGGCCCTCCTTTATGTACAGAGGAGAGCGCCACTCTCTCCGCCCAGGTTGTTCTTTGTCCACTGAAATTAGCAACAGGTGGTGACTGGAACGCTCCTAAGGGTGCTGGGAGGAGTCATTTAAAGATCTGCTTGCTGGGAGGGTGTGAAGCCACACCTGGCCGGAGCTGGGTGGGACTTTAAGAACCACGTCCTTTCCACACTCCTTGCAGAGGAACCTTGGCCCAGGGGTCCCCGGCTCAAGGAGTAATCCCCAGGCGTCTGCAGCGCCATGCGCTCTGCTTTCGTCCGGAATGGATCGTAGAGATATGGAGTTGTATGAGGATTACCAGTCCCCGTTTGATTTTGACTCCGGAGTGAACAAAAACTACCTCTACCTGTCTCCTAGCGGGAACTCCTCGCCGCCTGGATCACCTACACAGAACTTTGGTAACTATTGATTTTGTAGGGTTCTCTTTACTGTGACCAAGGCCAGATGTAACTTGGGTCCTTCTGGTTTTCAGATTAGTGTGACGGTGTGCCAAGGTGCTGCTGGGTTCGCACTAACTGGTTCAACATGGAGAGGCATTTGGTTAATAACTAGTCAGAGTGGGGCATTGGATTTTAAAGTTGGCACCGTTTCTGTGCTCCTTAAAGGTCTGCGGATGCAGGCAGTGATGATAAAATGACAGGTGGTGAGGCTTAAAGACCTTGGGTTCAAAACAAACCAGCCTAGTTTATGCCTTGGTAAAGGATGCTTAGGCACCGAAAAACACTCACCACCTTTCAGGGCTGGTGATAATTGGCCTGGATTTTGTTTTTGAAAAGCCAAGGCTATTTAGACAAACAAATACCTACACCAGTTTCCAGAAAGGAAAAATTAAAAAATTGCCATACCTTTGGGAGCAGTTGTTCCTTCCCACGTGTTCCGTGGAACCGTTCACAAGGCCAGACTCTGGGTAGGGCAGTCTTGAATTGATCAGCGCAGGGTGTCCTCACTTAGGGTCCCGCAGAAGTGGGGGCAGCTCATTGCCAAGTAGCCGGACCGATCCTACTGCCCGCCAAGGAGAGGAGATGGCTAACTGCTCCTCTGTAATGAGTCAAGGAAACAACTAGATTTTCCCAGAAGTTAATTATTTCCTCATTGTGAAGAGCTGGTTACATTTTGTTCTTTTTAAGTAGGAGAGCTTGGAAACTTGGAAACTTGACAGTAAATGCTATAGTGTGGAGCTTCTTACCACTTTCAGATGTTTGCAGACCACGGGTGTGTGCTAACAGACCACGGGTGTGTGCTAACACAGTCATACTGTAGCCACCTTTGAGATACAGTTTGGATTTTCCGAAACTGACAAAAGTTGGCAGTTAGAGGTGAACTCTGGCCTCTAGAAGGTAGCAGCTGTCAGTCAGGAATGTCTGCAAGGTCATGGGGAAGCTTTTGTTCTAATCTCACTTCCCTTGCCTGGGACCCATGTGGGACCTCTGGCCTTCCCTCTTTACCCAGCACTTAAAAGGAAGGATGACCCTGGGCTAACTCGTGGAATCTTACGGGTCAGAGCAGTGCCCGCAGTGGGGAAGTCAGAGCCGTCAGGAAAGCCTTGGGAACTTGTAGAGGCCCGGAATGGCAAGTGAGCACGCTGTTCCCAGCAAAGCTTGCCCTGCACCTGTTAGTTCCTGCCGGAGCCTCCTCAGCTCCAGGGGCTTTCCTCAGGGTGGCCGCCTTTCAGGATTGCCTGTCAGAACGGCAGCAGGTGTGGGTGGGTGGGCTTCTGGATGGTGGGACTAATGAAGCCCACCAAAAGCCACCTAAGTCACCAACTGCCCCCCCAACCCCACCGACTCATGTGCCTATAAGTGCTCAAGTTGAGTTTACATTCATTGAAACGAGGGAGGGACTTGGAACCAAGACTTAAAAGTTCATGTGGCATTGGGCCAGGGTGTACTTTCTTGACAAGCACAGGTAGGGTTGTGCAGGCAAAGAGGACTGATGTAAGAAGGCGTCCTACTCAGAAAGGCTGGGGACGCTTACCTAAACAAGACGCATCCTCTGAGTTGTATCCAAACGGCATCCCAGGGCAAAGGTGAAGGTGGTGCGGTGCTGTCAGTGGGGCAGCTGTTCTGAAGCGGTTGAGTGGACAGTAAGGAGGAGAGCCAGGGCCTGAAAGGAGGCGAAGAGGGCTTTACCAGGGGCAAGGGTGCCTTGCGGTGTGCGGTGCACACCTTTGGAACACCCTCGATTCCAGCTTTTTCTATAGTGCTCAGCGATACTCTGCTAAGTGGCTTTTCCAGTCTCGTGGTGTATGTTGGAATCTGGAATACGAGCCTACGAAGCCCGTACACTTTGGAAGTCTAGGCAGGAGGATCATGAAGCCCAGCACTTGGGACGCTGAGTCGGGGAGACTGTAATTTTGAGGCCGGGTTGGCTACAGTAATTAGACTTTGTCACAGACTGTCACCATCAGAACAACAACAGTGACAGTAATGAATACAAACAAAGCAAATGTTTGCTGAACAAATGAAGGAATGGTATTTTGTCACACAGGAGGACACATCCAGTCATTTTACAGATTTGACCATTGATGGAGGAAAGGTGTTCGGTGCCCTCATGTCTAGTTAGCCTAGCTGACTAGCATTCTCTTTACCGTGCTGGGGATCTACGCAGGTACATGTTAGCTGTACGCTCCACCACTTAGCTGGTGGTTGGGCTAATCATTCGAGCCTATCTTTTCTGGTCAGGAGTTTTACTGTTTGTTTTGTTTTTAATGAGCCACTGGGACATGAACACTGTATTCCATCCTTATGGGGGCCTGTCAACACCATCGGAATCAAGCCGGCCACCTTTCCTGCCCCTTTCTCTTCTGTTCCGGGAGTGTTTGTGTGGCTACTTTCCTAGCCACTGTTTATGAGGAATCGCTTCCTCTTAATTTTCCAGGAAAAGTCAGGAGGCTCAGGAAGACACAGGCCTTTAACACCTTGGGTTCTGCCAGGGACTTCAGAGATGACAGTGGTGAAGGAGGGGCCGTGTGTTAGCTTCCTGGTAGTCTTGCCTAGCATGCATAAGGGCCTAGGTACAGTCCCGGGACCCGTAGGAAAAACGGATCATAACCTTGTACTTGATGCTGTCAAATTCGAAACTCAAAAGAATGCGAGAAATCAGGCTGAAATTCCTCACCTGGGGGGTTTTCCGCCTTTACGCTTCTCGCTTTCTTCCCTGACAACCCTTCTTCGCCTTTAGGAAAGTGGTAACTGCTTCTTACAGGTTTTTTTTTTTTTTAGGATTGCAGAGGTCTTAAGAGCAGACTTACCTGTGGTTTACAAATGTGAAGAGAACTGTCCACAGAGAGAAACTTAATGATTGCAGAGACTTCCTCCTCTCTGGACACCCCCACGTTTCTCCATGGCCCACCTGTGTCTCTCCAGTGGGTGGTCTCCCCTAGCAGCTTTGGATCTGGTGTTTGGAGGGGGGGAAGGGGAAGGAGAGGAGGTGCTCTGAAGTAACTGGAGGATTTTGAAGAGGAGCCCCCTTTCCCCCCTTTAAAGATGAAAGGTTGAATGAGGCCAGTTTTCAGGAAGAGAGCACTGAGCCATTTGAAAATAGGAATGTGTTCTACCTGGGTGATCTTTTTTTTTTCAAAATAATTTTTTAATTAACTTATTCATATTACATCTCAATGGTTATCCCATCCCTTGTATCCTCCCATTCCTCCCTCCCTCCCATTTTCCCCTTACTCCCCTCTCCTATGACTGTGCCTGAGGGGAACTTCCTCCCCCTTTATATGCTCATAGGGTATCAAGTCTCTTCTTGGTAGCCTGCTATCCTTCCTCTGAGTGCCACCAGGTCTCCCCCTCCAGGGGACATGGTCAAATATGAGGCACCAGAGTAGAATAGCAAAGTAGAAGGATCCAGAGGGTCCTAGAAACCTACAAGAAGAACATCATGATAGGCAGATTTGGGCCCGGGGTCCCGCTCAAACTATGGCACCAGCCAAGGACTCTACCCAGATCTAGCCAATGGACAGGACATTCTCCACAGTTGAGTGGAGAGTGAGGTATGACTTTCACTCATACTCTGGTCATCTTTTCTTATCAATCCCATTCTTTCTGTGAAGTTTTGGGGGCTCACGCCATCCCTGAGTGAGGCATTAAGTTCTCTCAGTGCCTGAGCCCCTAGAATACTCTGTTGCTGTGGCAGCCACGCTCCTCTCACTCTCTCTGCCCTGTTAGCATTTCTCCTGCTTTGTCCCGTTCTTCCTCAGTAACCCTGACGCCACTCAGTTCTGCTCTGAGGTTCCTGCCTCTTCTGCCAGGTGAAATGGGTCATCGCTTTGGCTTCCTGTGTCCCTGGCCTCCTCAATTAACCCAGTTCATTTTCCCCTAAGGTTTTGTTCTTCTCAGTATGAGCTAATGGGGGTGGGGGTGGGGGACAGCCCATGAGGACCCAACTCTCCACAGCCCTTGCTTCTGTTCCTGAAGTACCATCTTCTGAAGATGACACCTCAGAGGGCAAGTGTCTGTCAGTCCAGATCCTCTGGTGAGGTGGGTCAGTGATCTTCAGCCGGGGGCAGGTTCATGCCCTGCACTCATTGGCTTGGTTGTGCAGGTGCTGCTGACATCTAGTGCCGGGAGGCAGATATGCAACAAGCAGAGTGCCCCACCCTACAAAGTCCTGGGGGAACTGCCATTGTGTTTATTATGCCTTCCGTGTTATCACTTGTGCCCCATTAGTTACTAGAGTTTTTAAGTCGAAGACTGGGCCCTGAAAGCCCTAACAAGCTCTGCTTAGCCACCAGTTCTCAGCATGACAAAGTGACAAAGGTGACATGCAGAGAACGATGCTTATTCAGTGCTGCCACATTGGGAAGAGCAGATGAGGTCTGGTGACTGCCTCCAGCCCATCTTCAGGGTTTTGACAGGCATTTCTGTTTAAACCACAGGCAAGAGGTATGCATAACTAATTGTTCCTGGTCAGGGGCTGCCTTGGCCACCACGGTTTAGCCACTGACAAGTCACCATGTCTCCATTCTGTCCTTGCAAGTTGTCAGCGCCATGGACACATATTCTCCTGTGGCTGGAACCAGAGTTGCAGGCTCTCCCTCTGCCCACCATGAGATCCCTGCAGCAAATCCAATTCCTTGGCGTGCAGTATTTCAGGAGTCTGATAGTCAGAGGAGGGGTGCGGAGGTGTCTCTCTGCTGGGTACCCTTGTGCTTGCCAGGATAGTTACAGACCTCCATGTCCTCAGCGCAGTTGTGACCTTGGGGAAATAGTAGCTGTCTTTCAGGTAGTGCTCAATGTGGGCTAGGGGGCTGTAAGTACATTCAGTATCTGTTTTAATTAAGAAAACCATTGTAGGTAAAGATAATAAAAAGACAATATAGAGAAGAGAAGGCTTAGAAAGAAGGCAGGAAAACCAGGCTTGTTCTTCCTGACTCACCTGTGTGCATTCCTGTAACTCGTTCGTACGGGGAGTGTTACGGAACAGCTACCGTGCGCTACATTCCATGTCTCAGAGAGTGCTGGCCCAAAGTGCAGGCTTTGTCAGATGTCGTCACATCTTATTTCAATACCTCACATCTCACTGCCTTTTAAAAAATTTGTTTGAAGTCACCCCTCCTCTGGTTTTCTTATCTTTGTATTGCATAGTGATAGTTTCAATGACATTGTTCCGAGTCTTTTCATTGTTTTAGGCAGGGTCTAAGTATGTGTCCCTGGCTGGCCTAGCCCTCACACTGTAGACCAGGTTGGCTTTGCTCACAGAGGTCCACCTGCCTCTGCCTCTGAAGTGTTGGGATTAAAAGGGTGCGCCGCTAGACCTGGCTTGAGACATGGCTGGCCTGGAACTTGCTGTGTTAGTTTGCCTTGAAGTTGTGACTTTGCAGCTGTTTCCTCCTCTCCAGTTGCTTGGATTAAAGGGGTGTGTCACATGCCCGATGACGTCAGAATTCTTTCCCAGAGCTAGAACCGTATGGAAATGGCTAAAGTTTCAGTCACAGTCACTAAGGGAAATCTTGAAGGGAGGCCGTTTTAGTCGGAGTCAAAGGCAGAGATGAAGGGCCAAGAGCCATCCATCCAGGTGGGGGTCCAGGTTGGGGCACCAGGCTGCACCCATACTTTTCCTGCTGAGAAACTCTGCACACTCACTCATGGCTGGATTGTAGAAGTACTTTAGAGTCAGACCTAGTAGTGCAAGCTTGTAGTCATCGCTAAGACACGTGACTTAGGCTTTTGAGGCCAGCATGGGCTATATCAAGTGAGACAACACTGTCCCCATAAGACACGTTCTTGGCTGAAATGACTGGAGGTGTGGTGGATGAGTGGTTATCTATGGGAAAAGAGAGAAGCCTGCTTTAGCTAATACATGAGTTTAAATAAAATATTAACATTTGTTCTACTGCAGGCACCCTGAGGTCTGAGATGAAATGATAGGGAAACGAGACCAGGGCTTTATAGTCTGGAAGTGGGGTTGTGCTCAGGGCTCCCTGCTCTTCCCCTGTTGGCAGCATGTCCTCCCCACCTCCCATCACCTTATGCTCAGATTCCCACCATGCCAGGACCAACCAATCTTGCCTTCCTCACAGGTCCACTGAAGGCATTTCAGCAAGCCTGATACACAAAGGATCATAGTATTTGTAAAATTTTACTTTTAAAGGGCTGTAAAGAGTTACCTCTTGAAATGGAAATCGGCACTTCACTTAAATCTTTAAAATCTATGCTTATTGAAGATTTATTTGGCTGCATGTGATGGCTGTAATACTCTCGGGTGTATTTTTAAAGAAAGTTAACATTTTCCTAAAACGACCTCATGTGTGTTGTCTGATCTGAACTGTTTTTCGTTTAGGATCATCATAGGCCTGGTCTGTGTATTCTCCCACCCCGGGTCTGTGTCGCGCCTTGTTTAAATGAGGGCTTGGCAAGGAGACCTGGGCTTGTCTAAAGTCCAGTTACCAGATCTCAAAATGTGTTTGCAGGTGGCACGCTGCTGTGCCTCAGTGACGGCCTAGCCGTGCAGTTGTATGGTCTCCATAAAACGGTACAATGGTGCCACATGGTTTTTCACCTCCATCCTCACTCCAGTGATGGCTCAGCTGTCATCCATGCCTTCATCCAGCTGGCTGCTGCCCAGCCTGTAGCTTCTAGGCTCTCCCCAGCCGGTGCTACTGACTGCCTTGCTGCTGGAGGAATTTTGTGTATGAGCCATATATCCTGGCTTCTGTAGAGAAAAGAGTTAGCCCGGGCTCTCTGTCCTGCCTTCCTTGTTGCTATTTCTCTTAAGACAGACTGTATGCGAGTGAGCACGTGTGTAGAATCAGAAAGACCCTCATGTTTTAGTCTTGTTTGATTCTGGGGAAATTATGTAACCTCAGAGGACCTCCGTTTTGTCGTAGAAATCACATCCTTGTTGGATGTTGATTTAATTTTGCTTGTCTGTTTGCTTCTGTGCAACACGTTCTTAATGAAGAAAATGACTCTTGCGGAAGCATGGTGAGGGTGGCATTACTAAGTGCTTTTGAGGTGGGTATGGTGGCCACCATTCTGGGCTGTTGCAGAGACTAGAGTCAGCCCCCAAATACAGCCTTGGCAAGTGTCAAGGACGAGTGTAGCACTCAGGCAGAGTCAGGCCAGACCAACTTGGTGGGACTCTTGTTGAAGGCTTTAGGCAGAACTATGAGACAGCACAGGGGATGCGGGCATTGAGGGGCATAGTTACATATGGAAGCAGGGTCAGATATTAAGGATGGGGATTCTGGTTAAACTGACAGTAGGTTTGTTTGGTCAAACTGGATTTTACACAGAAGTAGGTAGATGGCCTGAGAGAGAAGGTTTAGGGGTCAAGCAGAATCTCTGTCAAGATAAATTCCCTTCATGGTGGCTGGTGGAAAAAACTTCAGTAAGCATTAGTCATATTCTTTGTCATTTAAAATAGCTTTCCGGGGCTGGAGAGATGGCTCAGTTGTTAAGAGCACTGCCTGCTCTTTCCAAAGGACCCGGGTTCAATTCCCAGTGCCCCACATGGCAGCTCACAACTGTCTGTAACTCCAAGATCTGACACTCTCACACCAACGCACATTAAAATTAAATAAAATATTAATAAAATAAAATAAAATAGCTTTCCATGGGATTTTAGTAAAGAACGTTAAAACTAAAGAACAAATGTTTCTTACATTGTTTGTAATAGTTTCATTTCTCATCGTTCATGATTGAGTGAGAAAGCGACAGATCTTCTCCCCTAAGCTAGACTCTCCCCTCCATACGAAATACGACTTATGGGCATACAGCAAACAAGATAATACCCACAAATGCATTTCAGGCAAAGTGAATGTTCAGGAATGGAGAAGTGAGCCGGCATGAATCGCTTTTGGCCTCATCTCCCGGTTGTTTCAGTTTTGTAGTCTTTATTATTATTGCTACCAGATGTGGTCCAGGTGTTGCCTTCTGCTTCCCAGTTTCGTTTTCAGATTAGTGACTTGGAGTATCTCCTTTCAGATTAGACTGTCTTGTTCAGACACCCCAACTGCATGCTTGCAGTGTGTGTGACTCAGGTGGCTGCTTAGTCTCTACAAGCCTCTTCCCTCATCTGGAAGCGATGCTAGCGATCCCCATGCACAGAAGGGTCGCTGAGGTCTGGATGCAGCTCCTTGTGGTTAGTACTTGCCCTAAGGGGTAAGGTTTGGTTGTGATTTGAGCATCTCCCACTTGGTTATTCTGCTGTGACTTTGTGGTCTCTCCCCTCCTTGCCCCCGCCCACCCCATGAGTATCCTAACAACCTGCACCTTTAAAATTTAACGTCAGTGATTTGCTGCCCCCTGCAGGTTAATGGGAGAAAAGCAGACCACGTCCTTGCTGGCTGACTTTGCTAAATCAACTTGATTACCAGCTGTCTCAGTGGTCCTGAAGCCAAGTACGGTGTTGCCAAAGTTTTTTCTCTGAGACATTTTTTTTCTAGACGGCCTAATGAAATATTTGAATATCCCTTATCTGAAATTTTGGGCCTACATGTGTTTCAGTTTTTGTTTTTGTTGTTGTTTGGATTTGGGTTGTTAGTGTGGACTTTATTGATTAAAAATGCCTGATTAAAAAAGAAATCCAAAGCCTGAAATTCTGAAAAATTATTATGTTTTTCAGATTAAGTACCCCCACCTTTTTCCAGCCCCTTTTTAGATTATTTTTGGAATTGAAGATCCCTATACATTAGCAAATTGGTACTGTTTTTATCTACCTCCCTATCCAGACTTACAAAATACTGTTGATTTAAAAGCATGGAAGAGGCAAAGTGTAGTGCTTGAGTTCTGTTGGTCCTCTTTGATATGAGTCTGATTGTCATCAAGAATTTAGTCCTGAGCAAAACATTAGGATCAAATCCAATGTTGATTTTAGCTCGCTGTTGCGCTGGCTAATGGTGGCTCATGTGTTTGCTGTTCTTCATCCTCAGTCCCTTGCTCCTTTGACACACACTCTGACAGGGGATGAGCACAGGGCACACACTGCTTCTGCTCCCCACAGTGTGTGATACAGCAACACCCTGCTTTCCAGTGGTCTGGTTGGAGGAGGAGTTCAGTACCAGTGCAAAAGACAGGAGCTTCCCCGTGGTGGGATGCCAGCCTCAGGGCTGGACTCTGTTTCTAAAACAGAGAAGTGCTGAGAAATCTAAAACCAGAATCAGATTTCTGCTATGGAAACAGTACTTGAGTATTCCTCCATCTACGACATCTTAGAAGGGGACTCACCTTAGGTACCGTCCTGTTGCTGTGACGAGACACCACGACCGAGGCATAGCTGGTTGTGGTGGCGCACGCCTTTAATCGCAGCACTCAGGGAGGCAGAGGCAAGTGGATCACTGTGAGTTCGAAGGTAGCCTGGTCTACAAAGCAAGTCCAGGACAGCCAAGGCTACACAGAGAAACCCTGTCTCGAAAAACCAACCAGGCAACCACCACCAACAACAAAGCACTCAGTTGGGGGCTTGCTTACAGTTTCATGGCCACTGTGAAACAGACAGGCATGGTGCTAGAACAGGAGCTGAGAGCTTTAACATCAGGCAGACAGACAGACAGACAGAGAGACGGACACTAGGCCTGGCCTGGGCTTTTGAAAACTGAAAGCTCACCCCTAGTGACACACCTTCTCCAACAAAGCCATACTCCCTAATTTTTCCCAAATACTTTTACTAGCTGGGGACCAAGCATACAAACATATGGGACCCATAGGGGGCATTCTCACTAAAACCACCACATTCCACTCCCTGCCCTCCCCCCCCTCCGCGCCAGGCTTGTAGGTATAACATAATGTAAAATGCATTTGGTCCAACTTCAAATGTCCTCATAGTCTTAACACTGTTTAAAAGTCCAAGTCTAACCCTTTAACTTAACCCCTGTAAAACCAAAATCACAAAGCAGATCACATATCTTGAATCCACAATGGAACTTGAATATACATTACTGGTCCAAACTGTCAGGGGGTGGGGGAGAGCGGAGGGAATGTAGTAAGGAAATCCTGGACGGAAGCATGGCCGAAACCCAGCAGAACAAACTCTAAATCCCACAACATTGTCTGATGTTAAGCGCTTAGAACATGGCTCTTCCCCGCCAGCCTTGCTGACGGCAGCACACTCCTCCGTTCCACACTCAGCCTGCAGTTCCCCTAGGCAGGCATCCCACAGCTCGGACAGCTCCCATGTCTTGGGATGTCCAAGGCAATCCAGGCTTCAACTTCAAGCTCTGCTCCTTGGCCTCTCCCTCTGTGGAGGGGACTCCCCTGCCACATGCCTGGCCTCTGTGGCTTTCCTTAACTCACAGCGGCAATTGCTCACTGCACTTATCCACGCCTTGATTGTATCTGCCAACTATTGGCTCTGTTTCTGAAAACCTTGAATTCTGCTTGCTGGTCCAATAGGTAGTTTGTGAACAGGCTTGTTTGTGTTACTTTTGCTCCTTGAACATCTTGTGCGTGGGCCACTGTTTTGGTACTGTCATGCTAGCGATTATTATTAATTACCTCTAAAAGTTATTACACAGTAAACCCCATGTCAAGTGCTTCTGGAATGTGCGTACAGCTACACATGGATCTCATCGCTTTGTGTGTTTCTCTTAAACGTATGTCTCTGCCTGTTCAGCAGTGTGTGTTCTCTTCTTCCCACCTGCCCACGCAGCCTTCCTCTGCTGTCCAGCATCGTGCTGGGAGGGGCACCGCTTTGCCGACAGGATGAATGCAGGGGCACTGGCTTACAGGTGGAGGAGGGGGCCTTCAGGCCTTGCCTGCTCCTCCATGCTACAGATCTGTGACCTGAGATTGCCAAGATGGGTGGCTAGACTGTGCCTAGGGTGATCTACAGAGGGCACCAGAAAACTCAGTAGTCAAATCATACGTGAGTATACCATTTTGGAAAGGTCAAAAGCAATGCAAACAAGATCTGTGATAACAGAGTATCAAAGAGTTAAATAAGGCAAGGTCAGTCACTGAACTGTCCATGCAGAACCTCTTTGGTGCCCGAGTCAAGGGACAGTGTCAGCACTGCTGAGCCATTCTGTCCTTTAATCCCAGCACTCCAGAGGCAGAGGCAAGTGGGTCTTTGTAAGTTCGAGTCCAGCCTGGTCTACATAGTGAGTTCCAGGATAGTCAGAGCTACACAGTGAGACTTTGCCTTAAAAAAAAAAAAAAATTTAAATTCACATTGATTTTAAAATTTAGATTATTAGAATATTTAGAATATTTGTTTACTTGTTGCTGGTGATAAAACATCCAAGAAAAGCAGCTTGAGAAGATAAGGGTTTATTTTAGCTTCATAGTCAAGAGAATAATACACTTTGGGCTTGGTGTTGGGAGTGTAAGGTGGCTGGTCATCTCATATCTATAGTCAGGAAGCCAGGAAGACAGAGGCGGCAGCACGCTATAAAACTCCAAGCCCCATGCCTGTTGACATACTTCCTTTGTTGAGCCTCCATCTCCAAAAAGCTCCATGACTTTCAAAAACAGAGATGTCAGGTAGGGGCCAAAGGTTTAAACATAAAAGCCAACATGTAGGATATTTGACATTCAAACCTTAATAAAATACAATTGAGGTTTTTCCGTGGCTTCTTTTGTTTTCCTACCTTGTTGTAGCTGAACTGACTTTTAGGTGGGGCTTGGGCAGGGAAAGGGGCGGGGGAGTTAGTTGGTATACTGGCCACTTGCTAGAAACGTGGTCATCACAAGGGGCTCTGTTTTACCAGGTGAGTATAAGTGGGGTTGGAAGTCTTCCTGTCTTCGTTGGTCATGTCTTTATATAGAAATGCAGAGCTGTTTGTCCTCAAGACAGGGCCTTACTGTATACCTCAGGCTATCCTGGATGCCCCGCCCCCCAGTGTGCCCCGTTTCAGCCTCCTGAGCACTGGAATTGCAGGCATGTGCTGCCCGACCCCAGGGCATTAGGTGCTTCTCAGAGCGCATCCAAGTGAGGCGCAGTTTTAAGAAAAGCAGCTTTCAGTAGGGCATCCGATGTGCTCTGTGGCTCCTTTATGAAGACGGTCTGCACAGGGAGGTGAGGAGCACTGCGTTCTCCTGTGGGTGGGTGTGCAGGGTTAAAACCTCTCATCTACTCTCGCCTGACTTATTTGCGCCGCATTTTAAGAGTGGACGTTTGCTCTGCTGAGACATGATCTCCTGTCGCCCAGGCTGGGCTTCAACTTGATCATGGCTAAAGATGGCCTTGACTAGTGGCTGCCCTGGCTCCTCCTAAGTGCTAGGGTTAGAGGCATGCATTGAGCTTAGTATAAAGGTGGGTCGTGGTTGGGACCCCGTTCTTCTGCTCCGTCATAATTATTTTGAGACCGAGTGTGAGTGGAAGCTGACAGAAGGTTTTTTAGTTCATATTTTAGTGTTCTAAGTTGGTTTTTATCACCTATCCCAGATTTTTCTCTGATCGTTTTCCAAGCTACCTGTATCACTTGAACATAGAGAAAAAAGGTGTCTGGCTGTAACCGTAGTGACCTTGAACTGGGCGGGACAGTGGAGAGCTTCAGGGGGAGTTAGCTCAGCTTTCACACTTGACACGATTCTTCTTTCCTTAACCCCAAGGTCTGCTGAAGACAGAGCCAGTGGCCGAGGAGGGAGAGGATGCTGTTGCGATGCTCAGCGCCCCAGAGACCCTGTCGGAGGAGGAGCAAGATGAGCTGAGACGGGAGCTTGCTAAGGTGAGGGCCATTCTGTGTGGACCTTTGTGCTTTGCCTTGTGGGTTTCCGGGGCACTTGGTAAAAGTCTCAAGGTGAAAGAAGGCACCGTGAGCTTGTACAGCTTAAGGTCTCAGTGGGGCAGAGGAGAGAAAGAGTGATCCCAACAGGCTTTCAGGTGGCAGGATTGGTCGGGTGCAGGAGGAAGTGGAGAAGAGCTGCGCGGTCAGACCCCGGATGCACTTGCCCTCCAGCCTCTCACTCTTGTCTTGGCCTGTGTTATGGGTATAGCTTCCTTCTGTAAAATGTTTCATAGTGGATGGTGCAGTATCATTCAATATATTCAGCGACTTGCACATCCGAACCTTTTTTTTTCCCTTTTCTTCCATCCTGGGGAGCCCTCATACTCATTAAGGAGTCTTTAGCTTCCTTTTCTCAGGGGGCTTTCTTCTCTCTGACTGCCACCGTTTTCTGGATAGTCACATTACAGTATGGCTTCTCTGGGTCAGTGCACTCCGTATGGCACATTCAGGGCTCATTCCTGTTGTGTCATCTGCCAGTAACTCGTTCCCCGTTGGTGGCCACTAATGGCCCATTGTATATGTCTACCTTATTATATTGTATTTTTCCCATGTCCATTGATGGCCATTTATAGCCTTGACACCTGGGAAGAGTGAACCAGCAACATTTATGTCCAAATGATCCTTTTGAATTCAGTTGTTTTACATACATGCTCACAAGTAAATTTATTTTTACCATATAGTGAATTAATTTTTTTATATTTATCTATTTGTGTTGTGTGTATGTGTTAGTATATGTATGTGTGTATGTGTGCGCGTGTATGTGTGTGTTTGTGGGCACACGTACGGAGGTCAGAGGACAGTTTGGAGAGGTCACTTCCTTCCACCTAGTGGATTCCAGGGATAGCACTGCAGCTTGGTGAAAAGCCCCACGTTTACTTTTTTCCCCCCAACATAATACTTTTATTGATTCTTTGGGGGGATTTCATATCATACACCCCTATCACATTCACGTCCTTGTCCTTCCCTGTCCACCTAACCATCCCCTCCCCCACCCAGAAAAAAAAGTCCAATTTGTGTTCTTTATATACTCACTGGAGAATGTTCAAACTCTCTGGCCAGCTCCTTACATAGAGCTGAGTCTTTTCCCTCCCGCACCCGGGCCATGTATTGTGGTGGGTGATGCTTCTAAGAGTTCTCTGATATAGGCTGTTACTACTTTGGAGGACGTGGTTTGGTGTGGAGGTAGGTGGTAGGCGTTGTCACAGAAGTCTTTCATGTTGTCCCTCTGTCTCAACTGTGTATCTGTAGTCAATCACTATACAACCAAAGTAGCTTATTTATTCTTTGTGTTCTGCGGGAGTGCAGATTGTGAGCTTCCATGTGGTTTCTGGCGTTGACCGAGACCACAAACAGGGCTTCCGGTTGCGGTAGGGCCATGGACCCAGACAAGGCCCTCTGATGCAGCTGGGATCGTGGACAGCAACATGGCTTCAGGCCACAGCATAAACCAGGGACAATCTGCCTGGCCTTCGTGTGGCAACATGGGCTGCTGACATCACGGACCTAGATACGGCCCTCCGTGGCATCGGACTTGGTTGCTCTGAGCATCTTTTAGGCAGTTCAGTTGATTTGTATCTTCTAGGGAGCTGGGCTTGCGTGAACAACTTGCAGTAGTCTTCATTGCTTCTGTATGTTTTGGGAGGGAGAGACCTAGTAAATCTGGTCAGTTTCAGGGATTTCCTGAAGCTGTTTTGAGTCATTTATTTCCTATATTTAAGGAGCTTCCCTGCAAGAGGGACAGTTTGTCTCCCTTTAGAACATTCCGTTATTCGTCTCCCCTTTAACATCCTGTATTTTAAGAAGCTTCCCTCCAAGATGGAAGGTTTTAATCTAGGAGGAACCTGCTATTCGAATCTACCTTTTGTGATTACTTCTTTGACTTAACTGCCGTGTGCTTGATCATGTTTCTTCCCTATTGTGGTGTGGAACACTACTCAGCCCCCGCCCCCAACTCCCAGGGACAGGGTTTCTCTGTATAGCCTCGGCTATCCTGGGTTTGCTTTGTAGACTGGGCTGGCCTTGAACTTACAGAGATGCGCCTGCCACTTTTACAGGCATGTGCCACTGTACCTGGCTGGAGCAGTGCTTCATATAGCTGACTGCTGCGTCATCCTATGGCTGCAGTTTGCCCACTCATCCACTGATGGACCTTTAGGTCAGTTTCCCTTTGAAGCTGTCTGGCCAGGCCCCCTATGAGCACGTGTATATACTTTTGTCTGGGGATTTTGTGTTCTTCTATCAAGAGGCATTGTTAGAATTTACCATAGCTGTGTGTTTACACTGAATCCATATGTGAGGGGTCATTTCTCCAAGTCCTTGCAGCTGGCTGATGCTTACTTTTATAGCATTTCTAAAGTGAGGGTGGGGTAGCGTTTTCACTGACATTTCTTCAATTACTAGAAGATGATGCTGATGCCCCCTTTTATCTCTTGTCATGTTTATATTTTCTCATGAGCATTGTCTTATTCCTTTGCACATTTAAAAATTCAATCATTCAAAAAAATTCAATCATTTGCCTTTTTATGTCTGAGTTGTAAGTTTCCTCATGTGTTTTGGATGCTACAGATATATTTAATATTTATTTATTATATGTATACAGTGCTCTGCCTGCATGTACACCTGCAGGCCAAAAAAGGGTGTCATATCACTTTATAGATGGTTGTGAGCCACCATGTGATTGCTGGGAGTTGAACTCAGGACCTCTGGAAGAGCAGTCCGTGCTCTTAACCACTGAGTCATCTCTCCAGCCCCCTATATTTAATGTAGACTTTGAAGATATTTCCTCTATTCTGTTGGTTTCTTTTGATCTCCTGATAATGAGCTCTGAAGCACAGCATTTTTTACATTTTTGGAGGTTAGGTGGGGTTGAGATAGGGTCTCCTGTAGCCCAGGCTGTCGTGTATTCATAGTTAGGGCTGACCTCAAACTCCTCACACTGCTGCCACCAGCTATCATGTGGGCCTCTGTACTGTTCATTTTTAATTTTGATAAGCTCTGCTCCCCTGACCCTAACCCCACAGCTTCTCGGCTGCTCGCACTGTATGTGCTGCATTAAAAAAAAAAAAGTGTGCCTCAGGGTTTGAAGATCTGACTCCATGCTTGGCTCTCAGGATCAAACAGGTTAGCTTCCTGTCCCATGGGAGTGGTGTGTGTGTGTGTGTGTGTGTGTGTGTGTGTGTGTGTGTGTGTGTCTGTGTGTGTGTGTACTGAGTTAAGGGCGTCCCTTTATCCTTTTGCATATGGAAACCAGTTACCCATGTCATATTTGTTAGGGCAAAAATCCCTCTTTGTTCTTCACCAAGTTCTGTTGACGCATTTGTCAAAAGCAGTTTACTACCGTCCCATTGGCATCTGTGTTTTTCTTCTTTTGTTTTCCTAGACATGGTTTCTCTGTGTAGCCTTGCTTTGTAGACCAGGCTGGCCTCAAGTGCACAAAGACCCACCTGCCTCTGCCTCCCAAGTGCTGGGATCAAAGGGGTACACCACGACCCCCACCACCTCTCCCGTATACTCTTCAGGTCAGTCTCCCCTTCCTTTGCCCACTCTATTGATAAGAGAGATTATAGTTGCCGGGTGTGCTGTAGTAGCATACCCTAGCCAACAAGAGCATGAGGCCTGAGTCACTGTGTGTGCCTTATTGGGAAAGATCGAGGCGACCAGTCTTGCCATGAAGCCTTGGGGTTGGAGGCAGAGAGGTATTTGCTGTTGGTGCTATGTGAAAACCAGGATGAGGCTCTGACTTCCCACCATTGTTACTGACTCTGGGTGAATCATACCACTCACTGATTTTGGATCATATTCATTCTTTTTCTGTCACCTTTTTTTTTTTCTTGTAGTCCATCTTGTCACTATATAGCTGAACAATCCAAACAATCATGTTTAATATTTGAGCACAGAGGGTTGTGTATTTATTTTGTACTCATTGGTCCATTAATGTCATCTCAGTACGGTGCTCAGTGCTGGTACAGTTCTCCCTGTCTGTCTGTCTGTCTCTCTCCCTCTCCCTTCCCCCTCCTTCCTTCCCTCCGTATCTCCCCCTCCCTCATTAAGTTCTATTTATTCTTCTCTCATTTGTTGAGCAGCATATTGCCTCAATGTTTAGTAGATGTACTTTCTGGTTGGAACTGACCCAGTAAAGCTGTTTGTTGTTTTCCTAAACCCTCTTGGCTTTGGGATCACCCGCCTGTGCTGCCGGTGAGCAATGGTTGAGGATGCCGCTGTTTGCACAAGAGTCTTCATGGGTAGACCTCTGGAACCCCACTTTCAGTTTTCTGTCTCTACCTGGTGTGAGCCTCACACTGTGACACCACCCTTTTCCATCCTTCCGGTGTAGCCGGTGTAGCCTTCTCTTCTACTTTGCGCTTTTGGCTTCTACCATATCTCACTATCTCGCTTATACTCAGATGCTTCTGGCTCCAGATCTTTTCAGCTTCTCCCATCATTACCTCATCCCTTCAAACAGGCTCCTGGAAGAGAGACTCTGAAAAGTCTAGCCCCTCTTTCATATTGGTGCATCATTGCACTCAGCCATGGGATGGGCAGCTGTTCTAGGTTTGGGGTCTCACGTAGAGCAGGGCTCTCAGTGGCCACTGCTTAATTCATTACGTCTATGGTTTTGGCAGATCCCCTGTGAAGTCTTCTGAAATATGTAAGAGGATTGGCTGTGTGGGTTTTGGTGGGTGTGGAGGGTTACTTGATGTAGAACATAGCAGCAGCTTTTAGAGGCAGCCGAACCGAAGTATCTGGTAGGAAAGAGGCCAGCACAGTGGGGTTAGAATGGCTTGAGGATTACCTGTGTAAAGGGAGAAGCCACACGGCTTCTAAGATAAGAGTAGGACAGCTGACAGCAGAGAGAGTAGCCTTGCTGGAGAAAGCAGTGTGACCCTGCTCATTACCAAACAGTATTGTATATGAAGACAGGTAAATTAATAAGAACAATAAGTGTAGCCATGTGTGGTGGTACACACCTTTAAAGCTAGCCTGTGGGAGGCAGAAGCAGATGAATCTCTGAATTTGAGGCCAATCTGGTCTAACTACAGAGTTCCAGCCAGCCAAAGACACACAGTGAGACTCTTGTCTCAGATGAACAAACAAACAAATGCACACACCTTCCCCGGTGGTGATGATCGCATCGGAGCTTAGCTTGCTTTGATGTCCTTAACAGGTGGCAAAGCTATTGATGCATGCTCTCCTCAACCCTGTCCCTTGTAGGTGGAAGAAGAAATCCAGACTCTGTCTCAGGTGTTGGCAGCAAAAGAGAAGCATCTCGCCGAGATCAAGCGGAAACTTGGCATCACCTCACTCCAGGAATTCAAGCAGAATATCGCCAAAGGGTGGCAGGACGTGACGGCGACCTCTGCGTATGTTCCCTCAATGGCACATGTTTCTAGACCATGTGAAGGGCACATTTGTTCTATGGGGAGAGGAGGGCAGGGGAGTGAGGTTGTTTCCACAGCTTCCCTTTGGCCCACACAGCCTTTTCTGTCCAGTTCTTCAGAGTGCCTGACTCTTTTCTAATTTCGGTTTCCCAGAACATTCTAAGAAATAGAATCTCATGTACAGGTTGAGAGAACCATATTCAGCTTCTAAAAAGGTTGGGTAGTGGTCCTCCCTTCCTGTGTTTTTTTTTTTCTTCTTCTTCTTCTTCTTCTTCTTCTTCTTCTTCTTCTTCTTCTTCTTCTTCTTTTCTCTCTCTCTCTCTCTCTCTCTCTCTCTCTCTCTCTCTCTCTCAGTCAGAAAATATCAATTGGAAATTTCTAGACATAAAATTCACAAGTTTGAAATTCCATGCTATCACATGACTAAGTCTCTTTCTATCTTGTTTTGTACAGCTCGGGATGCGATTCATCCCTTTTCCCAGTGTATCCATGCTGTATATACCACCCATCTTAGTCAGGGTTTCTATTGCTGTGGAGAGACTGTGGCATCTCTCATAAAGGAAAGCGTTGAATTGTGGCTGCCTTACAGTTCAGAGGTTTAGTCCATCGTCATCCTGGCGGGAAGCATGGCAGCGCACAGGCAGACACGGTGCTGGACAGGGAGCTGAGAGCTCTGCATCGTGTTCTGCAGGAAGCAGAAGTGAAAATGACACTGGGCCTAGATTGAGCATCTGAGACTCCACAGTGACACATTTCCTCCAAACATGGCCAAACCTACTCCAACAAGGCCACACCTCCTAATAATGGCACTCCCTATGGACCAAGCATGCAAATATATGAGTCTATTCGAGGGCCATTCCTATTCACACCAGCACACCGCCCACACTTAGTTACATAGTGGTCACGTAAGAGAAGACATGGTGTGATCCGGTTCCGTGTGAGCTGCGCTTGTTGGCTTGTTTATCATAGCACATGATGACATGAGCTTAGGGAGGGTTATTCGTTTTTCCAAAATGCTGACAGTGTTATTTAGTTCTCAGAATAGTCCAACAGATGAGGTAATGAGATAATGCCAAAGTAGGAATAGGCTCAGAGAAGTGAGATTTGGAGGTTACAAGTCTCTCCAAGTGGCAGAATCAGAATTTGAACTCGGATCTGGCCATACGTGGAGGTGGTCATTTTTTACTTTGCTCTCTAATAGCCTAAGATTCTTGCATCACAGTGTCTCATATATGTTAATAGCAGAGGGCGGTCCCTGAGTTTGCCAGTTTGTGGTCACAATGGCTATGATACAGTGTTATCACTGAGAGTTGGCAAAATTGGGAGCCACTAACAACAGTAGCAGTGAGGCCATCTCTTCCCCTCTCAACAGTACTTGAGGGGACCCTGACCACCTCTTCTTCCTCCTCCCTCTGCTGGGAATTGAACCTGTGACCTTGCTCATCTAGGCAATATTCTAGCACTGAGCTCCACCCCTAGTGTCAAGTATTCACTCTTGTTTCATCCGCCCCCTCCACGCCCCATATTAGTTGGCAGAGGAAAACATACAAGGAACTAATCTTTGAGTATACTAACCACAAACTATGTTTGTTCCTGGTATTTGATCTTGATGTAGTAAGAAACAAAACAAAACAAAAATCCCCAAAACTCAAAACAAAACAAAAACCCCAGCAATGCCTCAGCATTAGTTTCTGTAGTGGAGAAGTTTGACCCTTTGGATAGATTCCATGACCTGTTCGGTTGATAGCTATAAGGGAGAGTGATCATTTCTGGTTCTATGTTACAGAAATATTGTTGGTATCGTGTATATACACTGATTTTTTTTTTTTCTTCCCGGGACATGGTTTCTCTGTGTATCCTTGGCTATCCTGGACTCTGTAGATCAGGCTGGCCTGGAACTCACAGAGATCCTCCTGCCTCTGTTCCCGAGTACTAGGACTACAGGCATGCGCCACCGCTGCCTGGCTTGTATATACATTGGAAGTCAAGCAAGTTCTTATGTGGTAGCTCCAGCAAACTAAAAACAAAACAAAACAAAAACAAAAACCAAAAAAACCAAAAACAAAAAACCTCATGAAATGCATTTGGATGCTACAGTCTACGTGATTTACCCTTTTGCTTCTGAGCACTTTCTGTGAGGTAGCTGGGTAAAAGGCACCTGAGGAATTTGATTTTCCTTTTGCTTTGTTTGGCAGATGTAGAGAAGAGTGAGGTTTCAAACTTTGGCTCATTTTCACTTGTTTCATGGTATTAGCCATTTGACCCTAGAACACAACTCTCCTCTAAAGGGAAACAGTGGTAGTTTATTCTTGAGCCATGTGTGAGCAACTGTGGCCTGGTAACGGAGATTCCAGTTACTCCGGAAGATGTGTTCTTACTATAGAAGTGATTAAATAAGATTTCATTGGTCCCAGCATAAGGATGTCCAGGCATTGACTGAGACTGCTGGGGAGCCCACAGGTGGGTGGGGTACAGCAAGATGGAGGAGACTCTCCTGTGCCATTCAGATGCCCTCAAGTAATAGTCTTAGCTTTTGGGTTGTTAGAAGCTCACGATCTGCTGTGAATATCTTTTTAAGGTTCTGATAGCCATAGGATTTTAAACACAGGAGCCTTGCTTTCAACGAGACTAAAAATATTGCAAGATAATTTGGCCCCAGCCTTCAGCTTTTTCTGTCCACTGTCACAGAGGTCAGTCATTTTTGCCTTACAGAATCTTGGTCTGTGTGTGTTTGCGCAAGTGTTGGAGGTAAGAGGACCACTTCAGTGTTACTTCTCAGGTGCCAGGCATCTGGGTTTTTGTTTGTTTTGCTTTTTATTTTTTTATTTTTAAGGCAGAGTCTCTCACTAGCCTAGAACTCTTCAAGTAGGCTAGACTGGGTAGCCAGTGAACCCCAGGGACCCCTTTGTTTGTTTGCCTCTCCAACACTGGACTACAGGCCAGAGCTACCTGCCCAGCTGTTTTTTTTACATGGATTTTTGGGGCTCAGACTTGGGTCCTTGGGCTTAGAATGCAAGCGCTAAGACTGAGTACCTGGCCAGGCCTTGGCAGGTCATTGTAGGTACAGCTTTCCTTTTTTGGGAGGGAAGGGGCATTTGAATTTGACAGCCCCACCCTGCGCCTCACCTCATAGAGAACATTAGACGTTTCAAAACTGTTCCGTTCTTGAGTTCTTCAACAGGTGATGGCCACTGTACTGGAGAGAATGGGTAGAAAAGCCTTGCTGACATTTCTCCCCTGTTCACTCATTCTTGACTGTAGATACAAGAAGACATCTGAAACCCTAACCCAAGCTGGACAGAAGGCTTCCGCTGCGTTTTCGTCTGTTGGCTCAGTCATCACCAAGAAGCTGGAAGATGTAAAGTACGTATGTGGCTCCTTCTTGCTCACTGAATCGTAACGGCAAACTGAACGGCTACACCGATTGCTGTTGGTCCCTGCCTTAGGTTGTGGGTACTCTGTCCTTCAAACCAAGTCCTGAAATGCTTGCCTGAATTCTTCTAGGCCTAGTATTCTAACCTCCAAAATGAGCATCCTTTGAATCCCTTTAAGGGCTGCTGAAAAATTCTGGTTGCAAACTTGTGCGTCTCGGTGCTTCCCGATCCCGCAGCGTGAGTAAGTCTGTGGCGTTTGCAATCGTGTGAGTGTGGGCAGAGCCGGGTACCTTTCTGAGCATGAGTACCAAAAGAGCACTGCAGTGCACGCTGGGCCTTTACTGTCTGCGTGTGGCATTTGTATGTCATGGTGTGTGTGGTTTCAAGGTGCTTACTCGTGCCCTGGTCTGTCCTAACCCATAAGCTTTACCCGTGTCCATGCTCTGGGCCAGGTGTTGACTTTGAGTTTCTTTTTTGAGATTAGTTTGCAGAATTTTTCTTGTCATTTTGGTAGGGCCACTTGCTGGTGTGTTTGCGCTTCCATCTACCCCCATGATTAGGTTCTTGCCCACCATGGTCATCCCTGCTCACGGTGGCTCTGCTTCCGCTGGTGTGCACACCTTGTTTGTCTTTCTCTCGGCCTAGATTGCATGACTCTGTATGTTTTATTCGTGGGGGAAAATAGGTTTTACAACCAGAATTTTGTAAGTTGAATTGATTTGGTTCGATCAGTATATTATACTTGTGTTTTAAAATCCATTTCCTCACCCATTAGTATGGAAAGGATAGATTTCCTGAACCTTTGGGTGATTTGAGTGTGCAGCACCTGCTGGGTGCTCTCACCTCTTTTAATGTCGGCGGAATCTGTAGTGTCCTAGGGGCCGTGTAAAACATGTACTAATAAATGGGTTATTTTACTGTGATTCGTTAGAACTTCCTTTCTGTTTCTGTTTTAATGCTTCCTCTGGCTTCTTACAGATTGCAAGCTTTTTCACATTCCTTTAGGTAAGGAGAGTTTGAGCCCTGCTGCCGCCTAGCAGTGTGTGAGCCGAGTGTGTGAGCGCAGATGTTGCTGTCGTGGTGGTGGATGCTCCTGTGTGCCCACTGTGTGATTCCGCTGCATCCGCAGTAGCTGCTTCTTGGGTGTGTTTCCAATCCCAAGGGAGGTCTTCTTGTATGCCATGTGCAACACTGTGGCTCCAGGGAGATGGAATATTTGAAGTTTCAATTATTATTGTTTTTTTTTTTTTTAACATGGCATTCAGAATCCCTCCTTTTTAGTGTCTGGCTGTTTTGTTTTGATGCTTTTGTGAGGACATTGGGATGTCTCCTTCATGTGGGTCCTCTTGTGTAATTATAATAGACTACATTTATACTGTCCCATGGTGTTAACTCTTCCATCTTATAAAGGTTACAGTACCATGTGTTGGGAGATCTTACTATGTATTTGTCAATATTTGGTTTACTGGCATACTTTACTGTTTTGTTATTTTTCAACTAACTGTTCTTTAAGTGTACCGGGTAGTTTTATGGTTTGTCTCAGGAAAGAGGTCCCTGTGATGCTGAGGCAAATGCTCCTCTCCTGTTGCAGAGTCTGATTATATATGTAGATACTACAGGAGGCAAGTGGAGATCCTTAAAGAGTAAGCAGGGTGGGCATCTGGGTCTCCATCTCTCTCCTGAGTGCTGTACATTATCATCTTAAGGAGTCCTTGTGGCCTGTTAGCTGTACTGTTTGTTTGTTTTTTCCTTCCTGTCTCACTTTTCTGGTTAACTTAAGAAAAAAAAAAATCTAACTTTTTATTGATTCCCAATCTCATTCATCTCTCTCCTTCAGCCTTGCACCCCTCCCCAACCCCCCAAGCAAAACAAAACAGATGGCACTGTGAAAGCTGTGGTGCATCATGGTATGTCCCACAGCACACCCTTTTGTCCACATGTCTTTACTTGCAAACGTCCACTGCTGTGAGTCACTGGTCGGTCCAGGCCTCTGCTCCACCGTCATTACTGGGTCCTCACCTGGACTCCTCTTGGCTATCCTGTTGTGTCCCTGTGTCATGGAGATCCTGTAGCTTTGGATCTCCAGACTGGCCCTTTATGTACTCCGGAAGTCCATAGATGGGGTGGATAATAGGGTGGGACAGCTCAAAGTCTTGGATCTGGGCCTGGGTGGTAACTGAGTTGGTCAGCCTGCCAGCTCTTTGTAGCCTGTGCTGCCAGACCAGCTCACTAGCGGTTTTGCTTTTTGTGTTTTGTTTTGTTTTTTCCAGGAGGTGGGGAGGGAGGCCCATCCTCCTGCTTTCATGACCTCAGGGTCACCTCTGTTGTGCTGCCCAGTACGGTCTAAAGCCCCTCTCTTCCAAGTGGGCAAGGGGTGGCCCAAGCTGTTCTCAGCCCTTGAACCTCAACATGGTCTCAGGTTGCAGGCTAGACCAGGGACCCCCGAATGGCCTTTGGTGGTAACACGGGCCACAGACACAGACCCCAGCTGCAGCAGGGCCATGGATCCAGACATGGTCCTCAGAGACGGAGCTTCACCATGGCCTTAGGTGACAGTGTAGGCTACTCACATCAGACTGCTCCTCACCACCCTCTCGTCTCTGGCTTCTCTTTCTTTTCTATCTCTCCACTATGTACTTTCTTGTCATATGGAGGAGCATGGGCCTCTGGTTGTTTTTGTTTTTGTTTTTGGTCTTTTGAGACAGGGTTTCTCTGTGTAGCCTTGGCTGGGCTGGATCAGGCTGGCCTCAAATTTATAGCGATCCACCTGCCTCTGCCTCCCAAGTGCTGGAATTAAAGGTGTGTGCCACCACCGCCCGGCCAATTTTTAAAATCAGATGACAAAGTGACGAGTTCCATTATGACATCTGCACACATATATGTCATTATACCTTTTCTTATTCACCACTGCTTTCCCTACTGCTCTCTCCTTTCCCCTTCTTGCTGGTCTCTTTCTACCATGCAAATGGTCCTCTATTCTTTCATGTTACACGAATTCCATTATCTGTTTTTTTCTTTTTTGCCCCCTCTTTTAATATCTCTTTCTTTCCATGGTCTCCCTTCTACTCCCTCCCTTTCTCTTGAATAAGACAATAGATGGATACAGCTCTCGTCCTGAAAAGTGGAGTGAACCACAGAGATGCACAGACTCTCACTGTTGAGCTATTTAGGGCTAAGATCATGAGTTCAAAAGAAATCAAGTAATCAATGGTAGGACGTGACTGTTGGAGGCAAACGAATAAGCATTTAGTCACATAAACTGTAAGTCACACAGCACAAGAGTGCCTGCGGCGGCCAGATTCAAAGACTGTGACCATAAAAGACACAGATTTTGTTAGATACCTTGAGTGATGTGGGGGAGGAGCCAGGGCCTTGGGATGCTTTAAGCATAAAAGAGCAAGTACTTGATCTTCGGCCAGGGTCAGGTGTACAGATAACAGCACACTTCCCCTTACAGACCATTCTTTCCCCACACTGTTAGCAAGATGAAAGCACATGTGTGTGGTTCAATGTGCACCAGCTTAATAGATCAGACTCTTGCTGCTCTAAATAGTTTTAAGTTACGTTATTTCAGTTAGAAACGTGGTCGATTATGCTACACTGTTTTTAAATTAGTAAGTTTTGTTCTTTGACAGTTTCTCACACACACACACACACACACACACACACACACACACACACACACACACACACTACATCCCCAAACCATTTGTACTTCACTCCCACCCTGCCAGCCTGACTTCCTCCTTACAGATAGATGCCTTTCAATATTCAGTAACTTTTGTTTTGTTTGGTGCCCTGCTGAATTTAACTAGGGCCATCTGTGTGACCTTGGGTTGGGAACTAACCATCCCAGTATTGTGTGACTCACCAGTGTGTATATATTAACTGATATCAGGCCTCCCCATCTCCCTGAATGTGTTAGTTGTCAATAGTTCAGCAGTGGATGCCCACGAGCCCCTGCCCCTCCGTAGACTGTTAGCAAGGTGAAGAGCCAGAACCAACAGGCATGGCTCCTGTGATGAATGATTGCTGCCGCTGTGTCAGGCTTACAAGATGCCACTTGGTAGTCTTCGTCTTACCTTCCAGCACTTACATTCTTTCTGTCCCCTTTCCACAGTGTTTCTTAAGCTTTAAGGGGGTGGAGTAAATATTGTCTTGTTTTTACTTACAAATAAGTAGTGTAGAAATGAAGAATATGTAGAAATGAAGTCTTCTGATGAAAACGTGGAAACAAGAAAAAAAGGTTCTCTTTTTAATTTTGTAATTCTTAAAAACCAGCAATCACGCAAGCCATTTAACCTGGTTTCATGTTTTCAGATATATGAGGAAAACCCACATCTTTGAGATCCTGAGGGTCCCAGGGCTGTTTCCCAGTGCTGGCAGCATGAGCCCTTCTGCAGGGTTGGGTGAGAGCAGAGAGGATGGACACCAGAGGCCCGTTTGGCAGTTCCTCTGAGAAGGATGGTTAAGCCTATTAGCTGTTTGTCCTCCTGAGTCGCTCTTGGGTGGCAAACTCACACTACTGATTCGTGGCAGTGTAATTTGGGATATAAAAGAGAAGTGCCCTGCTTGTGCTAACTCACTTAAAAAAAAAAACTACGTGGTCAGTTAGTGAGCTAACATTTGAGATTTAGATATTTGTAATAATTTTGGCCAGGTTAGGGGAGGACAGATGGCAGAGGAAAAAGAAAGGAGAGAGGAAGAGAGAGGAGGGGTGGGGTGCGGAGAACGTTTGAGAATAGCTGCTTTTGAGGCTGAGAGCTCCTCCAGGCTGGGATCCTGGTGGGACCAGGTAATGAAAACTGACCCATAATGCCCTTGGGGATAATCATTGACCACCCCTAAAAGTAGTGTGTACATTCCCACCTTTTGGCTTTTTGCTGTTTTCTATGTATACAGGCGACGCATTGAGTCATGCTTATAATGTGAGAAATCCTTTCCAAGCACCTTCTTGTTTTAACCATTGCTACCTTTAAACACAAGTTAAACACAAGTGATGGTCTTACAGCATCCTGGAATGATTCGGTGGCCTCATTGTTTCATTTCTTACGCATTTAAGAAGAGATGCTAATTTATTTTATGTTTATGTCACAAGGCATCTGCCTTTCAACTGAGTATTTATGTATACATCTCAACAGTTCTAATTTGTTTTGGGGTTTATTAAGATCATTCTAGACAATTCCTTTTTGCTGAAAGTTCTGCCCTTCGTGGGAAAAGAGATAATCTTTCCAAAGCCTCTGTGAAAGAGTGTCTTTTGATTAGGAACTGAATCACTGTAATGCTTTCTCTACTTTTCCCATTCCCAGTTTTAGTTGGCTAAAGTGTTCATTCATTCTTATGTATTTGCTAAATGTTTACTGTGTGCCAGATTGTGCTGTAGACTGTAGGGCTGGAGCTAAGAACTGCTGATACTGTACACTTTTAAGAGAGATAGTTTACTATGGAAGTGGCGTTGATTTCTGTTTAATGTAATACTAATGGCTAATAATGGTTATATGCTGGATAAGATGAGACTGAGCCCTTT
Organism: Acomys percivali; assembly: GCA_907169655.1. Lineage (NCBI taxonomy): Eukaryota > Metazoa > Chordata > Mammalia > Rodentia > Muridae > Acomys > Acomys percivali. The sequence goes on along the minus strand of OU015743.1, from coordinate 89,998,165 downwards.
CAAAGTAGGGTGGTTATTGCTTTGATAATACAGTGGGGAGGACACTTAGCTAGAGGAAAACCAAATGGCTTCAGGGTTGTAAAGCCAGTGTAAGTGGCTGACAGTTAGGATTTGAACCCAGTACCCCTGGTCCCAGAGCTGACACCTTCCCCAGAGCAACGAGGTTAGGAGTGACCCCTGCTCCCTGGGCATTGCTTTTGGATTGCTCACGTGAGAAGAGATTACGAGAGCGATGACGTGGGGCTGCTTTTACAGCACGCCGGCCCTGTGGCAGGCATTCTCACATGCTAGCCGGCGCTCTTTCTCTGCATAATCCTTTCTTTTCTCCCTTGCTCTGTGTTCTTAGAGATGGAAAGCTCAGAAAACAGTGTCAGAAACTAGAAAAAAAAAACCAGTCCGGCTTTAAGAGAATGAGTTACACAAAGTCAGAGCGAGCCTGAGATCGAAACTGTGCAGCGAGGACTAGCCTGCTTGTGCAGTTTGCCCTCCTGTTGTGTTTGGAGATGCCTAGCTGTGTACCCTGATTTGAGCGTTACATATCAAGCTGGGCGAATTTTAGCAGAGTTTGCTTTGTAGATGGGATGTCTCCCCACAGCCCCTCTGTTAAGCGCTGACTCTGGCTTTCTGCTGTAGAAGGTTCCATAGTGGGTTCATCAGCTTTGGATGAAGTTGGAAGTGGTACATCAGGTGAAGAGGCTTTATGTAGAGGAGCCAGAAATGAAAGAACAGTCCCCCCACCCCCGTGTGCACTCACCCCTGCCCCCATGCTTAGCGCAGCCTAACTACCCACCAAGTGAGATTTCATGTGCAAGGGCCTTAGATAATGGCATGGCGCTGGGATTGGTGTAAAAGCCTTGTTTTTCCCACTAAAAAGGTTGCAGAGACCTTGTCTTCAAAGCTTTCTCTACCAATTGACCGTTGTCTGTTTTAAATATATTTTTTAATTTTGAAGTTTAGCTACAGAAAAATACTCAAAGTCAGCCCAATGATTTTTTTTTTTTAATTTAACAAAAATAAGCCTTATTATGGGCAGGTCCTCGCCTTGGCTCCTGTATTGTCTCGGGTGTACTTAATGTGTCCTACTGGGAGAACCTACCTGGCTGCTGGTAGGAAAATAAAAACTTTTAATGTGAGTGTAGAAATAGTAACTAGATTGGTCTGTGAGCTTTAAGAACTTTAACTTTAGCCACGCATTTCCTCCTTTGGTTAATATTATCAAGCTATGTGCGAATCTCATGAATGTTTAGCGTATTTGGCCACTACTCACCCTCTTCGGCCAGAAGCCAGCAGCCAGAACGTGGTAGCGTCTCCTGATGTGAGTGTTCTGGTGAAGAATGTTTTTGTTGAGGAACAGAAAATAACGTGCCGTAGCTCAGTGCAAAAAGGGGATGCTTTGCACAAATACAAAACTATTTTGTAAAGCAAGGAGCGGGGAGACACAAGCCCAGCCCCACTCAAACCGGGGCGACTACTGGAAAACCGTGGAAATTGAGGTAATGCCGAAAGCTATGAGTCTGCCCCCTCCTACCCTGTTCTGTACCTGCATGGCCAATTCCCCCTCCTTCCTAACCCTGCTGTGCTTGCATGTATCCTTTCTTGGGAAACAGGCTTCCTCGCAGTTCTTACAGCTTTTCTATAGTCTGACAGTTCCTCCACGGCCTCTAAGGTAGTGCGGCTTTCCAGCTCTGAGTTCCCACCTGTCGGGGTCGATTTCAGGATAACACTCCTGCATCCCATACAAATGCATGTACACTCTGCAGATCACCAGGAGGTTCGAAGTGATGGGTTGGTGCTCCACTGATTTATCATAAGAGTTAGGGTCAAAGGTGTTTTGTGGGTATGTGGCTCTTCGGGGCTCCTTTTGAAGATGGGCTCGAGGCAATCCATGTGATGATTCAAATTCAATTCGGTTGTTAAGAATTTAGAAGGATTTTCTTAAGTAATCTATGCTCTCCAATTTTGGGACCAGTCCACTTCAAAAGATCAAACAGAAGAACTGCTAACTTCCCCCTCCTATGTAGTTCACACCCAAGATGCAGCCACAGCACACGCCTCCTCTGTCCGCTGGGGACTTCGCTGGGTGACGTAAGAGAGCACAACCCAGTAGTGTCTGGATTCTCTGTTAGAGTTTTCATAGTCTGCTGCACATCAAGATCATACAGCATATAATTACATAGTAATATCAAGCTAGACTTGATACCGCGGCGCTACCTATAACAGCAGTCTTTGAAGACAGTAATACACGCACAAACATTTATAAATATCGAGGAGTAATACTTAAACTGTTTGCTTTATCCAAAAGAAAGATAACTTACCAAAACCCAGGCTAGTGACCAAAATATTACATGTAAAATAACAGTATGAGAGAGAAAAAATTTTTTTTTTGCTGTTGTTTTTGAGACAGGGTTTTTCTGTGTAGCCTTGGCTGTCCTGGGACTCACTCTGTAGACCAGGCTGGCCTTGGAACTCACAGCGATCCACCTGCCTCTGCCTCCCAGAGTGCTGGGATTTTTTTTTTTTTTTTTTTAAAGAAGCCCAAGAATGATATTTTCAGCTGGTGAACTGGCATCTAAGGAAAGTCCAGGAAGAACAGACCTTGCCAGTCAGCGAGATGTACTGTTGTAGGGTAGAAGTCAGACCCCAGAATATGGAGAGATGAATAGTGCTTCATCTTCTAGGAAGCCTTGAGATCAAGTCTTAAGTGTCTCTTACTGAAGAGGAAATACTGTTACTGCTAAGGCGTGCTATGAGATTTAAAATACCTTAGAGTCATCAAATGCATGGTAAGTTTAGAAACTGGTTTGTTCCAGCCTAGAAATAAATATTTAGAGGAAGATGGCTGCTGTGTTTCTTTAGGAGTTGTATATGTGTGTGTATGTATGTGTACGCGCTCGCACACTTCACTTTTTTGAGGGGAGATGATGAATCAGGACTCCTAAAGACCCACGCTCCAGTCTCAGTTTTCTGCTACCTTGGGACATAATTTCTCTTCTGAGCCTTGATGCCTTGTAGAGCCAAGAAAAGCATTTTATGGCTTTCACAATGTGAGGGAAGACGTACTTGTCTCATTCACTCTAATGATGATTTGGTTGAAACTGGCCTACGAGTGGCTCAAACAGTAAATTCTTTTGGAATAACTTTGATATCTCTCTCATGCACACCTCAAAGAAGCAGATCATCGTTCACAGGGCCGAGAGTGAGCTGTCAGAAAGCCTTACTTTATCAGGAAGTGTGGCCAGCTTCTGCTATTGAGTCACTAACCTGTCTCTGTCTCTCTTTAATGCTGCCTCTCAGTATCCGCTCCATTCAGCACTCGATTAGCATGCCTGCCATGAGGTAAAGTATATCTTTATGAGATGCTCCCTGCCCTTTGTTAGGATGTTTAACCCAAGCCATTGAGGAGGGAACTAGAACTCTACCTCTAAGAAGACGCACATTTAACACTTAGAGTTTATAGCTACTTTTCTTACAGTGTTGGGATACATCTATGAGGTCCAAAATGGGAGATTCTGTTATTTACTTATTTTTTTAAAGAATTATTATTTCAATTTTATTTTATTAAATCTTTATCTGAAAGCAGTTGAATAATGGGAAATTACATGCCAGTGTAACATGAAGCTTTTCTGGGGTTCAGGGTTATTTTGTCCCTTTTCTGTCTGTGTTAGCTTTGGTTGTGAATCCCCCCTCCTGCCCCCCCAGCCCCCTCCCCCTTGCCCCGTCCCCCCACCCCCCTCCCCCTGCCCCCTCCCCCACCCCCCTCTCCCCACACCAACACACTTCCACCCTCCCATTCTGCTTCCCTCATTGAAGTGTGGCCTTTGGAGCCAGCCTTCCTCAGTGGGCACTTGTAATTGGTCTTAACAACCCGTGTAGGGAGGCAGAGGCTCCTAACAACATAAACCCTTGCCTTGGACTTGAGTCTAGGGAACCATCTAGAAAAGGTGATTATATTGCTGCACAGTGGACCCACCCCCTAGAGTTTCTGATCTTAGAGCAGGTGTGGGGCCTGAGAATTCATTTTCCTAGTATGTCCTTGAGAGCTGCTGCTGCTGCAGCTGGCCTGGGCTTAGGGGGAATAGGGTTGAGCACAGTGTGCCCACAACCATTGGCATTGTCCCCTTCTGTTCCCCCTTTTTACCTTTGTAACAGAGTGGGTACTTAAGGCCCTATGGATAGGAACCTATGGGTGACAGAGAAAAGCCCG
>OU015743.1:89973164-89993951 GCA_907169655.1 Acomys percivali | reverse complement strand
CATATGGAGATCCCACCGTGCAGGACAAGATGCTAAACTAGAATTCTAAAGCATAGTGCCTGAGTTCAGGGGACCCCACGGTGGCATCTCCTTTCCTTCTGATGAGATGTTAGGGAAGTGACAGAGCTGGTGTGGCCTGGTGTCTTCCTTGTCTGCATGTGTCTGTATCACAGTGTCACTTGTATCTCAGAGTGGCTGTCTTCATGAACAAGCTTGTAGACATACACATAGTAAGTGTATGTGCTGATACCGGTGTACATATATGCACATAAACATGTGTTCTTTTGCTAATCATGAATAACAGCAAAGAGAAATGTAGCCAGCCAATGATGCTTTAGAGACTTTTGACTTTTTTCATAGTGGTTATAATGTAACTTTTTTTTTCTTCTGTCTTAATAGAAACTCACCAACTTTCAAGTCATTTGAAGAAAAAGTTGAAAACTTAAAGGCAAGTAAAGGGGTGAACTACTTTTATGACATACTGTTTGATGCCTTAAATCTCTTTGTTGTGTATAAGTCACATAAAGCTTTAGAGTACTTTAAGATGTATAATCTGTGTTTCACTAATGGACATTACATGGTTTTTGTATGGTGTGTGTGTGTGTGTGTGTGTGTGTGTGTGTGTGTGCTTTTGAGCATGTGTTGTGACATGATGCTCAGGGAATGGATAACATAAAACAGTTCTTCCGATATTTGCTTTATTTGAGATATTCTTATTATTAAACAAAATTTGTTCTAACCTTTTTTTGTTTAGAAAGCACAAAATATTAAGAAGTTGGTTCTTCATCTGTTATGTTTTAGAAACCCACCCAAACATTTTCCTTTGTTATTGATTATTGTGCTTCCATGTTGTATTTGATGCCTGTTTATATATGCCTTATAAAGGATATTGTGTCTTTAATTGTTGGATATTCTGTTAATTCTGTTATTATATTCATTGATGTCATTAAGTAGTAATTGTCATCATCTTTTATTATTATTATTATTATTATTATTATTATTAGGTTTTGTTTTGTTTTGGTTTTGGTTTTTTGAGACAAGGTTTCTCAGTGTAGCCTTAGCTGTCCTGGAACTCATGTAGACCAGGCTGGCCTCGAACTCAGAACTCAGAGATCCACCTGCCTTTGCTTCCCAAGTACTGTTATTAAAGTCATCCACTACCACTGCCAGCTTTTATTTTATTTTGAAGGATAGTTTTCTTTATTATTTAGCAATTTTGCACATTTATAAAATGTACCTTGACCATAACCACCCCTTTCATCCTCTCTATTGGGGTGTACATCCTTTCATAATGATTAACTTTAAAAATTGCATTATTTCCAAAATGATTACAAAATCATCCACGCTGAGAATTGGGCACAATGGCTCATGCATGTAATCCTATCACTTGGAGGGAGGCTGAGTGAGACAAGAGGATTGCTTAGAGTTTGATGCTAGCTTGGGCTACAGAGTGATACCCTGTCATAAAAACACTAAAATAAACAACAAAAATCCACCTACCCAGCCAAGCAAGTGACCAACCAACAAACAAAACTCAAGCAAACAAAAGCTTAGCGGAAGAGGGGACCACCCCTTGTGGGGAATTTGACTTTACATACACTGAATTGCAAGGGGTTGGAATAATTTCTTACAGTAAAGGAACATAGTTCAGTGAATTTAATAGTGGATACAGGTTGTACAAATGTATCCAACAATTCAAAGAATGGGTGGGGATAACAAGAAAGAAAAGTTCATTTAGATTGCAGTTTTTAGGCTATGCCCAACCAGTTAAGACTGGGGTAACAGGGAGGTCAAGTTTGAATTCACTGGGCATGCATTCTTGGTCACTGGCTGGTTTCCTAGTGTTGTCAGCTGTCATTTGGTTTCTTCTTTGCACGTAAGAGTCAGGGAGCCCTGAGAAGCATGAGGTGACATACTGAAGAGCAGAGTTGTGGCTCATTCTTTTTTTTTTTTTTTTTTTAAGATTTATTTATTACATATACAGGGCTCTGCTTGCATGTACACCTGCACACAGCAAGAGGGCACCAGATCTCATTATAGATGGTTGTGAGCCACCATGTGGTTGCTGGGAATTGAACTCAGGACCACTGGAAGAGCAGGCAGTGCTCTTAACCACTGAGCCATCTCTCCAGCCCTGTGGCTCATTCTTGTGAGACAGTGTTTCACAGGAACTTACAGTACATCCCAGAGAGCAGGCTCCTGGTGCCCGTCCTGTCTCAGGCTCCGAAGTGCTGAAAGTACAGGCATGAGCCACCATAGCAAGCTAGTAGTTTTGAAAAAACATGAAATAGAATAGAAATGTCAGCCATATGCAGCATCCAAACAAACCGATGGATGGTTTCAGGCCTGGTAGTTTGGATAATAGCTCTCCCCATTTGTAGCACACAGGAAGTCACTCAGGGTCTCTCTGGCATCCTAGGTGTCTGACAAGCCCCCAGATGATATTGAGTCTGTAGGCCAGACTTTGTGTCTCTGAGTAGCCTTGGATGTCGAGGATTCACTTTGTAGACCAGGCTGGCCTTGAACTCACAGAGGATCTGCATGCCTCTGCCCCCGCTGGGTGCTGAAATTAAAGGCATGTGTCACCACCACCCGGGTAGGTCAGACATTTATGTAGGAAAGGGCTGAAAAGTTTACAGTGCAGCTAGGCACGGTGTATCTGGGCATGGTAGTGCACGCCTTTAATCCCAGTACTTGGGGAGGCAGAGGCAGGTGGATCTCTTTGAATTTGAGACCAGCCTGGTCTACCAAGTAAGTCCAGTACAGCCAAAGCTACATGGAGAAATGCTGTATCTACTCCTCCCCCACTCCCCGCAAAGATTACAGTGCACCTGGAAAAATAATTTATTTTTTCCATTGTACGCAACAGCATTTCTGAATGAATGTGGCTGAATGAAATAGCTAGATTACAAAATGTTTACCAAGCATCTACAGAGGTCAGGAGATACTTTGGAATAATTGGAGTGCACAGTTCTTTTAAGTAAATTTTCTGGTGAAGTGCAATTAGCTGATGGGGGTGTGGCATTTCAGCAAGGAAGAAAGCAGGTGTTTACCTGTTAAGTTACCCTGAGCAATACAACAGCACTTACATCCACATGTACATAATGATCACTGGGTCATGAGAGGCCCCATTTGTTCTCGAAAGTAAATTTAGAGTTCTTTCTGCAGAGGCAGTTAATTTTGTTTCATTGATGTCTTTTCTTTTTCACACTTTTTTTTTTAAAGTCTAAAGTAGGAGGAACCAAGCCCGCTGGCGGTGATTTTGGAGAAGTCCTGAATTCCACAGCAAATGCTACTAGTGCCACGAGCACAGAGCCACCTCTGGAACAAGCGCAGGAGAGTCCCTGAGCTGCTGCCCGCCGCTCTGCGGCCACTGCCGGGTGCTGCAAGTGAGACTGAAGCTCGTCAGCGTTCACGGCCGCAGATCTCTACCTGAGTGCTTCTGTTTAGCTTTACTTATTTCTTTGACCAAATAGTTTGTGAATTAAACAAAGTGAAACCACCTTCACCTCCACTCCAGGGAAGAACACCCTTTAGTGTGCACTTTGTGTAGGAAAGAGCACTGCAGAGCGGCTGGTAGTCCCCGAGGCTCTCACTAGAATGACAAAAAGTTGCAGGTGACCCGTGTTTCTACTTCGCAAAATCCCTCAACATCTGGCATTCTAGTTTGATTCTTCTTTCTTATACAGGTCATTTGTTTTTCCTTTTTGAGTCTCTGTACACTTGATTTCTTAACTAAAATTATTCTTTTCTAAATTCTGGTTATAAAAAGTTTTGGAAGTATATTATTATTGTCAAAGGAGAAACTACCAGCTACGTTTCCCCCTGCCTTTGGATAAACAGTTGTATGAGGACCTGATCTTGGGTTTCTGAAGACACCAGACTAAAGTAGACAGATATGTATGTATTTCAGTTGTTCTGTAAGTTAAAAACATGCAGAAACTCAAACTTCCAGTGGTGTGAGTGTAGGGTCCCCTCCCATACCCTGGTAATTGTCATTTGTAACAGCAACTATTGGTTATTTACTATACTACTCTTACACATTTTTTTACAAGGCTAAAATTTTAATTTCGGGTACATTGATAAATGACATTGTAAGTTAAACATATGATATTACTGTAAGCTGAAACGTTATCACACTCATCACTGATAATTCCAAAAGTTTATAAAGTCTTTTAGGTCTAGATAGCTATACAAATGCTAAAATAGACCACCTTAGGGGAAATTGCTGCCTCCATTAAATCCATTTAGCACCCTTTAGGAAGCACAGAAAGTTCTATGAGAAATACAACTTGAATATTTTTTTATACTAAGGTATTGTCGATAACTCCAAAGGATGTAAGGCATTAATACAAATGAGCTTGCCGTGCTGTCCTTGTTTCAGTGTGTTAGTGACTGGAAACTGTACTGTAGACACTGCCCCTGTTTTGAGCATCAAAGCTTCCAGATGGCTCTGCTAAGCTCCTCTGTGGTTACTACTGACCCACTACTATTTCCTTGTGCTGTATATGTTTATGGCCTATGAGGGTGTATCTGTTATTTATCTATTGTGGTTGTTTTTATCATTGTCCATGCCAAATGTTAATTGCCAAGCTTAGAGTGACCTAAAGCATTTTTCAAAAGCATGACTAGATTTAATTGTGGATAGTTTCTGCAAACCAAAATTGAAAAGCCACAAGCGTTGGCTGTTACAGAATGACATGCTGCCCTTCTTGACTGCTACTTGGATGAAATGGACTCTATGTTCTATTATTACATGTGGAAAAAAATCTTAATAAAGTCTGTGTATCAGTAGTATAGGTTTCAACATTTATTAAGAAGCCAGTGGTCTGGGTAAGCTTGAATTCTAAAATCAACTGGTGTTCTGGAAGCATTTTGCTAGAGGACTGAATGTGTAGAAATTTATCTCTTTAGAGGAATACTGTGATTATTCAATATAATGGATTTTCTAACAATTGGTCTCTTTTTTTTATTCCAACACATTTTTTTAGATTTATTTATTATTATGTATACAGTATGCATCAGATCACATTATAGATGGTTGTGAGCCACCATGTGGTTGCTGGGAATTGAACTCAGGACCTCTGGAAGTGCAGTCAAGTGCTCTTAACCACTGAGTCATCTCTCCAGCCCCCAACACATTTTTAAACAGGTTGTTTCCTGGTTGCCCACTTTGTGTTTGTGACCAGGCAAAACCAGAATAAGATGAACATTTTTCATAAAATAAAATGTTCAAATTTTGTAAAGAGATTTCTGATACAAGGAAAATGATGGAAGTGGTGGTGGAAAATAGAATGGATGTTATATAGATAAATGTGGGGGATGAGTAGGAAAGAAATCATGTTTCTAGACATCTTTCTACATGTAACCTAAAAAGCTAAATTTACCAGAAGGCACCCTACCTCATCAAAGAGGTTACAAAAGGACTAACTCAGAAAGTTCTATTTGGATTTTAGGGTATTCAAAGTATTTGTGGGAGATTCATTCTGAGTTCACAGATACAAGGAAATTTGAAACCTAGCAATTAACAAATATTTGAAAGAGTTCAGGGCCATTCTACTGGGATTCGTGTTTTAATCCAAAGAAAACAGCAAAAATGAAAGGTCATATATTTGTAAAATCTCAGATATTCAAGGGTATAATTGTAATGGAAGATCTCTGAGGCCTTTTGGAGGCAGGTTTCCGTAACTCAAGGGGGTCTGTGGGAAACTTAGCAAGAATTCTTAGCTTAGAACCTGAGAAACTAATGAAAGAGAGAACTCATTACCTGGGTTATGAGCTTAGCAACTCAAAGTAGTTACTGGAATACAGCAAAGTGTTTAATTTGAACTATTTCTGTGAAGTGTTTGGAAGCAATAAAAACTGTAATTTGGGTATGGGTTCTTTTTTTTTTTTTTTTTTTAATGTATTTCCCTTCTTTCAGGAAAGGGGTGTCATCTATACAACTTTTCTCAAAACTCTTCAGATCCTGACATGTAGAACAGCACAACAGAACAAAAAAAAAAAAAAAACAAAAAAAAAAAAATCAACCAACCCAACAACCAAATAAAAACCCAGCAGCTGTATCATTGTAACAGCAAAGGTGGAAATTTCGCTTGCAAGCTGGCTACCAGCAGGCATTAACTGATTATTGTTGCAAGTAAGCCAGAGGAGACCCAGCATGAACGGCTGTCAGGATCCTGGATTCTTTAGTAGTCTTTTCTTTTAAACTAAGATTTATACTATTATGTGTTTGTGTATGTCTGTGTGGTATATGTATATATGAGCATCGGTGTCTGTGGAGGCCAGAGGCATCAGGTTGCCCTGGAGCTGGAGTTACAAGCAGGTGCAAGTGTTGGGACTCAAACTTGGCTATTCTGTAAGAGCAGCATGGCCTTTGAACTGATGAGCTATCTCTTGAAACCCTCCTCAGTGTTGTTTTGTTTTGTTTGTTTGTTTGTTTTTTGGCTTTTTGAGACAGGGTTTCTCTGTGTAGCTTTGGCTGTCCTGACTCACTTTATAGACCAGGATGGCTTCAGACTCTGAGATCCGTCTGCCTCTGTCTCTGGAGTGCTGAGATGAAAGGCCTGTGCTACCATGCCCTGCTCTTTAATAGTTTTTAAACCAGTTGAAAGGCCAGATTTTTTTCCATCGCAAAGAGACATAACCACAGATTAGTCATTGTTTCTAGTGGCTGTCCTGTTCTACTTAGATGATAAAAAAAATCACAATTAATACAAAACATTGTCACTTTTAAGTAAAACAGCAGATCTTATTCTGATGTAGCCTGCAAGTTCAGGGTCTGTGTGCACCCATCACCTACCAAGGCTTCATACTCCACTGATCTGGTGACTCTGTTTCTGCTAACTCTTCTGTGCAATTTTATGCCGAGTTTGGTTGGTAGTGTGGTATTTTAATTTGGTATTTTTCCTACCACACAGCAACAACCAAGCAGTTTTATTGTCTGAATACATATCTGTAGGTGGTTATGACCTGTAAGAGTCTCGCCTTCAGGATGGAGAAGATGGTTTCATGTGTTGCCATGTAAGCATGAAGACCTGGGTCCTCATGGAAGGAAGGCACCCGGTATCAATTTCTGGCCTCCGCATGTGTGCTGACATAGGCACCCTCACACACACAAACACGTATGTTAAAAGCTCTTTTACATGCTCTAGTTTTCCTTTATTTCTAGGGTTTTTTTTTTTTTCAATATGACTACTTTTTGTATTCCAACTCCTGAAATGCTGCCCTCAGTCATTTCTACAGTGGTCCTCTTTCTGTGGCCAAAGTGAATGTCTTTAGTGTGACAATATATCTTACTATATCTTACTATGGCCTTTCTTCTAGGCTTTCCTGGGCAGTTAAGAAACATTTTTCTGATTTATTTTTTGGGGTGTTGGGAATTGAATCTAGGGCTTGCCCTGGACATGCTGAGCAAGTGCTATAATTTATTCAGATTACATTCGGATTATTATCCTTTGGGTTATATCTTCCCATTCCTTCCCTCCCTACCTCTTCAGCCCTCTTTCCCTCCTCTAGATCTCTGACAGAAGGGGACCTCCTCTCCCACCGTATGACCACAGCCTATCAGGTCTCATGGGATAGGCTGCTTCTCCTTCCTCTGTGTGGGCCTCCCCCGCAGGGCCTCCCCACCAAAGGGAAGTGGTCAAATTGGAGGCACCAGAATTCATGTCAGAGGCAGTCCCTGCTCTCCCCACAACCATGAAGAATGAGCTGTCCATTGGTTAGATCTGACCAAGGGGTCTAGGTTCTCAGCATGCATTACCCTTGGTTGAAGGACCCTTTTTACACTGGTATTCTTGTTGGTGGAGGAGGTGTGGGTGGTAGTGCTGATGCCACAATTTGGTAGATGAGGCCATGGCCAGTAAGATGTGATCCAGTCTTTGAAGAATGTTTTACTCAGCTCCCTTGCTATTCGCTATTGCTAGTTTTACAAACCTACACTTCAATAAAGCTCACGGGAAGATGCAGGGGAACAGCAGTGTTGCCACTGCTTGTGCCTGCGTTGGTAAAAGTCCTGCAGATCCATTCCTCTTGTTGACTCTCATGGTTTTGTTTTTTTAAGGCTGAGTCTCATACAGCTCAGTCTCGCTAGGTAACCAAGTGCGACCTTGGAGTCCTGATCATCCTGCCTCCATCTACCAGGTACAGAGGTCACGTGCATACCCCACCACACACTTTGGTTTTTTGAGACAGGATCTCACTACTTAGCTCAGGTTGGCCTCCAGCTCAAAACTCCCATCTCCTCACTGCTCCAGTTTTAAAAATAAATTTCAGGGTTGCATATGTTTTAATCATATCCACTCCTGACTATTCACCTTAACTCCTTCCTGATCTGCTTCTGTACCTCCAACATAATGTCTTTTTTTTTTTAAATAACCCATCTATTCTAATTTGTGCTAGCATACTTCGGGGTATTGGGCCATAAAGTGGAGTGTAGTCAACGCATCAGGAGCCACACCCTTAAAAACAAAACCTGACTCTTCCTCTCCCACGAGCTACCAACCGTCCCTAGTTCCTCAGTTGGGGAAGGGGCTCACAAGCCACTTTCCAGTCCATATTAATTGAGGTTTGATGTCTTGATCTGTGCAGGTCCCACTTGGGCAGCCATAGCCGCTGAGTTCATGCCTCCAGGGATCCTGTCATGTTCAGAAGGCACTTGTGCTTTGGTCCTCCCTGACCCCTGGGTCCTATCTACCAGCTTTCCCAGGATGGTCTCTGAGCCTGGGCATGGTGGCATGGTGACGCAGATGTCCCATTTGTGGCTGACCTCTCCACAGGCCCATAGTCTGGCACTGTGACTACTTGTTTCTGGTTAACCACCATCTGTTGTAAAAGAAACTTTCCTGAATTGGCCCGAGAGCCACATTAATCTGTGAATAGAGACAGAAGGAATTTAGAGGGCAGTTTGATGCTACGTTGGTTTAGCAAATAACCAGGTACATTCTACCTCCTGTGGAGCAGGCCTTAAAAGTCTAACCAAGAAGTGTTTGGTTATTCATAACACTTGTCCACTATTGCACCCATGGGCATACTCTGACATGCAGGTAAATTAGAGTTCACAGCTGGGTAGAACTGTTGCTGATCACTGCTTTTCAGCAGCCTGCACAACACTTTCTAGTACACTGAGAGCTAGCTGGTCAGTACCAACCTGATTTCTCTATATTCTGTGACCAATTCATGCAGGGTCTTCAGCAGTAGAGTTTTACTATCAAGTTCTGATAGGCAAACCTGAACAGGGACAATAGTCTGTATGCTGCCAGCTGTCTCCAGGACACTTCTGACCAACAGCTTGACGGGAGGAATTCCAAACCTCACATTAGGCTGTTTATTGGCAGCCCATGGCTTCTCAGATGAACACAACCCACTGTGTAGAGAAATTAATTAAAACCATTTGCTATGAACCCTCACTTCTCTTCTTTCTCCTCCTCCATTTTTCGAGTCAGGGTTTCTCATGTAGCTTTGGCTGTCCTGGAACTTGCTTTATAGACCAGGCTGGCCTCGAACTCAGAGATTCGCCTGCCTCTGTCTCCCTGAGTGCTGGGATTAAAGGCGTGCACCACCACTGCATGGTGAATCCTCACTTGTCTAATCTGTGTCATTTGATGCATCTTCGGGAAGATAATAAGCTACAGTAATAGTCACTCAGTGGCTCTGTCCATCTTTCAGGTTTATCCTTTAGCTGAGGTAACATGAACGTAACACGTCTATTGGATTTAAAGATGGGACCTTAGTATCCTCGTTTGTTGTGTTTGTCCAGATGGAGGTTTTATGCAGAAGACTGCACCTGGGGCATTGGTATGCCAGGCCAGCACCGGAGCTGATAGTGACTTAACGTTCACAAAGCAGTTCCTTAAACGTGGTACTGGTTAGCAGCTTGCTTTCCCAAGTAGGGAAACCATGCCAGCAACCTAACACTGGATTGCCAAGACAAAGGTTACTCAGGGCTCCCCGAGGGTTCTTAACGACCACTGGCCATGTTTTACAATTTGCTACACTGTTTTTTGAAAGGAACCGAAAGGAACAGTAGCCACAGACAATGGCATGTAGCCAGAGTTTACTTAACTGTCAGCAGATAAGTGTGTCGAGATCTCACCCCGAGGAGCATCTACCTTCGAGGCACCTACTGAATTTGTAGGCTTCTCCCTACATTGACTAGTGATACTGAGTTTTTTTTTTTTAAAGATTTATTTATTATTATGTATACAGTGCTCTGCTTGCATGTACTTCTGCAAGCCAGAAGAGGGCGCCATATCACATTACAGATGGTTATGAGCCACCATGTGGTTGCTGGGAATTGAACTTTGGAAGAGCAGGCGGCGCTCTTTAACCACTGGGCCATCTTGAGTTTTAAGTGATTCATAGAATCATGCATCATTCCAAGGTCAGCATACGCCTAATTAACAAAGACATAGAAGGGATTTGGTAGTGACAGTGCTCACAAAATTCCACCATTCAGGGAGAAGAACCTCAACTAGACGGTGAGCTTAAGATCAGTCTGGGCCACATGAGACCCTGATTTAAAAAAAAAGTATTTACTTGCAAACTACATAGGAAACTGTGACACCTGCTTCAGATTTAGAAATTTGTAGGTTTACATCGAATCGAATTGACGATTAGGCGAGTGGCCTGCTTAATTGGCAAACACTTGCGTTATGTACAGTGTTTGGTTTGATTCTTAAGTGGAGGAACAAAAAATGCTGGCGACAAACAAAAAGTATCAAGTATTTGTGGGGATTATGCAATGCTAGATCTGGGCATATTCTGAAACTTAATTCACAAGGAATAGTACCTAGCTCGGGGAAAAACCTCCTCTGGTGGTTTCTGTAATGCGTGTGTACCTGGGCCAAGGAAGACCTACCACCGGTTTCACAAACTACTTTGTGTCTTCCTTCTTGGAGTTTCGGACGCTAAGAATGATTTCAAGTCTCAGGGAGGACGCATGATATGGGAATGCTGAACACCAAGGCACAGGAGGCGCTCACGAGCTTGGGGGCCTCCAACTCCAACAGGATAATCAAGGAGACCTCCGCAGACTACGGAGGACAGCAGCTAAAGCGTCACCTCGTCCCGTTGCGAGGCTTCCGCCTTCTCCGTAAGCCACCGGCCGCTCCGCCCCGCCTAGCCAGCTAGCTCGGGCACTAAGGCGGTAGGCGGGGCTCTCCTCGGCCCGCCCCTTGACCCGCCCACGTTCAGGGAGGCCAGAGGTGAGAGGTCGCGCGGGCATCATGGCGGCGCTGTGTGGGTCCCATGCCGGGACTGCTGGGAGCCGTTTCTTGAGAGTGCTCCTCTTTTCCAAGCCCTTTCGAAATGCAAGCTCGGAGAGCGGCTCTGGAGGTGCGACCCACGACCCGTCCGCTCCTCGGGCGCGCTCGGGCGGCTTCGCGAGCGCCCTGGAGCGGCACTCAGAGCTGCAGCGGAAGGCGGAGCTCGGACCGGTGAGCAGGCCTCGCGACGCCGCGTCCCGACGCGGGGCCAGCGTGGGGGGTGGGGCTAAGCCCGCGACCCTGGGGAGGGGCCAGCATGGGGGCCGGGCAGGAGGGTGTCAGTGTTGTCCTGGGGCTTCGCGGGTGACTTATGGACCGGGAGGGGACAGACTGACCTCCCGCTGCGGAGCCTGTGGCTAGTGCTTTCTTTCTCTTCTGCGGCTTTTTACAGCTAGGTGTGCTCCCCCCGCCCCCTCGCCCCCCCCCTCGCCCCCCCCCCCCCCCCCCCCCTCACTCCCCCCCTCGCTCCCCCCAACCCCCCTACCCTCCCACCCCCGCTCACAGCCACCAATACAATTGCAAGTCACTTTGGGCGAGAACTGGGTGTCTGATATAATCTGTCAGTGTTTCGCTTTCCTTTACTGAAAATGACCTTTTTTTTTTTTTTTTTTTTTTTTAAAGTTTTATTTTTCCATTTGTGTAAACCGATATTTGCAAAATAGAATAAAACGTTTATAGGTAACATTTCTAGTGGAACTAGACATAAGGACAAGGCTGGGGAGTTTTGGTTTTGGTTTTTTTGAGACAGGGTTTCTCTGTGCTCCAGGAAACTTTTTGTAGACCAAGTTGGTCTGGAATTCACAGACATCCACCTGCGTCCCCTTGCATAGTGCTGGGCCTAAAGGCATGCAACACTACACCTGGCTAAGGCTGGAATTTTTATTTTTAATTATTAATTCTGTTATACATGAAGTTGGGCTATATAAGAAAAAACTGAGTTTTCTGGTTGTGTCCCCTAGGGAATAAATAGTATGGAACAGTACACATGTAGACATTTCTCTGGATTGTAGAGTCATTTTAGTTTTGAGTATCAAAACTTTTCTTTGATCCAATAATGAGAAGGACCCAGGGTCATAGCTTTGTGATTTTTTTTTTTTTTTTTTTTTTGCCATATGTAGTGGCTTAAGACACATTTTTAAATTTTACTTATAAAACAGTAGGAGTTCTTTTTTAAATAATAAAATATTTTTAAAAAGGTAAAACAAAACCTAACGCGTTGGTGTTGGACAAAACAAACAAATAGAAGGAAAAGAGTCCAAGAGAAGGCACAAGAAATAGACCCGTTTGTTTGCACACTCAGGAATCCCATAAAAACACTAAACTGGAAGTCATGCTATATAGTGAGAGGGCCTGGGGCAGGACCTGTGCGCACTGTTTCAGTCTCTGGGTTCATATGAGCTTTGGTTATGTTCATTTGGAGGACCTGATTCTCTTGGTGTCTTCAGTCTCCTCTGGCTCCTACACCGTTACCTTGAGGGGAGGAATTTGATGGAGACATCCCAGTTAGGCCTGAGGGGTCCGCCTCTGAATAGTGTCTGCTGGTGGGGCTCAGTGTTTGTTCCCGTCTGCAGCAGGAGGACACTTCTCCGATGATGGGTAACCAAGGCACTGACCTATGAGCACGGCAGCTTGTCCTTAGGAGTCATTTTATTGGTTCATTGCTTTTCCATTTATTTCCTTATTATTTATTTAATTACTTTTAACAGTAGCATTTGGCTTTACCCTAAGTCCCCAGGCTATCTAGTCTCAGGTTCTTGGTCACTTAGGTAGTATTTAGTATGGGAGTGGAGTGGGCCTTAGTTACATCAGAAATTGTTTGGTTATTCCTACAAGCTTAGTGCTACCATTGCACCTGCATATTCTGTAAGCAGGACACCATTTTAGATCAGAAGGTTTGTGGCTGGGTTGGTTTTATATTTTTTCCTTTTAGTAGTATGCAGAGTACTTTCATGTACCAAAGATGCTAGACTGTAGGGGTTAAGGCTCTACACAGGCATCAGCTCAACTTCTCAATGGTCAATAAATTGTGTAGGTGTTGTCTTCAGCAATGGGGCCTTGCTGTCACTTTGCGGAGAGCAACCTAGTCTTGCAACAGCTTGGATTATTTGGGAGTTCCCATGGAACACTTTGGCCAACAACTCGATTAGATGTAACACAGTCCTGGGGCTGGAAGCTCCATTTGGTGTCAAGATGGGCAGTTGACACTGTCTCTTCCATTACTGGTGATTTCAACTAGAGGACCTTTGTATAAGTATGTATTTTAGGAAGTTTCTGATGTCTCAGATGCTCATACTGCCCCTCAGATGGCCCTCAGTTTTAGTTGTCTCTCCCCAAATTCCCTCCCTTTGCCCCCTCTTTTCTTCCTGTCCCACGTAATCCTCCTGTTCTACCTCCATCTATCCATAACTTTTCCTTTCGCAGGGAGGTCTTATGTCCTCTCCAGTCCCTTACTCTATTCCTAACCTTTGCAGTTCTACAGATTGCAGCTTGGTTCTCATCGACTTCACAGCTAATAGCCACATATCAGCAAATATATAACCACAATTCTCTTTCTGCGTCTGGGATACCTCACCCAGGATGATTTTTCTAGTTCCAGTCATTTACTTGCAGATTTCATATTTTTTCTTAACAGCTGAGTAATACTCTACTATGGAAATGTACCACATTTTCTTTATCCATTCTTCTGTTGAGGACCATGTAGGTTGTTTCCAGTTTCTGGCTATTATGAATAGAGTAGCAGTGAACATGATTGAGCAGTGTCCTTGTATAATGAAGCATACTTTGGGTATATGCCCAGGAGTGGTATAGTTGGATATTGAGGTAGATCAACTCCCATCCTCCCGAGGAACCAATACACTGATTTCCATATTGGTTGTACAGGTTTTCACAGTAGGAGTTCTTAAGGAATCTCACTGGCCTAAAAAAATGAAATATTGAAAAGTTTCAGCTCTTTACTTTTGGGGGAGTATCTTTCCTTGTCTGCTTCCTCTTTGACTCAAGGGCTGCTTCTGTCATCTCCAGAGCTGACAGTGACAGCTAACTGAGTGCTCATACTCACTGCCTCATGATAACCCTACACTCTGCTCCCTTCTTTTTATTTTGAGTTCTGTGAGGATTATATTAGGACCACCCAGGTAATCCAGAATAATCACCCTATTTTAAGGTCTGCTTATTGGAAGTCTTAATCATATCTGTGGGTTTCACGTAGTCAGTTGTGATCCGTTTAATGAAGGAAAGATCTGAGATATGAAAGAGTGACCATGGTTCCCTTTCCTTCTGAATGCTTTTGTAGTTCGGGTGTTCTGTTTTCTCAGGAGGAGGCAAGGTGTGTCCTGGCAGTCCAGGACATATTTTGTTTGCTTTGCCCAGCTCATACTGTATGGAATCTCCAGGGACAGCTTTTCTTCTTCTAACTCAGCTTAGAAAACACATGCTGCCCAGCGAGTGAATGCATTTGGCTGGGACACATAGTTCACCAATTTTTTGCTTATAATTCTGCTTATTCAGTTTATAAATAGTTAGATATTTATTTTACTATTAAAATGGAAATATAATTTAGAAACTATCAATATTTTTTTAAAAAGTCCATTGCTGCTTTGATTCAAAAGGGGGATAGACATGTTAATTGATGAAAACTTGGTCAACTGGAATAGAGTGTCCAGCAAGGAACATGTCTTGATTTGACTAACCCTTTGCCAAGCATACTTGTGGAGAGTGCAAGTAATGTGTGTTTCAATCATTTTTTTATCCTCCAGGAAGCAAAAAGAGATGTTACGGACATATGAAGCAGAACAAAGAGATCAGTGGCAGACCAAGCCACCTGTACCTCAGAACATGTGCTTACTTGGAATAAAGGCTTTTACAGTATAGTGAATGCAACCAGAAAGCGTACACACTTCACACTTGGTAGGCGTGGTCTGCCTATCTGTACAGATGAACTCCCGCTTGTTCCTTACCACCTCCTCGCCTTTTTACTGTGTATGCATCTGCTGTTACTGTTGGCATTGCTGGGGCTGGAACTCATCCCCAGGGCCTCATCCATGCCGGTGCAAGTGCCCCAAGGCTGAACTCTGTCCTCAGCCCACCAGTGGGATTGCTCTATGTTGGCTAACTAAACCAAACTTTGGGAATTGAGAACTGGGATTGTTACCCCTCCTCCCCGGTTTTAAGTGAAAATTGCTGATGTTTATATTTTTTATTTGACAAGTGAACTCATAAGATAGAAGTCACAAAAACCATATATATATATACATATATATATGTATATATATATATTTTTTTTTACATAAGATTTCATTAGTAATGCTTTATTTGGGTTTTTGTTTTTTGAAGATAAACATTGCTGTTTCCTAAACAGATTATCTCCCTGTGCTCTTCATCCTGAGATGAGTGTCCCATGTGCTGCGTCACTGTAAAACTCATCCTCTGTTGCCTTGGTGATCGTCCAGCCATAGGAAACACCACTGAATGTGCCCTGCTTCGCTTCACTCTGCCTTTACACACTGACAGCTCTGTAGTCTCACTGCTGTCATTGCTGAGCCTGGTTTGTCTTACTTTGTAGTTGCAGCTCTTGGGAAGCAGGCTTAGGTTTCATTGGTCCTCTCCATCCACTGCAGAGTGCCATACATTTGAGCAGGAATATATGTGATTTAAATTGTAATAAAATTTAGTTTGATAGTTGAGCAATTATGCAAAAATAGCAAATCAGGTGCCCATTTTGGGTTAGAAAATATGTATGTGTAATAATGAAGTTTCAAGTGGTACCCCCTGATTTTTTAAAAAGCATATATTAGTATTATAAAATAATGGGTTTTATTGTGGCATTTTCTTATATGCCAAGCAGCCAGGAATTGATCCACATAATTTTTGGTCCTAATTTCTCAATGGAAGCTACTAGATAAAGGGAATTTGGATTTGAAAGACCTGTGGGTCCTGTGGTTACTCATGTGCTCATGTGGCTACATTGCTTTTCCTTTGGTTCACTTGCTTCGATGCTGCTGGTTTTTTGGTGGTTGGTGGTTTTGCTTATTTTGAGTATAAGGACCAGTTATTATTTATTATTGTATATAATAATGCCCCTTATTCTGGTGTATAAAAGGACTGGTAAGTATTTGCCAAAGGTATTTTTGTAAAGATATTTTGTAAAGATATCTTTTTTTCCTTTCTGGGGTAAGGCATCAAAGCCCAACCCTTGCCTCTGATGGGCTGTTAATATATCTCAGTGGCATCCCAGACTTTCCTTCCTGAATCCTAAATCTCTGTTAATGTCACTTAGACAGTATGACTAGAGTTGGGAACTGTTGTAGTTTATAACCCATGTTAACTGCCTAAAGATGGCAGTATTGAGCAGAGAATGGGTTTTTCTGTGTCCAGGCTATTACTACTGTTTCTTTATAGTACTGTCCCTCTTTAGTACATTGTAAAGGTGGTTTCCAAGGACTTTTAGAGCCGGCACAGTGGACTATCCTTCTACTTTAGGTTATTGAAACTAGTGACATTAAAGGACAGTTTGTAGTTTTATTTATTTTTACAACATCTTAGATGGAGTTCATACAAATAATTTTAAATATTTTACTTTCTTGTTAATATTTCTTTTTTTTTTTTAATTTTAAAAATACTTAGCCAGGCGTAGTGGCACATGCCTTTAATCTCAGCACTTGGAAAGCAGAGACAGGTAGACCTATGTGAGCTTAAGGCCAGTGTGGTCTACATAGAGAGCTCCAGCATGTTCAGTGAGACCCAGTCTCAAAAAAATCAAACCAACTAAACAACCAAAGCAAAGCAAACAAACAAAACATCATGAATTTTTCAGGGCTTTATTTGTTTGTTTGTGGAGTATGCAGTTCATGGTAGAACATTGGTCATTGAGTTCTTTTCAGAAAACCAAAGGATTTTTTTCAATATAAAGGGAGAAATGATCTTATTTTATATGTTTTAAGTCTACCAAGTAAATATAATAACAAAATTATATGCTTCATTTTTACCTTCCCAGTTATTTTTCTCTTTCCAGTTTTCTATTGAAAATAGACACTTTAAAAATTATTAAATATAGCTGGGTGTGGTGACACATGTCTTTCATCCCAGTACTCAGGAGACAGAGGCAGGCGGATTGATGTGAGTTTGAGTCCAACCTGGTCTACAAAGCGAGTCTAGGACAGTCAAGGCTATACAGAGAAACCCTGTCTCAAAAAACCAAAAATAAATAGATAAATTTGTAAAGGAATATTGAAAAATGTTTCTGATTTTAGCCATGGTGCAGCCCTTTTTCATTACATTGTAGAATTCTGGAAGAGTTATTAAGAGTTAGTAATAAAAATCTTCTGAAACATTCATTTCCACATTAGAGGAAATTGCCAGTTAATATTAAGACAATGAAATAGATTGAAGTAGATAGACTTCTCAAGGGAGTAGGCTTTATCAACACTGAAAATGTGCATCAAAGCCGCACGCTTCCAGAAGGGAAGGATGATTTAGAGTTAGCATGTGCTGTATCTGAATGGTGATTGTATGGCCTGACCTGTTTAGACCCTTTTCTGACTTTCAGCTCAGTCTTAGTTTCTCTAGTAGATCTTTGTTAACACCGTATTTTGCCCATAAATCCTGCTTTCTTTTAAAAATGTCTTTGCTTTTTTCCTTCTAAGAGTTACATTAAAATTTCATTTTTTGTTTACATTAATTAGTCTCAAAGATTATAGTCTTTAACTTTGTCTTTATTTTTAGCATTAATTAGCAGAGGAAAATAAGAGAAACTAACTACATTTGAGCAGGGCCTGATTTGTAAGATTTGGGGATGAAAAGTAAACAGAATTGATTCAGTTTGGGTCTCACCTTCTTTTGTAAAGATTGTGGACCTCACTGTTGGTAGCATGGGCAGTGACTTATTGCTGGCAGGTTGTCATTTGTCTTCAAGGGTCTGCACCTTAGCCAACTTCCTGGACTCTTGACTACTCAAATAGATAGAGTTCAGTTCTCCTGAAGACATGAGAACACTGAGAACTGGGTGCTCACTGGGGAGAGTCCATTTCAGAGAAATGGAAACATATATTCAAGCTTGGGCTTTAGGTCACTTGGTAGAGTCTTTGTCTAGTGTGCATGAAGCCCTGGCTTCCATCTCTAGCACTACATAAACAGGGAATAGTGATGGCCACACTGTTGGTGGTAGAGGACTTGGAAGGTAGAGGCAGGAGGATCAGAAATTTAAGGTTACCCTTCTCTGCATAAGTAGTTTGAGGTTAGCCTGGATTACATGACCAAACAATCAAAAAGCAAGATGTTCATATAAAACCCATACCCAAATCTTATCGCAGCTTTATTTTTTAATTTAAAAAGGTTTTAAAATTTTTGTGTGTGCAAAGTGTTCTGCTTGCTTATATGTTTGTGCATCATATGTGTGCAGTTGCTGAAGAGGTTAAAAGAGGAGTTAGAGATGGTTTTGAACCACCATGTAGGTGCTGGTCTTCTGCAAGCAGAAGGTCTTCTGCAAGAGCAGTAAGTGCTCTTAATCACTTAGCCATTTCTCTAGCCCCATGGCAGCTTTAATTAACTAATTATTTTTATTTAATTTTTTGTTTGATTTTTTGAGACAGGGTTTCTCTATGTAGCCTTGGCTATACTGGACTCACATTGTAAACTAGGCTGGCCTTGAACTCACAGAGTGCTGGGATTACAGGCATTTGCCACCATGCCTGACTTTTTAATTTAAATTTTTGTTTCATGTATATAGGTGTTTTCCCTGCAGGTATGTCTTTGTATCACATCTGTACTTACTTGGAGCCTTCAGAGACTAGAAAAGGGTGTTGGATCCCCTGGAACTAGGGTTACACACATGGTTGTGGGTACTGGAAATTTAACCCAGATCTTTTGGAAAAGGCATCTCTTTAGCCCAGCTTTATTTTTAATGTTGGAAACAACCTATATGTTTATTTTTTTTAAACTAGTTAATGATTAAAGGTTTATCATGGTACATTACATTACAGAATACTGCTTAGTAAGTCCACATTCAGGGTGTTGGTCCAGCTAGATTATGTTAGTGTCCTTTTTTTCTGTGTGGAATGGTGCCTTGTAGTCAGCCTTCCAGCAGGTGGCAGCCGTAGGGAATGCTACTATATTGGGAAATTACCATTGCTCTCTGCTCTTGGTTGATTGCTTCATCATTTAGCAGGGACTGTAAACATGTCACCATAGGTAAGTAGAAGTCAATCTTCCTGAATTCATACATAACCTCCTGCCCACAAAAAAGGAGAGGCTTACGACAGGGGAGCTAGCTCACTGGGTAAGAGCTTTGGCTGTGCAAGCACGAGGACCTGAGTTCAGATCCCACATACAAGGCTGGGCATGGCCATACATGCTTGTATCCCAGTGCTGAGGTGGCAGAGACAGGAAGAGCACTGGAGCTTGCTGGTCAGCCAGTCTAGGTGAAAGACAGCAAGCTCTAAGTTAGCCACAGACTCTTTCTCAAGGAAATACGGTGGAAGAGTGATAGAGGAAGACAGCCTCCTCCTTTGGCTTTCAGAAGCATGCGTGTGGATTCGTGCATCTATATACAAATGCATATATCAGATACATTTCACATACACACAGACATGTGGGGTGTGTGGAGTGATAATACACCTGTAATTCTAACACTACTTAGGAGGAAGAGACAGGAATATTGGGAATTCAGAGCCATCCTTGGCTATCAAATGAGCTTAAGACTAGCTTGGGCTACCTGAGATCTTATAAACAAATAATAGATGGGTGCCTGGCACCTTGATAAATCTTGTAGGTGCCCAGTGGTCTAGGGCATGCTGCCTTAGCCCTCACTCAGCACTGAGATGGAAGTGCATCCTGACTGCCGCCCATTTGAGAGGGGCAAAAAAGTTGATTGATGCCTACAGGATTGATACTTTTCTGAGGTTATTCCCATGTGATCTTACATAAATTGGATTAGTTTTGTTCCCCAAAGTTTCATGTATTAGAAGCTTAGTCTCCAGTGTGGTCATGTGAGAGGTGGTGGTCTTGTAGACATGGAGCCTAGTGCAAGGGTAGTGTGTCATTAGATGTGCTGTCCTCAGAAGTAATGGCTATCACTATTGCACTACTCTCCTTGGACCCTGCGAAGGTGAGCTGCTGGGAAAGCACTGGATCCTGAATCACTCCCTGTCGTGACATTTTGTTTTTTCCATGTGCCACCTTATGATATGGCTGGAGAAGATCCTCTGTAGAGCCAACACTCTGCTGTTTGGAGCTTTAGATTCTGAGACTAAGTATTGTTTCTTTCTAGAAATCGTGTGTGTGTGTGTGTGTGTGTGTGTGTGTGTGTGTGTGTGTGTGTGTGTGTGTGTGCGTGTGCGCGCACGCGCGCACATGTTCTTGTCTGTCCTGCACTCTAGGTATCTTTCTGACTCCACTTTCCTGTCTCTGGATTACAAAGACAACTGCATGTGGCTTTCTCCCTCTTGCTTCTGAAGACCAAACTTAGGTCCTTGAATTTATGAGACAGGCACTCTATAATGGCCAAGATTATTGATGATGATGATGA
>OU015743.1:89938567-89973154 GCA_907169655.1 Acomys percivali | reverse complement strand
AAGAAGAAGAAGAAGAAGAAGAAGAAGAAGAAGAAGAAGAAGAAGAAGAAGAAGAGGAGGAGGTGAATGGCAGCAGATACTGGCAAAGGTGGAAAAAAGGGAATGCACAACTCTTGGGCATATGCTCAAAGGCTCCACATCTTACTAGAGACACTGGCTTCCTCATGTTCATTGTTGCTCTATTCATCATAGCCAGAACTTAGAAATAGCCTGATGTCCATCAGCAGATGAGTGGATAATGAAAATAACGAAGGATAAAGGACTAACACTGGCTGCTTTATCTTCATTCTTTTTCTGTCAGAGAGAACTTTTTATATCTCTCCTGTGCTTTGTCTTCTACTTTCCTGTCACGTTCCTTCAGAATTCCTGACCACCCAGCAAAACTATTTACTGCATTTATACAATCAACTTAAACCATTTCTCTTTCCAAACAAGATGCTACGTGGGCATGCTGCTTAGAGTTCTGTCTACTGATCTTTGCCCCTGTCCTTCAGTTTTCCCTTGGTTCTACACTCTTTGTCACCTTTAGAGGGCTGTCCAAGTCTCCAGTCTTTACATCTGCTGCAGGACGGTTCCAGATACCACTATATCTGTCAGCTCATACAGCCCAAGAAGTGAAACAGCTTGCGTGAGCACTTGGATCTGCTGTAAAATGTTCTCCTGTTCCGGATTGTCTTACTTAGGCTTTCCATTGCTATGAAGAGACACCATGACCAAGGCAATTCTTATAAAGAACAACACTTACTTGGGGCTGGCTTACAGTTTCAGCGGTTTAGTCCATAATGTCACAGTGGGAAGCATGGAAGCATGCAGACAGACATGGTGCTGGAGAAGCCAAGATTCTACACCTTGATGTAGAGGCGGCCAGGAGACTGTTTTTGCAGGCAGTCAGGAGCGGGCTCTGGATCACTTGAGCATATATATGAGACCCTAAAGCCCTGCCCCATAGTGGCACACTTCCTCTCACGAGGCTATACCTCCTCCAATAAGGCCATTCCTCCTAACAGTGCCACTTCCCATCACCAAACACAATCAGACAACTATATGGGTCCATTACAAACTGGCAGGTTTGAGAGTAACTTGTAAGAAGGATAGAAATACAGAAAAATGTACTTGGTGCCTTTAGATATCAGTGAGAACCACTAGTCATTGTGCTTCTACTAGGAATAAGGGGCACATTTATATGTCCCGGACCACTAAACTTAGAGTTTCCCCCTGTAGCGTAGTTCAGAGTCGCTGCTGCTCACTCCGAGGTTCCATCAACAGAATGATGTCTAACAGAATGAGCTGACCGTAGAATTCCTGAGGCTTAGATTATAGCATAAAGCTGGGGAGCTTACAGAGTGGTGAGCTGTGGGGGTCTTTACTATCAGATGACAGATCAATAGTGGCATGGCAGGTGCTCAGGGATCCTTGATTTGTTCCAGCAATGACATTACATCTAGAACAGTAGCTATAGTTGGACTTACCACTAAGTTTTTGATAAGTAATCATCATTCCATAAGACCCATCTGTTTTTTACAGGGTGGGAATGAGGTAGGGCCTCTGTACATGGGTCTACTGCGTCATTTGTGCTGGCAGCAGTGGCTGCAGGCCTTGCAAGGAGTGCAGAACTGCCTTTTGTTTACTTGGTAAGTAGGGGCATTAGAGAGCAGTGGTTCTCAACCTTCCTAATCCAGTTTAATCCAGTTCCTCATGTTGTGGGGACCCGCAACCATAAAATTACTTTTGTTGCTACTTCATAACTGTAGTTTTACTACTGTTATGAATTATAATGTAAATATTTTTGGAGGTAGAGTTTTGCCAAAGGTGTCATGACCCACAAGTTGAGAAACACTGTTCTGGTGTCTTCTACTGCTTTCCCCTAGTATAGTCCTGTGTCCACAAATTAGAACCAGCGTTGAGATTTTGCCAGTTAACCAAGTGTATCTATTCCAGTTATACATTCTAGAACGAGAAGATAGCCACAGAGTAGGTACATGGGAGAACTGAGTGAAAACACCGTTCATCTTGTGGTCTCCAACAACCTCTGTTCTGACTGTTACAGTTTGTCCCTTCAGGAATTAATGGCAGCTCAGGTAATGTCTGAAACATTTGTTTTCTCTTACTCAGTGCACAGTTGCCATGATCAATAGGCATAGCTCCCTTTGAGAAGGTGAGGAAGAGGCTTGATAGCGTAAATAGTTAGCACACGCAGTAGTGCTTTCACCGTGATACTTCCACACCCATGAGCATCTTATTTTTCCCGTTTTGCCTCCTACTCTCTGCCTTTATCTCCCAGCTCCTCCTTGATAGTTTCTTCCTCTCCCTAATGCTTTCATAGAATGCGTGTGTATATATAATATATACATTACACACACATACATATGTATATATGTATGTGTGTGTATCTCTTTTATTCTTCTTTTCCCCACTCCATTACTCTCTTTTGTTTCCTCCTGTTAGGTACCTTCCTCCCAGACAGAGACTCTCTTCTTCAGGTATCAGGGCCTTGGAATGAGCTCCTAGTCATTTAAGAGATGGAAAGTTTGGAAATTGGTTCAAGTTTGGGGGCTGGGTCATGAAAGTCACGGAAGTCACTTGTGACTCACGCTGAGACTTCTTTTCATGAAATTAAGAGGTTTTTTTGTTTGATTGTTTGTTTTGGTTTTTTGTTTGTTTGTTTTTCATCCATTTCAATTCCAGGAACAGTATAACCAACCAACCTGAAAGGGCAGACTCTTTTGATAGCCACTGAGCTCTGAGACTGTGCTGACCCATTCTGCTCTCCCACAGAACTTTGCCATGCCCTTTGAATTCAAGGAGCCCTTTTGAGAGCACTTCCCACTGTTGGCTCCTAACAGTGGCTAGAGGAGTCAATGCCTACATGTCACTGCAGTGTCTGTTGATAGGAACTGACAGATAAGCTGGGCAGTGGTGGCACCTGCCTGTAATCCCAGCACTTAAGAGACAGAGGCAGAGGCAGGCAGGTCTCTTTGAGTTCAAGGCCAGGCTGGTCTAGAGTCCAGGATACCCAAGGCTACACAGAGAAACCCTGTCTTGAAAAACCAAAAAAAAAAAAATAAAAAATAAAAAAACCAAAACAAAACAAAAAAAAAAAGAATTGACAGATATTATGGTTCTTTAGTGTAGCTTGGTCTTTCATAAGACTTGTCCTTGAAAGTTTGCCTAGACTTCTTAACACAAGTTATCCTTAGAGCCTTTTTGTATAAATGTGCGTGTACTATATATGCATGTGTGTTTGTAGGTGTGTAGCGTGAGCAAATGTGTGTGCGTGCCTGTGGATACCAGAGGCTAACATTGGATATCTTTTTTAGTTGCTCTCTACCTAACTTTTTGGGACAGAGTCTCACTGAACCTGGATTCACCGAATTCAGCTAGACTAGCTAGCCAGCAAACCCCAGGGGCTCTCCTATGGAAATAGGATTGTTTTTTTTTTTGCTTACGTGTATGTCTGTGTGAGTGTGTGGGTGCCTGTGGAGGTCAGAAGAGAGCATTGGATTTGTAATGGAGCTGGAGGTACAAGTGGTTGTGACACTCCTGATGGATTCTGGGAACGGAACTCAGGTCCTCTGCAGGAGCATCAAGCACTCTTTAGCTGCTGGGCATTTTCCCAGCTCACATCCTCATGTCCTTTTCTTGGTTAGCCTGACTAGAGTTTTATCAAAATCTTTTAAAGGAACAACATTTTCTGTTTCTTTATTGACTTCTTGTTTTTAATTTTACTGCTTTCTTCTCAAATTTTAATTTTTCTTTGATTTACTTTGTATTTAATTGGAAGTGGAATTTTAGGTGAATGATTTCAGAGCTTTTTCAACATTTATAACATTCAAATTATATTTTAATGTTATAACATTCAAACCATTGTTTTTATTGCATGGTACATAGTTGGTGAGCTCTGCTTTTATTTTACATAACTTCAAGGTACTTTTATAGTTTTCTTGAGAGTTCTGCTTTGTCTTTTGTACGTGGAAAGAAATATGCAGTTTACTGTTCAAGTACTAGCTGATTTTTTTTTCTAGTTTTCTATTTTTTTGTATTTTCTTTTTTAATTTTTTATTAATTTATTCTTGTTACATCTCAATGGTTATCCCATCCCTTGTATCCTCCCATTCTTCCCTCCTTCCCATTTTCTCCTTATTCTCCTCCCCTAAGACTGTTCCTGAGAGGGATTACCTCCCCCTGTATATGCTCATAGGGTATCAAGTCTCTTCTTGGTAACCTGCTATCCTTCCTCTGAGTGCCACCAGGTCTCCCCCTCCAGGGGACATGGTCAAATATGAGGCACCAGAGTTCGTGTGAAAGTCATACCCCACTCTCCACTCAACTGTGGAGAATGTTCTGTCCATTAGCTAGATCTGGGTAGGGGTTTAAAGTTTACTGCCTGTATTGTCCTTGGCTGGTGCCTTAGTTTGAGCGGGACCCCTACTAGCTGATTTTTGAACTCTCTCTTTAGTTTAATTCTCTTGTGGTCTGAGATCAAATACTGTATGATTACTCTTCCTTCTCTCCCCTGCCATCCCTTCTCTCCCGTCTCCCCTCTCCTCTGCCCCATCTTCCTTTCTGTGCGATGCAAATGTTAGGCAGCACTCTACTAGCGTCTGCACATCCAGCTAAGCACTGCTTAAGTCTGTGAAGGTGTTTATGGTCTAGAAGTTAGCTTAACATGGTGAGTATTCCACGTGAGCTTGAAAACAATATATTCTCCTGCTGTGGCATGAGGCCACCTAAGCGAGTGGTCTCGTTCACTTGAGCAGTTGTGGTGCTGAGCTCACCCGGGTCTTTACCACGCTCTGTCCGTTTCTAATAGTGGGTTGTGTTGGAGTCGCTGAGTATAATCGAGGCTTGCTCCAGTTGCCCTGTGGTTCTGTCAGCTTTGCCTCACATGTTGGCTTTCATGGTTATGTTAGGTCTGCTGTTTACTCTGTCACAGATGCATAGGATTGCTGCATTGTCATAGAGAATCAATCCCCGTGTCATTGATGAGCTTGTTGTTCATGAACAAGCTGTTAGGTAGATTCATGAAGGAAGAATAGGGGAAATTGAAGTTACTTTTTACATTCTTGCTCTTTTTCCAGTGTTCTTCTTTTTTTAATTTAATCCAAGTCTCTAACCTGTACAAATTTCTTTCTCTCTAAAGAATTTTTCTGAACCTTTCTTGGGAGGCCTGCTGGTAATATATTCCCTCTATTATTATTATCATTATTAGTATTATAATTATTATTGTATTCTAGGAGCACCACCAGTCCTAACAAACATATCGCCAGAAACTCCCAGATGTTCCCTGTTAAGGGTTATTATTCTGGTTAATTGGTAAAATTGGGTAGTGACTGATTCTGTAATAAATTTAAATTACTTTAAAAATTTTGGGGGGGAGTGCTTACCTCTAGGCACATATATAGGTACCTCAAGAGGAATTCTAGAGGTTCTTGTGTCAGTTGGACAGAAGCAGAGGCACAGTAGCCTCCTAAGGAGTGGGAATGACCTGAGCAGGGAAAAGGGGGTTAATAGCTCAAACAGCAACACCTCATGAAAGGATAGGGGTTTTATGCCACATGGTAATGGGCTTTTTTGGCTGACTTTCTTAGCATATGCTTTCTCCTTGATTGTGTGTTATATGTAGCTCTACAAAGAACTTCATGCATCCTATGTCTCATTAGCATCTTAAATCTCCACCCAGGGGTTCTGTGTCTTAGTCCTATAGTGAGTCACAGGTCACCTTCTTAGGCTAGAGTGCTTTTGTACCTGTGCCAGGGCCCAGGCAGTTGTAGTTGACTTCCACTGGGGTTTCTAGCCTTCCTCTTTGCCTGCAGGTTTTGCTTATAGTTTAATTTGTACATCTGGGTAAAATCTGGCCTCACTGTGTGTCCTACCTACTCTGCTGCCTTAGTACTCATCTGCTAAGCAAATTAGTTGAACTATTTTATGTTCTTGTTTCTTTCAGCACTAGTAACCTTTGATTTAAAGCTACATATTAAATGTCCTCATAAACATAGTGTTGTTGCATATATACTATATATTATTAAAATGATATATATTCTTTGTATTCTAGAGTTTTTATTATAAATAATGTAAAGAAAAAAGTTCTAGACTAAAACTATTGCACTTAGTACTTGGTGTAATTTTGGGGGATTTGTGGCTGTGTACCTGCACTAGACATGTTTATGTTTGTGTATACAGTATGTCATAGATACCAGTGTTCACTGAAATTTTATGTAGACTTACGTAATAAAACTCAGATTTATAAAAGTAACTTCCTCTGGTATAGCTTGTATACTGCTGACAAAGCTTTGTAATCAATTAACAAAAGTTGTCATTTCATCGATTAGAATCCTTTTTGACTGCCAACTCCTTACAGATGTTTAAGCCACTGCTCCTGTGGACAGTACAAGAAAGACTTTTCATACTGAACTGTGAAGAGCTGCTGCTTTCAGCAGCTGTTTGGACCCTAAGCCTTTGTTGTCATGTTGCTTTAACTATACGTTCCTCTGCTCTCCACATAGTTCATATTAAGGCACTTGTTTCCTGCTGTGACCAAATACCTGAGAAGCAGCAACAGCTTAAGGAAATACGTGTTATTATTGGCTCATACTTGGAGTAGGTACTGCAGTTGACAAAGACATCTATGGCACAGTGGCAGATGGCTCAGTGGTGGCAGGAGTGTGCATATGGGACCTTCCATCTCCCTTCGTATGGCAGAATAGAAACAGAGCCTACCAGAAGTAGGCTGGCCTGCTAGAACCTTCAAGGCCTTCCCCCAGTGACCTACTTCATTCAGCAGCATTCCACCTCCCAGAAGTTCCACAGCGTTGTAAAGCAGAACCAGTAACAGTAGACACTTGACACTCAGACCACAGTGGCATTCAGCAGTCAGTTTAGATTAGAGAAATGAGTGAATGGAAGGTGTGCTGTTCCCTGCATCTGAAACCCCTTCACCTTTCCTCCCTTTTAATCTAGGGAGTTCTCTCCACTTTTCAGTCTTCTAAGAAAGACAAAAGTACATTATCATAGGCATTCAGAGCTCCATAACAACTTTTCCTGTCCTTTTTTCTGAGACACGTTTTCACTCTATAATCTACTGTACCATGGAACTCCCTAAGTTGCTTAGTCAGATATTGAACTCTTGCCTTGGCCTCCGTATTAGCTGAAGTGACAGGCGACATGAGTTGGTGTGCCAAGCTCTCTAACCAACTTTAAGGAAGCAGCTGTCCCAGGATACCTGCCTTCCTCCTGACCACGGTGAATGAGCTTTATGGTGGCATTTTCTGTCACTCACTGAGTTCTATGGGGCAGACCAGCAGTTGACAGTGTGTCCAGCATGCAGGGAGCCAAGTGTGGCTTCAGACACTTTGCAAACAGGACACCCTGTTGTCAGAATGTATTGTAGGAGTTGCCACATTTGATATTTTTAGAAAGCACTTGTGACAAGTAGATGAATATAGCTTGGCTTGGACTCTAGGAATTCAGAGATGGTTCTAGACTATAGTTTTTATCTGATTATCTAAAATGACTTCCAAAGTCAGTGAGTGATGATGTATACACAGTGTAAGAACAAGTTTAGGTGTTGACACAGGAGTGTGATGCTTGCAGTAAAATCCTTCACTCATTGAAAACACATTTGCCCCATTGTATGCTCGAGGATGTTTTTGTGCGTAAATGTGATAAAACCAAAAGTAACAGAAGAGAAAGAAATATCTAATTTCCATTTGATTTAAAAATAATTATACTTTTGGAAGACTGCATAATGCAATATTTTAAAACAGACTTACTAAAAAAACTCAAGGAAATTAATTTATTTTTGCCTATTAGCGTGTGTATATGTATGTCTCTGTGTGTGCGCGCGTGTGTGCAGCACAGCTTGCCTATGGGGTCACAGGGCAACTTGCTGGAGCTCTCTTAAGTGGCTTCCAGGAATCAAACTCAGGTGCTCTTACCCACTGAGCCATCTTGCTAGCCCAAAGGAATCCGTATTAAGCATAGACACACTGTTTTCTGAGGGAGAAGTGCTATCTGCTTCCACACTGCTCTTATCCCAGGCGTCTCTTACAGTTATGAAGGAGATTGTAGGCTTTAGGAATAGGCTGTAAATGGATGTTTAACTTTGTCTCTTGTTTTCTGGGGCTGCAGCTCTAATGAGTCAGCCAAAAGAAAATTAAGAGAAGAGAAAACCTGGTAGGAGTCAGCAAAGAAATGGAGTAATGGAAAGTAAGGGAGTGTGGGTGGGGACCCTCCTAGCTACAGGCACTGTGAGGCCCACATGGCTGTCTCTCTGGTCTTCCCAGCTGCTCTGGGTAATGGCTGCCGTGGGTGGCTTAGTGGCTTTCAGCAGAGGAACACAGTGGCTGCCTAGTGTCTTCCCCATGGCCCACTTGGTGTGACTGTTTTGTCTCTAGATTGCATTTAGGGCTGAGTAGTGTTGAGCCTCTAGGACAGTGGTTCTTAGCCTGTGGGTGCGACCCTTTTGTGTGTGGGGTCACCTAAGGTTGCCTAAGAGCACAGGAAAACACAGGTATGTGTATTATGGTTTACAACAGCAGCAAACTTACGGTTCTGAGGTAGCCATGAGAATAATTTTATGCTTGAGGAACTGTATGAAAGGGCAGCAGTATTAGGACGATTGATGACCACTGCTCTAGGATGTGCTTTCCCATGTCCCCATACAACACCTGCTGTTTAAAGTACTTTTCTGAGGAGTTTTAAAATGGTACTCTGAGGAGTCCCAGGCTGCTGGGATGAGCTCCTGGCCACCCTGACATCCAGATCTACTGATACAGCTTTGGTTTATATTGCCCTTCTGTGCTAAGGAGTCCTTCCTGTTGTGTTACTTCCCGCTGCAGTAGATCATCCCCGGAAACTGCCCCCATCCCCACTTTAGCACCTGAGGGACTCAGCATCAGTCAAGTGTCTTGCTCATAAAATTATGGCCCATGAATCAAATTCTACACCTTGAGCATGTTTTGCCTTATTTATAAAATGGAGTGTGTATTTGTTTTCTTTTTCAACGTGTACGCATTTGAAAAAGGTGGAGTGGTGCCCCTTCCCACCAGCCTGGCCTCTCGTTCTCCCAGGGACCCTCACAGGGCCAGGCAAGTGAGTTTGTAATCCTCAGGGTAGCACATTAAACTTCTGAGGGGCTGGAGAGATGGCTCAGCGGTTAAAGAGCACTGGCTGCTCTTCCAGAGGTCCTGAGTTCAATTCCCAGCAACCACATGGTGGCTCACAGCCATCGATAATATGATCTGATGCCCTCTTCTGGCCTGCAGTTGTTACACACACACACACACACACACACACACCTTAAAAGTAAGTAAGTAAAAATGAAATCAGATTCCGTTACAAGTGTAGTTGTGTAATAGAAGATGTGTGCCACTGACTGACTAATAATCCTTGAGTAACATGTAAAACTCATTCATAATTCAAGGTAGGTAGAGTTAGATCAAATTATTAATATTCTTCTCTGATTTGCTCTCACAAATAGAAAACTTGTACTTACTACACCAACATCTATACACACATTCCATATTCAAATTAAAGATGACTAGAAAACACATTTATATTCACAGATTTCTGAAGAAGCTTATCTGAAAAATAGTTGTTAGACTAAGAAAATACTTTGGTAACACCCTGTACCCACCTTTGCAGCAGACGCTTTCAGAAAGACTCCTAGAAAGAGTGCAGCACAAAATAGTGAGAGGCTGCTTTAACTTTGGAGTTTATGCAGAAAATAAGAGGGGTTGTGAAGACAAACCCAATTTGTTAAAATTATTTTATAGCAAGAACTCATGACTGTGATGAAAGGCTGTAGTCCTTTCAATCTGAATAGCCACTCATCTGTTTTAAGTGGGAGTGTGGGTGGGAACCAAGCAGTTCTGGTCAGTTCTGGGAGTGAGGTTAGTGTGTTCTCCTTGGATATGCTTCGAGATCCCAGCCTCTGACAGCGCCACCATCCATCCCTGCTCTCCTCACCTCTGGCCTTGTGAGACTCATTCTGGCCTTGGCACCCTGCCCTCCTCTACGTGGTCCTTTCCTCTGGTTCTTTTGTGAAAAGGAAAGGGAGGAGGAAGAAATGAAAGAGTATAACTGTCTTTTGGAGCAAAGTTCCACTTTTGGTCTTGATTAATTCTGCACGGTGTGAGTGTACAGCAGATTGATTTTGTGAAGTTTTCTCTTTAAGTCCCTGTTAAACTTACCCTCATCTGTTTGATGGATTTCATATATATATAAATATTTCTTTTCATTGTTAGGAGTCTCCAAAAGCTGTGGAATCCTTTGCCTCCATGCTGAGACACTCTCCGCTGACACAGATGGGACCTGCCAAGGACAAACTGGTCATTGGACGGATCTTTCATATCGTGGAGGATGATCTCTACATAGATTTTGGTGGCAAATTTCACTGTGTATGTAAAAGACCAAATGTGGATGGCGAGTAAGTAGAATCATTTCCAAGTGGCTTTGAAGTATTCATAGGAGTAGAGAAACGACTGTCAATAAGTTGCTTGTTCTGCAGTCATAAGGACCAGAGCTCCAACCCTGGACCCCAGGTGTGGTCCATCGTCCATAATCCCAGTGCTGGGGAGGCAGAGACAGGTGCATCCTTAGGGTTCCCTGGCTAGCCACTCTAGCCAACCTGGGGAGCGTGAGGCCAATGAAGAATACAAGATAGACAGTGCCTAAAAATGACATCCAAGCCTGGCAGTGGTGCTGCATACCTTCAATCCCAGAACTTGGAAGGCAGAGGCAGGCAGATCTCTGTGAGTTTGAGGCCAGCCTGGTCTGAAACCTTGTCTCAAAAAATAAAAAAACAAAAAAAGAAAAAAGACACCCAATGTTGAGATGTTGACTTCTGGTCTCCATACACATCGGAATGCATGTCTCCCAAACATGTGTCTTTGTGTGCACATACACAGTATTCATAAAGGTTAATGTGCCGATAGAATTTTTGAACACAGGTGATTTTTAAAAATTTACTGTGTTCTTTGACAGTTTCATACACACATATGGTGCACTTTGGTTATTCTTACCTCCCTTCCATCCTTATCAACTGGGCCCTTTCCTGGGTTGATGGCCTTTGGGTTTGCTGTGTGATTCCTTTAAGTTAACCAGGTCCATCTGTATGACACATTGGAGCCTGGGAGGGTCACTAGTGTGTACATTGCAGCTGACACTTTCCCCTCCCTGAGTCTGATGTAGCAAACAGTTGTTGTTACTGAAGTCTTGTGGAGGAGCAGATGTGAATATATATCCTCTAAAGCTGTTCCTCAAACACCCGAAACCTCCCTGAGCAGAAGCAATAGTGCTTTTTTAATTAATAGACAGCATACCTATAATTTTCATAGGAAATGCAGTTATGTTTCACGCAAGGAAGGTCTCTCGTCTCCATTTATATCTTCTTGCTGTCAGGGAGGGACACAGCCTAGTTGTAGTGGCCTGTTATTCTTCCTGGTTGACCTGCTGTGGCAAATAGGTTATGACCATCATAAGAAGACACCTTTACAAGCAGCTCTGCTAATATACCTCTCAGTAGACAGTTCCGTATTCAGTCAAACACATTGTAACTTCCAAATACCCGAGATCCTTCTACTCTTCCTTTTTGAGGCGTGGTCTTGTTGTGTTGCCCGTGCTGGCCTGGAACTGGTCCTCCTGCTCCTGCCTCCCTCCTGAATGCTAGGGCTGTAGGGGTGTACGCCACTTCAGGCACATTTTCTGTAAGGATGGAATTTCATTAATATTTCAGTGGTTGGTCTTTTTTAATTTAATTAAAATTTTACAACATATGTTTCACCACTGTCAGTTTGTCAAACATAATATTTCAAAATGCCTTCAGAATGTCTTGAATAGAAAGTTTCAGAATTATAGATTTGATTCTTGTTCCTTATTTGTTAAATGGCAAATTTTTAAGTGTCAATATAGTATGTGCAGCTTTAAATGGTTAAATGTTAAAGTCTGTTGCAATATTTATTAAATCATAGCATTTCATTTAAAACTGTCCACAGACCACATGAATACACATTCCTACAGAAATGACTGCATGTAGCTCCACCTCTGTCTGTTTTTCAAAGTGAAAATGTCTACTTAAAAGTCTTTTGAGGGAGAGGGATGAGCAGTTTACAGTGCTTTTGCAAATAAGATGTCTAGTTTTTAGAGCAGTTGCTGTTTTCATGTCTTTCCTTTCTCCCTCACTCCCTCACTCCCTCACTCCCTCACTCCCTCTTTCCTTTCTTCCTTCTGTCTGTATTTAAGAGTTCAATATGTACATGTCGTGGTTTTGTAGTCACCTGCAGTAGCTATCTCTCAGCTCTTGTTTGCACAGACCAGAGGTAGTATCCAGTGACTGCCCCTAGAAATACCTAGTTAAGTTCTCAAGCACTTACGAAGTCCATAGGTTTATGAGTGAAGATCATGAAGAGGGTGGTGCAAGGATGATACGCTCACTGGTGTGTTCATCTAGCCCTGTCGACAAGAAGAGTGAAAATCACCATTTTCTATCCTTGCAAAATAAAGATTCTACCTAAGGAGTGGGAGGGGAATAGATAGTAAATAAGCATATAAATCAGTTTAAAATAGAACTAACTCTACAAGTGGAAAGGTGACAAAATGCAGATGAGTAGTTAGAAAAGGCCCCGCTCACAGCCTGTATTGACAGAGATGTGAAATGCCTTCAGAGGACCTTGTTTAAAATGATAAGCGGAAACCGGAGCTTAACCTCTGTTCCCAATTCTGTGGACGAGAGTGATAGGTCTAAATGTGCCCAAGGAGCAGTTCAGTTTAGTCATTGTTTAACCCGAAGAGTCTGATTATTTTCTTCTGCTGCTTACAAAACATAACAGGGTTTTAAAGAGAGAAACTAAGTTAGGATGTTCTTCGTCCAGCTTTTATTGTACCATGAGGGTTTCGACTATCCACAGAGAATTAAATCTCTTGCTTTGTATGTGTAGAAATGTGTAGGTTCTTCCTAAAAGCCTTCAGTTCACTATAGGTCTACAGATGTGTCTGCCCCTTGGAAAGTACTGTAGGAGAGTGTAAGGCCAATGTAGTTATTATTTGTGTGCAAAACATGTGGGTGAGAGCTTTCAAACAAACACTGACCTGACCTCTGTCACTCTTACGGAGAGTAGGTAGGGCTGAGGTCAGGCCTGGCAGCGCCTCACCTCTGTGCTCCCTGTATCACCACACAGATCATGTAGCTTGCTACAGTTATGGATTTGAGAGGTCTTTGCATCCTCCCCCCCACCAACCTTTCATTCAGGTGTTTGTGTGTATTTGAATTTAGGACAACTAAAGAATGGGAAGATACAGTGACAGATAACTAAAACCAAGTTAAATGTAAGTTTAGATATATGTTTAACTTCTTTAACATTATTTTAGGAAATGTATTTTATGGTGTTTCAGACTTAGAAAAAATGGTAGGAATTGAAAGCCATTCTGTTTACTTTAGTAGTCCCATGAGTTGAACAGCCTTTACTAAGCTCCATAGCGGTTGCTTTGCTTTATTTTTTATTTTTTATTATTAATTTATTCTTGTTACATCTCAATGGTTATCCCATCCCATGTAGAATTCTTCCCTCCCTCCCAGTTTCCCCTTATTCCCCTCCCCTATGACTGTTCCTGAGGGGAATTACCTCCCCCTGTATATGCTCATAGGGTATCAAGTCTCTTCTTGGTAACTGCTTTGCTTTATTTGAGCTGTTGTCTTGCTTCTTAAGACAGGGTCTCACCTGTAGCCCAGGTTGGCCATCATCTTTCCGTGATCTTCCTGCTTCAGCCACCCAAATTCTGGCATTACAGATGTGTCCCACCAAGCCTGGATTTAGCTTTTTTATTTTATTTTATTTTATTTTTTTTAGCTTTTTTATTTTAATACTGGTATGTGAGTTATATTTTAAATAAATGATTTCCAACCAAAAAGTCCTTTTGCAGAAAGGTTTCAGGGGTAGTTGGGGAATAGAAAATGCTAAGAAAGCAGGACCTCCTGCTCTCAGTGCTGCTGAGTCTGCCTTCTGGGGGTCAACCTGTGCTGGTCCACTCTTACCCACTGAGCCCCATTATATCCTTTCTGTTGTTCTCTTCAGTGCTAATTCTTTGTCTGTTTGGTTGGTTGGTTGGCTGGTTTGGTTTTTGAGGGTGTTATTAAAGTAGCTCAGGTTGACCTTGAACTCACCATTGTCTTCTATGCCTCAGCCTCCTAAGTACTGAGATTACAGGCATGAGTCACCATGCCCAGCCAGGAAAGCTAATTTTAATGTTTTGAAAGACTCCAGAGTTTGATTTTTCTAAAGAACTGATTGAGCAAGAACATTTGAAGGTTGAAAAACAAAGCTAAGAGTGACTTTCCTCACCCATAGTACAGCACTGAGGCAGAAGGTCAAGGTCAGTCTGGGGTCCATAGTAAGTGCCAGGCCAGCCTGGGGACACAGAGTAAGACCTTCTCTTAAACTCTCCCGCCCATACCTACACACAAAAGGTGAATAAATGATTGTAAAAATTGCAAGTATTGCTTTGTAGATGTCTTTCTCTTCGGTGGCCTCTTACAGGGCCAGTGATAGGCGTAAGTTGTACAGTGTAGGCGTGGCTATGAAAGAAGGTGGGGCAGAGCTCCGCAGTGGCTCCTTCTTCAAAGAGAAGGCAGGGCTCTGTGTCGGTGTGTTTAAGTTGATTGGCTTTTGCTTCTCATCCTTACAGCACATCTGTTTCTTTTGTCTGAGTCTCCTCTTGTTTTTTCTTGACCCGAGGGCTTCTCCTGAGATCTAGACAAAGTGCTGTTTTCAGTGTGTTCCTACTCTCTTTTCTTTCTTTCTTTTAAATATTTTTTCTGTTATATGCATATATGTGCACACAAATGAACAGATTTGTCCCAATGTGAATAGCTCACAAGAAATAAAATATAGAGACTATCACTGCTATTGTCCAAATGAACGAAATGATTCTATGGGCATACTGTGCTGCAGTTACACAGTTAGTAATTGACAGAGCAGAGTCAGCCTGGTGCTCTGTGTTAATCCAGGGTCCATGAGGGTTTTCTTTCTGACTTCGCTGCCTTCCAGATCATGAAACATACGATCACTCACATGTCACCAAAACTGAAATAGTTTCACCTATGTAGCACTTTTCTGTCAGGGACACTGAAAACAGCGTGTTAGTGAGAGGGAGATGCAGATCTGCTAAAGAGTACAGGGGTATCTGTTGCAGTACGCTGCCGTGCTGCCTGTGCTGCCATGCTGGCTGTGCTGCCGTGCTGCCTGTGCTGCTGTGCTGGCTGTTCTGCTGTGCTGGCTGTGCTGGCCGTGCTGGCGTGCTGCATGTGCTGGCTGTGCTGGCTGTGCTGCCTGTGCTGGCTCTGCTGGCTGTGCTGGCTATGGTTGCTGTGCTCTGAATGAGGTGTGTGTGACCTGAGATTCAAATGTTGATTATATCTTAGGAAGTTGAGCTACTGGGAAGGGTGCTTCCCTCATGAGTGGCCTTAGAGCTTCTGTGCAAGAGGCCCCTGAGAGTTTCCTGACCCCTCTACGAGTTGAGGATACAGAGGTCCAGGACTTGGCCTTCATCAGACACTGACTCAGCTGCTGCCTTCCTGGACTCTCTAGCTTTCGGAACTGTGAGAAATGGTTGCTGTTGTTTGTAGGCTGCCATTTTTCTGGTGCTTTGTTGTAGCATTCTGAACTGACTAAGAGAATGGTATTCCACATTTTGATAGTGTTCTTGCCAGGAATGTAATGAATAGTGGGCCCAAGCTTTTTAGGGTGAATCAAGATTGTAGTTTTACTGAAGTCAGTAGCAACAGGAATTGGTTATGTTTAACAGTGATTGCTAGAATCAGCATGCCTCATGCTAGTTACAGATGCAGTTTATTTGGCAGGAAACAGAAGTCTGTTGATACACATGTAATACTTAAATTTTTAATTCTTTAGTGCTTTTTATAGGATGTAACATCTTTGAACTTCATTGGGCCTAAAACTTAGTCTTTCATGTTTTTTTATGTCCCAATGTCAAACTTACAAATATGAACCTATAATTTTATAACCTCACAGTTATATAGAATTATGCTCAGGAACTAAGTAAGCCCCCAGTTCTGTAGGGTTTTTTTTTTTTTTTCAACTCTCTTTTTGTGCCTTGATGTCCATTTCTGCTCTCTCAGATCCTCTACATTTTCTACATCATTGTGCTGAAACCTGAAATTGGTCACCAAATTTGTTGTGCTTACATAAGAACAGCTACTGAGTAAGGACCTAACAGCTTTTCCTGTGTGTGCACTTCAGCACATGAGCTTCAGCATGTATTGTGACAGCTTCTCAACTCTGTTAGCTGTGTTCTCTGGCTTCTGGGAATACTTGGTGCCACCAAATAACTGATGAGTGAAGTGTAGCTGGGGTGGGGCTTTGCCTCTGTTCTCTGATGCCCTTGACAGGGGTTGTCACATAGGAGGGCATTGTCTGTTGAGGCAGTCAAGGTGCTGAGTGTCTGGGACATGAGCATTTGTCATGGTAGAAATCTTAATGCCTTCAGTAGAACTGAAGTAGGGAAAATAAGGTGGGCTTATCAGATTCTAGATTGTATTTGAAGCAATGAAAATTCTTACAGTGAACTTTTAAGTCAATGATAAAATTCCTTTTAAAAATTATTAAGCCTAAAGAAT
The DNA here is from genome assembly GCA_907169655.1 of Acomys percivali. Classification (NCBI taxonomy): domain Eukaryota; kingdom Metazoa; phylum Chordata; class Mammalia; order Rodentia; family Muridae; genus Acomys; species Acomys percivali. The sequence continues at coordinate 89,956,524 of OU015743.1, read as the reverse complement.
AGCTTTATGATATTGATTAGTTTTGTTACTTTGGAATATACTTGTAAAACATTTATTTTGAGTCCAGCAAACTTATAAGTGTGTAGGTATTAGAGTAGTGGTTCTCAACCTGTGGGTCATGAACTCCTTGGGAGTTGAATGGCCCTTTCACAGGGTCACCTAAGACCATTGGAAAACACAGTTATCTGTATTATTCATAACAAGAGTCATAACTAGCAAAATTATAGTTATGAAGTAGCAATGAGAATCATTTTATGGCTGAAGGTCAGCACAACATGAGGAACTGTATTAAAGGGTCATAGTGTGAGGACCGTTGAGAAGCACTCATGCTCATTCTTTAATTCCCCTCCTCAGGAGTGGAGATTAGGGGCCATGTCACATTGCTTGTGTCAGGGGGGCTATTGTTGCTGAAGTGAGTGAGGAAGGGTGAGTGAGAGCAAGAGGCTTGGTCGCCAGCTGAGAGAGCCCACATCTCCTGGGAACCTAGGCATTTTAGTCACTCTGGGTTAAGGAGATGTGATGAGAGAGGTGGCAGGTGGACAGGATACAGGTTTTCAGGAGTATACATGCTGCTCGAATGTGGCTTCATTTTGAAGATGGCAAATAGCCACTAAAATATTCTAACATGGATCACACTTGTGTTTCAGTGACATCATTCTGGAAGAGTTATGGAGTGTTTACTGAAACACTAGAGGAAACATGCTAGAGTTAGATCATTGAGGAAACTACTAGAAAGAAATGGTGGCAGTGCGACTAAAGCTTGAGGGTGGGGAAAGCAGAAAGGCCTCAGCAAAGTAGGGAAGAGACTGGTCTTGTTCGCTGACTAGTAATGCAGGAGGCAGAGGGTGGGTTTTGAACAGTATTCCATTTCAGATGTGACTTTTGAGGTAGTAGAGAGTGGGGTTGTGTTGGGAGGTAGAGCAGAAGGGTGTTATTTTTGTCTCTTTGCTCACATTAAGATTGGTTTGATTCTTTCATTTTAATCCTTGGGCATTCAACTTCTGTTTAGTTACCAGGCAAGGAACACTTCTGTCTTTACCAACATACAGACTCTCCAAGGTTCATCAATGCTTACTGCTTTATCAAATTCTCCGAACCTTTTCATTTCATTGTTACATTTTCACTTTTCAGGGATTGCAAGCATTTCTTTAAAATCCTACAGCTCAGTTGTATAAGTAAAAAAATCCTTTTATTTATTAATGTGTAAATGAGGGTTGTGTCTCTTACTGCATTATCTCTCCTCTGGCATCTCTATCACAACACACATGATTGACAGCTCTGAAAATCGAAGAGTTTCAAAACAAGCGTGATTGGCAGCTCTAAGGTAACTCGCACGTGCCCTGAATGTTGTTTGTGCTTTTGTCTGACACTGGGGTGGAGTAAACAAGGTAATTTCCCAGTCTTTGTTTCTATTTCAGGTTACGAAATATATAGGGTCAAATAGACAGTGGAATATATAGTGCATGTTTCAAAGACTCAAGTTTTCAAGGTGTATTATTGGCAAAGAGAAAATAAAAATTTCAATTGAGTCTTTATTTCAGAAGAGAGAGAACACACTTTGAAAGTATGTCTATTTTTGCCTGGATTGGTGACTTAGACTTCTCTGTGAGGTAGTTCTTGAATACATCTTTGATAGTTTAAAAGGAAAAGAGTGCATTATATTTAACTTTTTTTTTTGAGACAACGTTTCTCTGTGTAACAGCTCTGCCTGTCCTGGAACTCGCTCTGTAGTCCAGGCTGGCCTCAAACTCACGGAAATCCACCTACCTCTGCCTCCCAAGTGCTGGGATTAAAGGTGTGTGCCACCACTGCCCAGCTATTATATTAACTTTTAGATAAAAGACAAGTTATACAAATTCTATGTTTACGAGTGGTCAGATTGTAAATTATGATATTTTCTAGAAATGTCCGAGTTGTGGAACTATGTGGTGTAGACTGTGCATAGTATTAGGAAGCTTCAAGTTTTTCTTGGTTGGGATGCATGTCATAGAAACTGCTGTTAGGTCTTGCTCTGTAGGCTTGGTTGTTACAAGGTCTGTTTTCGTTGCCAGCAGAACTGATTGCTTTGTAGTCATTACCTGTGTGCCACCCTCTTGGCAGAGATGGTCAGAAGAAGTGTGTGGTCACTTTCTATGCTATCTCAGGACTGCATAGATCAAGAGCAAGTCTGCCTAAGGCTTGGTGTGGCATCTCTCAAGGAATGCAAGCCTTTAGGTGTTCACATGAAAGACTCGACGTTAGACCCTCAGTAGGATGGAGGAGGAAAATCAGGTCTTCACTCCTGCATTTGGCTCAAGAGGAGAAGTTCCAAATACCAAAGCTATTTTAATAGAGGATATGGGTTCTGTTGTAGCTGGTGTAATTTGTATTGATTCATTGCTGCTTGGTAACATCTAGAGACTTGGGCTAGCACTTCAGCATGTATTTTGTAATTTGGGGTTTTTATAACATACACAGTGCCTCACAGTTGTTGAACATTCCCTCTATGTATGCAAAAATGAATAAAATTTGATGCATTATTTTCTTAAACCTTTTAAAAATTATTCTATGATTAATACTGTTAAAAAAAAAAAACACTGAAGAGACTAAAGCTGGCATATTTTAAATAACTACCCCAAGGCTTTGGCAAGTAAGGAAGCATAAGGTGTAAGCTATACCTGAGGTAGCGCCTTCATGGCCATCTTTGCTACTTCATGATGTTGTAGTATGAGTGTGAGCGTGCGTGCGTGCGTGCGTGCGTGCGTGCATGTGTGTGTAATTTTGAGTTTTCCTCAGTAAGCTTGTTGCAGACCTTCACTACAGTATGTTGACTAGAATTTGAAAGCTGTATACATCTTTGGGAGAAAAGGTCTATAGAGATTAGCAGTAATGTAGAAAAATGTATGGACAAATGCCCAAGTAAAGGCGGAGTTTAGAGAAGGAGTTAAGATGGTTTCATACGCAGAAAAAAAAAGTATTTTCTAGAAGATAGACTTTAGAATCTAAGCGATGAAGAATTAAGTAATGAAAAGATACTTCTGGGGAAGTGGCATGAAGCATGGCAGAGAGTAGAGTGCACATAGTATGATCGTTGGTATCTATTTGTGTGTATCAAGTCATCCCCAAATCCAGGAACTTAGACTAGTAAACATTTATAGGTCTCCTGTAATGGTGTGGTCCAGGAGTGCGTGAGTGCCTCGGCTGGATGACTCTTGCTCAGGGTGTGTTTGAAAGTTCATTCAAGGTATTGCCATGTCAGCAGCATCTTAAGGCTTGGCTGGCAGTAGAGGACTACAGTTGTGCTGTGGGCAGTGACCAAACCGTAAACATGGAATCTTTGGAGAACAGTCTAGATCCAGACCATAGCATTCACATGCTGCTTGTTGGCAGGAGGTCTGAGATCCTTCCACATAAACCTCTCCATCTAGATTGGATGTCTTCGTGAGTGATCTAAAGAAGTGAGCCAGGGAAGTCATGGAGCATGATTTTCACTTACATCCTACTTCATGGGGTGTGGGAATGGGAGTGGCCTCTCAACTATACGGAAGTGTACAATGTTTATGTGGGGTGTGTGTGTGTGTGTGTGCGCGCGCGCACAAAGATGAATGTTTCTTTAATTTGTTAGTATAGGTATGTGCATATGGGTAAATACACATGTATGAACACATATATAGATGCCTGATGATTGATTAGATTTACCTTTTGAGGCTGGGTTCTTCGCTGAGCTTGAAGCTCATTTTGCGCATTGTTAGTTCCCCTCCCTCCGATGCTAAGCTGAAGTAATAGATGCACGCTGTCTTGCCATGAGTAGGTTCTGGAATGCAGATTTTAGGTACTCATGCTTGTGAGCCATTCCCCGCAGGCTGCTGCTGTCATAACTTTTTATAAAACCAATGAAATATGTGATAGAAAAAGATTTAAGAAAATGAAAACATTTTTTCTACGTTTGTCTTTTTTCTTGTTTTTTTTTCTTTTCTTTTCTTTTTTGTGTTTGTTTTTTTGTTATGTTTTGTTTTTTGGGTTTTTTTGTTGTTTGTTTGTTTGTTTGTTTTGAGACAGGGTTTTTCATTGTATCCCTGGCTGCCCTAGAACTCTATCTAGACCAGGCTGGCCTTGAACTTGGAGATCTCCTGCCTCTGCCTCCCAAGTGCTAGGATTAAAGTGCACTACCGTTACCCTACCATCTTTTGCCATATTTTCAATGTTGAAGTTATCGCCAATATTAGTAGGATTAGTATTAGTCCTTTTAACCCTAGATTTTTAATACATTTACAAAATATAATTTGTTTCTAGTTGGTATGATTCTAGGCATTTAGACCTTTGTCTTCTTATGCATGCTCTGGGTAGACTGGTGTCATTTGGGGACAGTTTGGGCTGCATCCATCAGGTGTATCAGGCTCAGCTTTCTCCTTCTCTCTGTGTGATCTTTCCCCATTACTCCCTCCCCTGCCCCAATGGCAAACACTCTTTTTTCAGGCTGCTGGTGCTTAGTTCTTAAAATATATATTTCTTCTTATACAAAAGATCCTCAGTAATTTCACACTAATTGTCAAGCTATAGTTTTGCTTTGGGTAATTTCAGTTACTATCCACACAACCTGAAAGCTGAGAATCATTCTCCTCATTACAACCTTTCTCTTAAACTTCCTGCAAGTTTCTTTCAACCTTGTTGCCGTTTCTTTTTTCTCTTTATTGTCTCTCACCAGCCCTCCCTTTCTTCTTTCTTCTTGGCTGTGCTGGGTATCAGACCCAGGGCTTTGCATGTGCTAGACAATGTTAGACCCCACCCCACCCCAGTAACTCCATCTCCAGGGGATCTGATACCTTCCCTCCCCTGCCCCGTCCTTCCCTTCCCTCTTAGTTATTGCTTAAATCTGCCCCACTATGGACTTGTCTTTTGTCTCATGCCTGGAGAGCCACAGAGGCGTCTTCCTCATCATTCTCCTCGCCTCTGTTCCCTCTCTTCTGTTAATCTGTTCTTTTCCATTTTTCATGCACATATTTTAAGGAGACATTAGTGGTCAAGATCTCATAACATGACTGAAGTTTGGCAAATAGCAAAGTATTTGCTTTGGTATGTAAGCAAGAATCGGTTAGGGAATTCCAGATTGAAGGCCGAAAGGTTTTGACTGTGGAGAGACACAGGAGTGGTGTTTGAGGGTGGCCCTTTTTAGGTGCTGGCCTTGGTGGTGTATGAGCCTGAGTGGACCTAGCAAGCTAGTTCAGAGAACCAAGTTGTAGCTGGATTCAAGTAAGGATTGCTAGGACCAGAAAGCTGGAGGAGACTGTTCCAGTAATACCAGAAGTGGAAGCTTAAGGTTTCCAGCTCAGTTGACTAGAAAAGTGGAGACTGTCCTGGAAAGGAAGGTGGATACAAGACCCATCTGCAGGCAGGGCACAGAGCTTACTTGGACTTCGACGTACTGTGGTTGTTTTGTAGGCAGCTGGGGCTGGGGCTGGAAATGAGAAACCCTGCTGAGGAGTAGGAGACCTAGAGTCAGAGACTCCTGTCAGACTCTGCATCTGTGTGTCCACTGCCTTTATCAGGAAAACAAAACAAGACATCAGAATACAGGGCCCGAGAGGCGGCTCGTTGATAAAGAGCACGTATCCTTGCAAAGGAACTGATTTGAGTTGCCAGTACCCACATCAGCAGCTAACTGAACTCCACCCACACCGTGCCCAGCAGCTCCAGCTCCTGGGGATCTGATACCTTCTTTTAGATTCCCTGGGCTCCTGCACTCAGGTGCACATAACCACACAGACATACACATATGCACATACTTTTAAAGTAAAATAAAATCATTTTAAGAAAAAAAAAGTCAGAACTCAAAGGCATCACTGTCTGTGCAGACTTGTGTCTTGGCCACATTCTGTGAGAGGAACTGCCCTGAAGACATCCTGCCACATTAGGCTCGAGCAGCTCGTTCAGGTGGAGCGGCTGCAGCTGAGTTTAAAAACCACAGCCAGCACTCTTGTGGAAGAGGGCGGCGGTGCCAGCTGTATTTACCGCACACTTTCCTCCCCAGCTTTATCTAGAGTTCTTACAGTTCTTTCCCCATGTGCTGATGCAATGGCTCTGTGGGTAAATGACCTGGATTTCAACCCCAGATCTCACAGTAGAAGGCTAATACTTGAAAGTTGTCCTCTGGTCTCTATATGGATGCCCAAATGCACACATACAATAATAATAATCTACTTTAACATTTTTCTTCATTCATCTCTAGTATTCTTTGTTATCTTTTTCACTCTTAAGAAACTTTATTCCTTTTCCTACCTCTTTAGCAGCTAACCATATCTCATTCTTCCTTGAAATCAAATTCTTATGTTATATGAACCATATGAAATTACTGTTTTATAACTTAAAATAATCAAATATCTGATATTACTGTGATTCCCCTCAATACTCTATGGATTCCCTATACATTACCTTAAATTTTCTCCACTGTCTTTTCATTAATTAAATGCTTCTGATTCTTCATATTTCCCTCTCTATACTATTTTTCTATCCTTTCCTGTCTCCAAAACTGCCTGTTTTCTAAATTTCTGTCCATTCCTCAGCAAGACTTTGCCTTCACCATTATGGTATGAACCCGTTAACAGTGGCCTCTGGTCTTCTGCCCAGCAGTTTTTGCTCAAGGGTCATTTAATGCTGCTGTTTTTTCTCATTTTTGAAATTGTCACTTTTTTTTTCATTTTCTTGGTCATTGTTTTTACATCATTTTTTTTTAAACCTGTGATTTTTGCCCTTGTGCTTTATAGAAATGCAGCTACTCTGAACCTGAATTTGCCAAGACTTCTTCAGGACAGTTCTCTCACAGAACGAGGCACAGGCACAAGTCCCTAGATACTGTTGCCTCTATATTGTGATTAGTATCTCTAGGATGTGCCTTATAAAATTGTATGTATGGGGGAGACAGAGAAGTCTTAAGTTGTGGGTCTTTAGTTCTCACAATAAGGAGTTAAATAAAGTTCAGAGTTAAAGAATGGGTCTCTGGGTTCTTGGGAGCTGCTCAAACCTTTAGGAGGCAGAGCTTGTGCTAAGAAATAAGGTAATTGGAGGCTTTTCCTTGAGAGAGATGGAGGGAGGCTGGTCTCTTTCCTTTGGTTTCCTGGCTTTTGTCACTGAGCCTTCCTTTATAATATTGCCCACACTCCAGGCTCAGAAGCAGTGAGCCAAGCTACCATGACTGGAAGCTTCTGAAACTATGAGTCAAATACGTGTTTTCTTCTTTGTAGGTTATCTCAGGCATTTGTTACAGTGATAGAAAGCTTACTAGCAGAAGTAAGCATGTGCAAGGGAGATGAGCAAGGCCATTTGGATTGCAGACGATGCCCTTCACTCCCACGTTCTTCTGACATTTGCCTTTCTCATCTCCCTTGCATCTGCTTTCTTCTGAGGATGGGTCTGTACCTCAGAGGTAAAGACATGAGTGTGCTCCCCAGCAGAACCCTAAACCCACAAGAAAGAATTGTCCCAAAAGAGTTGTACTGATACATCCTACTTTAAAATCACTGCATTTTAGTAGTTAGGAAACACTTGGCATGTGTATAAATGACACATAAATTTATAGCTCTGTTTACACATACCTTTTTCTTCCATCTTGGAGTAAATCATTCAGGTTCAGCATAGTCCAGTACTTGAAAATATGCTTTGTTCTTAGCACATTCTAAATTGGGGGGGGAGGGGGAATTTATAAATATACTATAGTTAGGTTTCTTTTAAAATTTTGATTTAGAACCTTATTTTTAGACCTAAAATAGAATACTTTTTGTTCCCTTTTAAAATGCAAATTGAGTATTAAACAGGTATAATTAGATCCTTAATTTGTACTGATTGAGCATATTATAATGTTCATGTGGATTTTATGATATTGCTTCAGTTATTTTGAATCTATTAAGCAAATTTTTCTTAAGATATTTTTCATGAAAGCAGCTTTATGTATGTGTGTTCTTATAAAAATGATATCAACTTTTATGACAAAAATGGAGAAACTATGCACACTTCAAGATGAAACATGATTTATAGTGAAGTGGTTTCTAAAACATATTTCTGTAAATGTATATATGTTGGAAGTCAGCATTTTTATTTGTGTTGGCTTGGCTTCAAATTTTCTATTAATATATAACATGAAACTGGTAGAGGAAAACAGTTGAAGATACGGGCATAATAAGAACTTTCTGAATAGGACTCCAGTAATTTAGTAAGCAGCAGCAAGAAGCAACAACAGGTTTGCATCAAGTAAAAGAGCTTCTCTACAGCAGAGGAAACAATGAAGAGACGGCATGTTTTCTCTTCGTACTGCAAGTTGTCATAGGAGCATACACATATAAAACTGCTTTCAAGGAAAATATCTTTAAAATTTTTCTGCTTAATAAATTCAAAATAACTGAGGCAACTTCATAACATCCACCCGAGCATTATACTATGCTCTATCAAGTTCAAAGAGAAGAATGTTGATGAAAAATTGTCCAGTCAATATTTGAACAATGTTCAGGCAAATGGAAATCAAGACTGCATTAAGATTCTTTCTTAGCTGGGTGGTGGCGGCACATACCTTTAATCCCAGTGCTCAGGAGGCAGAGGCAGGCGGATCTCAAAGTTTGCATCTAGCCTGGTCTATAGAGTGAGTTCTAGGACAGCCAGGGCTACACAAAAACAAACAAAACAACAACTCTTCACCATGTCCACTCTGCTTTGGCCTTTAAATAACAGTTTTAAACTAGAGAGATTATATGTCAACTATTTTGAAAATTATTAGCAACATTTATATACTTGAAATATCAAAATAAATCTATTTCAGAGATGAAATAGCTTTTCCTAATGCCAGTTGCAAATGTTTTAGTCCTCCTATTTTCCTGAATGTAATTTATTTAGGTACTTTAATTCTGAATTTAGCTTATTTTATTAATACTTGGGGAAGAGAAAGGGACCAGTGGCAGATAGAGGTCAGGAGAAGATAATGGAGAAAATCAACATGATTTTTTTTTCTTTGTCTTATTTCTTTCACTGAGATTTCACGCTGAAGTATGAAGAGAAAACATGCCTTAAGTAAAGCTTAGCGTTTATGTGACAGGAGCTTTAGATGTCATTGATGATGGTGTCTGATAGTATTGGCTGATAACAGCTACCTCCTAGCTTCTTAGGACTATTATGAAATTCCTGATACAAAAGAATGTCAAACCACTTTAAAGAAAAAAATACCTGACGTCTTACAGAAAAAATGCTAATGAGTCACATAATGTCTTTTACAGTATAAATTCAACATGCATATTCGTTACTCATTTTAGGAGGTTGGGGTATTAGAGATTCAACCCAGATCCCCACACATTAAGTGTATACTCTGTCGGTGAGCTATATTTTTCATCGCAGTTCCTACTTTTTTGCTAGGTGGGTTTTCAAAATCACTTAGCTAACAATGCAATATTTCAACCATTGGTGAAATATGCTGGTCTTACTCTTCCTTTGGTGGTATAAATGGACAGTTACATTTGATAAAGAGGCTTAAGTATTCTGGTTCAGTAATGACTTGAGAACCTTCGTAAGCTTTAGGAAAAGAAAATAAATACTAAATGTAATGAAAATTATCTAGAATTGAGCACTGGGAACTTTTCTACCAGTTCTCATCTCCATGATTTTGTAGTCACAGTAGACAGCAACGTTTAGCTTTTGCCTTTCTATGTATCCAAGTGTAGCCTCTTGGCCCTGCTGTGAAGGTTTGACTCTTGACTCCTGGCTCTCCTTATTCATTTAAGTGTGTGACTATAAGAAAGTCCAGCTCTGGAAGCTTCTGCTGTCTGGTGCTTAGAATGGATGAAACCATAGGAGGCTCACAGCTGTCTAACCCAGTTCCAGGGACTCTCCGCCTCTCTCAGGCCTCTGTGGGCATCACACATGCACACACGTAGGCAACGGCCGTGCACATAAAGCAGAATAAGCAGCGCTGTAAAGACTTACTCTTTACACACACACACACACACACACACACACACACACACACACACACACACACACACACACACACACACACACCCCTGAAGGCCAGAAAGTATCAGCTCGATCCTGTAAGTGATGTAATGGGCTAAACCAAGGACCTCTGTAAAAGCAGTAAGCACCTTAACTGTTGAACCATCTCTCTAGTATCCTCAGCTTTTTATTATATTTTTTAATTAAAACTGTGTTTTCAATAGTCTTTTCCTTTGTTGTGTACTGTTCCAAAGAGAAAGACAAATTGGGGGTAGTTCTGCATTAACTGAATAGTGGTCAGTTTGTCACTGGTTGTCCCCTACAACTTACTGGCCAAGTTGAGACTCTAGGCCACAGTGTGGCCCACTGTAAAGGCCAGTCCTCCAGTCCTGCCTCTCCAAGAGTAAACATGTCCACATCAGAAACATTGTTACTGAGTGTTACCCAGCATTTACAAAGGTCCACCTTTTCTTCTGAAAGTTTTGTTTGCATAGTAAAAATCATTTATTTTGTAGACTGACTGTGGAAGGAATTTGACCTTGCCCTAGACTGGGCCCAAGGTGAAAGTAGTCTTGGGTGGCTTGGCCCCACTGATACCCCACTGAGATAAACATCTGTGATAAGACTGAAAGGAGCCATTTTGGGCCAGGATTAAGGACAAGGGGAGGACTCTGGCTGGGCTGTTGTACTGCAAAATGACCATCAGTGGGAGAAGGTAACCAGTGGTTCCAGCCCAACAGTGTGTGTGGGGGGCGGGGCAGGGGCGGGTTGGAGAAGAGATGAGCGAGCAGGGAGAGGGAGAAGGCTAGGCTGTAAGTTAGGTACTAGTGGTGCTGCTTTCTTCTGTAGAGGATCTGTGAGTTCGCCCTGCAGAACTGATACCCAGAAGGTTTCATTCTTGTTTTCCTTTATCTCTTTTCCCTTCTGTTTAGGATAATTGGGTTGTAAGGAAGATACCTTTGTTTAACAAATGCATAATCAAGTTTAATTGTTAAGAAACCAGAGCCAACCACTGACTGAATTTTTTTTGAAGGAATAGATGCTGTTCCTCTTTGTCTCCAAGTTAAAGTATAAAACAAAACCAAATTTGTTGACTTGTTTATGTTTATAAATGACTTCAGGGGTGCTCTCTCTCTCCCCCTGCCCCCCGCCCCACCGGGAATGGAGCTCTGAACCTTCATATTCTGCAAGCTATTTGCCATTTAAGTAGATATACAGACCTATTCAAGAAATTTCTGATAACATTAAAAATTTGTATAGTGAGAAAAACATAATACATAATCTTTAAAATGCTGAGTTTTGGCTTTTTTCTGTTCTAATTATATGTTTTATTTTATTTTTTGTTTTGTTTTTAATACATCCTGACCACAGTTTCCCCTCTACTCCTCTACTCCTTTCATCCCCACTCTCCCCTTTCCAAGACCGACTCCTCCTCCATTTCCCTTCAGAAAAGAGCACGCCTCCTAGGGACGTCAACTGAACATGGCATAACAAGATACAATATGCCTGGCACAAGCCCTTATATCAAGGATGAGGCAATCCAGTAGGAAGAAAGGGGTCCCAGGAGTCAGGCAGAAGAGTCAGAGCCCCCCATTCCCATTGTTAGGAGTCCCTCAAGAACAGCGAGCTACACAACCGTAGCGTATATGTTGAAGCCCTAGCACAGACCCATGCATGCTCCATGACTGCTGCTTCCGTCTGGTGAGTCCTCCAGCCCTGTTCAGGTGATTCCGTGGACTGTGTTCTCTGGGTGACCTTGACCTCTCTGGCTCCTACAACCCTTCCTCCCTCTCTTCCTCAGGGTACCCTCAGCTCCTTAAGGAGGGAACCCATGGAGACCTCCAATTTGGATTTCTCAGTGCCTGTTTTTAATCATGTAAGTGAATTTGTTGTGTGTTTATTCTCAAGGGAATGATTATCCATTAATTTCATTTTCTGGAAAAATTAAAATGTTGTAATTCTTAGAAATTGGACATTTATTTATTAATTAGGTTTTCTTTTTTTCACAGAGAGATTAGGATGGAGGAAGAATGGGTAAAATTAAGGCCTTGATCCAGTTCTTTAGCTTTCAAACATATAATCATAGTTTCTTATTATTTTATATGTATAAAGTAAATATAGTAAATCTTATAGAAGAGAAAGATAAATGCAGTAATTTTCTAAGTTAGGAAGCATCAACATTTCTGGGTTTAGGAGATTAAGAAATAGAAAATGTATTCAGATTCTGTAATTCTGATAAAATCTGTCTTTGGTGGACCTTATATTGAAGCTGAACTATATACTCTTAATAGTTACAGAAACATTTTACTGACAGAATTTACTTAAATCTGTTGGTTCTTCATTTTGTTTTTTTTGTTTTTGTTTTTGTTTTTTTGAGGTAGAGTCTCAGAGAGTAGCCTTGTACTTGGATCCTTCTTCTCCGCCTTCCAGCTAGGCTCACAGGCATGCGACACTAGGCAACCTCCTTATGTTAGATTAGAACTTCACTTAATTTTCTGTATATTAATCACTACCCTATCAAAGCTAACATTTCTCAATGATCATGCCAAATTAATAAAATTATGTTCATTCCAGCAATCAAATTTTCATTTGTGTTTCGACTTGTAAAAATAATGCATCTTGATAAAGCAGCTGTGGTAATTTTAACCTCCAGATTCCTGCCTGTCGTTTTAGTTTATCTTATTCCAGAGTTACTAGCTAGACACCAGTGTTGGTTTTGTGGTTTCAGCTGTACTCCTTATAATTCTAACACCTGTATTTCTCACTTAATTTTATAGCATAGCATTACTCCATAGCTGATTTCTTCAGACTCTCTTGTTTATTAGATAGCTGATCTGTTTTTTCACTCTTGAAAATGACATAGTCGTGAACAATTTTAAGGATAAGATTTTTCAGATTATTTCCTGAAGACTAAGTAGAATAACTAGGCTTCAGGGTTAGAGATATTTTCTCAGGCATGTAAACAGCTTGAAGATTTCATGTATTTATTAGTAGAATTGCCTTTTAAAAATGATATGTTTAGCTTATAGCTTATATCAAATAGGAGATAGTGTCCTATTCTTTGCTTATGAAATCTTGAGGTTTTTGTGTTTGTTTTTGGTTTTAGTTTTTCGGCTTTTCGAGACAGACTTTCTCTGTGTAGCCTTGGCTGTCCTGGGCTTGCCCTGTAGACCAAGCTGGCCTCGAACTCCCAGAAATCCACCTGCCTGTCTCCCAAGTGCTGGCTGGGATTACAGGCGTGTGCCACCACATCTGGCTCTTGAAATCTTAAACAATTTGTTTATCCTCTTATTTCAGAATAGATTTTTGTTGTTGTTTGTTTGTTTCAAGACAGGGTTTCTCTGTGTACCCTTGGCTGTCCTAGAACTCACTCTGTAGACCAGGCTGGCCTCAAATTTAGAGATCCCCCTCTACCACTGCTATGAGTCCTGGGATTAAAGGTGTACACCACTACCACTTGACTGCATAGATTTTTTTTTCTAAACAAAAGTAAACCAAACAGAATACAAATTGAATTTATCTACATCTCATCCAAAATGTTTATCTTCATCTTAAAGAAAAAACAAATATCACCTAATGAAAATACTGTGGCCAGGGATGGGGCTGTGGGGGACAGGTGGTGGTGGCTGCAGCACACACCTTTAATCCCAGCACTCCACAGGCATAGACAGGTGGATCTCTGTGAGTTCAAGGCCAACCTGGTCTACAAAGAGAGTTCTAGAACAGCCAGGGCTATTACACAGAAACCTTGTCTTGAAAAACAAAAACAGACAAATATACAAACAGAACAAAGGAGAAAAAAGTACTATGTATATAACAATTTTAGCCCCCCCAAATATTACATTTTTCTATTTAATAACCAGGTTTCCCATTTGGGTGATATTCCTGTGTAATAAAACTGTTAAAGACTTATATGGTATTTGTAATTTAGCTAGTATCCAGCTAATATATCTGATGTCGTTTTCAATTTTTCACTGTCTTTATAAACAACACAATTGAGAGTTGTTATGTTTCTCCATCATTTTCTGGAATAAAGTCTTTGGAGTAGCAGAACTAGAAAGGATATTCAGTATGTGTATTCAAAAACAGACTTTCTTGCCATTCCCCAAACAATACAACTACATGCATGGTGTTTTCATGGCATTAGCAATTATAAGACATCTAGAGGTGACTTCAAGTATACGGGAGGGCTGCATGTGCTGTGTGCTAATGCTACACCCCTGTGTGAACAACACTTTTGCATCTGCAGATTTGTTATCTGCTAGATCTTTTTCTTTCTACTTACACCAGCAGCTTATGTTTCCTGGTGAAAAGGCTTAAAACCTAGGGCAGTCATTAGGCCATAAAAATACAGATGCCAACGCCGTTTAATACTTCAAAGTTTAAACCTAGGCTGGGCAGACTCTCAGCTAGGTCATCTAAGTTAGTCTGACCACCTAGCCCATCCAGCCACGTGGCTAGCTATACCTTCCAGCCCATAGTCACATCCATCACCTCACCTTTCTTCTGGCTAAAAGGGCCTTTCTCTTTCTCCTTCCCAGAGTTCTTCTCTCTCCCATGAAGTCCTGCCTCCCACTTCTCTCTCTGCTCAGCTATAGGCTGTCAAGCTTTTTATTATCTAATCAGGGATAATTTGAGAAGCCAAGGTTTACACACTCTCATCTTGGATAGCAGCAAGGACCTTAAAGGGGCAAGCAGTTAACATTTGAATACATAATAAGTTTTAGATAACTCCATCAGCACTTATCTATTGTTCCTGGTCCCCAAATTTTTTAGTGGTCCTTGGTCAAGTTGCCTTTTAATTTCCCCTGTTGTTACTAGTCACTGACATGGATATTTGTCCCAGTTTTCCTGCGTAAGAAGCATACCCAGTCAGTAGTAATGAGGTCCCTTCTCATCCTACAGTATAGATTCAGTTTTCTACATAGTTATGGAGTTCTTCAAATTGTCGGACAAAAACACTTTATTATCATCACTGGTTGTAAGTGATTTTCTACTCTAAGCATATATTATGTTTACTTTGTGCTCTGTTGAACACCTGTTAGTTTTATAGTCTAACAAGAAGTTCTTCCTGTCTTAATGGCTGAAACTCTATAGTATCATTTGATGATAGGTTCTAAGAAAGAAAATAGTCTTTTCTTATTTTTAGGTTATGTAATATATTTAGTTTAAAAAATTTTAAATATATCTACCTCAATTACTGCTTCCCTTTCCTCCCTTCAGCTCTTCCCATGTCCCTACCCTCTTTTCTGACTCATCCTTTCTCTCTGTTGTTACAAACTAATATAAATGCATAAATATAAAATACAGACTGTTCAGTCTGTTTAGTTTTACTTGCATGTATGCAGTTTCAGGCCTGACCATTTGGAGGTTCATCCCTGGGAAGACTAGTTCCTTCCCTCTCAGCACTTCTTAGTCACCTGAAGTTGTCTAGGGGTAGGGCTGTGGTAAATTCTCCCTCCTATATTAGCTTATTGATTAGTGGTATCCTTTGGGGCCTGTTTAGGTATCCATATTGTCGGGGTATCATAGTGAAGTTCTCTGTCTTTAGAGGATATACAGTCTCACAGCAGATTTTCTGGTCGTCTGGCTCTTACGGTCTTTCTACTTCCTCTTCTGTAATGTTCCTTAAGCCTGAAGTATAGGAGTTGTGTGGTAGATGTACTAATTAGCTCTGAGCATGGTCAGTTGTTCTCTGCATTTTGACACATGGTGCTTCTCTGTAATGGTCTCCATTAGTTGCAAGGACGTTTGTTGATGCAAGGTGAGAGCTACACTTATCTGTGGAAATAAGGATAAGTACTTCAAATGCAGTTAGGAATTCTGATGCTTAGTAAAGAGACAGCAATTTCTCCTCTAAAATCCATGACCTCACCAGCCTGGGTAGTTGGCTAGGTTTCCAGTACCTAGCACAATTTTCCTCCTGTTGAGCAGGCCTTACATCTAACTGGACAGCTGTGTCTTACTAGTTTAATAAGCTCCTGTGTCTGAACTGCATGATATCTTCAGCAATAGGAACTTACCTTGGCTCTGGGGTAGCCAAGGGCAACAGCAATAGTCTGTATTGCTTTGGGAGTCTCTTGGTCTCCTTTGTCTAACAACTTAGTAAAGTCAAGCACTTGGAATTTAGGGAAAAGGAAGAGGAGAGGACAGGGTGAATAAAGCCTGATGGGGCAGCAGTGACCAAAGTGCCCTGTTTCCAACTGTCACAATGAAGGCCTTCATTTTTACATTTCATATTTGCTAATAAAGGCTTTTTTTGTAAAAAGTGTGTTGTGATCAAGGAGACCAGACTCGGGACCTTGCTGCTTCATGAACTTGCTCAGGTCACACACTGTTTGTGGTTCTCAGTCCCCATTGGCTGGTTCTCTACATCTTCCCAACCCTACAATGTAGCTTTTAGTTTTGAGAGAAGTGATCTGATTATAGCCATCAGCAGATAAGTATGTGGACACACGGAATGCTCTGATGCCAGTGGTTTCCCAGATTGCACTTGAGCTAGTTAGGGAGCTAATCCTGCTGCCCTCCGCTCCCTTATCATGGCTTCTAAAGGAAAATCCATTGTTTGTTTATATTAAGGCTACATTTTCCCAAAGTAACTGTCTACAGTACAGTTTACCTCATTTCTTAGCCCAAACAATACATGTGGTGCCACTGAGTCTACTGTCAAACAGCCTTAGTTATTCCTTTATAAAGCATGCCAAGAGTACCCTTTGTCACTGCAGTGTTAGTCAGAGCATCTCAGCAAATAACCACAGACTATTTATAGCAATGTGTGTTTTGGATTTATAACATTTTATCTCTTACAGATATAGTATATTATTTGCTTGGTTACTTTATAATTGTGGTAGTTTC
Source organism: Acomys percivali (assembly GCA_907169655.1). NCBI lineage: Eukaryota > Metazoa > Chordata > Mammalia > Rodentia > Muridae > Acomys > Acomys percivali. Next base: position 89,939,724 of record OU015743.1, on the reverse strand, counting down.
ATGCCACCCACTGTAGGTTGTTCAGCCGTGGTTATTCTAACCACAAATTAAGGAGTTATTTTTCTGTGGTTCAGTTATGCACAGGAATTGTATTGCGGGAGTTACTGGAGCCCACGTTCTATAAACAAAAATTTTAGAAGGATTTTTTTTTTTTTTTGTCAAACAGACTCACTAGATTGTTGGTACTCAAAACATTTGAGACCAGAGTTTAGATGAACAAAGCATAACTTGTCAGCTATATTTAATTTATTTTCTATTAAAAAGAGATGCCATGTAGGTATATGCTGAGTGCCTGCTGAGTTGGCATGTGGCAGCAGTCCCTTCAGCAGGCGACAATTCCCATCTGTCTCCACAGCAGCAGTTGCTTACACTTTCTGGGTGCACTTGAGGATATAACAAAAGTACATTGTCTAGGAATATATATATAGTGTAGTGTTGAAGGTTCACAGATTTCCCTCAACAAACTCATTAGCCTTTAAGCATCTATATCCTGTGTTAAAATCTTTGATCTGGAATCTTCTATGCTAATATTCATAACCTGCAATAGAGCCATGTGCTCTTGTGGTAGTATGTAATGAACTCTGGGACACAAAGGTTGCTCTTGTAAAGAATGGTACAGGATCTCCTTTCCACCTTGGTGCACTAACTTGGGTCATCAGGCTTGGCAGCAAGTGCTGTTATTGAGCCATCTTGCAGAGTGTAACCTTCTGACCCTCTCCTCTCCTGATCCTCCACCTCTCACGTGCTGGCTATAGGCATGTATTTTCACACCCGGTTTACATGGAGCAGGACACTGCACCAGTAGATTTGTGCAGTACTCTGCCAGCTGCACTCCATCCCTGCCCCGCCCCTCCTGTTCTCTTCTTGCCTTGCGTAACTCAATTTGTTTTTCTTTGGGTAAAGATCATCAAACTTTTCTTTATGTTGTCTTTGTCATTTCATAGATTACTTCAGTGATTTAAAAAGACAGAATTCATTAAGTGTTTTTATACTGTTTAAACTTATTTTGAAAGCCCACAGTATATCTGGAATATATCTTTGGCCAAAATAGTGGCTTTATCAGTAATGGACGTTTTGTTTCGTGTGATTTCTTCCTAGATCCTTTTAGTTACACACACACACACACACACACACACACACACACACACACACACACA
>OU015743.1:89918813-89938557 GCA_907169655.1 Acomys percivali | reverse complement strand
CACACACACACACACACACACACACACACACACACACACACACACACCACAGCACATTTCTTTTGGTGTATGGGCCTATTTCCTTTCACCATTGAAATTAGTCAAATAAATAGCTAAACTTTTCTAATTGTTTCTGCCTCTTTACTTTACTTTAAATATTACTTTAAAAAGTCAAAGTTCCTTCTCACATAAATGGCTTTTTTCTTTTAAATAGGTTAATACATCATCCCCCCCCCATCCTTTTTTCCTCCATAGTAAGAAAGTTGGAACTCAGCGCTTCATGTATGCTAGATAAGTCCTGTGCCGATGACGCAGAGCCTCAGCTGCTCTGTTATATTTGTAAGAGTGGAATGAGAATAAGATCTTCTTCTATTACCTTTTGGGGAGGGTATTGCCATAATTAAAAGAAGGAATTTTTAAAATAACTATTATAGTAGAATTGTTTCAGAATTCCAAGGCTCAATAACAGTATTCAAAAGGTGTTAGCCATCTTTCTTTCTTCTGTGACAAAGTACTTGATAACAGCAATTTAAGAAAGGAAAGGTTTGTGCTTGGATGTGGTGGCGCACACCTTTAATCCCAGCATTGGGAGGCTGAGGCAGGTGGATCTCTGTGAGATCAAGGCCAGACTGGTCTACAAAGTGAGTCAGGACAGCCAGGGCTACACAGAGGAAACCCTGTGTCAAAAAATAATAATAATAATAATAATAAATAAAAAAATAAAACAAACAAAAAACAACAAACAAACAAAAAAAGAAAAGAAAAGAAAGTTTTAGCTTGGCTCATGGACTAGATACACTCCAAACTGGCTGGGAAAGCATGAGGCAGCTTGTTATATTGTCTCTGCAGTCAGAAAATGGAGGGGGGGGGGGGGAGAGAGGGAGGGAGGGGGGGGAAGAGAGAGAGAGAGAGAGAGAGAGAGAGAGGGGGAGAGAGAGAGAGAGAGAGAGAGAGAGAGCGCGCGTGCTGGTGCTCAGCCATTTTCTCCTTCAGCCCCAGCCTGTGGGATGGTCCATCTATACTGATGGTGGGTCTTCCCACTTACACTCAGTTCCGTGTGTAGAAACTCCATCACAAGCATGTGCAGTGCTTTGTGCCCTAGGAGGTTCTGTAGCGCATCCAGTTGACCATTTGTATTAACCATCAGGCCTTGTATGTATCAACTCATTCCTCTATAGAGTTATTTGGGACTCACTTTATTATTATATCTATTTTATAGTTAGAAGAGACTAAAGGAACAGAAACGTTGTGTAACTGTTCACTCTGAAATTACACTCTTGTTAATATTTTACAGATCCTGCCCTCAGACATTGGCCATGCGGTCCCAAAACCTGTCCTCACAGCTGACTCATTAGAATGCCTCTTTAGCTCTACAGCTGAAAGTAAAGGAATGCCAGTGGCAGGTAGTCACAGAGTTCTCACAGAGCAGATGGCAGCTGGACTTTTTCTTAAAGAATGAATAGTTTCCCAAATAGAGATTAGATGCCAGGCAATCTTAGAAGACAGTATAAGAAGGCTGTAGCAGGTAAGACTAGAAACAGGTTGGAATCAGATTGTGAATTGACTTCGGTTCCTTCAAGCATCTAGACTGTATTTGGGGGGAGAGAGGTATGCAAGAGCAAGCACAGGAGTACAAGCTCACACGCAGCTGTGCAGGCTAGAGGTGGATGTCAGATTCCCTCTGTTCCTCCACACCTCATCATCATCATCGTCTTATTATTGTAATTGTCATTATTTTGAGATCTAGTCACTCACTAAACATAGAGCTCACTGCTTGGTTTTATTAGCTGGCCAGAAAGCCCCTGGGATCTTGCTGTTTGTCCTCCCTCCCTAGTGCTAGGGCTGCAGGCTCATGCTGCTCTACCCAGCTCTATAGAAGAGGGCAGGAGATCTAAACTCACATCCCCATGCACTTTAACCATTAAACCGTCTCCCCGAGTCCAAGGCTTTGTATTACAGAACATGGGTTCCACAGCAAGAGCCAAAGATGGATGTGGAGCTAATTGCCCAGAATCAAGGCTGGAACTAGTTACAAAGATCATTCCTAAACTCTATTCCAGGAGATTCTGATTCAGAAAGCCAACAACGAGGGCCTTCTAAATAGTTTCTATTAGATGTTCATGTATAAGCATCTTTGAGACTCGTGCTATAGGCCATGAAGAACTAATAGAGGCTAACCAGGCAGAATTTAGTTGTAATATAGAAACTATCATTATAGTCTTAGACACATACACTAAGTACATTTTGGGTTTGGAGGCAAAGAGATCAAATAAGGAGTGTGCTGGTTAGTTTGTGTACTTGGCCTGCAGGTAAGTCTGCCGGGACATTTTCATGATCAAAGTTTGATTTGGAAGGTCCCAGCCCACTGGGCAGTGTCACCCTAGGCAGGTGTCCTGGGTTGTAAACAGGAGGCAGGCTGAGCAAGCCAGTAAGCAGGCAGTCCCTCATGGCCTCTACTTCAATTCCTGTCTCCAGTTTCCTGCCTTGAGTTTCTTCCCCGCCTTCTCTACATGATGGTGTCTTGGTTAGTGCTACGGTTGCTGTGAAGAGACACCATGAGAACATTTAATAGGGGCTGCCTTACAGTTCAGAGGTTTAGTCCCTTGTTGTCATAGCAGGAAGCATGGCAGCACGCAGGCAGACCTGGTGCTGGAGAGGAAGCTGAGCTCCAGATCAGTAGGCAGCAGGAAGAGAGAGGCACTGGGCCTAGCTTGGGCTTCTGAAACCCCACATCCCACCCCCAGTGACACATTCTCCAAGAGGCTACACTGACTCCAACAAGGGAGTACCTCCGAAAGTGTGTGTGTGTGTGTGTGTGTGTGTGTGTGTATGTGTGTCCTTCCCCCCTACTCCCCCCACCCCATGAACCTATGAGGCTATTTCCATCCAAGCCACCACAATGGGCTGTCAGCTGTGAAGTGAAAAAAAAATCCCTTTCCTCAAGTTACTTTTAGTTATGGTGTTTATCACAATAGAAACCTAAGACTAATGTAAAAAAATTAGAAAAGAGGACATAAGATGTAAATTAAAATGTAATGTTGCTACTGAAGTTGAGAGTTCTGATTGAACAGATATGTTAGGGGCCAGGCATGGTCTTGCACACCTTTAATTCCAGCACTGGGGAGGCAGAGGGTGGCTGATCTCTGAGTTCAAGGCCAGCCTGTTCTGCTCCTTGAGAAGTCCAGCCTTGACCCCTCCTTGTAGGCCAAATGGTACCCTCCCCAGAGCCACAAGAAATGCCCTCATCTTATGTTTTCTAACTTGTTACTTGACATCCAGGCACAGGGAAATATTATGATGCTGAGATTTCTCAATCAAACCACCAGCACTTAGGGTTAGAAGGCTTAGAGTGGCCAAATTATATAACATTCTGCTCTCATTTCTTTTCTTGCCTTTTGTCAAAAGCCATTCCTGAAAAGTGTTTGACCTTTAGACAATGTACTTGGATGTGATAATTTGAGATGCAGGTAAGATCTTCATATTTTCAGCTTAGGCATTTAGCCTGCATTTCTGTTTCACAGAAAATGAATTGTAACATAAACTTGTAAACAAAAGTGCATACCTTGTATATATCTAAGCACTTTTCTCAAGAGTCTTTATTTTTTTAATTGATTTATTCAGATTACAACTCAATTGTTATCTCATCATTTGTATCCTCCCATTCCTCCCTTCCTCCTGCTTTCATCTAATTCCCCTTCCCTAGGTCTGTGATCGAGGGGGACCTCCCCCCCCCCAATATGCTCACAGGCTATCAAGTCTCATCTTGGAAAGTAATGGAATTAGTAGGCCTTTCTTCTCTCTGAAATCACTTGTGTGTTTAAAGCATCTATACTTAAGGTAGTTGTTTTTCATTAATTAACTTCTTTGCAGGGCTATTGCAGATATAATTAACACATAAGATAAAATTCATAAGCATGAAACTAATTATGACTGTGTAGGGATGAGGATTTATGAAATCAGTTAAGCCAAACATTGTACTTTTTGACTCCTAAAGACTAGATATGGTCAGCAATTGCCTGTTCTCCAGAAAACACAGCTTAAGCGTATTTAATTCACAGCATAGTGTCACTTATGGAAGTGCTAGGGTTTTGTGTTTGCTTCTGTGCCATTCCGTCTACAGCAATGCATCTTCTGCCTTGCCAAGCATGAGGGCAGTAATCCTAGGCAAGTCCCAGTTGCCTTCCTGGCAGTATCAATGAAATGGTTTAGTCTAACATTTATGGGTTGTGTGTTTCTCTCTGTGTTTTTGCATGTGTACATGCATGTTTGGAGATCTGAGGACAGTTTTCAGGATTTGTTTCTCCGCTTTCACCCTGTTGAACCTTTCAAACTCAAGTTGAAAGGTTTAGGGGCAAGCACTTTCATTTACTAAGCCATCTTGCCGGCTGTAATTATTAGGCTGGACATTGATTTACCTTGGGCGGAAATAATAAATCATATATACTTTTAAAAAGTTTTATGTTAGTGGATAGAGAGATGGCTTCGTGGGTAAGATCACACAAGCACCAGAACCCGAGGATGGCTGTGCACCTGTAGCCCGACGGCTGTGTAGGGAGACGGCAGAGGGGTGGCTATGGCCTCCTGGCTGCCAGCCTAGGCTCCAGGTTCACAGTGAGACACTCTGTTTCAAGGAAGTAAGATGAAGAGTGATAGAGCAGGACACCTATCGTCTTCCTCTGGCCTCTACAGATGCACACACAGGCACACATGTGAGCATGCACCCCTCCTTCATATGCATACATCTCACTATTAGTATGTTGGTATGTTGTACCCATGTCTATGTCACAGATGCAGTGACCATAAAACTTGAACCCATTTACTTACAGGAAACAGTCTATCAGTAAATGAACATGCTCACGGACACAAATGTAGTGATCCCAGTCATCTAGAAAACACTTTCCTGTTGGCTCATGAACATATTAATCCCCTGACTAGGGAAGTACAAGTGGCTGTGTTTGTTAGCACTAGTTGTAGAATTTGCAAGTGGTCCTAGTAGCAGTTGGGTTACACTTGCAGGCACCATTTCAGGAATGCTTGCCTGGTGCCAGGCTCTTGTAGGTCCGTCACACATAATAACCTCTTTTGTCCTCACAGGAGCCAAGGTGACAGGTATCATTATTATCTGAATAATTATTCATTGAAGCAGAGTAAAAGTGTAGCTAGCAGCTGGGGAGGGTAGGAGGGAGAGCAGCTAGAGAGAGAGAGGGTGAGCAGTGGGTACAAAGCACATTAGGTGGGTAGCACTAATGTTCTGCAGCACAATAGCATAACTATAGCATACAGCAATTAATTATACACTTCAGAATTACTATGGAAGAAGAGTTTGTAGGTTCCTTACACACAGAAATGATAATGCTTGAACAGGAAGCAGTCATTATCTTGATGGGATCATTATACATTGTATGCATATTTTGAATGATAAAACTGTACTCTCTCAATAATAAATGTATTACATGTTATGCTGTAAAAATTAGCAAAATAATGATGAAAAATTTAATGAAGAAATGGATGGACGTCTCATGAGGAAAATGAAGACCCTGAGGAATTTTAAGGGATAGAAGATTTGATATTTGGTAGATCCAGATTAGCGTGCAGTCTGACCCTACAACATGTACACTTAAATACAGATGAACTTCCCCAGACATTTTTGGCTTAGGAAAGGAGCCGTTCATTCAGTACTTGAGTTGGTGCTTTGACCTAGCTAGATTCTCTTGCCAGTATCAAACAAACCATTTTAAGCCAGTGAAAGCTGTTTGATTTCTGAGTTAGGTTCTTTACTTTTATACCTGATTAGCCTAAGAAAGATGCAGGAAGAGAAAAGTGCACGTGCTCAGGGGTATGTTAACATACATATAAAAACAATTCCAGAAAAAGCTCTGCCAGCACTAGGGCTCCTCAGACCCCCTACCTGAATCTTGCCTCCTCAGCTGCTTTCAGCCCCCATTTCTACATTCCTCTGTTGACTCATGGCCTACTTTAAGCCAGTCCAGACTTCTCTTTGTACTTAACACAAGCTCTGAAAAATTACGTAAGTGACTTGTAAGAGAGATATGGCAGAAATGAAAGAAGTCTAAAAGAGCAACAATGCTTGAGTCAGTATCCTGTCAGCACCAAACTCTTGGTGACTGTTCTGTTTGGCCTTTGCTCTATTCGAATGCAAAAAATTACTTCACTTGTGTAAGAGAAGTTTTACCTACTGACTTTCCAGTTCTCCCTTGGCCTGTCATGTACATATGGGTACAACTGCTGGCCACAGGGGCAAGGGTAGAGCATTCTTCCGCCTTCACTTCCTAGGCTCGTTAGCCCCCATTGAGCTGTGAACAGTGGCCGAGGACAAAAGCTGTATACACTGTTCAAACAGAGCACCAAAGCAGCAGTACACTGAGTCATTCTTCGCTCTGTGTGAGAACTGAGGGGGACTCTATTCATTTCCTTTGTGCTGGTGTCTGTCAACAGCGCTGTTTGAGGCAAGGCCTATTGTGCTGGCCAGTGTTTCTTATTGACCTAAGTCTGTGCCTGCTATGTTCCCAGGGTCGAAGTTGCGAGTGAGAGAATGTTTGGAAAGGGGTAATCATAGGCTAGATGCATTTTGCTGCATTGTCATCTGACCTATTAAATCTAAACTGTGGTCTGCGTTAATGCAAACAGGTAATTATATAGTCACAGCTGCAGCTATTGACATCTGGTCACTGCCCTCATGGGAAAAATATGTGCTTTTTGTCCTGTGTCTAGATTCTTGCATGCTGGACTTCAGCGATTTTTAACTGAAAATAGATAATGGATCAGGATGAGTAAAAGATGATCAAGGTAGATACTTCAGAATAGCCTCTGCCACAGATGATTGCATGTTTCCGATGATAACATGGTGCCTTCCCATGGCTCCAGCCTGAATAATGTTGGTTGAGTTTTAAAGTAGTGTAAAATACAGATAATTGTTAGGTTTCTATCCTATATGACCAAGGCATCTTGCTAAGTCACTTTGAAAGGGCTGCCTCTGGGAACTTAGTTGGTTTTTAGGTTTCCTTTTTTGTTTTTTTGTTTGTTTGTTTTTTTCTTTTCTTTCTTTTTTAGCTTGCCTGCCTTGTGCTTTTAGCCCATCATGTCTTCCCCAGTGCAAGTTGGTATGAAGCAAAAGTTTTTAATATAGCTGCTTTTAAACATCACATCCTCTTTGCCTTATAGGAAAGAGCCAGTTTTATGATAGAAAAAGAAAGTGTTTAAATATTTTACTTTAGTGTGAAAATCCATTTTATCACTTAAATACACTGCAGTCAAGTTTTCACTCATCTGCACAAATCATTAATCTTAGTGTTTATTAAACTGCTGATATGTGATGGACTTTGAGGTAGTGGGCTACACTTTGAAAGTAGAAGGTGTATTGACTTCCTTCTCGTTCATGCTGTCACTAGTAGCATGAAGTATATTGGAGGTGAAAGTCCTATAGGCATAAAACAACCAGCTTTCCAGGTCTCTGACCACTTCAAGCTTTGTCTGATGTTTTGACAGTGTGTATCTCTTGGATTTGGGGATCCAGTCTCTTCTTAATTAGTTAAAAATTTTGTTGTTGGGCCTTGATTCAAAAAGGACTTAGGAAAAAACAAAAAAACAAAAAAACAAAACAAAAAGGACTTAGGGATGCCCTGGAGTCTGCATTGCTTTTGAGCCAATCCTATAAGCAGGGTTCCTTTCTTTGTTCGTCATAGAGTAAGCCAGGAGATGGTTGTACTGTGCGCTGCATTTGTGGTGGTCATTGGGAGGATGGCATCTGACCTTCTTGCATCTAAGGTAGTGAATACAACGATGAGGAATATAACTCTTACCTTTAGGGAAGTAAGGTTGCATTTATTTTTATACCATCCTCCTTACAAACACAGAGTTAAAAAACATGACATAGTAGTGAGATTTTATACAGTGAATTATATGATACAATATACATGTAGTGTTCTCTCTTCTCTCTCTCTTAACAAAGAGGGCCAATGATAAGATCTATTAACTCTGTTTTGAATATACTATTTTATGTTAATGTTACTAAGTACAGTTGTTATCTTATATGTGGAGCACTTGGAAGAATAAGACAGTTATGCAAAGTGCATGCCAGTCACTATTAGATCTTAAAATGAAAACTGTTTTCAAATTCTTAGAGTGAAATATGCTTTTAAAGGAATACTTTCACTTTTTAAATGCTGTGTTACATACAGAATTATTTTGACAGATACCAAGTGTAGTCACTTCAAAAGGCTTTTCATATTTGTAAGAAATAACAAACCATATGTCATCTTGTAGAAGCCCTGATTTGGAAGGAACATGGCTTCTAGCCAACAATTAATTAAGTCACCCTTTTGTTTCGGCCATATTGTGGCAGTGTTTAGGTGTGAAATCTTCTGTTGTCACCAGATAGGAACATTCTTGTGTGCACCCTGACAGTCTTAAAGAAAGTAGTCAATTTTGGTGCTATTTTCTACAATATAGGTATAGGAATTGTAAGGACAAGTAATTGAAGTTTCACAAGATAGAGAAAAAAGTGCCATTAAGGTAAAATAAGGGTTAGACTTGACCTTTGGCTAGCTGAAAGGGATCCTTATTACTTTAGTTCATTGGAATTTGCATCAATGTTAACAGGAAGTTAGCAGTTGAGTACCTATAGCAAGTGTCTGTTGCTAGAGATTATGGAATAAGAAATGAGTACTTTATTGCTACTCTGTGTATTGGGGGTACCCTAATGTCAGAAAGAGAAGACAGCCCAGCTAACCAATTTTCTGCATTCTTCTTGAATTGTGATTTAGATATTCTTAAATTACCTTCACTTAGAGAACTTCTCTTCTGTTAGATTGGATGGGCTCAATTAGGTTACCTAGTATTGCTCTGATTGTCAAGCTTTCCTTGCGTCTCTAGAGAAGATTAACTTTTTATTCAGGATATAATAGTTAAGCGGAGGTATGGGCCCGATGTCTAAGATTGCAGGCAGGGGAGGCTGGCCTTAGCAGAGCGCCTGCTTTCACCACTCACCATTGTTCCTGCCTCCCTCAGTCATCCTCATGGCTATTGCTCTTGGTTGATCTTAGCGAGGACAGAGACACTGCTGCCTGACTACAGGTAGGGGTCATGTCTGTCTGTCTGTCTGTCTTTCTTCCTTTCTTCCTATGAACAACAGTGGCCTTGGGAATTTCAAAAGCTCTATAATGTTTTCTTCATATGGTAAAAACGATCCACAGCAGACATTGTGATTCACAATCTTGTTTTCTCTTTTTCTAAAGGAAAAATTGTTTTCCTTGGATTAAGTATGATTAAATTTAGAATTTTTTTTACATTTTTCTCCAAATACTAACAAAAGCAAACACACACACACACACACACACACACACACACACACACACACACACACACACACACACACACACACACACACACACACACACATATTTTGGAGGATTTCTGAACCCTAGACTTGACAAGCAAGTCTCTTCACAGTAAGTGCAGGTATAAGCACCAGCCTGTGGGTACCTGCAGGCATACCCACACTCACCCTGCTGCTGTGTGTGGGGACAGTCGGGTACACATTGTTATTTGGGGGAGAAGTAAAAGAGTATCAACGTGTTCTATAACTAACTGCAGGTGGGTGTTGAGAGGGTTAACCATCTGGCATTCTGGTGGCTTAATTAGGCCCTGGCACAGAGCCAGGATCTCTAGAAACTAGGTCTGCCTGAGACAGCCGCAGAAACCAGCGGGTTTCAGCCTCTTGGCCGCAGCAGTATGCTCATGCCTACCTGTCATGGGGAAGTGAGCAGCTATGGAGACCAGAGATAAAGAATCCAGGCGTTTCCACCTAGCACCATGATTGTTTTTACCTTTAAAATGGTGACAAGAGTACATATCTCACTGCTGGGCTCCTGCAGTGATTCACTGCAAGGTACCCTGAGCTCCCCAAGGAGGTGGTAGTGCAAGGCCATTAAGAAGACAGGAGCTTCCCTGGGCTGGCTGGCTGGCAGAGTCTTCCTTATGAAATAGGATGCTGTGGGAACTTGAGGTTTGGGAATGATCTGTGGCAGCCTTGACAGTATTGAGACATTGCAATCAGTCAGTGTTTAGCCTCTCTGCTTTTTCAAAAAAGGAAAGCAGCTAGATAGTTGTTGTATTGATAAAATTCGTAATCGCTCAAAAGATTCCAGACTTCCTTCCTTCCTTCCTTCCTTCCTTCCTTCCTTCCTTCCTTCCGTCCCTCCATCCCTCCCACCCTCCTTCCTCCCTTCCTCCCTTCTTTCTTTTCTTTCTGGTTTTTCAGGACAAGGTTTCTCTGTTTTAGCCTTGGCTGTCTTGGAACTCACTTTGTAGAACGGGCTGCCCTGGAACTCACAGATCTCCACCTGCTTCTGCCTCCCAAGTGATGGGATTAAAGGTGTGCACCACCATTGCCAGGCAATTCCAGACTTTTAAAAATAAAGCATCGTTATAAATGTGCTATTTTTTAAACCCATGTTCTGGTTTTGTGAAGTCCAGTATCTGATACCATCACATGTTTAATTTGTCTTACTTGGCTGGCTCATACCCCAGGGTTTTAGATGGGACTTTGCTGCCTTGAGCCCCAAGCTGAACTAGAGGGCGTGGAAGCGTAGCCAAGGTGGGCGGGTGCAATGCAGGATCGGGGCCGGGTGAGTGCTTGAAACATCCTTCTCAGGAGACAGCTTTAGTGAGGCAGCTTCTTTAATTGTGGGAAACAAAGGCTATTTAAACCTTTGGGGAGTGGATAGAGGCTTTCAGGGTGAGTGTACATCATTGGCCAAGATTAAGGAGCCTTATTTGCATAAAGATATTACCTTAAAGAGAAAGAGGGAGTTTAACCTGTAACTTGGCCACCAGGCTACATAACCACCTCAAGGATAGTAGAGGTGAGGCTATGTGCACCCTGCAGGCCCAGGGCAGGAGGGAACAGTCCTAGTCTTGCTGGTCTCAAGACAGTATTTGCAGGGTTTGGACGTGCCTCCATCTTATTCTTGCTCTGGGTGGCTTCCCTGGTTGCAAGGCTCCCTGGCCCCACATCACTTTATCAATGTTGATCAGTGTTGATCTTTCATACTGAAAACCCAGACTGAAAAAGCTTGAATATCTGTGTGCTGAAAGGATTTTATATAAAAGCATTTCAGATAGAGAAGAGTATTTCTTTAGGAACCTTCTCTTACCCAATGTTTAAACTTGTCCCATTTAATCTCAAAGGGGAATCTAATTTTAAAAGCTATATTAAATAAAAATATTTTAAAAATCTTATTTGTCTTAGGAAAAAACTTCATTATCTTTTTCTGTACAAAAGTTAGGTGTTCTCTCTCTCTCTCTCTCTCTCTCTCTCTCTCTCTCTCTCTCTCTCTCTCCCTTCTTTTTGTGTGAGTGTGTGTTGGTTGGTTTTTTGAGACAGTTTTTCTGTATAGATCTGACTGCCCTCAAACTTTCTTTGTAGACCAGTCTGGCCCTTGAACTCAGAGATCAGCCTGCCTCTGCCTCCAGAGTTGTAGGACTAAAGATGTGCAATGTCTCAAATGGCTTAAACCTAGTTATTTTTTTCTAGACTGACAGTAACAATTAAAAATAAGAACCCTGGGAATTCCCCTGCCCTGAGAATAAAAATGTGGGTTTTTTTTCATATTTCATAGGTTTTGTATAACAGTGAGCATCATCTCTCAGTCTATTCCAAGATCTTTAATGCACTGCTGAATAAACAAGGAAATTCATAACAGTATTTTGGAGTTCACTTACTGCTACAGCTAAAATCAAATAGTAGTAAAATGAGTTGACCTAAACTAAACTAATTTTTATCCATGTGGTTAATTTTGGAACATTTCTTATAAGAACTCCTGCATATTAATGATCCAATGAGTGATACTGAACTCCTGCCGCATTTGTTAGTTCTTTAACTGTGTGGATAAAGTAAGTAACAGCCATACAGTCACTGTTATACTTGGTATTAACCTGGTAAAGAAGAGAACTAGTTGGCCCACTTGGTTTATGGTTTCACTTATATCTAATGTTTCTCTGGTTTTTGTCTGGATGATCTGTTTATAGGCAATAGTGGGATACTGAAATCTCCCACTATTGCTGTGTTGGAATTAATCTATAGGTTTACATCTAGAAGTATTTGTTTTGTGAAATTGGGTATATTTGTGTTAGTGCACATACTTAGGACTGTAAATATCCTCTTGATGGATTGTTGTTTTAATGAGTATGGAGTGACCTTCTTTATCTCTTCTGACAAGTTTTAATTTGAAGCCTATTCTGTCTGATTTGAAGAGTTATGTCTGTTAGGAAATATATTTGTGGCAAGGGGATCCCATGCCAGGCCCATTACAAGGTATGCCACGGAGAATTTACACTGTGTAACAGATCTCGTATAAAAGGGGTTCATTGGGAGAAGGATGAGAAGTGAGGACCTGGAGAAGGGGTGCAGGCAGTGAGTGAGCCATCAGGGCAGAGAGGAAGAGGATGCTGAGGACAGAAAAAGGGGGAGAATGCAGAAACAGAGAGCTGGGGGTGCTAGGTGGTCCTTTTATTGGCCCCACACACCTGTCAGTGGCAGGCAGTGACAAGCAGTTGCTAGGTTCCTGAGGGCAAACCAGCAGAATTGCCCCCACATTAACATTCCTCCTTTTTTGGTTAATTAAAAATGAGGAACTAGGAAGGAGTGGTCAGGTGGGAATGATGGCATTGTGATCTTTGGATTGCTTATTGTTGACTGGGGCCAAAGACATTTTTGGGGACCCTAGGCTAAGTCATGAGAGAGCTGGCTGTTTTACTCAGTTGTCCAGGCTCTGTGGGACCATCTATGGCTAGAAAAGTCCATGCCTAACTGAGGTGGTCTATGAAGCTGAGCTGGAGCACCTGTGGCAACCTACTTTGGAACTCTCCTGAATGTAGATTTTGAGGCAACACCTGGACTTGGCAGGATGCTGAAATAGATAGATAGATAGATAGATAGATAGATAGATAGATAGATAGATACATACATACATACATACATACATACATACGATAAAGTTAAAAGAAAGATCTTATTTTCTAATACAATCTGCTAGTCTTATGTCTTCCTATTAGTAATTGAGACCATTAATATTCATAGTTATTATTGAGAGATGTGTGATAATGCCAGTCATTTTGTTGATGTTCTCTGTCTTCTTACACCTCATTTGATTTTCTGTCTATCTTTCCCCTGTGAGCTCTTGAGTGGGCTTTTAGGAAAACTCTTGCCCTTCCAGTTTTCTCTGTAGAGCTCACTTAGTTATTATATATCTGTTTGGTATGTCTTTATTGTAGAGGGCTTTTAATTCTCCTTTAATTTTAATAGATAGTATTAAAGGTATAAAGTTAAAGATATGCAAGGTACAGTCATGTAGTGATTTGAATGGGTGCAGCCCCCATAGACTCTGTGTGTGAGTGTTTGCTCCATGGTCTTGTTGGAGGAAGTGCATCATTATGTAGGCAGACTTTGAGGTCTCATATACGCCTAAGCTGTCCCCATTGTGGAAGAGAGAGTCTCCTTGTGCTGCCTGTGGATCAAGATGTAGAAGTCTCAGCTCCTTCTCCAGCACCATGTCTGCCTGCAGGCTACCATGCTTCCCGCCATTATGACAGTGGACTAAACCTCTGAACTGTTTGCCAGCCTCAATTTCATGCTTTCCTTTATAAGAGTTGCCTTGGTCATGGTGTCTCTTCACAGCAATGAGATAGTATGAGTTGCCATCTGTGATCTTTCAGAATTTGCAATATGTCTTCCAAACCCTTTTGGCTTCAAAATTTCCTTGAATCTCTCCAGCCCCAATATGAATTTTTTTTTAAGCCTTAGTCAAATTAACTAAAAGAAAGAGACAACACAAATTAATAAAATTAGAGATGAAAAGGGAGACATTACAACTGACACCAGGGTATCAACACCTTCCTCTAGCCTCTCTAAACACTATATGCACATGATGCACAAACATGTATGCAGACAAAGCATTTACACACATTAAAGTTAAACAAATCCATAAAGAGAACACTAGCAAATCCTTTGCAAGATCACACCAAAGATATTATTCATCATGATCAAGTTAGTTTCCTTCCAGAGATGCACAAATGTTTCAACATAAATAAATGAAGTGCATCACATACTTGGAAGGACTCAAGACAGAAGTAACAGGGTTATCCCAATAGACAAAAGGAAAGTTCTTTGACAAATGTCTAACATCCTTTCATGATAACGTCACGAAGTGGCTAGGGATGAAAGGGTCAAACATTAACATAATAAAGGTTACATACAATAAACCTTTGGTCAACACTATGCTAAATGAAGAAAAGCTCAAAATATGTTCACCAAGATCAAGAACAAGAGAAGGATAGCCACTCTTTCCACTCCTATTCCATATGGTAACTGAAATCCTAGTTAGAGCAGTAAGACAAGAGAAAGAAACAAAAGGAATACAAATAGGAAAAGAAGTCAAATTCTCCCTGACTTAGTTTTATTTCTGTTACTGTGATAAAATGCTCTGATCAAAGCAGCATAGGGGTTTATTTTAGCTCACAATTTCAGGTTCTAGTAAGAGCCAGAGGGGAGGGTTGTGAAACACTAACCTCTTAAATTCGATGTGGACATTGTGGTCATGAACTCACACATCAGCTGCAGTGAATCTGCTCAGGGCTGCAAAAGACTGGTCCTGCCGAGTCAGTCATGGAAGGGGTGCTGCTCCTCACTGCTGAACTATTGCCTGTCAGTTGGTTATTTCCAGGAGATGGGGAAATGACTGCTGAGTCTACCAGGCGCCATACTCATGGTCATACAGATGGTCCTAGCCAAACTCATAGGTCACAAAACAGCTACTTTCAGTTTTCAGAAACATTTCTAATGTCAGCCGGCAAAAACTAAGGTTCATCAAAACACTGTCATTTTAGCCCACTGAATATCAACTATACGTACAGAATACAGGTGCTTTAGGCACACATAAAGCAACATTTGTTTTGAAATGATAGTTCTTTATATCAAAAGAAACACTTTAGGTGCTTAACTGATATTTTTCCCCTGTAGAATTGGTCTTTTTGTCCTTATGAATTGTGGCTTTTAAGCTGGTGCTTCATGTCTTAAGATTTGTATCTTTGTTTTTTTTCAAGCAGGGTTTCTCTGTATAATCTCCCTGGCTGTCCTGGACATGCTTTGTAGACCAGGCTGGCTTAGAACTCACAGAGATCTACCTGCCTCTGCCTCCCGAGTGCTGGGATAAGAGGCATGCGCCACCACTCCTGGCTCCAAGATTTATAGCTTATTAATAAGGTTTCACTTTGGTGTTGGCATGATGTATTTCTGCAGCTTGTATCTGTTTAAAGTGTGGCTCTTACAAATGGCGTCTCATTACGTTTTGTCTGTTCAGTCTGCCAATCCCTAGGTTTTCCTTGGAGCACTTAGTCCTTTGAAGTTTTGTCTAACTTTAGTGTAGTTGTGTTTAAATTACTCCCCTTACCATTTGTTTCTTCCTCCTCTATTATTAAACATATTAGATAAATAGGAACAAATTTCCAGCAACTTGGAATATTTAAGCAGAGACTTGAGTAGGCTTTGTTGTAATCCAGGCTTTGCTATGCATCTTCTCTTATGTTTTCAAGAAAGAAAAGTAAACATAGGCATATTTTACTTTAATTAGAATTTGAATTAAAGCTGAGCGTGGTGTTTCATGCCTTTAATCCCAGCACTTGGGAGGCAGAGGCAGGCGGATCGCTGTGAGTTCGAGGCCAGCCTGGTCTACAAAATGAGTCCAGGACAGCCAAAAGAAAAAAAGAGAAAAAGAAAAAGAAAAAAGAATTTGAATTAAATGTATCACAAGAAATTGGAAGAGAAAAAGAAAGAAAAAGGCCTTCTTATGTACCAGTTTCTGGCTTGGGAAGGGACCAGCACGAAGAGGGGCAGTCGGGGACGTCACTAGTTAAGTTCAGTCTTACCAGTCTTCTGGTCCTGAACTTCATTCCCGTGAGAGCAGAGCACCACTGTGCCCCCCAGTCCTTCAGAATACCTGGGTTCTATGTCCAGGCGTGGCAAGTGCCCAGCGTTTTGGGGGAGGTTTGGGGTTTCCGCTCAGAAGACAGAAAAGTTGCTGTTACCATCTGGATCTGCTTGCTCTCCCGAGCAACAGAAGCAACAGGAACTATGACTGTAGCTGGTTTATTTTAAGGAGTTGGCTCACACCATTGTTGGGGCTGGCGACTCTGAATTACGTGGGACATGTTAGCAGGCTGAAAACACAGGCAAGAGTTGATGCTGAAGTTTTGAGACAGAATTTCTTCGTTCTGCAGGAAACCATGCCTTTTCCCTTAGTCTTACAGTTTACTTACTTAAGATTGAGAGTAGATGTTACACTCTGCAGAGTAAATTTACAGTAATTTCTAGACCTGTATTTGATGAAATAACTGGGTACCATAGCCTAGCCAGGTTGATCAACAAAATTAACCATCCCACCATCCATAATGCCTAACAGTGCAGAAGGGGCAGCAGAGGCACGGAGAGGCATCTGCATGGCAGAGCTGCCTAGGAGAGAGCAGAGCTCTTCCCTGCGGGCAGCAGCACCTGTGAGAGGGCACAAGGTCTCCACTCCAGACAGGCGCTGTGGAGCTGTGCGTGCTCACAGGAGGAATCCACAGAACACTCTTAAGTGTCCTGTCTCCCTCCAAATACGCAAGGGAGCTAGGGAAACAAGTAGCCATGTTGCCCTACACGGATTCTACACAGAACGGGACTAGGGTGCAAGTGGCCACCCCAGAACTAAAAGTAAATTTAATGCATTCATTAATCAGTGTGTCCTCATTGTGCTTCCTCAAGCCTGTGGCCTTTGTAGGCTCGCTGTCGTTGTTTAATTATACAAGTTTATGAGTTCCAGTGTGATACATATGTAACATACATAATGAGTGGTCTTTATTTCTACCTCTAATATCTCTCAGAATACATATGAAAGGTGTCTTATATTTTTATTTATTTCTCTCTCATCTTTCCTAAAAGAAATTTGAATACTCACTTTTGATGCAGTTCATATAAGTGATGCAATGACTGTTTATTTCGGCTTCACAGATGGGAAAATTAATTATATTGCAACTAGCTATATTCTGTTACTGTGACCTAAACTATTCCATATAGACTTGTAAGCACAGGCTACATTCCAAGTCCACAGGAAATCCTAGAGGACGCCCTGCCTGACAGCTTCACACTAGTCCAACTGAAGATTCACTGCCCTCTATGGCAGTGACAAAAACTACATTGCTGGGTACCAGTGTGCTCCCGACTGGAGTGGGGTCTGAAAGGCCCAGGCAGGGCTGCAACCCGCTGAGCTGTGCAGCTGCTGCTTGCTGTCTTCCCCTGTGAGAGCACCTTTCTGACAGGTTCTCAGGCTCAGCTCTGAGTCAGAACAGGAGTAGGGCAGGAGCCTACTTTGCACTGACAGCTGCTCTGTTAGTAAGTGCGCTGACTTCAGCGGCATGGCCTCTCAAGAATGCTTAATTAATTTTCTCACTACCAAACCTTATCTCTTTTTAGAAGCTATCATCACATGCTCTTGCTGGTTTAATTTTTTTCCCCCTGAAAGACTGTGAGTTTTCACAACCACCAGGATTTCTGTCTCCAACTTGTTCTTGCTTAGATACTTTTACCTAGAACAGATTTGTCAAATTTACCAAATTGTAAATGCTATTTACCAGCCTTCATATTGTTATTATGCAGGAATAGATGACTTGCTTTGTAGAAGTAGGCAGCTCTTAGGAGGGGCGTGGGAGCCTGGAACCCTTTGACGGCAGAGGAGACTGGCTCAGTAGCCCAGGCATCTCTGTTGCTGCGTTGTCCATCTACAGAAGACTCTCAGGAAGGACACTGCTGACATGACATGACAACTGTTTAATGTCACTCCTGCAAACTATGCCACACTCCTACCCCCAGTGTAAAATTGCCCCTCTTCCCTCCATTGATGTGGGGTACAGGTCAGTGATGCTGCAGTCTTAGAAAATTAGAAGAGAGGAAGTAGGCGACTAGAAACAGCTTTCTTTCTGTTAGCCTCTCTCCTTCTGTCAGACAAGTTCATCTCATTATGTGCAAGTAAAACTTTCTGTCTATGGCCAGGAAAACCACTGAAAATGTTCTGTATTGGAATGAGGTGTTTTTGAAAAGGTTGATTTTTAAAAATTGACTGTGTAATACATGACTCCACGTGACGTCTCTTGGGGACATCTCAAAGGAATGAACATTGTTTTCATATGCTGATAAAATGTGTTCTGTGAGTTCTGCATTGCCCCTGTCAGAACTGCACTATTGTGTGTAAAAAAAAAAAAAAACATTTTCTCTTAAGTGACTAGGAAACTTCTCAACTCACCTCACATGGAGCCCAGAGGCAAGAGTGTTGTGATTGTGCCGTGGGTTTTGCGGTCAGGCTGAATTACATCATGCTTGCAGAATAATAGTAAAATCCTAAACACTGGAGCTGAGTAGATGGCTCAGCAGTTAAAAGCACTGGCTCCTCCCCCAGAGGACCTACCTTTAGTTTCCTGCACCCATGTGGCTGCTCACAACTCAGTGTAACTACAGTTCCAGGTGATTTGATGCCCTTTTCTTAACTCACTGGTCACCAAGTACAGGCATACATGCAGTCAACCCCCCCGCCACACAGACACAAATAAAGTAAAAATTAGACATTCAGAGCTGATAGTTCCATGTGCAGAAAAGGAAATGTCTTTTTCTTATGTCTTCTTTAAGAAAGAAAAGTTTCTCACAAGTTTCTCTGAGCATGATTCCTTTACACATTGTTGGCCAGAACTGCAGCTGTGGTGAAGCTTACAGTAACACAGGTGGGAGTAAAAGCCCTGGGATCGATTCAGATGCATCCCAGCCTGCCTGGGCCGAGCCATGTATGGGCCAGGCAAGCACTGAGTACCAGGCTATATCCAGGCCCCTCTGTACTTTCTACTTGAGCCAAGATCTCACTGAGTGTGCCTCCAGGACTGTGAACCCAAGGCCTCCACTGCTACTTTGTATAAAGAACAGAAGGACCAGGTTATTGGTTTTACTTTGTGTTTGTTTTCTTGAAAATGACTTTTTAATACACGAAGACCATTATGAACTTTGAACTTGAAAAGATGCCTTTACAAACAGACACTTGCCATGCTAATAAAAAAGATCTGTTTATAGATCTATAATTAATGATTTGCTGGTCATTAAAAAAGCTATCTGTAGAAAATGTAGAAATTACACAAGAACAAAATGAAGAAAGAAACTCCTGTTACTCAGAATGAACACTGAAGATGCCATAGCAGGGAGCATATTAGATAGAGCTTTGCTTCCCACATGAGAAGAGATGTTCTGGTTTAGTTTGTAGTGGTGATTAGGGGAAGCTCAGACAAACTTTGAACTTGCAGTCCCCCTGTCTGCAGCCCTCTAGGTGCTGGAAATACAGGCCTGGGCCCCTGCGTCTGGCTGGGTGATAGCTTTAATAGCTAGCTCTAGCTTGAGGAAATTGATTCTCTTTCTGTAAGATTTTAAACCTTAGAGTAAACATTAAATTCTATTGCGGTTAAATAAATTACACTCCTTAGACTAGGAGGAATATGGTGGTTTGAATAAAATGCCCCCTCCCATGGGCTCTTATATGTACAGGCTTAGTCCTCAGTTGATAATTTATTTGGGAAGGATTAGGAGGTGTGGCCTTGTTGGAGGAGATGTGTGATTGGACTTTGAGGTGAGCTTTGAGGTTACAAAAGACCATGCCAGGCC
>OU015743.1:89901165-89918803 GCA_907169655.1 Acomys percivali | reverse complement strand
TCTCTCTCTCTCTCTCTCTCTCTCTCTCTCTCTCTCTGTCTCTGTGTCTCTCTCTCAGGATGTAAAGTTGTCAGCCACTACTCTGTCATCATGCCTGAATGCTTCCCACCATGATGATAATGGACTAATCCTCTGAAACTGTAAGCAAATCTCTAATTCAATGTCTTCCTTTATAAGTTGCCTTGGCCATGGTGTTTCTTCACAGCAGTAGAACAAGAACTAAGACAAGGATTGTTTATACTTCACTGGTACAGTTAGTATAAAAAGGAAAGATGGTGCACCTACTTCTTCTGTGCCTTAGGCATAACATATTAAAATAGCAATTTAAGATTACTGTACAATGTAGCATATCCATGTGGGCATTGTGAGCTGGTGAGATGCCTTGGGGGGGAAAGAGTCTCACCATGCAAACCTGATAACATGATTTCAGTCTCCTAGCTTCCCATTCCTTCTCGGTTTCCATACTCCTTTTTTCTTTTCTTTGATCTTCTAAGTCCATTTGTGCTGCTGCCCATGTACTCATGGTTGTGGGGCTATACACTGAATTGTTGTATCTTAGGGTTTCTATTGCTGTGGTGAAACACCATGACTAAAAAGCAAATTTAGGAGGAAGGTTTTATTCAGCTTTCACTTCCAGATCATAATTTATCATTGGAGGAAGTCAGGACAGGAATTCCAACAGGGCAGGAACCTGGAAGCAGGACTTGATGTTGAGGCCACAAAGGCATGCTGCTTACCGGCTTGCTCCTGGTGGCTTGTTCAGCCTGCTTTTTTATGAAACTCAAGACTCCAGCCCAGGGATGCCAACACCCACCATGGGCTGGGCCCTTCCCCATTGATCACTGAGAAAGTGCCCTACATCTGGATCTCATGGAGGCATTTTTCAACTGAGGATCCTTACTCTCTCATGACTCTAGATTGTGTCAAGTTGACACAAAGCCAGCCAGTACAGTAGTCAACCTACCAGGGGCCATACATTGTTTTTAGTTTGTTTGTTTGTTTGTTTGTTTGTTTGTTTGTTTGTTTGAGACAGGGTTTCTGTGTGTAACCCTGGCTGTCCTGGACTCACTTTGTAGACCAGGCTGGCCTCGAACTGACAGAGATCCGCCTGCCTCTGCCTCCCAAGTGCTGGGATTACAGCTGTGTGCCCCTGAGCCAGCTAGGGGCCACACCCTTAAGGAAAACTGACTCTCCCTTCTTCTCCAGAAGCCATCAGTTGTCAGTAGCTTGCCAGCTAAGCATGGGACTCATGCTAGCCCTTCCCTCTTCCATGCTGGAATGTTGCTTGACACTGTTTTGCTCCAGTCCTTCCTCACCTCTGGCTCTTAGCAATGTTATACTTGTTTTCTGCACTTTGATCAGTTGTGAGTTTCTCTGTTAACTACCATCCACTGCAAAAAGAAGTTTCTCCTACGAGGTCTGAGAACTAACTGATCTATGGATATAAGGCTATGAATTTAGGAGGCAATTTGATAATAGGTCCATTTAGCAAAATAATAATGGTAGGCTAATTTAGGGAACTCCCCAAAAAAATACCCCTGGATTCTTGGCCATGTTTATAGTACATGAATTTCCTCCTGTGCTGTGAGCCTTAAATCCACCCAGAAAATAGTTGGTTAACACCACCACCACCACCACCACCCCCACCACCACCCCACCCTCCACACGCACACACACTATTTTATCCATGGGCATATCTTTTCAAGTTGGTCATGTAGCTCACAGTGTTCACAGCTGGGAAAGACAATGATGACCTCCCCATCCCCACACTCCCCAGCAGCCAGCATAGCACCTTCCAGCTCTGTGAAAGCTAGCCAGCAAGGACAAAGCTTTCTGGTTAGTGCCAACTTGTTTTATCCATGCATTGTAACCAAAGTATGTGGTATCATCAGTACTAGGGTTTTACAACCAAGAACAGTTGCAATAGCCTGTATTGTTTGGGGGACCTGCAGACAGCTAGAGGGGAGGTATCCCACACATCACACTTTTTATTTGGCAACTTGTGGCTCCTGGGATGCACATATTCCTCTGCAACAGGTAACTCTAATGAGTCAGTCTGTGTGTCTGTTAAATAAGATATAGGAACTCATAAAATTGTAAGTTTCTGTATGGTTCTCCACAGCAACTCCACTTAGCAGCATTACTTAGTTTCAGCCAAAGGGAAACACATAGTAAAGCAGCAGGTAATCCATGCTGGAAAACATTAGTTTGTAGGTTTTATAACTTAGATGTGGGGCTGTATCTCTCAAAACAATTTATATTTCAGAATTTACTTTCATAGATCCATTTAAGTTTTGTATTAGATTTTTGAGATTTTCATACAGTATATTTTGGTCCTGTTCTCCCATCTCTCCTATGTCTTCTCAGATCTACTGCCACCTCCCTTCCCTACCATTCGACTTTGTGTCTCTCTTCACCTTTTTTTTTTTCAAGCCAATCATGTCCAATTTGTACTACTCTTGGATATCTGGCCTTCCTCTGGACCATGGTTCACTTGTCATGGGCCATACTCTTGAAGAGCACTGACTCCTCTGGCATCTGCCAGTCACCAGTATCTCCTCAGCTAGGTGTGGATGTCTTGCCCATCTCTGGGCTAGTTATGTGCATAGCTCCATTGGTACTGTGTTTGCCTTGTGTACATGAAGCCCTGGATTTCATGGTCAGCACCATATAAACCAGATGTGCTGGTTCTTGCAGCTTTAACACTCGGGTAAAGGCAGAGGTTCATAGTCATCCTTGGCTATATAAGAAGTTTGAAGCCAGCCTGGGATACATGAGACTTTATCTCAAGAAAAAAAAAAGTAGTATTATAATTTTTCTTACCTTAACTTTTTTATGGTGAGAATAAAGTTCTTCTGACTACGTGACTTGTTTTCCTTGAGCTTGCCTGGCTTCTCTATACAATGGGCCTGGTCAGGTTTACTTTTCAAAGGTACTGCCAGTCTCTCTTGACTTTGTGTATTAGTCCCAGCAATTCCTGCATGCTTTGGATAGGTTTGTGTAGGTGCCTGAGTGGCCAATCATAGTTTGTGGTTATCTGTTTATGATTTCGGATGGATGGCTTTGAAAACAGCAAGACAAAATAGAAAAAGGTATCAGCTAGTCAAGGTATGGTGTTTTGTGAGATTGCTTTGGGAACTTAAGGAAAGAATGGGTTCATAGTATACTTGGAAAAACAGTAAACCAAGAGTTTGACCTTTTAAATGAGGCCTAGTGGGTTTTTAGATTTCAGCCGTAGGAAACAGATAAGCAAAATTTGGTCTTGCAATTGTTTTAGGCCCTTTGGGGTAGGTTTAAGATTTCTCAACAGCCTCTTTCAATCTTACTGAGAAAAGGATCTTTACAGTGTGTACCTTATTAGGCTATTGAAAGGACTGAGTGACTTAATATTTAGAGTAGACTTGTCACAGTTTAGTGTATTGAATGCTCAATAATGTTATTTTCCTTCAAATTTGCATAGCATTGTCTGTGTGGACTTGCTTTCTTTTCATTCTTTCATACCCTTTTAGATGATCTTTAATCTTTATGGTTTCAGATCTTTCTTAGTCATTCATTGTTTTCACTTATGCATGTAGCATGGAAGTAGAGGAGGAAAGGCTTGAAGCTATGCTTTACTGAATTGAATGTTTAATTTGAAAGCAATTCGGTGTGGACAAAATCTGAGCAGCCCTGCCCAAGGAGAGCAGCACCTTAAAGAAAGTGCCACCACAAAGGGGGCAGCACTGGAAATGTGAATCTTAATCCTATAGAACACCAGAGATGGGCATCTGTGGTTAATGCTTCCTTAGTAAATGTTTTTTGACCACAGAAAGTTGTGTAATGGATGTCTGAGTTTCCACCCCTAAAATTAATGTACAGTGGTTTTTCTAATCTCATACTTTCTTCAGTAAAAGAATTAGAAATTAATAGAACTTTTACATTGAAGTCCCATTGCACATTGCTGGTGAAGCTAGCTGAAATTTGTTCTAGAGTTAACGTTGCTGGATGGCTATGCCTGGTTGTGGCTGATATTGCATGTTATAGCAAGAATCAGTCCCTTTGATTCTAGTGTAAACAGGAATCAATCTTTCTTTATACTTTTGTAATTGCAAGTTCTTAATTAATTATTATGTACCATGACACCCAACAAATAGCCTCTTTTCAGACAATTTCATGCTTTGCCTTTTTGTATGTGAAAAAAAAATTTTTGGTCATGTGAGGGCTTAATATTTGATACTGGTAAGTGTAGCCATCTTTTCCTTTATGACTTATTAAGGTGGTCATAATCATTGTCCCCAAGCTCTTTGACATTCTTTCCATCAAAGAGGTCTGTTTTGCTCCTTCAATATGCACTGTGGAGTCCTTGAACCATACACTGCTGCAGAAGCGGTGTTATGCTAGTTTGGAGGCTGTGGGTTTTTTGTTTTTTGTTTTGTTTTGTTTTGTTTTGTTTTGTTTTGTTTTGGTGTGTGAGTGTTGGGGGTTGGGGGAGGTTAGTTATCTTTGGTTGGTTGGTTGGCTGGTTGGTTTTTCAAGACAGGGTTTCTCTGTGTAACAGTCCTTGCTGTCCTGGACTCACTTTGTATACAGTGATTCGCCTGCTTCTGTCTCCCTAGCGCTGGGATGAAGGCTTGCACCACCACACCCAGCCGAGGCTATGGGTTTTTAAAGCTGGTAACAGCCACCTACCTCTTATAGTGCTTTGGAATGTGTAACAACCATCCTGTGAGGAATCCAGGTTTCCATGCTCTACAGAAAAGTCCATGTGGTCAACAACTAACAGCCAGTGATAAACTTGTCATTTGTGTGATTGAGGCATCTTTAAAGTGGATCTGCCAGGAGATTTAAGTAAAGCAAATTAAGTGATTGTTATTTAAGAGGCAATTTGATGGGCATATTTTATCTGCATGACAAGTATAAATATCAGTTCTACCTCTAAATTCTATTTGACTTTCAATCCATAGTAAATGCATGTAGAGAGGGTCATTTTATTGAAGCAAACATTTTTCCCACAAATGTTGTTATCAAATTCTTATCCACTTCCAATTCAGTTCTAACTCAGTGTGGTTTTATTATTCTAAAACTTAGTAACAGTACACAGTTGTAATTTTAATTCTTGAAGTGCTGGACCCAAATCTTTGAGATACATCATTGTTTAACTTAATAAAATTGGGAATGTAGAAATGGTGAGGTTCCTTTTATGTCCAGAATGTCAGGGAATCTAAAATTATAGATATGAAAAACAGTGTCCTATTCCACGATGTAACAAGTTTGGGAGTAAAACTGAGTTGTACTCACTATTTCCTCTACCCCCTAGCTATTGTCACATAGCACACTGTAGCAGTGTCATGAGCAGGCAGCTGCCTCCACAGCCACAGTCAGTGCTAAAGATTTTTCTAGGCTTTTAGCACTCTTCTTTCATCTGTGAGAACAGGCAAGGCAGCTGCTCCACGATTTGGAGTAGGTTGGCATGCATTGCTAAGGCAGCTGCCAGACTGGCCGCACAGCTGGGGAAATGGCACTTGGTATCAATGAAACTTCACAGGAGTATAAAAATGACAGGGACAGGAGTGGGTCTTTAATCTTAGATCTTGATCACTTGGAGTGAAGTAGCACTTTGGTTCCTCCTAAAAACATAGAGAATTAGTGGAAAGATTCTGCAGTAGATTTGTCTGAGCATGACATTAGCTTTGTTTTATCTTAGGACCATTTAGAATCTTACTTTCTGAATGGTTAGAACACACAGATAAAGCTGTGAGTTATTTGATTACAAAGTGGACCATTTTCAGTATTTTTTTTAATTTGTACAAAAAGTGAGCTTATTTGCCGCACACAGTTTACTGTATATGCCATAATTATAATAGCCTAGTAGGTAATTCTAAAATATTGACTTTTAAAGGGGTACTGTTTCAAAAGCAATTTCAAACCCAGTATAATTAACTTTAAATAGTAGAAGTGCCAGACATCAATCTTTATCTAGTCAGGGAAAACACTAATACTTTCAAAAAATGCCAGGTAAATTCACATTGCTTCTAGAGCATCTGAGTCCAGACTTCTAGTGCTGGGCATTTTAACTCAGGTTGTAAAACTGTCATAAAAGAAACTGATGTCATAGAGCCGTGTGAATGTAAATATTGCCTGAAGTTGAGTTATTTATTCACAAATCTGGGGACAATTCTGAGATGTTTTTTGTTTGTTTTTGTTTTTGTTTTCGATAGGGTTTCTCTGTGTAGCCTTGACTGTCCTAGTCTTGCTTTGTAGACCAGGCTGGCCTCAAAACTCACAGTGATCCACCTGCCTCTGCTTCCCAAGTGCTGGTTTTAAAGGTGTGTGCGACCATGCCTGGCTAGCCCAATTCTAAGATTTTTAAGTTATCTTCATAGCCCCAGATTCCATAACCTCATTTGAACAGTGTGGTTTTGGCCAGAAGTAGTGTTGTTTTAAGCTAAAGATGATTGGGGGGGGGGGGGGACCCTTGAGATTGTGACTTGAGTTTTGCCTGTAAATGTCATGTTTCTTTCAAACGTGTCATTCCATGCAATGAAGCCTGCATTGATTTCTGAGTCAGTATTAGCTCTCAAGGGTTGATCCCAAGTGCTAGTCCTCTAGCTGTGCCAACCTACTAAATTGCCACTTCTTAAGTCACTTTCTTTTTGGACGAAACTGCAGTCCCTGGAGCTCCTAAAAGTGTTCCCATTTTTTAATAAAATAAACCTGCTCTTTGACAAATTCTAATGTATAGAATGCATTCTAAGTATTTTCCCACCTCCCTTACAACCCTTTCACCCGTCAATCCCTGACCCTCCTAAAGATCCCTTTCCCACATTCATGTCTTTGTTCATGTCTTTGTTGCTTTCTGTCCACTGAGTTTAACTAGGGTCATCTATATAACCGCAGGCTTGGAGCTATCATGGGAGCTTGATGTTATCAGTGGGTTCACAACTGAAGACAGTGGCTCTTGCTCTCACAGAATCTAGTCACAGTCAGGGTGGAGCAGGGCCCTATGAATCCCCCCCCCAACCCTTAACTAATTATCACCGCTAGTCTTGTGCAGGCCAAATGCAGATAACCCCAATATTTGTAAGTTTATGATGGCAATGGCTATGCATACCCAGAAGATGATATTTTGTACCTCTTCCTCCCTTTCTTTCAGATTTTAGCCTTCTTTCCTTCCACTCTCCTAATGTATTCCACAAGCCTTAAAGGAGATGGTATTGTTTAGGGCTGAGCTCCCATCCACCACTTACTCTCTGCATCTTGAGCATCTGTGATTCTCTACCGCTATTCGCTACAAAAAAATTCTTCTTTGATTAAGGATGAGAATACCTTTTGTCTATTGGGTATAAAAATACATATTTAGAAGGCAGTTTGATAGATACAATTTCAATTGAACTAAACAATAGAGCCAATGAGTCTATGATTTCTACAGCTACAAGTTCACAGTGCCAGGCATGGGTTCCCACTTTTGGAATGTGCCTCAAATCCAATCTTAGAGCAGTTGGCTACTTCCATAATAGTGTGTCGTCATTACACAAGCGGGCACATTTTGCCTGGAAGTTTAGTTTTGAAGTTGATATAAAGGGTATGAAGTTCGTATCGAAGTACTAAGACTGTTGATATCTTTTCTCCCTCAGTTGCCTGCACAGTATTTCACAACTCTAGAAATCCAGCAGGAGAATGCTTCCAATTCAGTTCCAGCCTGATTTATCAATATCTTAAAACTACAGCATATGTTGTCTTAAACACTAGTGTATTATCATCTAGTTCTAGTGGACAACCAAGAGGAATGGAAAGCACCTGTATTGTTTGAGAGGCTTCTAGACTCCCTGACTAACAGTTTATGCAAAGTTATCCCATACCTCATACTGAGATTTTTATATTTAAATTTTATATTCTGGTATAAGCTGATATCTGTGACTTGTGAGAAGGGCAGTTATGTATTTAAAAAAATTATAGCTTCTTTTCAAGTATTTTAATATGAACATCCAACTCAAAAATGGTATAAAAAGTCAATGTTGTAGTTTTCATTTTGGGGGGGTGTCTTTCAACAAATCTTTCTAACCCAGTGCTACTGTAGCTTGAGTACACTCTAAATTCTTTTATCCAGTATATTACTCTTGCTTGTTCCTTTTTTTCTGAGGATAGGAGTAGAATTTCACTCACCATTTAACATGTAGATGATACCTTGTTTGGAAATGTTGGCTTTGAATAAAAGTAGTCTAAATATTAGTGAATTATCACCTAGGTTGTGCATGTACCTAGACCAGCAACCAGATACTGTGAGAAAGTCAGAGCCACCTTTGGAGATGGTAACATTCTGCTGTGCAGTTGCTCTTCATTGAAGGCAGGACACTGTAGTAACATGTCAGTTGTTTTTTCTGAATTTGGAGTGCATCCTATCATGTAAGACTGATGCCATGAGCAAGATTTATAGGCAAGACTTAAAAATATAAAGTAAATGTATTTGTCTTATTAATGAATTCTAAAGACAGTGCATGAAAAGCCTCCTCATTGAAACCTGCCATCTTCTTACCAAAATGTTCTCCTTAGAATGCAAAGCAAAAGTCTAATCCCAGTGGTGGAGCTTTACAATGATTTTGAACACATTCCCTGAGAAGTTCAAGAGGTTACTAAAAATAAAGAACTCTACTGAGGGACATTTAGGCTGTTTCCATGATCTGGCTATTATGAATAAGGCTGCTATGAACATGGTTGAGCAAATTTTCTTGCTGTGTGCTGGTGCATCTTCTGGGTATATTCCAAGGAGTGGAATAGCTGGGTCTTGAGGAAGCCCTATTCCCAGTTTTCTGAGATAGCACCAGATAGATTTCCAAAGTGGTTGTACTAGTTTGCATTCCCACCAGCAATGAAGGAGTGTTCCTCTCTTTCCACATCCTCTCCAGCATGTGGTTTCACTTGAGTTTTTGATCTTAGCCATTCTGATGGGTGTAAGATGGAATCTCAGAGTTGTTTTGATTTGCATTTCCCTGATGACTAAGGAGGTTGAGCATTTCTTTAAGTGTTTCTCAGCCATTTGATATTCTTCTGTTGAGAATTCTCTGTTTAGTTCCAAGCCCCATTTCTCAATTGGGTTATTTGGTTTGGTGGTGTTTAATTTCTTGAGTTCTTTATATATTTTGGATATTAGACTTTTGTCAGATGTAGGGTTGGTGAAGATCTTTTCCCAGTCTGTAGGCTGTCGCTTTGTTCTCTTGACCGTGTTTCTAGCCTTACAGAAGCTTCTCAGCCTCATGAGGTCCCATTTATTAATTGTTGACATTAAGGCCTGGGCTGTTGGTGTTCTGTTCAGGAAGTTGTCTCCTGTGCCAATATGTTCCAGGCTCTTCTCCACTTTTTGGTACATATACACTATGGAATACTACTCAGCTATTAAAAACAAGGAATTCCCGAAATTTGTGGACAAATGGATTGAGCTAGAGATGATCATAATGAGTGAGTTAACCCAGAAGCAGAAAGACTCAAATGGTATATACTCACTTATATCTGCATACTAGCCCAAGGGGCATGTCCCATGAAAGCCTTCCCTTACCAGGAAACTGGGACCAAGGGGAGGACATCCTATTGGGACTCTAGATGAGAGAACCATGGGAGAATAGCAATGTAGAAGGATCCAGTGGGTCCTAGAAACCTACAAGTAGAACATTATGATAGGCAGATTTGGATCATGGGGTCCCGCTCAAACTAAGGCCCTAGCCAAGGACAATACAGGCGGTAAAATTTAAACCCCTACCCTGATCTAGCCCATGGACAGGACAGTCTCCACACTTGAGTGGAGAGAGGGATTTGACTTTCTCAAGTACTCTGGTGCCTCACATTTGACTATGTCCCCTGGCGGGGGAGACCTAGTGGCACTCAGAGGAAGGACAGCAGGTCACTGAGAAGAGACTTGATACCCTATGAGCATATACAGAGGGAGGTAATCCCTCTGAGGAACAGTCATAGGGTAGGGGAATAAGGGGAAAATGGGAGGGAGGGGAGAATGGGAGGATACAAGGGATGGGATAACCATAGAGATGTAACAAGAATAAATTAATTAAAAATAAATAAAAAAAATAAAAAATAAAAAAAATAAAAATAAAGAACTCTATTTGAGCCCTTATAAAAAGCATCATCAATCCTTATTGAAAATTTAAAAAAATAGATGTTTACATTTAGGTATGAGAGAGAGAGAGAGAGAGAGAGAGAGAGAGAGAGAGAGAGAGAGAGAGAGAGAGAGAGTGTGTGTGTGTATGTGTATGCTATGGTGTACATGTGAAAGTCAGAGGACACCTTAAAGGAGTTGGTTCTCTTCTACTGTATGGATTCTGGGAATTGAACTTAGGTCGTCAAGCTTGGCAGCAAGTGCTTTCAACCATTGATCCATCTTGCCAATCCAACAAATGTTTCTTAATAAGATTATCTGATTTTCCAACATTAAAGACGCTGAGGCAAGTACCTGGACAGCAAGAAGAAGAAGAATAACACATAGAAAGAGACCAGAAGACTGAAAGGTCCACTCCTTAAACCAAACTTTTATATTAGTAATTAATGGTGAGTTTTATTTTTATTTTACTGTTGACAAAATACTTGCATATATTTCTGTGGTCAAATGTGGTATTTCTATCTTGCATACATTGTGTGTGCTAACTAGGGTAGCTATTACTTCAAATATTCAGCATATATTTGTGGGGAGAGCATTGAAAAATCCCTCTTGCAACTAATTTGAAATACACAATAAACTGCTGTATAATAAACCAACTACAGTCTGTGTGGTAGACATCAGTAACTTTGTACCTATAGACCTACATACTCCCCCACATCACACTCTCCCTAGCTTTGTATCCATCAACCTAGATATCCCTACCCCTTTATACCTCTCCCCTAAGTGGGGAGCTACTATTCTACCCTCAACTTGAAATGTACTTTCTTAGGTTCCACATATGCACAAGGTCATGTGGTACTTGCTTTTCTGTGTCTAGTTTATATCAACAGAATGCCTTTCAAGTTCATTCATGATGTCACAAATGACCGGATTTCATTTCTGATAACTGAATAGGAGCCTAGTGTGTATATATGACTTGTTTTCTTTATCCACTAATCTGTTGCTGGACACGTAGGATTAGTTCCATGTTCTGGCTGTTTTGAATAGTGCTGCAATAAACATAGGAATCCATATTTCTTCTACATCCTGTTTTTATTTCTTTTGAGTATTCACCGAGTGATAAGATTGCTGGATTATGTAGTTCTTTCATAATCACTGAGACCAGGTTGATTTGCTGTCTGTTAGTACATGCCTACTACGTCAACTTTTAAAATGCAGTTGTGTCCAAGTAGCCATAAAAAGATAGCGAGGGAAGTATCATGTCTAAGTATTCCTGGATAGAAGTCCTGAACAGTGATGGCTGATACATGCGGTGGGAGTTGGTAGTGCAAGCAGAAGTTATTACAGGGCCCTGCATACCTCTCCTCCCCATAGCCAGCTGAGGACTTAGAATCACCCATCCGCACAAGATTGTATGTCGGGTATGGATTTACTCAAGTTTACAAAATTTGGAAATTTTTATAAAATTAATTATCATTCTTGTTGCTTGATCAAATCAATATTCCTTCTATAGAAAACCTGTTTATATCACTGAGCCAGTGGTTTAGCTTTTCTAGACATTGATGAGGTTATACGAAAGCAGTATAATGAAACTTTTGACAGATTAACAATGAAATTTTTGTTATCCACCAATTGTGTTACATCACAAGGTGCTTACCTTCTCTAGGCAGATGCAGTTGCCAGTATCATTGGCTGGAGGGGAACCAGGGACAGGAGAATGATGGGGCTTTTATGCTTGTATCACTCACTACCAAAGCTGCTCCATAGGTATTCTTTGATTTTAGCAGTTATTATCTACTTTTCTCGACTCAGTAACATAGGAAAAGAGCACAGACTGCATTCAGGAAGAAGAGTTTGTGGTCTGATTTCCTAGCTATATGGCTTTAGGGAAGAGTTTTCTTTGTCTACCTGTCAAATTATGTGAGAGTAAATGAAATAACACATAACGGGCAGGACATGGCTTGTGACACGTAGGAGTGACTGGCAGGAGCACGTCCGCTGGTGAGTAGTGCTCCTCTGCCACACTCACTCTGATTATGCCAGTAGAAGCCTGTGCATCCTTCACTGTTTGCATTTGCTTACAAGTGTCAGGTGTTGAGTTTGTTCTTCTGCCTATCATTTTATTTATGGACATTGTTTTGTGCATACTATTGAATTCAGTCATAAGCTGATGGGTTCATATCTAGAATATACCTACAAATGTAACATATATAACCTGCTGTGTACAGTGAGAGGTCCAGATTGCAAGGGCATGCATTATCGCTTTCTTTGTAAACATTTGGTTGGTAGTATCAGCTAATGCCAACCTGACTGGGATTTAAAGAATATATACAACCTCATTTTCCACTTATTTTTTGATCTGCCAGTGGCAGATGCTTTTTTAAAAGCCTAGTTATACACATTGTAGTTATTTGCTAATACTCCTAACTGATATCAGTGTTAATATTCTAAATAAAGAAAATACTTACAATTCACATGGTCTGTTTCTTTTTTTCAGGCTGTGAAAATCAATATGAATTAGCTACAACTACACTTCAGTAAAGTTTTTGAACCATAATTGTCTATATTATAAACAACTCACTTTGTCTATTTTCTAAATCAATAACCCTAAGAAATCCTCGGTTCACAATCCCTTTCTTCCTAAGCTGGTGCCCTTGTCCTGGCTGTCTCACAGCTTTCCAGTGTAATTTTACGTAGTTTTAAAAAACACGCTTCAAGACTTGGGAAAATTTTGTGTGTCTGAGAAGAAATGAGTTAGCTTTTATTTATTTAATGATAGTAATTTAATTTTAGATTTTTTTCTTTCTAGCTATAGAACTAAGAACAGTTGTATTTTAGAGAAACGTGTTATCATACAACCATGAAATAAATCTGTTGTTGGTTCCTTTTTTCTAAATCAGCATAGATTATCTTTAAAAGTGAGTTGATCTCATAAAGAATGTTTTGTCAACTAGTGTTTTCATTTATTGGGCTATGTAGTGGGCATTTTCTTTTTATTGCACATTTTAATTCCTTTCTTTATTCAGTAGGCCTAGGGGACCTAGTCATGTCTTTAGTCATTTGCCTTATGTGCCTCAAGTTATTTTACTTTAAACTGAATAATTAATCTGAAGGTAAAGTAAACATAACAAAAAAGACTGTCTCCGTTTGTGTGTATGTGTGTGTGTGTGTGTGTGTGTATATATTACTGTCTTATCTGGATTATCATTCAACAGATATAAATGAAGTTCTAGAATAGTCTCAAAATTAGATTGCTTCATTTTGTTAATATGTTTTAGATATCTTTATCTTTAAAGTCATCACTGTTTAGCTGAACACAAGTGTAAAAGTTCTTATGAAGTCAGAAAACAGCCTTCCTTATGTTTCTGAGTTTGGACTTAGAGGCTAGTGGGTGGCAGATGTAGTTGACTGTGGTATTAAATGGACAAACAAACAAAAGAGAAGAGGAAGGGAATGAAAGACCATTTCCTTACCAAGCAGTCACACAATTTATTGTCTGGAAAATAAAAAAGGAAGAGAAAAGAAAAAAGAGCCAGTTTTCTGTACTGTGGCACTCACAGATGTTCCCCTTGGCAGCCATGCAGTCCTAGTCAGCGTCGGGTTTTGCAGGCACAGTATGTGAGGCTTCTTTGTTAGAAACAAAGTGTGGCCTGTGGTGGGAACGGCTGCAGTGATGGGAGAGCATCGCAGGGTACTGTTGGATTACTGTGATTTTCAATAGAGACAGTACATTAAAGTAGCTTTGTGAGCAATGGATTGTTTCAGCCAAGCCTGGCTAATAACACCCTCATCTTGGCAAACTGTTAAAAAGGTGGGGTTGGCGTGGATTGCAGCCATTGGAGCTCTTCCTGTGCTTGGACATCAGAAGTACTTTTGTAAGCATGGGTGCTTAACAACCTATTGATATAATAAATTCAACAAAAGGGTTTGTGACTGTAAAGTTAGAACTGTAGCTGCTTTATTCATGGAAACGCTTCTTTTTGATAATTACTAGTGTCTCTGGAGTTGTCATGGTGCTGTTTCAACTGAACAGTTCTGTCTTAGCCTCTTGTTCATCTTAGGATAAGTCTTGGTTACAAAATTTAAAATGCATGAATTACATGTTTTACATTTTGGAGGTTCTTGATTTGCATGTGCAGTGATTTGTGTTGACATATGAGCTTGTGAACATGCAGAGCACAGTCACTGAGAGCAGAGGTAAGCATTCCTTCATCAGCTCTGGTCTTTCACACTGTTCACTTGAAGCAGAATGTTTGATTACCAGATGGTAACTTATGTGTTAACTGTATTTTAAGGTTAATGTGTAAACTTTGGGGATTGATAATTAAATGTTTTTAAGTTGTTCCCCCTTTGGAGTTACATGTATTATTTAATAAATTTTTACTGCCTTTTAATTGCTTACATAAAATTCAAACAGGAAGGGACAGGAGACTATAAAAAGTAATAGAGACTGGGAAGTTTAAGATCACCTCTAATTAGATAGGTTTGTTAGTTTGAAGGTTGGATTTATAAAGAGAGTTTATGCTTTGTCAGAGTCATAGACACAAGTCAACCCTCTTTAACATGAGGGAAATAAGATTCAGAAGGATGAAGTTGCAACCAGATTACAAGGCTCCGCCTATTCTCATATCTAAACACTCTCTTTTATAGCTTTTATAATTTTATCAAATCAAAACAACATTCATTTACTGAGTTCTTTCTCCATTGAAGAATTCACCAGATAGTACCACATGGAGACCTGCATTCCAGTTAGTAAACAAGGAATGTACTCATTAAAAGTTGTTGTTAACAAAAGATTTAAATAGCAGTTCAAGACAATAATGGAAGCCTGTGTCAGAGGAGTCCTCCTATAATGGCTGAATGGGCTCTACAAACAGTAATTATCCCTGCACTCGGTAGGGAAGAACTGTCTTCAGGCAGAGCGCAACTTGCTCTCACAGAAGTTGACTTGTAGTGAGTCGGAGTTGTTGCTTTCTCTGGTGAATTCCACTCTTTCTATGAAAACAGCCCATCCTCCTTAAGTCTTGAGTTTCTACCCTAAGGGGCCCCTTACATGCCTGCCTTCCTCCAGGGTGGCATGCCGTGACTTACTTACACTTTGAAAGTTCTGTATGTTTGCCTGCAGTGTTTTCTGTGTAAATGCTCCTTGTTATAGTTGGTTCTCCCTTATATGCTGGGCTCCTGTTTTCCTGTTGCCTGGGATTTGATGGTGGTGTGGGGTGCAGAGAGGATCATTCTATAGGCTAGTGGACCTGGAGCTTAGTGTGTAGCCAGGGTTGCACCAAACACCCTGTGATATGTCTGCCTCAGCCTCCCTGCGGCTGCAGTCACAGGCATGAGCTACCATACCCAGCTATCTTTTGGTGGTTGTGTTTTGTTTTGTTTTGTTTTGTTTCTATGCTCTTGCTATGTAGCCCAGGATGGCTTGAAATTCACTATGTAGATCAGGTTAGCCTTGAACTTTCAGTGATCCTCCTACCTCTGCCTCTTAAGTGCTAGGATTTTGAGATATGTGCCACCACACATGTCCAAAGGAATGGTTTTGGAGGGTTTTGTTGTTATTTATTTATATATAAATATATATATAAAATTAACAGGACGTTTGCATGAACTCACAGTCATTAGAATTATGAACTGGGTTGTATCCCCTCAGCCAATGTGTTTCTGCAATCCCACACCTCCAGTAGTACTGGTTGGAAGTTAGACCTGTGAGGAAGTAGTTAGGGTTAAAAAGTTAAAACATGGACCCTCTTCCTATGGGGTTGGTGTCCATATAAAACGTGGCAGAGACATGGAAATGGTCTCTCTCAGGACTCAGACTGTTGCTATAGTCATAGCCACCTGGATCCTGCTGATAGTCAAAAGCTCCTGTGCTGCCTAGAAACATTCTTCCCCCAAAGTCCAGCTGCTATTCATCGAG
The DNA here is from genome assembly GCA_907169655.1 of Acomys percivali. Taxonomy (NCBI): domain Eukaryota; kingdom Metazoa; phylum Chordata; class Mammalia; order Rodentia; family Muridae; genus Acomys; species Acomys percivali. Next base: position 89,902,802 of record OU015743.1, on the reverse strand, counting down.
TAGAGTAAAAGCCTTTAGCTGATTGATGCCTCACAATGTAAGTTCAATTTCTTTCCATCCTTGAAAACATTTTTATGAAGTGCTGTCTTTCCTAACAGGAGACAACCTTCTTGCCAAGTAAGCTAGCCCTGCTAAAGCTTATGGCTAGGCCTGTCCTACTCGTGACCAAAGTAGTAGCGCTACACCTGAATCATTCTTTGCTGAGTCAGCACCTGCCTGGGCTCTTCTTTGTGTCCTTCCACTCCTGCCATCTCTCTAGTGTGCAGTGAGGTAAGGGTGAGATTCCCATTTTACATGATAGTGGAGAGAAATCCTCTACCCATGGTTATATGATGATCATAGAGTTGCTCATGTGAAAGGACCATGTTCACCCTAGTGTTATATCTAGACATGAAACCAATAACTTGGCAGTCTCTACCTATTTCTGTCATATGGCATGTGTCCTCTGGCAGAAGGCTGCTCTTCCTTCATCCATCCCTTCCTGGCAAGGAAAGAAAGAAAGAAAGAAAGAAAGAAAGAAAGAAAGAAAGAAAGAAAGAAAGAAAGAAAGAAAGAAAGAGAAAAAGAAAACTGTAGGATAGGAGCCAGGTATGGTGGTGCACGCCTTTAATCCCAGAACTCAGAGAGGCAGAGGCAGGCGGATCGATGTGAGTTCCAGGTCAGCCTGGTCTACAAAGCAAGTCCAGAACACCTGTCTTGAAAAACAAAAACAAAACAAAACAGAAAAGGCTCTAGGATCCTGAAATCTTTTTTCATTCTGTAGGGCCTGACTTAAAAAGTCCATTTATAAGACAGTGAAAGCTAACTGCAGATGATTCTATAAAATAGAACTTGAGTAATGAGTGCTTATTAAAGGTTAGTATTTTCCTAGTGGAGGAAAGAGAACCCCAGCCCACCCACAAAAACTTTGACCCCAAATTTACCCTGCCTACAAGATGTGCAGTGATAAAGATAGAGATTGAGGGAATGTCCAATCAATGCCTGGTCCAACCTGAGAGCCAGCCCATAGGAGAGAGCCAACCTCTGACAATATTAATGCTACTCTGCTGTGCAGTAGCCTAACTTAACTGTCTTCTGAGAGGCTCCCACCCAGCAGTGGATCAAAACAGATGCTTAGACTCACATCAGGTGGAAAGAGGGCAGTCTTGTGGAAGAGTGGGGTGGGAGGAAGGGTAGGAAGACCCCTAGAGAGGACAGGAGCTCCATAAGAAGACCAACAGAGCCAACTAACCTGAGCCCAGCAGTGGTGGTGGGCTTTTGGAGACTGAAGCACCAACCAAGGACCATGCATGGACTGGACCTACACCCCCTACACATATGTACCCAATGGGCAGCTTGGTCTTCATGTGGGTCCCTTAATAAGGAGAGCAAGGACTGTCTCTGACATGGACTCCATTGCCTACTCTTCAGTCACTTCCCCCTGGTGGGGCTGCCCTACCAGGCCACTGTGGAAGAGGATGCATTCCGTCCTGATGTGCTGCAGTGGGTTGGTGGTGGTGGGGCTTTTCTTTTCTGAGGGATAGGGGGAAGATGGAAGGAGGATGGGGGCTACGATTGGGATGTAAAGTGAATCCATCTGGCCTCAGTTAATAATAATAATAATAATAATAATAATAATAATAATAATAATAATAATA
>OU015743.1:89877277-89893279 GCA_907169655.1 Acomys percivali | reverse complement strand
CACACACACACACACACACACACACACACACACACACACACACACACACACACGTTCACTTCTATTATCAGAAAGAAAAAGGCTAACTTCACAACAGCTAAACAGCATAAATGTTTACTTGGTGGCCATTCATGACCCTCTGGAAAGTATGAGCAGACATTTGAGAGAGCAGTCATAGGTTTACCAACACCATTTTCCAGTGAACTTTCTGAACACATTGTTTATGTAAGATAATTTTTAAATTAAGTGATGAACATGGCATGGTTGGATGTTAGTAGTAAGCATTTGCCTAGCATACATGCAGCCGTGAGTGTGATTCTCAGCACTCCACAGGTAAGAAAGTAAACAAATAATCATTTTTTAAAGATTTATAGTTTCCAGAGCTGGAGAGATGCTTACCTCTTACGAGTCTTGCTGCTCTTGGAGATGACCTCAGGCTGACTCCCAGCCCCCACATGGGGTAGCTCACAAGTACCTGTAAGTCCAGCTGCAGGAGGATCAGGTGCCTCTGGCCTCTGAGGCACCTGCACACAGACATGTCCACACATACACACAGACTAAAAGTAATCTTTTTAAAAATGTTTTCTGGAACCTAACCTACCACCAAAGGAAAATGAAAAAGAAAAAAAAAAAAAAGAAAGAAAAAAGGCAGGTGATTATTAATTTTCATTTGATAATATTACATAATTTGAGATTATATTGTCCAATTTGAGTTATTATAATAATATATATAATATATTTTAATGTATTTTTTACATATTTTTTTTAGTTCACTAATGGTTTTCTGTTTGTTTGGTTTTGGTTTTTTCTTACTTCTTATTGGTTCTCTGTAAATTTCATGTTATGTACCCAAATCCCATTTATCTTACCATTCTTTCGTATCTTCCCTCCACCTTTGCAACCTCCCTTCTCCAAAGGAAAATAAAAATGTTTCAAAGCAACAAAAGGACTCCCCCCTCCCCCCCAAAAAAAAACCAAAGCAAATCCAGAATATTTGCCATGGACTGTGCAGTGTGTCATAGTATGTCACATAGTATACCCTTTTGACAATACGTCTTTATTTGCAGATGTGCATTGCTATGAGTCATTAGTCTGGTTCAGGGCCTCTAGCTTCCCCCACACCACCAATACTGGCTCTTCACTTGTACTCCTCTCAGATACCCATTTTTGTGGAGATCCTGCAGCTTTGGATCTGCAAGGCAGGTCCCTTCACATACCTGCAGCAGTTCATAGATGGGGTAACTTTTGGGGAGGGACAACTCATAGCTCTGGATCTGGGCCTGGGCGGTAACTGAGATGGTCAGCTGGTCAGCTCTCCCACACTTACACCAACAGGGCGAGCTTCCCAGCACTGCCCCAGTAGCTCATAAGATGCCAAAGTTGGCAAGGAGTGGGTGGGGCCAGCTCTGTGCAGCACTTAGATATCAACATGGTTCCAAGCAGCATCCCAGACCAAGAACATCTACACAGCCTTTGGTGCTAACATGGACCATAGACAATGACCCAGACCCCTGCTGCTGCATGGCCATAGACATCAGTACGGCCTCAGCATCAGTATGGCCTTGCACTTCACCATGGCCTCAGGTGGCAGGGATGGCTCCTATCATCAGGCTGTTCCTCTCCTCCCTCACATCTCCAGTTCCACCTCTCTTCATAGTGCTCAAACCATCCAGCTTTCTCTCCCATCTGCCCACCATGGATACTTGCTCATCCTAGTGGCTCCTGCTGCAGGCAGGACATGTGGCAGGCGGGCCCTCTGGGTGTCTCAGATGTTTGTCCAGCCCAAAGATACCAAAGGAAATAAATCCCTGGTCAAAGTTAAACACAGGACATTAAAACTGTAATTCAACATAGAGGTGTCCAGTCTCATGGTTGAACCACCACAACCAACTAGAGAGATTAGCAGATAGGCCAGTAAATGGCAGAACTTGTCCAGGCTGTCATGGGTCTCCATTCTGCAGACACTGCTCTTCTTCCTGGGCTAGGATGCAGCTCTGGGAGGCACAGCAACTCGCACAGTGCTCTGTTTTCTCAAAGGAAGAAGGCACAGGCCCGTTGGCACTTTCAGTTGTTACTGGCTCTACTGATGGACAGTGCAATTCACCATTTCCCAAGGAGCAAGAGCAGCCCCTGCCTTTGCTTCTCTGGCTCTGCCTTCTCGTCACAGCACACAAACCATCTGGCTTCTCTTTGTCTTCCATTTCTCCACCAGTTGCTCCTACCTTCTCTCCCATCACTCCACCACACACTACTTGGTACAAAGGAGATTTTTTTTTTTTTTAACCTCAGAGGGACAAGTGAGGAGGCGCTGCTTCTGGATCCAGCAAAGGCAGTCAGCAGGTGTCTCTGCAGGAGTGGGTTTTTAAGGAAAAAGTAGGAGTCTGTGCTAGGATGTCAGGAGAGTCCTGACTGGACAGGTTAGCCAGTGTAGCCAAAGAGTGAACTTTGATTGCTGGATCTTGGTGTTTGGTCTCAGGAATGAGTCAGTGGCCAAATAAGGAACTAGACCAGGGAGGCTAGCTTTAAGAATGTAACCTGACAGTTTACCAAGGGAGAGGGAAGGGGAAAGGACAAAACTTGCTGGCGCCATGTTTGTAGTGTTTGGGCCTTGTTAGAGAGCCCTTCATTCCCGCCTTTTTGGTTTTTTTATTGGGTAGGTAGCATCATTCTCTCTGCTTGCTTCCTGATAGTATTAGGGAGTTGTTGTTAGAGACTCAAGGAAGCTGGAATGGTGGTCAAGGTTGGGAAGAGCACCTGTCTGGGTTCTGCGGGACCATCTGGGCTAGGGAAGTGCAGGCAGCATCAGAGTAGTTTGTGAGGCTGGACCATGTACGTGGTGGCAGTAGCCATTTTGGAGGCCTTTAGGATGTAGATTCAGAGGGACCATCTGGGGCTGGCAAAATGCTGGAGCAGTTTGCATCTGATTTGAAATCAGATAGGCTAGAGACAGAAAGTAAAGTTAAGGAGTTACAGAAAAAAATTCTCTTGGCTGTATATTTGAAACTTTTAGATCCAAGGTTTTAGTCATTGGGGGAGGGGATTCCCAAAACGAGGGAAAGTAGGGAAGGATCCCACCCTCAGGAATAGGCAGGTAAGGAAGTTTAGATTGTTGATTGATAAGAGTAGTTCTCTGAAGTCCATTTGACCTGTGAGAGGTGGATTTAGGTAAATTCCTGAAGTCTATAAAAAGAGATGAAAATTTTGCCATTGTTTGTAATCTGTACTGAAATCTACATTGTAGAAAAGGCAGGAGACTGATGTCATTGAGCCATAGTAAAAGTTTGGGGACCCAAACAATAGCATAAAGGAGGGAAGAAACCTGAAACAATTTTTCATACACCATCAATTACTTTCTCAAACCCTCATAATTTACTTAAGCTTTCATATTTCCAGAACGTAGGCCTTTATGACTTGCATTTACACACTCTTACTGTTAAACTTTTATATCCTCGAACCTTAAAACACTTTCTTAGACCTTTATAATTTGCATTTACACAAGTTAAAACGTTTTCCTAGACTGTCATGATTTCAGATGGTTGGGAAAGGTAAGAGTTCGTGTAGTGGAGGTGGAGGTAGTCCACTGGCATGCATTGTAGGTTTAGGTTAGGTTATATAGAAAGGTTTTCTCTGTTGGGGTGAGAGTTGGGTGGGTTTAGAGAAAGGATAGAAGGGATTTGCATTAGAGTGCAATGTGTGGTGTAGGTAGTGAATATTGTCCTGTGTTGAAAGGGTACTGTAGAGTGAACAGGTGGGGTGTAGAAACTGCTTGGATAAAAGAGATTGAATGATGATAGGGTTTGAAGGCTCTAAGGCGGGTTAAGGGTAGAGGAAACTGGATTTGAAGATGTAGGCAGAAGGTGTACTATCTAGGGCTTGGGATTTTGGAGAGTAGGAAAGGATACAGAAGGAGGCTGGGGAAGGAGCAGGGGGCGTGTAGCACTGTAGTGGGAGCCTCTGCTGGGAAAGGCAAATTTTATGTTAATTTTGAAAAGGGAATAGGGCATGAGAGAATGAGGAGAAAGGAGTGGGAAAAGAAAAGCCTTTGAATGCTCAAGTTAAGCTTGGCGTTGGGAGGGGTCTGGAGGACTGACTACATACTCTAACTATGGGTGAGGGAGTGGGGTGAGCGAAGAACATGATGAGGTGACCTGGCACAAAAGTGAGAGCCCAGGCTCCTGGGAAGTGATCGGTGTGGGTTTAGGCAGGTCAGTCAATATCATCAGAGATCTGCATAGGGCAGTTATAGTAGAAGGTATAATCCAAATGGCCCCATGTACCAATTAAAATGATAGAAACTTTCCATTATTTAGACAGTCTCCAGAGGCTCCTGTGGCCTTGATGGCTGGGCAGTGGTCATAGGTCTTTGGCTGTCCTACAGGGCAGTGGGCCTTTGGCTGTCAGACCCAGGTCCAAGAGAATTTTCCTGTAGAGGAACTTGGGAAAATTGACCCCTCAGAGTAGGTCAGGTCAATTAACCCAAAAGTGTTTACAGTTGGAGCAGAGCCCTGGCAGCAGGTGAGGCCTAGGGCAGTGTCGACAAGTGGTTAGTGTTACCATAATCCAGGTGGGGTCATTGTGTCCTGTCTTCTTTGGAGACCATGGGGTTTTTGTTAGGTATGTCTATAATGTAAAGCTTACACATTTTAAATGCAATATTCAGCCCATCTCTGAAGAGTTTGTAGACCATCAATCTATTATGTCTTATTTATGTATTTTAGACTTAACTTTAATACATATACAGAGGCTAATAAAGCTTGTCATTAAATGAATTATAAGTTAGTAGTTAGCACTCAGGCAGGCAGAGGCAGGTGAATCTCTGTGAGTTTGAGGCCAGCCTGGTCTACAAAGTGAGTCCAGGACAGCCAAGGCTACACAGAGAAACCCTGTCTCAAAAACCCAAAATAATAATAAAAAGTAGTTTTAAAGGTTTTTAGGAGTTGAAAGTGGAGATAACAGACTTTTGAAGTATAGAACAGGGCAGGATGTAAGAGATGTCGGGCTCCTGTGTCTGTGTGAGCTGCACGAGGAGCTCCACTAGAGGAAAAGACAAAGCAGGCAGCTGTGGGGGGAGAGCTTCTCGTGGGAGCTGGTTACAAGAGCAGACTGGACGGACAGACGGCAGGCGAGAGCTGAGAGAACAAGGCTACACAGAATAGTGTACTCCCAGGGAAGGAGAGGAAAGCGTTTATTGCAGAGGGAGCTAAGAGGACAGGCCTTAAAGTGGATGCTATATAGGGAGAGGCAAGGGAAAAGGAGCTGCAAAGTGTCAGCTTGGTTCAGTGAGGCCTGGCTTGCTGCTGTCCACGGGACCTGCCATGGCTGCTGAAGGCTGGATAGGATGTCTTCTCCCCGCCCCCAGCAAGACAGAGTGGGGATGCCTGACAGTCAGTGGAAGGAGTCATCATCTGAGTCTTGACACCAATGTAAGTGGGCGGACAAAGGGGATGGAGGCACTCGGAGTCGGTACAGAATACACCTGGACACCAAGTTCTCAGCTCAGAGATGTAGTACCCCAGAGGGACAAATGGGGGGAAGCTGCCAAAGATAGGGAACGGCAGCAGTGTGTGTGTCTGTAGAAGCGGTGTTTAAAGAGAAAAAGGAGTCTGTGCTACCGGGAGTTGGTATGTCCTCATTGGACAGGCAATTGAGTGGTTTAGCAAGAGAGAGGAAGTGGGGAAAGGCCAAAACCTGCCGGTGCCATGTTTGTAATGTGTGGGCCTGTTAGAGAGCCCTTCATTCATGACTTACACATCCTTGGTGTTAACACTCAGCTGCTTTCATGAACATAAAACATTACTACTGTTGGCCACTGTGGTGTAACTGTAACTCCCTGTTCTTTGACTGACACCTTTCCAAGCCCCACAGATAGCCAGTCTCTGGCAACTACCATTCTCCTTGCCGGTTCTGTGAGTTCAGCTTTTCTGGTTTGCATGTAAATGAGACTATACAACACTTTCTCTGTCTGGCTTAGTCCAGTCACATGCTGTCTTTCAGGTTTATCCAACTGCCTTTATGTTTTACTACTGGTTGGTACAGTCTGTCCCAGATGTTGGGTACTTTGCACTTGGAAGTTTATTCATGTTACATTTGTAATATTTTACTTCATTTGAAACTTTATAATTTTAGGAAGATAAGTACTTGTGTTTTTCTTCCTTGATATTGTCTTTACTAATAAATGATAGTAAGATAAATGATAGTTTTAAGAAGTGACTTGTTCAAATTTCAGAATTGAATACAGTTTATTATAGTATAAAATATTTAAATAGCTGAGTGTGGTGGCACACATTTTTAATCCCAGTACTTGGAATTAGGATAATTAGGGATAGCCTTGGCTACATGATACCCTATTTCAGAAAAGCAGTGAATGAGTAAGCAGAGAGCTTGGAAGATGATTCAGTCAGTAAAGTGCCTGCTGTGTACATATAAGGGCCCGGATGTGGCTCTCCAGAGCCATCATAAAAGCTGAGTATGGCAGCAGTGATTAGAGGAGAGCTGGAGACAAATGGAGCCCCAAAGCTCATTTTCCTGCCAGCCAGTCTAGCCTGTTGATGAGCCTTGGGCTCAGTAAGGGGGCCCTGTCTGAAAAACTAAGACAGAGAATAACCTAGGAAAGACACCTGGCATTGATCTCTGGCCTCTCTGGGCATGTACGTGCACACACATACATGTGTTTATATGTACCTGCACAAATGCATACATATTGTTAATCCCACAAATGCAGGGAGAAAGATCATCTACCCAAATCATGGCCAAATCAGCTAAAGCAAGCAATTAATTAAAGAAAGATTTCTTATTCATGTACATAGGCTATCTCCTCCTAAAGTGAGGTTCAAGAGAGAGGCATTGAACATGAGTGAGATCCAGGGGTTTTGTTTTGTTTTGCTGTTTTTTGGTTTTTGGTTTTGTTTTGTTTTTAGTTTAGGAGTAGGGGAGTTCCATATTGGGGATTTGCCATACAAAAAAGCAGGGTTCCATAATAACCTTCAGAAAGGAAGACATGGTTGTAAGGTGGTCAAAATAAGGTAGTTATAACAACAGGTGGTCATAACACAATGGTCATAATAACCTTTTGAAACAAAGGCATGGCTGCCATTTCCTGGAACAGGCAGGATAGAACCGTTTGTAGTTAAAGTTACATATGGGGCAGAGCTCAACCCTTGAGACACAGATTTAATCATAAACAGGAATGAACCAAGATTGTCTTAACTATAAGATGGCCTTCAAGCCTAAGATAGAGCAGGCTGGTTCATCAGTTTACCCACATGAATATGTCCATACACCACACACTAAATAAATGAGGAAAGTAAAATCTTTTTTTTGTTTGTTTTTTGCTTTTGTTTTTTCGAGGCAGGGTTTATCTGTGTAGCCTTGGCTGTTCTGGACTCACTTTGTAGTCCAGGCTGACCTCGAACTCACAGTGATCTGCCTGCCTCTGCCTCCCAAGTGCTGGGATTAAAGGTATGCACCACCACTGCCTGGCCCGGAAAGTAAAATCTTTAAAGGAAACTTTAAGTTAAAAATTCTGATACACTGGAAAATCAGACACAACTGTTTCTCACATACTAGTGTGAACTTTCACAGTTTGAGCTAATAAAATTAAAAATTAGAATTTGCATTTCATTTTCAAGTCTGCTCACGTGTGACCTGCAGAATTAATGGAGTATTGTTCTTACTATTTAGGAAGTACCAGAGGGGCACGAGGGTCCGGCTGCGGCTCCTGGATCTTGAACTGACATCTCGGTTCCTGGGTGCGACCACAGATACAACTATTCTGGAGGCTGATGCAGTTCTCTTAGGACTCCAAGAGAGCAGAGACTCAAAAACAAGAGACGAACCACTCTACACGTAAATGAACTCTGCCTGGTGCATTCGTACCTGTTTTGAGCCCAAAAAGCTGTCAAGAATGCAGTCAGAAAACTGTGACTAAGTAATTGAACAAAGCTGTAATAAATGAAAACTCATCATGGCTCTTCCCTGTTGCAGTTATTTTGGGCTACAACCTCTCCCCCTTCCCCACCGGCTTTTTTTTAGTTGGGGTAAGACAAGCAATTTTGAAAATTTCTCTAATTCAGTCAGTGTTTTGAATACTCTCTGGACAGATGGGGTGATTTAAGCAACAGTAAACAAGTAATACAACATAGCTTGCCACGGTTTGGAGGTAGACAAAAATAAGAAAAATATTGTGCATTAGTGGTTCATACTCAAGAGAAAACCAAAGCAAGGATCAGCTACAGGGTCCCAAGTGCAGGCTGAAGTTTAGGTTTGGTCAGCTGGCGTAGTCACAAGAACAGTGACTCAGGAGGGACTTACAGGGGAACCAAGGGAGCCACAGAAGTCCATAGGAGAGAGCATTCTCTAGTGTAGAGCCTCCGAGACAGGCCTGGGTTCTCTAGTTCAAGACCAGGAAGAAGCCATTATGGCCAAAAGTAAGAAGAGCAGAGGCGGTTGCAGAGGAGCGAGGGAGACCCCTCCCCCTCAATCCTCCACCCCTGCCCCACTCCCCCACCGCCAGTCCTTCTGCACTTGCTTGCTGTGATCCAGAGGGTGGCCTGCTGGGGCTTCTTGGAAAAGGAGGGAGTATAATCTGCCTGATCCTTTGGCTAGACTGACTGAGGATTCTAAGAATAAGCCAGAGTTGCCACACGCAAACATGTCAGGAGACTAGTGGCCCATTGTCCAGAGAAGAGATGCCAGGAGAGTATAGGGACAGGTGGAGGAGAGCTGTTGGAATCTGGGCATATTTTAAGAAAGAACCAACAGCATTCCTACACAGTGAATATGGATCATGAGGGAAAGAGCGGGCGGTGACATCAAGATGTTCTCCTTTTGCAATTGAAACTCTCACAGCGGAGTTGCAACCGTAGCAACTGAGCTACAGAGGATCAGGTTTGAACTGTCCAGAGCTCAGTTTGGAACATGTTGAGATCGTTATTGGACATTTAAGTGGAGATGTCCTGAAGGCAGTTAGGTCTGGAGTTCATGAGATAAAAGATAAAAAGCTTGTAAGCTACAGATATCATGTAAGTTAAAAAAAAATGTTTGTTTTTTTTTTTAAGGCAAGGGGTCAGGGAACATGATGGCACATGCCTTTATTGTCAGCACTCAGAAGGTGCAGGCAAAGTGGAGAGACGTCAGTTGAGACTAGCACAGTAAGTTCCAGACCAGCCAAACCTACTCTGGGAGACCCTTTCTCAAAAAATAAGGAGTATGCATTTTCTTTGACCGTTTTGTGGGTTATAGTATCACAAAGTTCTGACGTCCAGGCATGTAATTCAGAATCGAGCACTTGTCTTGCATGTATAAAGCCAAGTTTTATGTTCAATGATACAAGAAAACAATAATTTTTTGTCTGAAGACCCACTAGGGGCCAAGCTGATTGGTCTAATGGGCCTAAATAGTTTCACACAAGTGTTATTTTACCAGGGAGCCAGATAAGTAGAGTAATCTGAAACTAGTGTTTCAGTCAGGATGTCCATACATGGCCTCTAACAAGGTGGTACTGACATGGACTATCTCCATGATGGCTGACTTTGTGTAAGAAAACAATACAGCTTTTCTGACCTGGTCCAAGAAATCACCTAGTTTCACATCTTACCAGAGGTGTGGCGTGGTCACATGGAGATGAGAGATAGAGCCCCTGTAAAGAATGGACTCTACCTCCAGGTAAGGGCTAGTCTGGTGCGGCAGACTGGGACCTGCCTAGGTAATCACTCTTACTGAGTACACTGTTATAATCTCCTATTTACATTCCGTTCTTGCACTTGAAGTAGCTCTCGGTTGGGAAAACTTCTGTGGCAGGGATGGAGAAAGCAAATGCATGTTCTTGAGAGTACTACAACAGGCATCTCGCTGTGCTCTGGAGACTGGAGTTTAGCAAGTATTGATTAAGTAGCCTGCTTACCTGTGGAGTAGATTCCAGAAGAAAAGGGATGTAGCTCCTGCAGCAAGACTATGAGCTTTCTCCCAAAGGCCTACTGCTAGATCCTTCCTCATCTCTTAGGAGTCCAGAGCAAAGGCCAGCTGTTAACCCAACCTTAGCTTCCCAGGTGAACTGAGTTAGACAATGCCCCTTCCCCAGTTCATGGCCACCTGGAACCTGTGAATAGGGTTTTATTTGGTATAGGGAAGTATATGTAACGTAACCATCATCCATCTGTGACACTGGACAGGCCATGTCACTTACTCTTTTTAATAGGAGCTTAGTGTCGACAGACCTAAAACATGCTTAGAGCTTGGCCTTGCTCTGCACAAACCCTCAGACTAGAGCCAACCAAAGCCACTGGACCCACAGCCTGAAACCTGGCTGCCCCTAATCTGCAGACTGAAGAGTTCAGTGCTTATTGTTGGAAACCTCTGACGTGGTGGTGGTGGTTTATGAAGCAGGAAGAGCCAAATGGACTGAGGCAGAAACAAATCCCCAGGGGTAGCATTAACTCCAAAATTGGCTGTTGAACAGAAAATGGATGTTGTACGTAAGAAAAATAGTGGGTGGCCAACTGTCTGTCACCTGCTCTAGCTTCAAGGACAGAAAGTAACTAGCTGGGATCTAGAAAATACTGAAGTGTAAACTACCTTAAGGTGACATGGTTTGAATATGAAGTGGCCCCCATAGTCTCAGCATCTTTAACATTTCATCTCACTTGGTGGCAGTGTCTGGGGAGATTTAGGTCTTGCCCCCTCACTAGAGCAAGTTCGTCACTGTGGAAGGGCTTTGAGAGTAAAAAGCCTCACCACCTTCAAGTTTGCTCTCTCTGCTTTGTTCTTGTGGTTCAAGACATGCGCTCCCAGCTCCCTGTTCCTGCCGCCATGCCTGCTGCTTGTTGCCATGGCTCTGCTTTGCCACCACGGACTCCTACCCTCCTGAAACAGCAAGTTGTAACTCTTCCTTCTCCAGATTACCTTGGTTATGGTGTTCCATCACGGCAACAGAAAAGCAATGGATACGGTGCAATCGCAACAAATGGATGAATTCAGGAGAGACTGTATTGGAGTCTAGAACCACGTAAGAAGCCGAGCATGCTGCACACGCCTGCAAACCCAGCTTCAAAGGAGTTAGAGATGGTAGGACTTGCTAGCTGAGCCTCGCTGAGAAAACACAAAGTCAGGGAGAGATCCTGCCTCAAAGGAATAAGCTAGAAGTGATAGAAGCAGACATTCGCTGCTCTCTTCTGGTCTCTGTCAGTACACATAGGCACATACACCCATACACATATGTTCACATACACCATCTACTCACAGAGACTCATGCAGACTCAAATAAATAAATGTATTTTAAATAATTGAAAAGTATCTAGAATATATAGCCATAGCATCCACGGTTTTGAATTCTGGAAAGACTAAGGCTTAGCTGTCTCATAGTGTAGATAGAAGAATTCCCAGAAATCTTATATGCAATGTCCCATTAAAGCCTAAGTAAGCTTAAATTAGAGGTAAGTAAGCCTCAAAACATAGAAGCTTAGAACAAAAATAGTAGGTGTGCCTTTCATAGTTGATTAGAAACAAGGAAATAGCCCAATTAAGGTTTTAAGGGACATAGGTTCATGAAAGTGCTTCCAGTATAGTCTAAAAGAGACTTCCACAGAGACAAAATGTGAAAGGGCCTCATAGATTTCAAATTTCAAGCTGGGCAGAGGCACCCAACAAGCTGATAAGTGGGATTCCCCCAGTGCACGACGAGTGGAATTGGAGCACTGCTGTGAGTGGTAGTAGAGGACCTTTCCAAGGCGGAGCCTTTGTTCTAACTATCTTGTGCCTCTTCTATTACTCGTTACAAGTACTATCGTGTTAATTATCAACCCTAAGTGATAGATCTTTAAAACTTAGCTGGTTACAAACACATTCATTATGTCACTCTGATTCATACAAATTTCCATCTGTGTTTCTGTCTTGCCTGAAGAGTTCGTTGGGGGAAGCGCTACTCCTGAGAAGTTGGCTTTCCTTAAGGGCTTTCAGGACGAGGGCTTCGATTTCTCAATTTCTCACTGGAAGTTACCTTCTGTTCTTTCCCTATAACCCACCAACAAATCAGAGGTGGGGGGGAGGGCGAGTGTGGACAGACAGATACTGGCCAGCTAAAAACCTCAGGTATTGTCTTATACATCCTAACTACTAGAGGATCTCCCTCTATTTTGTCGTACTCTGTTGGTTGGCAGCAAGGTATTCTGGGAACAAGGACTACTTCCAGAACCTGATGGGACTACTGTAGAAGCTGTCTATGAGGAATCAGCTTTTAGCAGGTGCCGAGAGCAGAGCAGGCTTTGGGAGGGGAGGTCGAGGAATAGGGCCAGATGTAAGCAGCCGTTAGCAGAGGCACATGAGGGGGATTGCGTGGTCCATCCTGGTTCTTCCCACCCCCACCCCCGTGTGGTGGCACCCCTACTGTAGTCAGTCTTGTGATAGGGAAAGTGAAACGTCTACACCATATGGGGCTTGGTTCTGTAGTTCGTGTGAGCTAGGGAAAGAGGAGTCTGTGAATAGCAGGTCCAGATTTGAGTATTAGAAGAAACCCAGGAGTCTGAAGTACATCCCAAACGTCTTAGCCCACATTAATGGAGTAATGTGGAACTTTGAAACCACAGGCTGGTTAGGCCACTGGGTTGACCCAGTATTGCATTTCTTATATTCATATCATTTGGGCTTTCTTAAAATAAATATACAATTTAGTATAAATCCCCAAGAGAAATGTGTAGTTTATTTGGAAACACTGTAACTTTTGCCGCCCCCCCCCCCCGGTTCTTTTCAACTAATTACAAAGGGCTTAGGAGAGATAGATGCTTTGACCCCCAAGGAGATGAGGTAAAGAAAACTCTGAAGAATGCGCCTCATGGAAAGCCCTGGAGCTTGTTCTCTCTGCCAGTGGGAGCAGAAGGTGGGATTTGGAAGGTCAGAAGTTAGTTTTTCAGGTGAAAAGTTTTATGGTCCCCCAGATCATCTTGGGAACACATGAAATATTTAGAAACCAAAAAGTGGCTCAGATTATTACCATGCACTTCACAAAATTGCCTGCTTGAAAATGAAGAAAATGCAGCCCAACTGTTTTACCATACTCAATAAGTCTCGAGTCATTGTGGTTTGGAAAAATGCACATGCAGACGATGATAGCAATAATTAGTTAGCGTGAATGAATGAAAGAAAGCAGGATACTGTGTTTTTCCCAGACAACATTTAGTGCAGAATCTTTCATTTTCAATGCAGTAAATACCACAGAAGCCAGATAAAGATGATGACCCAGCTTCCAAAACCATACCGAAAGGAGTGGAGCCAGCACAAGGATCATGGGAAAATGCTACAAGCCCCGCTGGTTGGAAATAATGGTGTTTGAGTCGTGGTACTGCCAGACTCTGGTGTATTCCAGTAGACTTCCAAAAGAGGGCTATAAAATGGATGCCAGTATGGTCACACCATGCCTATAGTTTTGTTTAAAAAGAATTTTTACGCTCCATTAGTCATTTTGGTCTCACTGAGCACCTCTGTTTCCTGCCCACTGTCTGGTACAGGTGGTACCAAAGTTTACAATGATTAGTGAACCAGACAAAGTCCCAAACAGTCTCCAAGTGGATATTGCCATCAGCCTCCACATTATCGGATTTAGATGTCTCTTGATATGTGTGGGCGGGAACTAGGAAAAACCAGAAAAGACACTCTTTCATAAAAAGCAGTAAGGAAAGTGACTAGAAAGACCCCTGGCAATGAGGGGTAAAGCCTTACTCACGTGAGCTGAGTTAGCCTGATCACAGCTAACTTTGAATCCTCCTCTAAGACTGCAGAGGGACAGGAAGTTACTGGTCAAGGCTTTAAACCCGGTGGGCTCCATGGCTTCTTGAGAAGCTTTGTAATGTCCAAGCCTTTGCCCTAGATCCTTAAACGCAAGTACAGCTCATGTGTAGTTCAGAGTATCCCTTTAGGGCACCAGGGAGGTGCTTTGGATGACTTCCTTCCTCTGACTCCAGGGCAGGGGCCAGCTTCTGTGGTACTCTATGCCCTCCCAAACCCACAGCATACCAAAGAGCCAGGGCTGGGCAAAATGAGGCCCAGACAAAGGCAGGCACCATCTCTCCTTTCTGTGCAAGGGCCTGTCTGTTGAGCTGACTTTCTATTCTACTGTTGTAATTTTCCTCACGAAGCAACTGGCTTTGGAAGTGTGGCCTAAAAGTTAATATGCATGTGGGACAAACTTCTGGGACCTTCCCCTTGACTGAAGAAAAGTACGGGCGTCATTTCCTCAGATTCTGTCAACCTAGTGGCACAGTTCTGCCTCTGCCTCACATCACGGACTCTCTGTACAGCTAGTCCATGTTCCTCCTGTTGTCTCTACTGCTGCATCTCCTCCCTCCCATCCTCTTCCCATCCTCATGAGGGCATCATAAAATGCCTTGCTCAAAGTAGGTAGCATTGGGGGCGCAGCCGGAGAATATAATCTTGGCTAACCATCATATTATGACACATCAACATTTAAGAAAAAAAAATTAGAGGAATATTTTATTGACCAAACAACAAACAAACAAACCACTGCAAGGCTGTGATTAACTAGAGATCTTACAGTGTCCAGGGAATGTGTAAAATGTGCACTCAACCAAATCTTGCCTATAAAACTAAAATGAATTATTCAGCCAGTCTCTTGGCCCCAAAACATTTCCTGCTTTTTAAACTAGTGAGTACTAAACAGGATTTAAAGTCTTCCTTGATGACTCAGGGCCACCATTATGGAAAACAATTTCATGATGATGTGGTTTCCCGGGGATTATTAAGGCGGGAGAGTTGCTGGCAGCTATCTGATGCCCAGACCACTGGAGTCTTTGAAGTCTTCCTGTGTTACCTCCAGCCTCGCTTGCTATCTACTCTTTCTTCCCCTGACGTCAGCCTGTCTCCTACTTCTAGTAATCTCCGCGCAGGTCTAACAGGCTCAGTCCACCTGAGGGAGCTTTGTTTTTTGCCTATTTACTAATGACTTAACTGCCCTTCTGTTCTCCTGTTTGCTTTAAATGTTGCATTTCTTTTCTCTGATACTAATTTTCACTTTTCTTGATAGTGATGCGGGTTTTGGTTTCTAATTTATAGTCTTGTCTAGTAGTCTGGAGGAAGGTCTGAGGTCAGTTTTGTAGAACTGTATAGAAGCGTAGAACTGTGCTGAACCTCAATATCGGCTTTCTCTTTCAAAGTCTTTTATATCTCTTATTTCTATAACCACCATTTGTGTTCAGATGTTACATATTTTTAATTTATTTTCACTGATAGACCAGTTTTAGAAGGGGATTTAGAAAATCTGGTATTAGAAGGGTTTTAGGAAAGAAAAACTAATAAGAAATCACCTTGAAAGTTTATGGTTTTGGTTTTGGTTTTGTGAGACAGGGCTTCTCTGTATAGCCCTGGATGTCCTGGACTCGCTTTGTAGACCAGGCTGGCCTTGATCTCAGGGATCCACCGGCCTCTACCTCCCAAATGCTGGATTAAAAGCATGTACCACCACACAGGCTGAAAGCTTTTTGATTTTTTGTTTTTGTTTGTTTTTTAATAAACTTTAAGCCAAATGTGGTGGTCAGGACTTAGTACTAGTACTTAGGAAACTGAGGGAAGGCAATCATAATTGGGAAGCCAGTCCAGGATACAGAGTAAGACTCTGCCTCAAAAACAATCTACTTGAAAAGGACTCTGCTGAATGTCCCAGACCGGGAGCATTAAGTAATGCATGCACAGATGGATAGTTTGAATAGCTGGCATCCGCTTTGCAGACACAGGTCCTAAGGAGTTATTATACACTTTCTTTTCTCCTTTTAGCACTTAGTTTTTAGTGCATTACTTAATCCTCTAACACCTCTGGCCAAAGTGATGTTCAGAGAAATTTTTACTTGAATAAGATGTTATAGGTTATGAGTAGCAAAATTCAAATTGCAGTTCACATCAGTGTAAAGTGTGTTCTTTCCATAACTTTCTCGTTATTTTTACTTGCTTTAGAGTCTGACTTACTCATTGGAATACATTAATTATGCATAATAATGAGTTTCA
>OU015743.1:89861404-89873628 GCA_907169655.1 Acomys percivali | reverse complement strand
AGACACTGGATCAGCACCCAGACACAGGAGACACTGGATCAGCACCTAGACACAGGAGACACTGGATCAGCACCCAGACAGAGTACAGGAGACACTGTACCAGCACCCAGAGCACAGCCAATCAGATGAACCAAAGGCTTGTGGTGGCTGTAGGCCAAGCATTTGACATTTGGCGCAGCTACAGGGTGCCAGGTACTGTGCTCAACTTGTCATGGTGGTGCAGGCCTTGTCCTCTGGGAGCTCATCCAGGGAAAAGGAAGACTTGCATTTTAGAAAAAGAAATCCTACTCCAACTTAGGGTCATTTTTAAATGCTTTCCCTCTAACATTTTTAGACAAAGACTTAATACATCTAGACCTTGCTGTCATGACAACGACCATGGATCCTATTCTGACTAGATGATGTAAATAAAAGCTTGGGGGGAGGGGGGAATGAATTACAAATGTTACTACTCCACTGAGCTGAGCACCAGGGATGGCTCAGAGTCCCTAATTCTCATCAGTGCTTTTTCTTTAGACACAAAAGCCAACTTTCCTAGCTCTTGACCTCTCTCCCTCATAGCATTCTGCTTTTTCATCATGATACGCCCCCCCCCCCCCCGGCTGCCTCCCCTTGTTCAGTCTGGGCCACAGGAGGCGGCCTGCCCTGCAGCCTGCCTGTGAACTGAGCCCTATTGAGAGCAGAGCTTTTTGACCAGAGTATCAAAGCAATCCAGCTGCGGATTAAGGAAACAGAAGGCTACAGCCTTGGTTTAAGAGTCAGGTCATAGGAGCCTTTGAAGGACTTAAGCTCTTGGAGGGGGGGGGAAAGGTGGGAAGCAAGTTCCAAATACACACCCATTTAACTTATAAAGAAGAGGCGGGACTATGAAGAGAGATGCCACACTCTTTAGGAAGATAATGGCACACACGAACCTTAGTGGGTATCTTCTCCTTCAGTACCACTTACCAGGGCAGACAGAACACCTTGGTAGCTTTCACCACAGAAATCTATTTTCTCATGGTTTTGGAGAAATGAAGAAGTTGATGATCAAGGGCTGGAAGGTTGGCTTTTTCCTGGGGTCTCTCCTCAGCTTGGTGGTGGTCCCTTCTTCCTTCTGCACCTCTGAGTCTGCATGTCCGCACATTCTCATAAGAACAGGCATCAACTAGGGGTAAGTAACCTCTGAGCGGGCCCAGTACTGGCACATAATTCCAAAACCGCTGTCTCCACAAGAACCTCCTGCGAGTACTGTTGTGTTTATCCGTGGATGGCATGCACACCGGAGCATGAGTCTGCCTTTTAGATAAGTGCAGTGCTGTTACATGCTACGGCATGGATGAGGAAGTCACGAGAGGACAAATGCTGCACATGTTCACTTAGATAAAGACCCTACTTAAAATAAAACAACCAGAATGCAGAAGACTGGCTATCAGGGGCTGGGCCGCGGAGAAGCGAATTGATGGAACAGGGGGTTTCTCTCTGAGAGAATGAATGTGTGTGTGTAAAAATGGGGGGAAGGATGCATTTATACAGTGTGTGTACTCAATCATAACTTAAAACATCAAAATAATGCTTTGTAGTAGACAAGAAACAAGGCAGCGAGAGGACTGTATTTCCTGACTAACAGGAGGCACCAGCATCCTGGCAAGAGCAGACTAGGAGTCCCTTCTGGATTGCTGTTTTGCCTGTCTGTCTGAGTGAAAGACAAACTTCAAAATGTCTGGGAACAGAGTGGTCCTTGCACACCCTGTGGCAAAGATGCCGAGCTGTGTGCACTGGCTGCGTGCACTGGCACCATGTTGTGGACACAGTCTGCAACCACCACACTTTGTCACTGCCACTCTGATAGCACTGTTTATGCTTAGGCCATATGTAGTAGGTCTTACAAGGAGGATAGTTTTGCTTCAGAAGACTGGATTGCCTTCTCAGATATGTGGCAAGCTATGTTGTTTGCAGGAGCTGCGTAAATCCTGTTGCTTGGATCCTGTCATAAACATTTCCTTCCAGGAAGGCATGTATGCCCCTGACCCCCATATCTTTTGAGAAGTTCAGACTAGATAGATGGATTCTCCCTGTTTTAAATTTGATGGTAAAAAGTTTTTGTATTTTAACCAGAAAAAGAAAGAGGAGAGGGAGAGCTGGCTCACCGATTAAGTGCACTTGCTGCTCTTGTAGGGAACCTAGGTTCAGTTCCCAGCACCCACACGGCGGCTCACAGTCCTGTCTAAATACAGTTTGCAGAGGAACCGATGCCCTCTTCTGATCTCTTTGGGCACCAGGCATACAAATGACGCTCATGCATACATGCAGTCAAACACTTACACACATAAAATAAAAATCAAATACTTTACACATAAAATTGAGAGCCAGAGCAAACGACATAGACTTACCGTGAGGCTCAGGTCTGGAGAGCTGGGCCCTCAGGGGACTTGAATAGCCTCTCATTCCCTCTGACAACGTGGCCTCAGTCACACACAGCAGTTCAGTTGCCCGCAATTCTGCATCAATAGAGTTGGGATGGTCCCAGTGAGCTTTTGACAAGAGATGGCCTGGGGTGAGTGGGCTACATGGCTGCCTATGCCCGGACAGAGTCTCATTAAACCATAAAGCGGGTTAATTCGGGCTCCCAATCTGCTCACTGTACTGCTTCCCCGTGCGCTGTGTCACATTTTTGTCCCCTGAGTTCTACGTGCGCTCATATTTAAAGTTCTGAAACCCTATCACCATCAATTCCCAAACCCAGGTTAGTGGTCCAGGAAGCCAGGCACAACCAACCAGAATGGTGTCTCCTTTCTGTCCTTGCTTGGTCCTACCAAATCATCTGGTGCGGTGGTAAATAGCTTTTCATGGCAGTTATGGGTTGTGCGAGCAAACGCTCCTTGGCAAAACCGTACAGTGATCTGTGAACCGATCAATTGAGAAAAACGCTGATTTCGTTCATCATTTGAGAAGGCAGCAGATTCAGTCACAGGTGTCAATGGCTGGAGGAGTCACTGGGGCAGGAAGACAGACCCTTAGTCCTTCCAGCACCACTGTATTCCCTCCCTGTGATGCTTAGGTGGGCCAGGGCCAGGCCATCACTTTGCTCACAAGGCTAAGGTCAGAGAGGAATTTATTAACACCCGGCAGCCACCCTTCCTAGCTGCTATCACAACCAACCATCCCTATCCAAATGCCACTAGAAAGTGCCACTGACCAAGGTAAGTCTTGTCAGTGGGGCTATTCTTCTTTCACACCAACAGAAACACAGTCAGCTCTCAGATGAACGTGGCTTCCCTGGCCTTGGCTTTGCAATAAATGAAAAACCATATCTAATGGTATTCTGTTTGGAGTGACTATATTAAATAAATGACTCCTATCCTGTACATATATTTATATAAATGAATTTCCTTTATGAGGCGCTTTAAAAAGAAATGTACCTACATATTGGCTCCTTACAGACTTTCCTGAACGAAATCTAGTTTCTGAAGTGTCTGCGGAATTGCAGTAACTCCATCAGGCCACCACTCTCCCAAGCCCACAGGTAGCGCCAAGCTTCACGCTGGGGCACAGCAATGAGCGGCAAGTGGAGACTTGGAAAGGCACTTAGAGCCACACCACTGGCATCTCCCTGTTGTGCAGTGCAGCAGCTGGATTGATATTAATGTTATCGATGCCAAATTGTTTGCTGCTGTGGCCCTGCCAGAGTTGCACCTTGAAGTCACATTGAATTTTATATCTTTTCCCATCAAGAGCTTCTGGTAGTCCCTCTCTGACTCTAAAGACGAGGAATGTCATTCCTGGGCTAGCACATTCACTGTTTCTGTCATGCTCCCTAAAATCTTGAGTGTGGGAGATGACTTCTCAGAGGTTAAAAAAGATAAGCCAGGGCCCTAGGTGAAAGGGGCATTATTTCTACCTGCTAGATTTGGAAACCAGGGTCTAATCAAACAGAAGGCATCTTCTCTGTTCTTTGTGATGTTACATACTATAGCCATCCAACTTGAGACAGAGAGACCCCCGAGTCTCCCGCAGAAAGACACTGCAACTCTCAATAGTTTGGGGTAAGTTCCTGAAGTCTAGAACCTCCACTGAGCTTTTTATTTATTTATTTATTTTAAAAAGTTTAGTCTTATGGCGGGGGGGGAGAAGAGGGAAAAAGGCACAAGCCTTTAATCCCAGCACTGGGAAGGCAGAGGCAAGTGGTTCTGTAAACTCTTCAGAGTGAGTTCCGAGACAGCCAGGTTTACACAGAGAAACCCTATCTTGAAGAAAAATGACAACAACAATAATGAATAAAAAAGTAAAATAAAAAATTTATTTTTATCACATTTTATTTATCATGCATTTTTCTCAGTGGCGGGTCAGGGAACAACTTGAGGAAGTCTTCCATGTGGATCCAGGAAATCCAAGTTTCGTCAGGCTTGGAAACAAATACTTCTTACCCCGAGTCATCTCACCTACCCTCTCCCCAAGCTTTTTGAGCATCATAAAATAAGCTGTTGTGGGTTGTAAATAAGACCCAGGCAAGTGGCAGTCCCCAGATGGTTTGTTAATGAGTAGCTTGGAGGGTCTGCAGAGTTTGGGAGCTGCGCAGTCACCCTCTGCCATCAGGCCTGGCTTGAGGTCATCACACCAGCTTTCCCACAGAAATTAGGGTGGGCCCAGTTATCAGGACAAGTAAGCTGAGAGGAAAAGAAAACTTTCTCCAGAACTCAAGCTTCCTGGAGGAAGACTAGAAGCAAATGAATGAAGCTAGATTGCTCTGGCCCTTTGGGTCAGCAGCGAAGTGGTGGTAATTCACTTAGTCCCTGTACTGGGAGAAGCATTCAGGTCACTGGCTCCAGATTAAATAAATGCGAAGGAAGGGACTTTTTATCTAATTGAATGGGGTGAAGAAAATGCTCTTTGATGTGCACGTTCAATAAAAGGAAGATACCATTAATAACAAGTCTCAGGAGGCAGGCAGCAAGGCTCCTGGGATGGGTCCCAGGAGGGAGGAAGGGAGCCCCCGCAAGGGCCAGGTCTGCAACAGAGTAGTCCCTGCCCCAGCGGCAGCCCTGGCTCCCGCTAGCTTCCTCACCTGCACCGTGTGTTGGCAGCGACACCGGGCCTGTGTTCCTGAGCCCGCTGAAGCAGGGGCAGCCTCCCATCTCCAAAAGACCACCACCACGCCCACAGTTATCACCGGGTCACCTGGGCAGTGTGGGAAAGCTCGCCGCGGGGGCCCAAGACAGAACCTCCATAGCACCCCCCTTCTCTTTCTCCTCCATTTCCTCCTCCTTCTCCTCTCTTGCACCCTCTGCTCCTCCTTCTCCCCCTTTTCACCTCCTCTACACCCTCTCCCCCTCTTCCTAGCCTTGCAACTCTTACTGAAAACCTATGGATCTGCCCTTCCTGCCATTCTTCCTTCCCCATTCCTCTCTGCCCCCTTCTCCTTTTCTATTCCTCCCCTCTTCTCTTTCCCTTTGTTTTCTTCCTTTCTCCTTCCCTCCTCCAGCCTCAAAAATTTGCATTTAATTTATACAGACATGCCGTTTCTATCTCAATTTTAAAAAGCGCTCTTTCTCCTGGCTGGCCCCTGGACCATCCTGAAAGCATCCCGGGAGGCTTCCGGCCATCTGTCTCTGCGAAGCACAGCGGGGTCGCAGCCTGAGTTTGGCATCTCTCTGCGCTCTCTGTGCTGTGGTTGATGAATTTTTCCTGAGACAGTTGGCGTCACTGGTTTGCAGTTAGCGCATGGCATACACCGGAAAGGGCTGCGTTCCCCAGTCGCTGCACGTAGGCCGGCGCTTCTAATCGACAGATCAGTTAACCTGCTTACCAGACACCTGACAGGAAGGTGGCTGGCGTGGTGGAGCTGAAAGGACAAAGGCTGTGCGTCAGGAGTCCAGGGTCATGTTTCCACCTCGGCCGGCCGGGGGACTTAATCACCTCTGCGGGCCCAAACCCACCTTCTACATTGAGGACCTAGATAAAGGGGCTTTGAGAACGCTCCGCCGAGGATTAGAGAGATAGCATCAGCGCGCAACTCTGCGGTCTGGAAAGAAAACGCTGTGTCAATACCACTGGCTGAACTCAGCCCTCTCCAGGCTGTTCGTCTGGCCTGTGCTTCCTTGTCTGTTTTGGCATTGTTATGTAACCCGACGTGTACACGGATGTGCCTGTGGCGATGAGGGGGAAACAAGTGCGTTTGGGGAGGCACGATGGGATTTGAGTTCACAATAGACAATATTAAAGATTGGAAAATTCCAGACTGGGAGATTCCCCTCGATTGGACAAGCTTCACGTTACACTTGGCCTTCCAAAGAGTCACTGAAATGTAATACCAAGGTTTCTGTCATTCTTTTTTCCTTACTTGTCCATATCCAAGTGTTGATCTTTTAAAAACACTAAGAGATTTGAACAACAGATAGGTAACAACACGGGGATGGGGGTGGGGGAAGCTCACTGGCCCTGCTGAGGTCTAGCAGGGAGCCAGCCAGTTCATTCTGCTCAGTGCTAGAAGTGTGCAGAGTGGAGAACAGTGAGACCCGTCCTTTGTGTAGTGATGCACTCAGCCGGGCAGGCACGGCAGGACATGCGGTAAGTCTGTGGGTTAAGCCAGCCTCTCCTGCTGCAGCACATGGGCCCCACAACCCAAAATTGGCTGTGCTGCTCCCCAGTGTGCATGTGACTCTATGGAGGCCTTTGTGGCTTTTCTTTAAGCCCGATAAACCTGTCACTCATAGACACTGCTTTACTATCAGTTATACACAAACAAATAACACTTGTGTTCTGAAAGGGCTCACTCATAGGCAAGGCTTTATGTACCTAAAAAATATCAAATCAACCTAATGTCTTCTGATTGTTGGAGAACAGAGGTACTTGGCAATAGACACCCATTTCCTTCTCCTCTGGTCTGTGTTCTTAAGGAGTTGCATGATTTGACAGCAATTTGCACTGAGAATCTCAAGAGGATGAGGCATATGTTCCCATTATGAGGTGCTGTACCACTCAAGTCTCCCCAGCTGTGAGGCAAAAGAAACCTTTCTTCTTTGTAAGTTGTTTAGCTCAGCTGTTTTGTCACAGCGATGGAAAGCTGACTCACAAATCAGAGAACCCAAAGATGAAACTGTCTGACTTTACTCTTGGTCACTGTCTTTGGCTGAGTCGCTCGACTTTTCTGTTTCTTCAATCAATGCAAGGAGAAGGAGTAAATGTAGAGAAAAGACAGACACATTCAGGAAAGCAGAACTAGTCATTAAACTGCGTGGGTGGTGATAAGGAACGAACATTTCATGGTTTTGCTTTGTCTTATAGGAAAATGCTCTGGGGAAGTGCTGTCACATTAGGAAGCATTAAAAAGACCCAGCAGGGTTGTGGAGGCCTTGTCTGCTCAGGTGTGCCATTTATTATCAGGAGATGTGCACAGCTTCCCCACAGAGCCCACTGGCTTCTCCTTAAAGCATGATCCATACAGTAGTTGTTATTTGAATATACCACAGTAAACAATTATAACTAGACCAAATTCTAAATGTAACTAATGAATAAAAGAAAGACTCCCCCCGCAAAGTGCAAAGTGATAAATAAATAATTCTCAAAATAGTCATGGGTACTTTGGCTGGGCAAGCCTTCCTTCCAGAACAAAACACTTTATTTTATATTTTGTTTTATTTTATTGAGACAGAATTCTTACATACAGCTCAGATTTCCTAAAGATCACTCTGTAGCCCAGGCTGACCCTAACTCTCAGCGGTCTGCCTCAGCCTCCCAAGTGCTGAAATTATACACATGAGTCATCATGTCCAGCTTAGCACAAGATGACAGTAATGATAAACTTTCATTATTAGCACAAGTGAAATTACGTTTATTACACTGTTTAGAAAATAAGAAATAGTATTTTTATATATATTTTCATGAAAGTATAGGCCGTGGATGGGGCTAAGTCAATAGAGTGGTTGTCTAGCATGCATAGATCCCTGGATTTGATCCCTAGCACCGCATAAAAAAAGCAGGTGTGTTAGGACAGGTTTGTAGCCTCAGTAGCGAGGAAGTAGAGGTGGGAGGCCCTGAAGTTCAAGGTCAGCCTGGACTACTGACTGAGTCCAAAGCCAGCCTGGAATGCATTAGCTCTGTCAATAAAATTAAATACATAAGTTAAGGGACTAAGCGGTAACAGAATCCTTCGCTTCTCTGGAGAGTTACAGAAATGAAGCTCTTTAAATAGGAAAAGCTCCCAGTGCCTCCATTTTACATGTCACTGCAACACAAGACTCCAGTTCAACCTTGGCCCACAAAACCGGGGTCAGGGCTGATGAGAAGTCATATCATCCACTAAGCTGGTCCACTCACACTCTCGTGTCCTCTGATTTCAGTCGACGAAGGGGCAGGGCCTGGCGTGCGAGCTCACTGTCCAGGGAAGGCTGGCTAGTGGCCATGAGTTCCAGTCATGTTAGGCTTGGGTGGCCACACTATCTGTTACGTCATAAAAAATGGCAGAGCCAGCTTGATAAAGTCACAGAAGAGATGAGGAAAGCACAGGGCACAGACTGCCCACAAGGATTCTAAGGTAAGTATCAGTGGCGGTACCTGAGGCTCCTCAGGTGGCTCTGCGGCTGGCACAAGGAATTTGACGAAAGGATGTGAGCTTGTCCAGAGACAAAGAGGGAGAAAATAAGAGATGGCAGCCATGGCCATTGCTAGGCTGTACAAAGGTGGGGATATGGCTGCAGTTCTGAGATGAAGATTTCACTTGGCTAACTCATCTGGACAGCCAATGGATGCTTCCAGAGTTGATTTTAAAGAGCAGGTGTGTAAGAACAGGCTCACAGCCTCAGAATCGAAGAGGTGGAGGTGGGAGGGGCCTGGGTTCCATACTGAGGCCAAGGACTGTTGCCTCAGATAAACAAGTGGGAGAGAACAGGCTTACTTTTATATTATATAAATGTGCAAAAACCTGAAAATGTTTTCATCTGAGCTCTGATCCCAGAGTCTTGGAGGCCAAGCACGAGGGCTGTTGTGAATCTGAGGCTAGCTGGTCCATATAGAGTGACATCCTACCTCAATAACAAAAACAATAATAAATTAAAAGAATCAAGCAAAAATATTTATGCTATGTCTTGGTATAATAATCACCAAATTACATTAACAAACTAATAATGCCAATTTATTTTCTTGCTTTCAAAATGGATTATGCAAATTTATGATATGCAGTCACTTGAAAGACAGTGCTGTGCTTCCACCCTGTTAGGTGATGTCAGGTGCCTCTCTCACTCTGCTCTCCTTTCCCTGAAACTATCACCAAATCCATTTCTCTGCGTTTTTTCATGGGGTGGGGGGTGGAGGTGGGGGAGTGGGGAGTGTGGGGTCTGGGGTTGGGGGCTGACTATCCCACTTGCTGAACAGCAGCTTTGTGTGTTGCTGGCCTGGGTTATCCCTGCTCATAAACTAATCCAGCTGGGAGGCCCTTTATTATCCTTGCTACGGGAGGAAGCCAGCAGCTTATCCAGATAAGGTGACCAGTTCTAGGATGCACACAGGCCCAAGGGATGGAGTTAGTCTGCCGGTCCAGGCCTCTGAGGTCTTTCCTCCTGAAGGAATGAGCTGTCTTGTGTTCCCCAAGGTCAGCATGCACATCTATGCATTTGTAGGATGTACTTTTTACACTATGCATGTACCGTATTTTGGGACTATAAAACATACCTGGCCATAAGATACACCCAGTTTTTAGAGCAATAAAACAGTAAAAACAGCAATTGGACCATGAGGCACATCCTAATCCACCCCTCTACTTTTGGGGGGAAAGTGCGTCTTACGGTCTGAAAAATAAGGTATGTATGTATGTATGTATGTATGTATGTATGTGCGTATTTTATATGTATGGGTGTTTTGCCTTGTGTATGTCTGTTCGCTATGAACATAGTGCCTGAAAGAGGCCATAAAAAGGGGTTTGGTCCCCTCGAACTGGAGTCACAGATTGCTGTGGATCAAACCCAGGATCAAACCTCTGGGAGAGCTGCTAATGCTTTCACCCACTGAACCAACAGTCCAGGCCCTGGAGAATGTAGTTAGAGGTTTGAATAGCAATGGAGGGTCATGAATCTGGATTTCTTTGCCTTTTTCAATGAAGAGTCAAAGATTCTAAGGAGTCCATCTCTATCGATCTAGAGGCAGGGCCAGGTGTCTGAGTCTCCCTCACTGGTGCCAAGGTGCTGACAGTGCAGTCAGAGCTGTCCAGTAGACATGGGTGTGGCTGAGAAGTAGCCTGTGTTCTCTCTGTAGCTCAGGGAGAGGAAGGGATCTGACGAAGGGCTGGTGTTGTGTTCTGATACAGAAAAAGGATTTGGAGTCTTTTGTGCTTGTGTACTTTCTGCCCTTTTGTTTAGAGGCTTGAGAAATTCTGAGACGTACAATAAGGTAATAACACAAAGTTTAGCTTTGTGAAAAGAAAACTAGGAAGCATTTAGCCCATGGCATCAAATTTCTCTTTTTGAAAAAGAGGAATCTGCGTTGCCCATAATTTCTTTCCAGATAATAGTGCCTGTTCTTCCAGTGAGCTAACATTTTAACTATTCATCGTACCAAAATAAAAAAGAGGATTACCATTCACTGCCCACATCTTCCTCCTCCCCTCTCCCCCCCCCCCCATGTGTGGGAGGGCTGGCCTCAGGGACATTCAGACAAGAGCTTGAACTTTTATTTGATATAATATTCATACATTTAAACAGCTACAATCTTAAACATCAAGAGTCAGAAATAAGTACATATGAAAAACTAAGCCCCCAAAGTCCTCATTTGAAATAAGGGAGTTTCTGGTTTGGTTTGCTTCTAGGTTCAAGGTTTTCTTGTTTTCTATAAAGAATGCAGCCAATAGTCAAGGTCAATGAATTTGCCTTGCTAATTACTTTTGAACTAAACCTGGTCCTTATTTTAATTACCAGAGTAACTGTTTTCCTGGGTGTTTGAGTTCATCCCTTGCAGCTGAGTGCATCAGACCTGTGCTGCCGTAAGAAGGATGAAGGTGCCTGTTGATGCCTCCTCACAGCTCCATTCTCCATAGCATGCAGAAACCTTTCCTTCTAAAAGCAAAAGCGATGGTGAGGTGATACTGTATGAACTTTAACCCCAGTTAACAATTTTAATAGCCATCTCTACACTGACCTTCGGAAAAACACAGTTAAGGGGCTGCCAACTGTGGGCATGGCTGGCCTTGGTAAAGGAGGGCCTTGCAGGCCTTCTCTGGATCTGAGTATTAGGAGGTCAAACAATGCAATTTAGCAACAGATTCAAGGCAGGCATGGTGGCATTTGAAGGTGGAAGCCGCAGGATTCTGCATTGGAGGCCAACTTGGGCAGCATAGTGACAGCTGTCTCAAAAAACGATTTGGAAAACTGGGTATAACAGTGCACACTTGTAACCTGAGCACCCAGGAGGGAGAGGGGTTCACAGCCATTCTCACTGCGCAGAGAGTTCAAGGACAGTCTGGGATATACAAGACTGACTGAGAGATGTAAGCCTTCTTTCACTGCTTCATCTCCCTTTGTATTCATTGCTTTTCCTGATGCTGCACTCAAGTACCTCCCAAGAAACACCTTAAGAAGGAGAAGTTCATTGTGGAGATGTGACGGGAGTGGCTCACAGCCGTAGATGGGAACACATCTGCATTTGGAAGGACCCGGTGGGGCGAAAGGTTGATGCTTTACTGTCTTATTCGGTGTAGGATCTCAGCCTCAGGCAGGGGAGCACCCATATTCAGGCTGGGTCTGCCCTCCTCGGTCCAAGCTCTGTAACTGCCCTTATCTACATGCTCACAGGAGTCTCTTTGGTGATTCCAAACCCAGGCAAAACAGCAATGAAGACTGACCATCCAGCCCTTGTATCTGCCATCTTCTCTTAGCTAGATGCACTCTTTACAGTGGTCTCACTGTAAACGTATAGCCCGAGCATCTTCAGAACTCAGGATATAATTAATTGCACAGGCTTCCAAAATACTCCAAATCTAGTTGTTGTGTTTTTGTTTTTTGTTTTTGTTTTTGAGCAACAACATGAGACCACATATGGATAGTTTTGCAACTAACTCCTGTCATAGGAAACACTCAAAACACAGGTGTGGGCAGGCAAGGTGACCGAATGATAAAGCTCTTTCTACTCAGGCTTAAGAAGCTGTGTTGTATCCCTAGATCTCACAGTAGGAGGAGAGAACAGATTCCCAAAGTTTACTCTTGACCTCCATGTACACACACACACACACACACACACACACACACACACACACACACACA
>OU015743.1:89845827-89861394 GCA_907169655.1 Acomys percivali | reverse complement strand
ACACACACACACACACACACACACACACACACACACACACACACACACACACAACTACATAAAATGAATTTAAATAAGGTTTTCAAAACACAAGTGCATTAAAAATGTTCTATCAAATTACCATTGTCTGTGTGTACAGGAAATACAATTAACTCTTGTGTTTTCACTTGGGTCTCCTCTCCAAGATACCTCATTACTCATATACAAATAACCTAGTATATTCAAATAGTAATACATAAAAATCAAAATGAGTAAAAACTTGGAGACCCATTTTGTGTAGAGAGTTACCCAACTCATGTATAAACTTCTACTCCTCTACAAAGGTCAAGTCACCATTGCAAAAAATGAGTGTATCCTAAAATGAGCTTCTTAAACCTTTTACCTCCACCCTCCCACAGCCTTTGCACCACATTCTTTAGCCAGCTTTTTGCTCTATAGATGATAAAATCATTTCTAATGCTGTCCTTCATGTACACTCAATTCTGGTTTTCCTTTGAACACTCAGGTTCAACTCTGTCACAGACAGCACTTCATGGTTATACAGAAATTGCTCTTCTTAGTCTTTTTTTCAGATGAGATGGGTTACTCAAAAGAACTTAACATTTGTTATGAAAACAGATATGAGGTTTCCTTTACAAAACTGATTATGGCACATTTTCCCCAAAGTCTGGCTCTAGTATCTACTGTGGAAACCATTGTCATCAGCCATCCAACCAGTTTTTAACGGACACTGGGTAGGCACTTTACTGCACACAGTTAAAAAGAGATGATCTTGGAGGGGCAAATAGCATCTTTAATTCTACATGAGCAAACCAAGTACCAATAAAGTCGTAATAACATACAGTTCCTACAGAGAAAATGCTTTCTATAGCAGTGGTCAAGAAAAGCCTTAGTAGGAGTCAACATTTGACATTGACTTTAAAACATGTTAGGATTGCAAAAGTGGAAACAAATATTAGGAGATGGAGAGCCCATTAGCTGAATTAATGGGAAATATATCATCTTTAGAGAGGTTTTCTTTGGTGGGAGAAAAAGACAGAATTATCTTGTTAGGTTTCAGCCATTTGTTGTGTTCAATGTAGCCAAAGGATGGGACCCCCTCCTAAAGAAAAAGAATTTCAGCAAAAGTAGTTTGTTTACTTGGCAGTTACATTACGTACTTGGACACCTGTTAACTCAGTCAGGGTTACAGTTGCTGTGATGAAACATCATGACCAAAAGCACGTTGGGGAATAGAAGGTTTATTTGGCTTACACTTCCACATCACTGTTCATCATGGGAGGAAGTCAGGACAGGAACTGAAGCAGGACAGGGACCTGGAGGCAGGAGCTGGTGCAGAGGCCATGGAGGGGTGCTGCTCACTGGCTTGCTCTCTATAGCTTGCTCAGCCTGTTTTCTTATAGAACCCAGAACCAGCAGACCAGTGGGGGGCTGGAGGGTCCTCATCTGCAGTGGGTTTTCCCCCCATCATCAGTAAATAGGAAAACGCCCTACAGACTTTTCTGCTTATAGCCCCGTCTTCTGGGTGTGTTTTCTCAATTGAGGCTCCTCTTCCCAGATGACCACTGATGCTGGTGAGCCAGCCACCCACAAGGGCAGCTCTCATGCCTGTGCACTGCACATGAGAATCATGGGAGAGCATAGGAGAAGAGTGGCTCAGAGACCATTTCCCAACCACGGAATTGGATGGCTTGAATTTTTCCAAGACTTCATAATGTTGTATGATTGTAAGACTTGGAGGAAACACAGTGCAAGTGTGGGAGGAGAGGCAAGGAAGGAAGGCAGGGGTCCTAAGAACCACGCTGTGCTAGCACATGATGGAAAAAAGAGATTTAAGGGAGAGGAGTCAGACGGGTTCATTGGAAGCATCAGCAAACACCATATGTCTTATACAATACATAGCTACAATCTGCGTAAGTAATAGTGTATGTTGTAGTGCATTCTGAGCTACTACAAAGGCCAGATTGCAGATGGAAACAATAAACTATGATGGCAGCTGCTAGCCAGAGTCTATCTATACCATCATTGCCTGTGGCTACATTGCTGAATACTGGGTAAAGTGACCGTGAGCTTCCTGGGATGCATTCCTGCTTTCCGGCCCTCACGCTCCACTTTCCCCTGTGCTTTTCCCCAAAACCCATTCCCAATTCTGATGAATTGACATCCTGCTTTGTAACCTGTACATTTTGTAGGACATAAGTGTAACATTCTTGCTGCTTGATCTGGAAGACCAATCTCTGAAGGTTACATGGTCATCCTTACACATTTCGTCTTAAAGCCACAGCTGGAGACCACAGCTTGACATCAAGCCACTTCTTTGCCTTCTTCGAGTAGAACTGTCACCTTGAGACTCAGGACCATAGGCTTCCCTAAGGAAAACCAGGAACTCCTCTGGACTCTCAGCTTTCACCAAGGAAGGTGCAACCTGCTCTTAAACATTCTCTCATCCAATTAGCAAGTTTGTACTGATCCCCTCTGGTCCCCACCACATGACAGCCATGGTACGTAGAAGCAGGGCAGATGAGCACCTTACCTTGGTCTTGACAAGAAAGATATAAATTGAGCAGACATTCCAGGCTTCTCCAGCCCTGTATGAAGAGCAGTGAATTCTCCACCTAAGCGTTCAGTTGGGTTGGATCTGGAATGTCTGCCATAGTCTCATGAATAGTCCCCATCTTGTGGCACTATATCGAAGACCAGGGGGGTCTTTAGGAGATGAGCCCGGGTGCAGACATGTCACTGGAAGTGGGACTTTGAAAGGCTTACTCACTCTGCTTCTGACTTAGTCTCTTGGCTTCCTATCTGCCACCATCTAACAAGCCACAGCCTCCTCACACTCCTATTGTCATGGACAAAGCTCAATCTATCCCACCTTCCTCACCATGGGTGACTTAAAAATCCCCCTTAAACCATGATCCAAAACAGCCCTTTTCTCTGTATGGTAGTTTCTGCGGGTTTGGAATGACAACAGCACTCATGCCAGTAACTTGTTCAGTGTCACTTGGCTAATCAGTGCAAAACCAGGGCTAAAATGCAAATCATCAGGCACTTTTCACATCTGCCCTCTGGAGCCTGTGGCCAAGTGTTGCTTAGGATGGCTCCAGTGACCCAGCCCTGGTCACCAACAGTCTCAAATGTGGGGGTAGGGACGTGCTGTGTCCAGGTGAGCTTGGTCATATGTCTGCCATGGCTCTGATGTCAACATGAGGCAGGAGGATTTCATCCTGAGGGCAGGGATCTGAGCTGCTGACACTTTCAAACAGTGACTACCCAACACATCTGTTTAAAGAGAGCAGAGGTCAGCTGTGTGCCTGGTCCATGATGTCAAGAGTCAAACTGTCACAGTAGTTACAGCTACCGTAGGTTGAGTGGGACTGAGACAACCCAGGACAGCCCTGGGCCTAATGCTTGCAACAAGGTAACAGAGAGAAGCCACTCTGCCACTGCAGCTGTCACTGCCCAATGCCTTAGCCATGGACAGAAAGAAAGCTGATCTTTAATTCTAAGGGTGAAAGATAAGCACCTTCTACTGAGTACAGGCTGGTTATTGTGGAGGATTATGTAAAAAAGGCTTACTGGAAGTAAGGGGGGAAAAATCTAACCACAGAGTTCTATTTGTCCCTTTTGTCAGAATGAGGCAGAGGCCCAGGAAGAAGGAAGGAAAGACGCTAGCCCTGTTAGGTGGCACACAGGTGCCCATGTGTGCACCCAGCTGCTTGATCCAGTAATTGCAGACCTGACTTCTGGGTGTGCTTGTGCCTGAGGGAGCCAGGTCCCCACTGTGCTATTCGAGGCTGGAGGGGCCTCTGGTGAGGGCTCTCATCCTGATCCTCATCCCCTTCAGCCTGGAGAAGGGGTCTTTCTGTTTCTCTGCCTCAGTCGGTGGCATTTCGTCTACTCATTCGCCAACTGCTGGCTCGGCAGCTTCCTTCTTTCCTCCGTCATCCTGCACATGGCCCCAGCCTATCAGCTCTCTCTCCAAACCTCCCCCTCCACCACCACTCAGCTGTTTCTTTTCATGCCCAGGCTCTCACCTTGGGCCCAGCCACATCCATCTCTCATCCTTGCTAGTCTCCCAGCATCCTGCCTTGAAGACGCTGCTCCTGCTGCTGCTGCTGCTGCGTCTGTCTGTTCTCCACCCAGCAGGCAGGATGCCCGGAAAAGCAGATCTGACTCCGTTGAAAGCCTCGGTGACTTTTCTGTTGCTGGAAAGATAAAGTCCAAACACTTCAGCATGACCGACTGAGTATTTCCTGATGTCGAGTCTTTCTGTCTCTCCAGTCTCAGCCTGTTGTGTGATTCCCTTTGCTGTAGGGACATCTAGCCTGGCAGCTTCCCAATTTCTCACACATTGGGTCCTCCCCCCCATTTCAGGGCTTCAGCTCAGCTCCCGTCTGCCTGAAAGGTTCTCCCCCATCACATGGCCTGCAGGATTCTTCCAGTATGTATGTATGTATGTATGTATGTATGTATGTATGTATGTATGTATGTATATTTTTTTCTTCAGTAAGAACCTCTCTAATTTCCCTGACTTCCTGTGCTATATGCTCTGTATGTAATATATGGGTTATATTGAGTGTGAAATATACCCCATAGCCTTGCATGTTTAAACACTTGGTCCTCGGCTGGTGGCGCTGTCCTTGGAAGACTCAGGAGCCCTACGAAATACCCAAGCCAGTGCCTGTTTAATAGACTTAGCTTTAGGCTTCTCCCATCACGAATGCTTAAAGCTGTGCCCTTCCTGGTCTCTTTAGTGTGGTCTTCTGTCTTTCCTTGTTATTCAACTCTTTGTTTATGCCAAGGAACAATCTCGAAGTTTCTGAGATGACCGGGGCCAACACTGCTATTATAGGTTCTTACCATCCACCACTGATGAGAATCAGATTCCGTCCATTAAGCGTGGTAGCAAGTGCCTCATAACCCACTAAGGCAACGCTCCAGCCCATGACTGTTTCTTTCTTTGTTTGTTGTTGTTTGTTTATTTTATAACTTCTTTCTCTTCAGCACATTTCAGTATCACTGCTACTTTCTCCACTTTTGCAATAAAATATAATAGAAAATCCATGATGTCCTCTAAATGGCATAACCTAATGAGCATGTATTGTGCATGTGTGGTGTGTGGGAGGTACCATACTTAAGAGGCTCTGTTGGGTGTACAATTAAGTAGAGGCATCACTCCCACCCACCAGGATGCTGATGAGGGAATACAGAACAAGAAACAACTGCTATGTGGATACACAGAGTGTGATGAACTAAAGGCGAATCTACCGAAGGGGGATGGTAAACACCTCTCTAGGAAACCAGCCCTTCAACTGAGAGGTGCAGGAACAAGAAGAGACTGACAATCTGACAATGTTAAAACCCTGAGTGCTGCAAGAGCATAGAGTGCAGGCTGGAAAGGGTACAGCAGCTGCCATGGGGAGGTGAGTGGAGCTCCAGGATTCTGGAATGAGGTGATGTCGCATCTGCGCCATGCAACCTGGGCTTGGAGGTAGATGTTTGGAAGTCAAATGGCTAAAGGTGTGAAGGACTCCATTCTCAAAGGATCATGGGATGGGGGGGAGGGTTTCATCTGCCTGTGGGAAGACCCCACCCTTTCAAACAGTCTTGGTGTCATGGCATGGCTCCTGTGTCAACACTGAATGGTGCTGCCTGCTAGATTGTTTTTTCCCTGTCACCACACGAATGGCATGTTTTCCCTGAGGCGGAGCCCTCAGGAACCACAGGCTGGGAGTGCGGTGAGAGGAACCTGTTCCCTTGGCAACCATCTCTGTCTTCTCCAAGCACCCCAGCTCATCCCAAGTGAGGGAAATCAGTGGAACTGTGAGGTTGACTCACCTCTAATTTTTATGTATTAAACCCACAAACGGAACCATTACAGGTACCTTTGCTGCTTCATTTCTTAAGCTTCCCATATCTCTCCACCTCCAAAGGAAGCGAACAATATTCCATTTGTAAGTGAAAAGAGGACACAGACAAAACGGTTTAGCAACAAAAACAATGTCCCAAAGAAAGGCGCTGTGCTTGGCTTCCCCCTCACTGCACCCTACAGAGTGCTTCTGAACTGCCAGGGACACTTGCCTCCACCCATTGTCCCAGGGAGACAGGAATGGCCTCTGCTGAGTGGATTTTTTTTTTTTTTTTAAGTTTCAGTCAATGTCACTATCAATTAAGACGTCACAAATTCAAAGGCACGATTGCCCCGGAATGTAAATACAGAAAGCTAATGTCAGAATATAATAGAGAGGGGAAAAAATAATTTGGACTTTTGCTTTCTGGTCCCAGAATTAGCAGCATGAGTGCTGGGGAGGGCTGCTGGTTTTCTTAGCCAAACTGTGACAGCTCTGGGATCAGTAATGGAAATATGACTGAGTGTTGAGTGGGGTGAGTGGGGAGGACAAGGAGCCTGCCTTGGGCTGGCAGCAGAAGAGAAACACGACCAAACAATAAGCAGTGAAGGTGAACGGGTGAGAGGAGGAGGAATTTAATAATCCTCTGCTCTTGTGCCAGAGGAGACTGACCCTGTGCACAGCCACCTGCCAGCTCACTGCCAGCCCCCGAAGCAGCGTGGTAGGAAGGCCAGCAAGGTTCTTTACCACAGTCTTTTCCGGAGCATGCTATTTGAATACATTAGAGCTAATAACTTTTTTTTTTCTTTTGAGAAAGTGTCTTACTATGTAGCCTTGACAGGCCTGGAACCCACTACATAACCCACGCTAGCCTTCAATTCACAGAGATCCACCTACCTCTTCCCGCCCAGAGTGTTGGGAATAAAGGTGTGTGCCACCTGCCCATCTGTACTTGTAATTAATCTCTCTATCAATCTAAGTGGAGTAATAGCTTCTGTCCTTGACTCTCCTGCAAACCTATTTCTTCTTTTTGGGGGGGCTGCAGGGTGTAGGTGTGTGGGGGTGTGTCTCATGCATTCCAGACTTCTCACAAAATCGCTATGTAACTGAAAATGACCTTGACCTCTTGATCCTCCTGCCTCCATCTCCCTAGTGCTACAAGTCCAAAAGTGGGCTGCCTTGTCTAGTGTTATATGATGCTGAGGGCTTAATCCATGGCTTCCTGCATAACAGGCTGGCACTTTACCAACTACATCTCCTGCCCTCTGGTCCAAACTTTGATGAAGGCAGAAAATGAATCATGGTGTGTGTGTGTGTGTGTGTGTGTGTGTGTGTGTGTGTGTGTGTGTGCATGTGTGTGTGTGTGTGAGATGTGTATTTGACATAAATGAATGTATGTACATTTTCATTGCTCAAGTAGATATGTCAACATTATATGTGCTATCTGAGCATCATCAAAAGCAAGATGCCAAATGTTTTAGAACATTTTAGTTGCTTCAGAAAGTTCTCTTGTACTCCTTCGTGTCTTTCGCCTATGCAACCGTTTTCTGGACCCATCTCTGTAGATACGTTTGATTTCTTGATTTCGTCTAAATAGCACCACATGGCATGCAGCTTTTTGCATGTTGCTTCTTTCCTCATGTGAAGAACATTCCATGGTATGAGTGCATCACAGTCTATTCTGTTGAATCTCTAGTGATAGCACATGGGACGGGGGATGAGCTTTGCCATCCATAAGACTTGTTTGGGGGAATATATGTTTTCATTTTCTTGCATAGACATCTAAGGTGAATTTGTTATTATAGAGTAGACATTTAATATCATAAAAAAAAATTTCAAATACTCCTCCAAGGTGTCCACAATATTCAGCAGGCCTTTATGTATCTTATTTCCCCAACACATGCAGTATTGGCAGTATTTTGTTTGTTTGTTTGTTTTAATCATTCTCAGATTTAAATCGATTTGGTTTGAATTTATATTTTCCCAGTGACTACTGCTATCTTCTAGTTTTATATGTATTTGTTGTCCAGTCTATTAAATCTCTTATTTTGTGCAGGATCCATTCAGATTTCTTATCCTTTGTAGAGTTTCCCTTTTAGTTAAAGCTCACTACTTGTTCTGAAGATAATTCTTTTTATCAGATGTCACATATGCAGTTATTTTTCCCATTCTGTGACTTGTCCGTTTTCTCACTAGTGGCTTATAGTGAGCAAACAAAAAATTTTAACTTCAGATGTACTCTGATTTCATGGAGGAGGGGTTGTTCGAAGGTTGGATTTTCTGGTTTTGTTTTTTTGTTTTTTCAGCAAGTCTGAAAAACATTTGTCTTCTTAAAGTTCGTAAAGATAGATAGAAGTCCCTTGTCCATTAGTCAGCCTGCATACCGTACAGAAGCGCGCTATAAGAAAGAATACTTTGTTTGGCTCAGCCTCTCAGAAGACTCCTCCCATAACTGCTTGCCATTGGCTCATATCACAACAGACAGGAAGTGGAGGAAAGAATACTCAATGCCATGGTTTGTACTGATTGTCTACTTGGCTGGGTCTAGAAGCGCAGTAGGCCTAACTTTCTGGGCACGGCTCTGAGAGTTGTTCTAGATTAGGTCAACGGAGGTGGGAAAACACACCCTAAATGTGGACACTGCCATTTCCTGGGCTGAGGTACCAGGAACATAACGAGAAGGAAGCTAACTGAGCTCAAGTTCCATTCACCACTCTCTGTGGCCAGCCACCACAAGCTTGGCTGCCACAGCTTTCCTCTTGTGATAGACTGTTTTGGTTTGGTTTCGTTTGTTTGTTTGTTTGACAGTTTCTCTGTGTAGCCTTGGCTGTCCTGGACTCCTTTGTAGACCAGGCTGGCCTTGAACTCACAGAGATCTGCCTGCCTCTGCCTCCTGAGTGCTGGGATTAAAGGTGTGCGCCACCATGCTCAGTGTGATAGACTGTATCCTTGACCTGTGAGCCCAGATAAACCTTC
This sequence comes from Acomys percivali, assembly GCA_907169655.1. Taxonomy (NCBI): domain Eukaryota; kingdom Metazoa; phylum Chordata; class Mammalia; order Rodentia; family Muridae; genus Acomys; species Acomys percivali. The sequence goes on along the minus strand of OU015743.1, from coordinate 89,852,569 downwards.
CTCTGGTTGCTTTTGTCCGCTGTTTTGTGGCAGCAACAAGACAAGTGGACTAAGACAGCAGCACTCATCTAGCATTCTGTCCAAACCCACTGAACGCTACCATTTGTGGTCCCCACTTAGACAAAACCCTGGGAAAGCCATCATGAAGAAGCCCTGAGATGTGTGTCCTAGGTGATTCTAAATCAAGTCAAGTTGCCAATGAAGATTTACCATCACAGATCTCCTGTGAAAAAAATAAAAGTTTTCATTGAGATGCTTTATGTTCTCAGTTTCATGTTTAAGTTTGTGATCAATCTCAAAATTGATATTTGTGAATGAAATGGAACAGGTACCAAAATGTTCTGCAAACCTGCCCAAACCCCATGGCTGGGGAAGCCTTAAGTCCTGGGGCTACGGCAGGGGCGGGGAGGGGGTGGACTTGCTACAATATTTTGCTGAACAAACATACAGTCAAACTACATTATAAATGTTTATCTTTATATGCATAGATCAGGGCTCTCATCTTTAGTCAGACCAATTTCTCTTTATGGGGATGGGTGTAATTACAGATGCATGACTGGTCACAGAGCAGAGAATAAGTAACTGCAGAGTGATCACTCTGACATGAAATGACTATCTCATACATTCCCCACTCCTAAGCTCAAGGAACACTGAGGAAGGGAAGGGAAGGGCCAGGGGCCTTCTGAACATGACAGCACCCTTGAACTCATGAGCTCACAGTAGCTGTGGTAGCCTGCCTACGATCAAGGCGGTCAGCATTCCATCAAGGCCTGGAGAGGGGCTCACACTAGTGGAGGCAATTACTGCCTGCTGATGGCTGCTCAGGAAGGGACAGTTTGATTCCGGGGTGCGACCCTGGGTAGGTTGCCCACACTCTAGTGGATGAGGCTACAACCATATTTATATGGGCAGCACCAGTTCCACTCAGTTGGGCCATAAAGATATGAGAAAGAAGAGAGTTAGGAAAGAATGTGAGGAAGAGGGGTCCAGAAAGAATAGAAGGGGGTAGGCATGGCCAAAATATATTGTATACATCTATGAAGTTCTCAAAGGGTAAATAAGATTTAAATGTATTTAGCACCTTATTTGGAAATCAACTGGCTACACATATAGGTCTATTTCTGAACTATTGTGTTTTGTTGAAAGACTTGCCAATCCCTCTATTATTGTGTCTTCTTTTTAAAAGAAGGCTTATTTTATTTTTAATTATATGTGTGGTGGGGAATATGTACCCCTGCTTAACCTCTCAGCCATCTCTCCAACCACCTCTATTTGTTTTAAAAGTCAGTACTGCAGTCCCTTCGCACAGGATGTCCCACCTCAAGCATGTGGTCATTAGTAGTATCGTACATTCAGTTGGAAGTTGATTCTTGTCAAAGCCTTTATCATGTGTACAGTAGTAAGATACTAATTATTATTAACACCTTCTATGCTTCAACATTGATCTCCACTTCTTTCCATACACTTACCATGTAATTCTTACAGTGCACATATAAAGTTGCCTCCATTTTACTGAGGGAGAAACGAACACACTGAGGTGGTTTGAATAAGAATGGCCCCACAGGCTCATACATCTAATTGCTTAGTTATCACAGAGTGACACTATTTGAAAAGGATTAAGAGGTGTGGCCTTGTTGAAGGGCCTGTGTCACTGGGGGTGGGCTTAGAGGCTTCCAAGGCCCAAGCCAGTGGCTCTCTCTTCCTGTGGTGTTCAGGCTATCTCCAACTTCTTCTCATCAAACTGCATCAGCAGCAGCCGGGAGCAGCAGGGGAAAGCACCAGCCGTCTTCTCCTTTCTCAGAGTCCCCCCAAATCTCCCTTTGGGTCTGGCATTTATTCTCATTGGCAAGGCTACACTCCCCGCATGAGGCAGGTCCCAGCTGACAAACATGGCTTGCCCCTACAGGAGGCTGCTATCAGAGGTGGTGGACAAACTGCATCAGCCCCCATATCCCACACGTGGGATTAAAACAAAAACATGTTTAAATATCATAAACCAAAACTTCCATAACATGTGGGCTTTGGTTTTTCTTACCATTACTCCACTGCAAGCTTGTGGCGTAATCCCACAAAGCAAGTCAGTCCTCACTATAACAGGTCAGGACTGGCCTCGACCCCTTTAACCTGCCCGTGGCCTCTATTGCTGTTGGGTACTTCCTCCTGCTGATCCAGGGCCTCCTCTCTGTGAATAGCTAGCCCTACGATGGGGAGGAACAGCACCCTTGCTCCTCCACCATCTCTTCCTCTAACTCCATCTTGAAAATCTTCATAACCCTAGTATGGATCTTCATATCCACCATGATAGTTATGGTAATGACATCCATAATAATCATAATAATCTTCATATCCATAATAACCTGGAGGATATCCATAGCCACCTCTACCTGTTATTGGTGAGGGCATATGAGATGGACCATAATAGTAGTAACCATTACACATTTGACTCTTCGCTGCTTGCCTCTGAGCTTTTCTTTCTTTCCTCTTCTGATCTGCCAGCTTAGCAAAAAAACAAATTTCAATATTTTCTCCCTCCAAGTCTTTATCATTCATTTGTTCCGTAGCCTTGACAGCATTATCTCGCTCATCAAAACGAATGAAAGCCTAGTCTTTGAGACAGGGTCTCTTACTGAGGCCCAGGCTAGGCTGGCTTGTCAGCAAAGCTTACCTGTCTCTGTCCACTGAGTGCTCAGGTTTACAGACTTGGGAAACCATAGCCAGCTTTTATGTGACTATTGGGAATACAAATTAAGGTCCTTCCTTCTGTTTACACAGCAGGCATTGTGCCAACAAAGCAATCTCTTCGGACCCAATATTTTTAAGAGATGACTTCTCTTCAGTCATTTCTGTTTAGAACCAGTGGGCTTGATGTTTCAGATTAAGGGATGTTTGTGCACAAATGAATAAGCTATGTTGGAGATGGATGGGAGTCCAAATACAGACAGAGGAGTCACTGTATTTCATGTGTACCTCGTAGACACAGGCTGAAGACATTTAGACATCATTGTTTTTATGCCTGTGTTTGTGACCTGACACATGAGGTCTGGTGCAAACCTTCTGCTTTTGGCATTGTATCAGGGTTCAAGAGTTTGGATTTTGGAGAATTTCTGATTCTCCAAATACCAGGAATGCTCAAACTGTGTGATAGAATTTGCCTCTCTGAGTTCTTTGTTGAGTTTGGTTGCCTGGAGAAATCTTTGCCTGCAGTGGCATGGTATCTGTGTCTCCCCAGGATGGCTCACACCTTCTAATCAGAGTCAGCTTCCCAGGCGCTCAAGAGTCAAGTGCACAGGGCGAAAACATGCAGCTAGGTCAAACTGGTTTACCTTTTAGAAAGAGCTGGAATCAGGTGTTTCTTTTCACTTTGACAATAGTTCTGACTGTCATTTGATGACACCTTATGCTGTAGAAAGTCAACTGAGTCAACACATTAGAGAAAGATGGACAAGGTTCTGGTTAAGTTTTTCTCTGTTCACCTGTCTATTCATTTATTTATTCATCCACCCAAAAAACATGAGGTGAAGAGACTTGTGCTAAATGCTGTTTGGAGGATATTTGTACTCTATTACTGTCCAAATTATTTATTTTTGATTTTAAGAAAAGTAACAGAAGCATAATTATGGCCTTGAATGGAATTCATTTAGAGAGTGAAAAAAGAGATAAATATTAAATATATATGCATCAGAATATAATTTTTCATCGTTCAGTTTCAACATCATTATTGTAGAATAATATTCCTTAGATTTTGATGATTTGATGATGTATTTACTTTTATAACACATCAGCATTTTTTTATTGCATAGATGAATACAGAATCTATTATACAAATTTAAGTACAATAATTTAATTTTGTTACAGAGTGAATATTTTGAGGAAACAATCCGAAATCAGAGAGGATCCATGGGTTAGGTGCCTTGGGCCACCACTACTGATCAGGAGTAGCTTCAAGAGGGGCCACAGGAAGCCTGGAAACGGGCGCTGACCTCTTTCTCTGCCAGCCTTCATTCCTGGCCTCCTCCTTGGGTCAGAGACTGTCCCCCAGTTTTCTGAGCGGTGGAGCCCTGTGGGTAGAGGGCCAGCTAGCCTGCGAAGAAGATGTATGGACAGCTCACAGGGGGCAGATTCAGGAAAGGGCAGTGGCCCAGGTCCCCTGACATGGCAGCTGCTGCTTCTAGTCTGACTAGCTTTCCTAGCTCAACAGTGACCCCCTTCCCCCTCCCCCCATCCCCTCCCCCTCCCCCATCTTCTTCCATCTCTAAAGAGATTAGTTAGTTACAAGCAGGAAGTGGAGTAGCTTTGGCCTTTAATCTCCTGGTTATTCGGAGACTGTTTGATGTTAGTTCTTCCTTGAGACCAGGCCTTTGAAAGAGTGTATTCTTTTTCTGTGAAGAAAAATGACCACAGTCTTACTTAAAACGTGTTCTGTGTACAAACATCCATGAAGATGTGTAGAAAACGTATCTTTTATTTTATTCTCGCTCTCCTTCATGGATTTTTGTTTCCTATTCATGGTCCCCTTTAGCTCACTTTTATGTCACTGGGTTTTAGTTGGGTTGCTCTGTCCATTTCATTTTCTCTGCTGGAGTGTATGTGTAGATACTGGGTTGAGCTAGTTGTTAGCCACTTCATACTGGCTTCTTGAGCTTCCCAGAATCCAGAAATCTGAAAACGGCAGACTGATCTGGGCGAATCCTGTTTGAATTTTAGAACCTTAAAGAAGCAAAACGTTAATGCTTTGTAGAACTCCCAGTAATGGTATATTAGTATACATTTTTAAAGGATCCTAGTTTATTAAAAAGAAAAAAACTGAGGCTGGGGAGATGGTTCAGTGACTAAGAGCACTGGCTGCTTTTCCTGAGGACCTGGGTTCAATTCCCAGCACCCACATGACAGCTCACAGCTGTCTGTAATTCAAATTCCACGGGATCCAACACCCTCACGCAGACAAACATACAGACAAAGGCACACACCCTTAATCCCAGCACTCGGGAGGCAGAGGTAAACAGGATCTCTGTGAGTTTGAGGCCAGCCTGGTCTACAAAGTGAGTCCACGACAGCCAGGGCTACACAGAGAGACCCTGTCTCAAAAACAAAACAAAACAAAACAAAACAAAAGCAAGCAAGCCGTTGTGATGACCATATCATTTCTACTTGACATCGCGAAGCTCAGTTTCAGATGCTTCGCTTGCTTAGCAATTCATCCTTAATACAAAAGAAAAAGTCATTTTGTGGGTGTTTCTGTTTTGGTTTGTTCCATTTTATCTTTTCAGACAGGCTTTCTATCCTGTAACTAGATATGTGGACCAGGCTGTCCTCAAATTCACAGAGATCCTCCTGCCTCTGCCTCCCGAGTGCTGGGATTAAAGGCATGCACCACTACCACACTTGGCCTATTTTTGTTAATATCCGCAGTATATAAGATCTGATTCTAAATGTCATTGAGGCCAGGAATGGTGGTGTATGCACAATCAAGCACATGGGAGTTGGAGGCAGGAAGATTCAGATGCTAAGGCAGTCCTCACTTCCATAGTAAGTCTGAAGCCAGCATAGATTACATGAGACTCTGATTTTAGTAGTAGTAGTAGTAGTAGTAGTAATAATAATAATAATAACAACAACAACAAAGAAGAAGGAAATGTAACTCAGGCGCTGGAGACACGGCTCAGCAATTAAGAGAATGTGGTGTTCCTGCAGAGGAGCTGGACTTGGTTCCCAGTGGCCATATAAGTGACCACAACCATCTGTAACCCAGGTCCAGGGACTGCAACAGGCGTGTACATGGCACACATATACACACGCAGGCAAAATTGTCTTCATACACACAAAGAAAAATAAATGTAAAAAAACGATTTTTAAAAATAAATGTAATTGGGTCATTAACTCTTGCATAGAGGAAGGGTTACAGGATGTGGTCAGTGCCCACCAACAATCAAGGTATCACTCAGTAATTGGAATAACAGTCTTTGTGGGACTCCATAGCTTCGCTCAGTAGAAAGAGTTGACAGTTGTCCGTAAGCATCAAAGCTTGAAGAGGGCATCGTTCTTCTCAAGAGATGATGGCTTTATAGCTCTGTCCTGGTATTTCCCTTCCATTTTTCAATTCTCCAATTGTTTACCAGGAGACCTCTGTTTCTGGGACCTGGAACCTGTGGGTGTGATGGTGAAGGGTGAGACTTAGCAAAAGGCAAAGCAAGGCTTGGGTTGGGGCAACATACTCACCAATGAGTTTCAGAGAGCTCTGTGAGGCCACCACAAAAGCCTCCAATTAAGCCTCAGACTACAGCCTTCCCTCTTAACCAGAGAAAGTCTCTTGACTTTCCGTGTAGCTGGCACATGGGAGCCACTGGGGTGCCCTTTTAGCCCAGCTAGAAGACAGATAGCTCCGAGCATGCAGGCTCTGGTGGCTTCCTGGCCTCTGGACCATGGTTTGTCTCTAGTGCAATTGAAAGTCCCACGTAGCAATTACAGTGCAGAGACTGGCATAGCCGGAAGCTGGTCCAACAGGGAGGCAGGGGTTGACCATCGACACGAAGTTAATTATTAAAGGCTGTCAGATGTCAGGATGGGAATTGGTAATGTTGTGGCTAAACGCCCACCACATGTCTAATTTGAACTGTATCCACTACCTCCAGCACCAGTTCAAATTAGGACTACATTCATGTCTGATGACTCACAGCTGTTCAGCCTACAACTCCAGGGTGTGTGTGTGTGTGTGTGTGTGTGTGTGTGTGTGTGTGTGTGTGTG
>OU015743.1:89827580-89845817 GCA_907169655.1 Acomys percivali | reverse complement strand
TGTGTGTGTGTGTGTGTGTGTGTGTGTGTGTGTGTGTGTGTGTGTGTTGGGGTGAGGGTGAGTTTGCTTACCAGCCAGTGCCAGATAAAGATTAGGAGAGATGTGTGTGTATCTCTCTTTGTTGGAATAAGCGCCCTCAAAACCTAAGCTTTGTTATTATCCTTATCTGACAACCATCTTCATGACAAAGAAAATCTGTAAATTAGCTTTTTGTACCAGCTTACGTGAGGCAATCCCAGGTCGTTAATGGGTCCCAAACAGACCCCAAAGAAATGAGAAAGTGCTCAAGTGACAATTGCAATCAGCCTGTCTCTACAATAATTCTCTATTAAATCTGATGAGATGTTATGATTATGGCTGCCAAAATATTCTTGCCACACACACCCTGGGTTACAGTGGTTTTGAATCTAGTGCTCTAAGCAGACCCTTAGAGCCATGGCCATGGTGCCCACCTGCCTAGCATTTGGTTGAGGGAGTTCTCCAGGGGGCTTGCACCATGCCAATGATCTCCCAGCAGGGTGGTAGCCATCCAGACAGGCAGAGAGCAGGTGTCACTCGGCTCAGAGGTGCACTCTGATGGCGTCAAGGGACTGTGGAAGCTTTGAGGGAGATGGCCAATTTCCAGCAATGGCGAGGGCTGTATGAGGAACCTGTCATGCAGAAATATTTAGGGTCCCGGGCATACATATGGTTTTGTGATATGTGGTAAGTGGAGGGGAAAGGCTCCTGGTGGTGGGAGCCAGCTTGGCGCAGGGGAGTCCGTATCCTTGGCCCTTCCATGGGCTTCTGTGCACGAAGCTCCAGATGCAGCAGGAAGCTGGTGAAGTATTCTCCAAAGACCAAGGCAGGGCTCCCTTCTGTCCTATTTATGAGTTTATGTACTCATTTATTTATTAGTTTTGTGGGACAGGGTCTCTTACTATGGAGCCCAAGCTGGCCTGGAGCCCGTGACTACCCTCTTCCTTTGTCTCCCGAGTGCTGAGGTTACAGGCATGACCACCATGTCCAGCTTGAATAGAGCCTTTATATATGGAGCAGATTGTATAGACTGTACATAAATCAGAAATAGTACCACCTCACCAATTTTAAGGGAGTCGGCACAAATTCAAAGCCAAGCAAAACTCAAAAGCTATGTTGTTAAATAACACTGAATGATGGAAAAGTGAAGGGAAAGGGGGGACTTTGGCAATATTTAAGGACCTTCAACAGTGGCCAGAGCAGCATTTAGGAAACAAAGGTTGAGTGACCCGGTTATGGTGCTCACCTCTGTAATCCCATCACCTGGGTGCTGTGAGTCTGAGGCTGATCTGGGCTACATAGTGAGTCCCAGACCTTAGCTATAGAGTGAGTGAGTCCCTATTCGTAAACAAAAGACAATAAAACTGGAGTGGACTGAATGTGTCACAGTCTTGGCTTCATGTTAAACAGACCCTAGGAGCTGTGGGATGGAGACCCCCCCCCACTCGGGGCCAAGAGACTATCTAACTGTTTCCATTTGAATGCCTAAAAAAAGCCTGCATGGGGAGACAGCCTCCAGGCCAGAGCAGGGGGCCAAGTGTAGGCCTCGGCCTGGCCACTCTGGTTACTGTTCTGTCTGCCCTTCAAGTGGGTGATTAGGAAGCCAAAGTTAATGACCTGTTAGAGATGGAGGTCGCAGCACCTGCCCTTCCCAGAAGCTGCTGCTGACATCACCTTGACATGAGCCTCCCAACTCAGGGGTCACTCAGTGGAGCTGTGAGATTGGTGTTCTGAGAAACTTTCAGAACAGGGCACTGTTGGGCATGATACAGGGTGTAAAGTTGCTTTTTTTTTCCCCATTTCAGTTTTGTGTCTGAGCCAGATACCCGATTCTCTGCTTATCAGTTGTTTTAAATTGTTGTTTTATGCTGGTGCCTGGAGACTTGGCCAAGACCACTGAAACATAACGCTCCCTGAGCACTAACCAGGCTCCATGGCACTAATAACTCAGGCCCCGTTGCACTCAGCAGCACGTGGTGGATCCACCCTCTGAGGCCTGTGCATCTGTGTCCACGGTTGATTCCTTTCTGGTTTATCCCTCTCATGTCCTGTGTTCACACAATTACCTGCCCCACTCTCTGCCTTGTCAACAGTGTCTCAGCCTTTGGAAACTAAGTCTGGAAAGGTTTTTTAAGTTTCCTTTCAAACTTCTGGATGGATCTGTCTCCCTTGGGGACAGACGCAGTAGAAGGATTGGAGTAGAAATTAGATTTGTGCTGTAGTGTCTACTAAGACTCAGGAGATGCACACTCGGGAGGGCGGATCCGTCCTGAGCTGATACAAGCTAATCACATTTACTACCTACAAACGTGGCATAGGAGCTGCAGAACGTTCTAGCGAGATTTGCTTTGGCCGCCTGATGTGGTCCTTTGCCTGTGTGTGAGGCAGTCTTGCTTTCCCAAGGACAGAACTGCACTGGTCTGCTGATGGGATCTCCTTGCCTGGGAGCGGTGGAGGAACGCTGTCAAACTGTCTCGAACCTCCCTTTCTTTTTGAACATGGGTGGCCTTAGGAAAATCACTTAGCTCTTTAATTTTTATTTTGTGTGTGTGTGTGTGTGTGTGTGTGTGTGTGTGTGTGTGTGTGTATGAGCACTCGTGTATGGAGTGCAAGGGACAGCTTGTAGGAATTGGTTCTCTTCTATCTTGTGTGTACTGGGGCTTGAACTGAGGTCCCCAGGCTACAATAAGTGCCTCTATTTACTGGGCTATCTCCCCACCCCTCAGCTCCTTGGCACCTCAGTAACTTGCAAAGGTAGGGGGTATAGTCACCCTCCACAGCTCATTATAAGAAAGCATCCGTGCTGCCCATGTGTTCAGGTTCATATGTGGAACGTCTGTCAGGGCATCATGTGTTTGATGGTGATGCTGTTTTGAGTGGTTGTAGACACTTTTTGTGGTGGAGCCTCTGTGGAGGAGGTGAGTCACTGGAGAGTCACAACTCACCCTTCTATTTTGCTTCCTGTTTGTCTGCTTTCTGCTTCCCATTCCAGTGAAATGTGAGAGAGTGAGGAATCCCAGCTCACACTCCGGCCACCATCTTCCTTTACCACGATGGGCCAGAAGCATCTCAAACGGTGAACCCAAAATAACCTTTTTTACGTTGTTTCCTTGTGGAAAGATATGTTATCGGTCCTATTGACATGTGTATGTCCACGTGAGTACATCCCACCTGTGTGCCCGTGCCCTTGGAGACCCTGAAATTAGAGTTACAGGTGATTTCAGGTGCTGGGCCCCCTTAGGCAGTTCAGCAGTGAGAAGAGCGTTCACCGCACAAAGAGTGAGCTCAGCCCAGACATGCACACTCCAAGCCCTCAACTCGCAAGCCTTGACTTCTTATCTTACTACCATGGTGCTCTCTGCCACCACAAAGGCTCAGATGACACATATTTCCTGTGATTATTAAACACATCATTCATGTGCAAAGTGGGAGGGGAAGGGAGATTGGGGGTGGGCTTTATCAGGAGGTACTGTGCACATGTATGAAACTGTTAAAGAATAAATAAAAGGTATTAAAAATGAATACATCATTCCAAAATTCATATAAAGGGTGAGTTTTGGAAAATGTCTTACTTTCGCAACACTGGCCACAGTGCCACTCTTTTATTTTTGGGAGGATGGACTGTTTCTTGTCTCTTTTCTCTTTAGGACACATGGTCTTGGCCTGCCTCCAGTGCCCGCCTCTCTCACAGATTTTCCAGCACCTCCTAACCTCTAGCACAGAGGTTGGATACGTTAATCCTTTGAGAACCCACAAGTAACCCACACTTACTTGTGATGGGGGGAGATGGAGTTCCGTAGGGGACTCAGGCAGCTGAGGTACAGGGATATGCCCTGCTGTTTCTCAGCGTTTGCTTTGGTGTGGTCTCTGATGGAACGTTGAGACCAGAAGTGAGATTCAGGCCAAGTTAAATAAATAAACAAATATTGAAATCACAAAATGGAAAACATCTTATAAGACCTTTGGAAAATTAGTCACATGCCTTGCTTGTCGGTCTTGTCTGGGGCATGTTTCTGCCAGGGTTCAGCTTAGCTGAATTCTCTACCCACAGCAGGCGTTGGATGCATGGCCTTGCTTTTATCTTGCCTGCTTTCTACCACCACAGTCACTCCTTCACCTGCCTGCCTCCTGTTTATGCTTTGGCTCTTAGCTTGGCATCCATCCAGTATACTACATAAACTTGGGTTCCATTTGTGTGCTTGTGAATAGTGGGTTTCATCACCAATAAAAAGTAGCACACAAGGGGGCTGGAGAGATGGTTCAGCAGTTAAGAGCCCTAGCTGCTCCTTCGCAGGTCCTGAGTTCAATTGCCAGCACTCCCCGGTGGCTCCCAACTGTCTATAATGGAATCTAATGCCATCTTCTGGTGTGCAGGCATACATGCAGACAAAACTCACTTATACATAAGTAAATTTTGTTTTGTTTTGTTTTGTTTTTTCCGAGACAGAGTTTCTCTGTCTCTCATTGGCTGTCCTGGATTCACTTTGGAGACCAGGCTAGCCTCGAACTCCTAGTGATCCGCCTGCCTCTGCCTCCCAAGTGCTGGGATTAAAGGCGTGTGCAACCACTACCACCTGGCTTGTTAAAAAGGAAAGATTAAAAAGAAGAAGAGGAAGAAGAAGGAGAAGAAGAAAAGTAGCACACCACACAGCATCTTTCTTATGTATTGAGTTCTTTCTCTAAAAATGTGAGTTCCTAAGACCCCTACATTTTTGTATCTGAAATGCTCAGAACAGGAGCGTGTGGTGGCGGTGCCACTGAGACAGTTTAGCAGGTAAAGGTGTCTTCCACCAAACCCAATCACCCAAGTCTGATCCCTGGGATCCAAAATGGTGGACGGAGGGAACTGACTTCATCAAGTTGTCCTCTGACCTCTGTTCTTGTGGCATGTGCATTCATGCATACATGTATGGACACACATGCACACACGTGCCCGCACCCACACACACACTGAATCAACAAATGTAGAGAAGAAAGTGTTTGTGGACCGGATTGTGAAATAAGATTGCCTAAGCCCTATGGACCCCCCACCCTCCTACCCCAGTTGTTCACTTTTATTGTTGTCAAGACAGCTAAAACCACCCACTTAATGAAATAGACCCACATGTGCCACCCACACCCATTCTAAACAGCTACATGAAACTTTGTGAAGAGACTGACAAATAACCAAAGGCAGCACACTTTCACAATTCTATTTGTAAAATAAGCATGTGTGACTCCTCTTCATGGCTCCAAATGATGAACAGGCTGGCTCTACTGTGGGATCTCCTACCCCTGCACTGATCGGAGTCCATCACTCTGGTGGGCTCTGGCCTCAGCACAGGTTCTGTGGTCCAGCATCCTTGCATTGGGCCTTACTAAGGTTAGATAGGAGCTTCTATAGCATATGAAGGCTGAGAGCTTCTTGAAACCTCTGGGAAGGAAGCCACCAGAACAGTTCCCCAGTTTTCTGCTAAGGGGAATTAACCTAAGTTGGGGAAGGGGTGACCCCTAGTCTCGATAAATAACCTTTCCATATGAAGTGCACATCAGGCTCACACAAGTAATTAGCTGTCAGGTGCTAGGCTTTGCTGTCAGAGGCCAATTTTGAGATTAGTGTTAATTGCAGGGAGCCTTAACGGCCTTTGCTCTCAGCCCAGTAGCCCCCAGCCTCCTGCCCTCTCCAGCCTGCTGCCCTCACGGTTCACTGCAGCTTCCAGTGATGGGGCTGGCAGAGTGGAATCAATTATGGGCCAGTGAGGATTTTCCCACAGGTCTCACTTGGAGATGAACAGCTACTCCTGCTGCCCAGACAGCTGGCCAGACCACTGGGAAAGAAGCCTGCAGAGGGGGAGTGTGGGTCCTGTCAGCCACACTGCCGACAGCCCATCCGTTATCCACAGGGCTTGGCAGAGAGTGTCTGAGGCCCTGTGCGGTCCGTGCACTGCCTGAGTTTGGGGCCTGGCCTGGCTGCGTTATCCCAACATCAAGCAGCTCCAATGAAAGAACAGAGAAAAGTCAAATCCATGGTACCTAAGGGTCAAGAGGAAAGTGAGGATGTAAGGAGCGTGGATGGCCACAGCCTGATAGTCAGGTCTGGAAGGAAGTTAGCGGCGAGTTTTGTAGATTTAGCTCTTTCCAGAATTGCATCCATTAGGGTCACCTGGACTTTATGGCCATGTCCAAAGATTTAAGACCAAGCATTTCAATAGCTCAAAAATCTCTCCCTCTGAAGTGCTCTGCTTACAGTAGGAACACAGTCTGTGTCAGGATGCCTTTTCCATCAGCTCTCCACCCCGATTTATATTTTTAGCTCAAGTTCTTAGCAAGAATAATAATCTTAATGTACACAAACTATATTGTCTGTTTTATTATCTATCCTTTGCCTTTTTTTTTTTTTTTTTTTTTTAAGAAAATCCAGGTTAGTGCAAAGAACCTCACATGCTATTTAACCCCACAATTCCTAATAGGTTATATAACAAAGTCAATGTACCAATGGCATTAAACATTTCTAAGATATTTTAGTTTTTGAAAGGATGGATTAACTATTCAATTCTCTATCGCAAAGGCAATCTAAAAAGACCAAAAATATACGCTGATGTAGGGAGATGTGGCTCAGTTGGTAGCAAGCCTGCCTGGCTTGAAGAAGGCCCTGGGGCCAGGCTGAGTAAGACAGGAAGATCTAGTGGCTGGGGGGTGGGGGTGGCCGCACTTACCTTTAAGCCCAGCTCTCAGGAGGCAGAGGCAGTCAGGTTTCTGTGGGTTCTAGGACAGCTACGAGGAGAAACCTATCTTGAAAAGAAAAAAAAAAAACAAAACAAAACCAAAAAACAACAAAACAAAACAAAACAAAAACTCCACAACAAACAACAGGAAGATCACAGGGGGCGTGGGTAAGGGTGAGGGGGTGGAGGCCTGGAAGGAATGCTGAAAAAAAGGACATAAACACCAGTGCCACACTACAAAACTTAAAAGTATTAACGAATAAAAATGTCCTTAATGCTTCCAACTTTACTTTGTTTGGTTTTTTATTTTATTTTATTTTATTTTATTTTTGTTTTTGTTTTTTTCTTTTAGGAAACTAGCATCAAGGCTCTTGATGTCGAGTGTTATGCAGGCCCAGGTTGGCCTCCCATTCAGCATGTAGCTGCAGATGAACTTGGCTCCAATTCTCCTGCCTCTATTTTCTTGTTCTGGAATCACAAGCTACAACCCAGATTATGTGAGGCCAGGGAGGGAGCCCTCGAGCGTGCTAGGGAAGCGCTGAGAACCTGCTAGCTACTTCCCACCTCTTGCTTTGTTGTTTGTGAGAGTGGCTCTTATCTGAGGTCCAGACTGGCCTTGAATTCACACTATCCTCCTGCAGCAGCCTCCAGTGCTGAGGTGATAGGAGCACCCACCTCTGGCTCACCCCCTCCTTTTCTTTTTTGTGCACATAAAAATTTCTACGGGTCCTTCAGGGAGTTAGCCGTGTCATTAGAGCGATCCTTGATTACAGTCATTCAGTTCAAAATTAAATAAAAGTGGGCAAGTAATCACGGGTCTGAAATGTAAAACAGTGGAATGTGGCAGTGAGCTAGAGCCCTGCCCTCTGGGTGACAAGTTGTAGACATGAGGACTCTTGGAAATGACTAGGATGGGATAAAGCCTGGGAGCCTCTGGGAAGCAAAGCTGAGGGATGAGGAAAACTAGATATCTCTCTCTCTCTCTGTCTCTCTGTCTCTCTGTCTCTCTGTCTCTCTGTCTCTCTCTCTTTCTCCTGGATCCCTATCTCTGCTTGGAGAGCAGAAGGGGTTGGGAATCTGTAGCGCTCTCCCTGCCCCCGCCCCTCGCCCCCTGCCCCTCCCCCACCTGTGTGCACAGGGGTCATGGGAACTCCTGAGCTCTCTGAACTGCATGCCTGACAACCTCAAATGCCAAATCCCAGAATGAGCAGTGTGAGACCAAGTTAATCTTGAGCCATCTTCTCTCCTAATCACACACCAAAATTAACCAGACCCAAGGTCTATACAATTCAGTGACTGTCCATACACTTAGAATGGGCATTTGGAATGGAAACTGTAAAACTTCGTACTATGTTTTACACTTTCAGTATTGAAATATATTCCATGCACTTACCCACTATTCAAACAAAAACTCCACAACAGAATCAGAACTAGAAAGACAATTAGCTTTTTATCCTCTGTCACAACTGTGTCCATTACCTGCAGTTAGTTCAGGTTAACACAACTGTGTTCATTACCTGCAATTAATCCAGGTTAACACAACTGTGTCCATTACTGGCAGTTAGTCCAGGTTAACACAACTGTGTCTGTTACCTGCAATTAGTCCAGGTTAACACAACTGTGTCCATTATCAGCAGTTAGTTCAGGTTAATACAACTGTGTCCATTACCTGCAGTTAGTGCAGGTTAACACAACTGTTTCTGTTACCTGCAGTCAGCCCCGGTTAACTTTGGTGTGTGTTGTTTTTATTTATTTGCAGTTGTTTAAGTAGTAAGGTTTATAGAATTAAAAATTAGATAACATAATCAATCAATCAATCAAACAAACAAAAAACCCACTCTTCTGCAGCACGCTGTAGTCCCGTATTAGCTAGGGTACAGTCAGTTTGTGCTGGGGCTTGCTAATCTATTTTCTGCTTTTAGAACATTCCTCTAGTTTGTTCCTTGACTTTATTGGCTGAAAGCATGTTCCCTCCATTCTGGAAAACAGAGATGTCCAGGAGAGCCAAGGCCTTCTTGTCACTGCATCTGTCGCTCTCTGAACTCACTTCCTCTTCTGCCCTTGACCTGCAAGGTCCTCAGGAGCCCAAGCTGCCTTTCCAGTTTTTCACAATCATCTACCACAAAGAAGGCTATCAATAAATATTTGAGAAATGTGAAAAAGCAGAGGTGGTGGACAATGGAGGAGACAAAATGACAACAAAAGGTAGAAGCCACCTGCTCGGGAGTCGTGACACATTTCCATACTGTGCAGATCAAGTCATCACGGGTCGTTGTGCAAGCCAGGTTGTGTGATCCTTGTTACCCAGGCAGCAACTACCAGAATGCAGGACTACACTCACAAAGATCCACCACTGGGAATTAAATGCAAAAAGCTGAGAAGTCAGTTGTGTGACTAATTGGCATCTACTGACCAGGATGTTAAATGCAATTTGTACTAACTGTTTTTATGACCCTGGAATATAACCCATGCCACCTTCACTTTTCTTTTCTTTGAAAAAATATTTATCCATTTTATTGTACACATATGACTGGTGCCTTCAGAGGTTAGACAAGGGTATCCAATCCCCTGGAACCGGAGTTATGGGTGCCTATGAACCACATGTAGGTGCTGAGACTTGAACTCAGGTCCCCTGAAAGAGCACCAGGTGCTTTCAGCAGCTGAACCATCTCTCCAGCCCCAAATTTGGGCAGTAAATGAAGGTCAGTCCTTGTTTGTACAGTGGTTGTCAACTCCACATGCAAGGTCATCCCTCACATAGCTGAGAGAAGAGAGTGAGTTTCAGCAATTTGTAGTCCACCATGATTAGGACAAGCCTCTGGCCTTTGGCCCTGCAAGTTCACTGAAAGAGGCTCACTTTGACCCCTTCATCCCCCAAAGCACTAAGACCTTCAAAACACTCCACAATGAGCCTTAGACATACGTGAGCTATATAGGGTCAAACAGCTTACTGTTGGCCTCCTAGACTTTCACCTGTGCAGCTGGAGGCATTTCCACCTCAGGGACAGTGCTTGGAGTGGGTTTCTGTCATCAGGCCACTCAGAGCAACTTCTTGGGATTTCAAATGAAGGCATGGTGTTAGGAGAGACAACCATTCTTTCTTCTTTCTTTCTTTCTTTCTTTCTTTCTTTCTTTTTTTTTTCTGAGATCAAAATTCCCCACCTTGAGAGCTGTCCTGCCACATAGGTGGAAGGAGAAATGACTTTTGTTGTTGTTGTTGTTTTTCCCGAAAGTTGACAGAGATTTAAAAATTTTAATTAATACCCATAAGTGCTCTGTAGTTATGACCATGTCATATTTTATGTTTTTGATGTATATATTGTGCTGTGTTTTAAAAGGAATAAACATAACCATCCCCTCAAATTAGCATTATTTCTTTATAGTAAAGCCATTAAAACCCTTTTATTGTTAATACACTCACCGATTGTACAACCAAACACCAGAACTTTGTATTCCTACCTAATGAGAGCTTTCCCCATCTCCCCAGTTTCTAGGACACACTGTTGTCTCCCAACTGTTATAGGAACAACATTTTAAAAATTAAATTGATTTTTAAAAATTTATTCACTTTACATCCTGATCATAGCCCGCTCCCTCATCTCCTTCCAGCCTCCCCCCCCATGCCCTCCTCCCCCCACTGCCCTCCCCTAGTGCTCCTCCCCTACCAACTGGTCCCAGCCTATCAAGTCTTATCAGGACTGCCAGTATCCTCTTCCTCTGTGGGTTGGCATGGCTGCCTTGCCAGGGAGCAGTGACTGAAGAGCAGGCAGCACAGTCCATGGCAGAGACAGCCCCTGCTCCCCTTACTAGGAGACCCACATGGAGACTGAGCTGCCTGTCGGCTACATCTGAGCTGGGGGCCTAGGTCCTCTCCATGTGTGTGGTCCTTGTTTGGTGGCATCAGTCTCCCTAAGGCCTTCTTGGTCCAGATTTGTTGGCTCTGTTGTCCTCCTTACGGAGCTCCTGTCACCTTCAGGTCCTTCTATCCCCCGACTCTTCCCTAAGTCACCTTGTGCTCTGCCTACAGTTTGGCTGTGAGTCTCAGCTTCTGTTTCGATCCCTTGCTGAGTGGAGTCTTTCCGAGGACCTCCATGATAAGCTTCTGTCCTGTTCCTTGTCTTCAAGCACTTCCGGTGTCTATTCTATTTGCCATTCTGAATGAGAATTAAGCATCCTCCCTAGGGCCCTCCTTGTTATTTAGCTTCTTTAGGTCTGTGGATTGTAGTGTGGTTTTCCTGTATCATATGGCTAATATCGCTTAAGTGAATATAATCATGCTTGTCTTTCTGGGTCTGGGTTATCTCACTCAAGATTTTTTTTTTTTTTTTTTTTTTTTTTTTTTTTTTTTTTTTTAGTTCCATGCGTTTGGCTGAACATTTCACGACGTCTTCACTTTTAATAGCTGAATAGTATTCCATTGTGTAAATGTACCACAGTTTCTTTATCCATTCTTCAGTTGAGGGACATCTAGGTTGTTTCCAGAGATTCTAGCAATTACAAATAAAGCTGCTATGAACATAATTAAGCAAGTGTCCTTGTTGTCTGGTGGAGCATCTTTTGGGTATATGTCCAGGAGTGGTATAGGTGGGTCTTGAGGCAGAACTGTTCCCAATTTTCTGAGAAAGTACCAGAATCCTTTCCAAAGTGGTTGTACGAGTTTTCACTCCCACCAGCAAGAACAACTTTTTAAGAGTCTAGCCCTGAGTGAGCTCATGTCGCTCTTGTCTTTCTTTCTTTAAAAATTTTATTTATTTATTTATTTATTTATTTATTTATTATGTATACAGTGCTCTGCCTGCATGTACACCTGCAGCCAGAGGAAGGCATCAGATCACATTATAGATGGTTGTGAGCCACCATGTGGTTGCTGGGAATTGAACTCAGGACCTCTGGAAGAGCAGTCAGTGCTCTTAACCCCTGAGCCATCTCTCCAGCCAGCGTTCTTGTCTTTCTATGCCTGGCTTATTTCACTTAACAAAATGACCTCTAGTTCCAACTGCGCTGTTACTGATGATGCCATTTCATCCTCTTTTATACTCTAATTGTATTCTGTTGTGTAAACTTACCACACATTCTCCCATTTGTTCAAAGATTATTATTTTTATTCACAAGTGAAAAAGTGAAAATCTACTGATATATAAATACCTCAATCTTGAGGTGATGTAGGGGTACAGAGAAAGAAAGGTTAGATGCAGGGGGAAACTAAAGATGATGAGGCACTCAGAAACAGAAACATGCATTGGGTTACTATCTTCATGTTCTACTTTATAAATAGGCCTGTCAGAGATGCTATTTTTACAAGTATTAAATTGGTGGGTTTTTTTTTTTCACGGTAGGGTCTTGTGTATTTGGCCTTGAACTTTATTATACAGGCTGGCCTTGAACTCCTGATCCTTCTGCCTCCACTTCCTGCGTGCTGGAATTCCAGGAATATCCAGCTAAATTGGTGCATTTCAACTTTTCTGTTACTTGACATCTGATATCTTTCCCTAAGAAACACAGTCAAAGGCGAAGAATGGGAAGACCCCTCTATCGGCTTTTGACCACAGGGAAGGAAGGCTTATCTGAGCCAGTTTATTCGTCAGAGCATAAAGTTAATTCTTCCATTTAAAGTTTTGCTCAAAAGATTGAAGTTTTCTGAGCTGGTGAATTTGGACACCAGAGGCAAGAAAGAGGATGAGAAGGGTTAAGTTCCCAGCTTTCTCTGTTAGGATTCAGCCCACCTGAAAGACTAATTGGATCAAATTGTGGCCTGTCTGTGTCTGGGGTCTTCGCTGCTTTTCATCTGGGTGTGGGGACCAAGTTGCTTTGCTTGGGCACAGCACCATTACACAGGGTGGAGGCTGAGGGCATCCCAGAGTTATTCACGACATGCCTGTTGGGAGTTGCTGAGTCTCCAAGGGGCTACCATGGGAGATGAGGTGCCCAACAGTAAGAACCAGGTAGGGTCGAGGCCTTCAGGGCTAGAGACTCCATAGCAGATGGCTGAACTCAGCACTGGCAGCCCCAATGACAGCCTCGGGGAGGCCCAGGGTGCAGGGAGGGCTAGGCCCTGGCTCCGCTGAGCCACATCGGTCTCAAGGACATCAGCTGTGCATATCGGCAACAGATACCAACTCAGTGCCCAGGAAGCACTCCAGCCAGCCCGCCCTGGTGGGCCTCAAACAGCCGCTTTGCAGCTGGTCCAGAGAACAGCAGGGCAGTCTGAGGCCCAGGCACCCAGCTGCCCCAGGTCACTGGGATGCTCCGTCCACCGAGCCACGCTTCTGGAGAAGACACAGAGAAAAGAAAAACACAAGGGAGGAGCTGGGTCACCTCCACATACTGCTGTAGTGGATGGTGCTGGATCCAAGGGCAGAGATTCGGTTATTGTTTTCCCACTTCCTAGCTAATGGGCCAAATCGAAACAGGTGCAAAGGGAGCCGAGGAGCAATACAAATACAACTATGGTGTCTCCATGCTGGGGAGGCTTGTGCTCAGCTACTCCAGTCTCCCAGTCTTTATGCTGGAGATAGAAGCAAGGGCCTCCTGTTTCTTCATTGGCACGCTGGCTGGCAGTGGCCCATAGAAGTCCGTCTGTGTATTCCCCTTCATCCAGTAGTATTTTTTCCAAATCTTTTCACTATGATCATCTAGAAGCAGAGAAGAGAGCTTGTATTTTCTAGGGTTGTCATGGATGTGGCTTACAACATCCCACTGCAGGCAGGATATTTCTATAAGGTCCTGTGTGTTTTAAAAAATACTAGCGTGGGGACTGACTTTCATACAAACTGGGGTACACCATATTTGACCACGTCCCCTTGACGGGGAGGCCTGGTGGCACTCAGAGGAAGGATAGCAGGCTACCAAGAAGAGACTTGATACCCTATGAGCATATACAGGGGGAGGAGGTCCCCCACCTCTGCCCGAGTCACAGTCATAGGGGAGGGGAGTAGGGGGTAAGCGGGAGGGAGGGAGGAATGGGAGGATACAAAGGATGGGATAACAGTTGAGATGTAATATGAATGAATTAATAATAAAAAAAATACTGGCAAGCGTTGTATTCTATTTTATAACGTATCTGTGCTTGTCTTCACATAAAAGCAGTGCCAATGCTGACAAGCTTGAAGATCAACAGTGTTTGACCCCTGGCTTCAGTCCCCCCCTGTGACCTCAGGGTGCTGCTGTGAGCTCTTGCAAGAAGCCAGGACAGGAGCATCATGAAGATTCAGTTCGGCCTATATATTTTCCAGAGCAGAACTTCAAGTCCTAAAGCTAGTGATGCTAGAGAGCAAATGGGTGTGCTTGCACACATGTATCCAGACCATCGTACCAGACCCACCCCACAGCCCTTGTGATGAATTCACATCCTGGGTGGGGGGCCACCAGCAACATCTGACCAGACGAAACAACTTCCATCCATCCCCAGGCCTCCTGTGGTTGACGATTACAGGGAGCGGTGCCAACTCCCACTCTCTTGGCGGACAAACTGTGTGACTTCCGGCTTGATGGGAGGACTAAGCTAGTTTCTTACTTTCAAAAGAGGTTTGCTCCAAGATGTTTGTATTATTTCAATACAATTTTTTTCCTGAGGAGCAAGGATAGTGGGTGGGGGTGGGAAATTTTCTCCTTGTTCCTGATATTTTCCAGAGATCAAAATTAAAACACAGTGTGCCAAGAGGAATCAGCAAGCATTCGGAAGAATTGCATGTACTCTTTGTACTCTTGCTTTTTATAAAAAAACAAAACAAAACAACAAAAACCCCATACGACACTTCTTTAACCTTTAATTATGTGCAGGGGTGCACACATACCAGAACGGGAGATTTAGATCTGAGCAGAGATGTATTTCCAAGGCCTTCTGAACATTTGCTGGGCATTATTCTCAAGACCCATCAACACCAGCATTTTTTACAGGCTCATTTATTCTGGTCCTGGGGAGTTAAAAGATGTAATTGCTGTTGTAAGAAGTGGGGCCCGTAAGATGGTTCAGTGAGTAAAAGTGCGGGCCACCAAGCCTGAGGACCTGAGTTCAATCCCCGAGTCCTGCATGGTTAAAGGACAGAACTGACTCCTGATCTTCAGCGTGCATGCTGTGGTACCAGTGTGCTTTACACGTTACACTACACACACACACACACACACACACACACACACACACACACACACAAGCAAATGTAATTAAATAAGGAAGTTTCATGTGATGGTTATAACACGGGTACCAATTTTCGTGATTTTGATCATCCATTTATTCCTTCTTATAGTCCTGAACAGTAAAGACTCTACAACGTGAGCCAAATGCAGTGCTAGCTCAAGGCTGGTTCAGAAGACAGTGGGGAGCTTCCAGTCCAGAAAGATGATGAAACACAGACGGTAGGTGATGCTGGAGGGCATGTCTGTCAGCTTTCTTTGGTACTGAGGAACAGACAGTGCTCACCCATGTCACAGGAAGACAGCAGGAGTCAGGCCCTCTGGAAATGGGGCCTTGTGTCCGAATGGCACAGGATCCCAGAGACCTCATGGTGATTCATTTCACAGACGCCACACAGGGGGAAACGTACTCTTGTCTCCATGCGTACCCTGCCTCATGGTCTCCATGATCTCATGTCATCCTCTGCCTCTGCGTCAGCAGCATCTTCTCTCCCACGAGGCTGCCCTCATTCTCTGTGCTGCTCATTTATGTTGTCTGCTGGCTGGCTGGCAGCCATCTTCTCTCCCGTGTCCCTGAGCTTCTCTGATTTTTCCCACAGTGACTGCATCATTTATCTTTTTTTTTTTTTTTTTTTTTGGCTTATTACTATATTGAATTAGAGTGGTCAGCTTTCCAATGTCAAAACATCCCTGTATTCTTTTTAAAGAGGAGCCCTGCTTCCTTAAGCTGCGCTAGCCTTTTCTTATTTTCCTGGATCCAAATTGCTAGTGTTTTGCTGTGGATTTTTGTGCCTGTGTTCAAGAGAACATTGGCCTGCAATGTTTTATGTGCAATGTCCTTACCATGGTGTCTGAAATTCTGGATGCATAAAGTGAAGTATTAAACCCACCTTTATATTCTGAGTGAATAGACATTATTTATTTCTTAGATATTTAGTAACTTACTAATTATAATTTAGTAATGAAAGCATCTATGCCTGGAGCTTTTCATGTTAAGATGTAAAAATATGAATCAAATCTGACAAGGCTTCCTTCCTTAGTGGTAGTTTGTATCCTTCAAGGACTTTGTCTGTTTCAACTAAGTTGTTCAATGTGATATTGGCCGTAAGGCTGGCTCTCCATCAGTCCAGACTCACTATGGCCACAAGATTGGCCTCAAACTCTTTACCCCTCTGTCTCTACTTCTTGTGTGCTACTCACGCCATAATATTTATTAATATTCTTTATTTTGTTTGTTTTATTCCATAGTTTGCTACTTCATTTCCAGGGCATCTAATACCCTCTTCTGGTCTCCACAGGTAGTCAGACATGTGACATACACCCACACAGGCACACACACACATACACATAAATAAAACTAAAAATAAAAGTAGCTTGAATGTTCTGAAGGGAGCATTGTTCACCTATGCAGCATATCTGTACTCAAATTCATTTAAAAATTATTTATTCAATTTAGCTTACAAAGTGATGGGTTTTCATAAGGGCTTTCATATATCAATGGTTTTGGATACCCTAGACCTCACCCCCTCTTTTTCTCTACCCCCACCGACTTACTCTTCACCTTTTGTTTGTTTGTTCCCTTTATTTACTTTTCTTGAGACAGGGTCTCTCTAAATAGTCCTGGCTGTCTTGGAACTCTCTATGTAGACCAGGCTGGCCTCAAACTGCCTCTGTTTCCCAAGTGCTGGGATTAAAGGAGTGCACCACACTCAGCTCTCCTTTTAACCTTTAACATTCAATATTCCTATACACTTTTGTGTTTACTGTCTCTTCCATCTTTTCTAGCTATCTGCCCTTCATAGACACAGTCAATGAAACACAGGAACACAAACATGTAGGTCTAAAATCCCCGGCCGGGTGCACGTTCATCTCCAACACTGGTGATTCCTGCCAGCTTCCTTCTTAGTTTACTCTTGTTGAGAGAGTTTATGTTTGTATCAATCACTTATAAAACAGACTTTCAATTTGTTTGTATTCTCTAGTGTTCTGTATTTTCAAGTCCCTTGTTTTTGCTCTTGTCTATTAGCTTATTAGCTTTTGTTTTTCAAATTTCTTGAAGTAGAGGCTCTAAGAATGACCCTTCTCCCTCCCTCCCTTCCTCCCTTCCTCCCTCCTCCCTCCCTCCTCCCTTCTTTCCCCTTCCCTCCTTTTCTTCCTCCCCCAACCTCCCTCCCTGCCCCCCTCTTTCTTCCTTCCCTCCTTCCCTACAGGGTTTCACCTTGTAGCTCTGGATGGCTGTAAACTCTAGAGCTTGTCCCACAGAATTTGAGGGTTTTTTGTTTTTGTTTTTAACTTTAAAGTATTTTAAAGTTTGTCTGTCTCTGTCTCTCTCTTATCTGAGATTCCAGGGTCTATGTTGCTTAAATACTAAGTAGTGGGTTTTTTAAAGACATATTTTTTTGTTACTGATTTTGTCATAAAATATCTTATTTTTAAATTTATATTTATTTCATTTATTTATTTAATAAAATCTATTTTTAAAATTATTTTTATTTTAATTTCATGTGTGTTAGTATTTTGCCTGAATGTATGTCTGTATGAAGACATTTGATGCCTGGAACTGGAGTCACAAATAATTGTGAGTCACCATATGGGTCCTGGGAATTGAACCTGGGACCTCTGGCAGAGCAAGCGCTCCCAACCACTGAGCTGTCTCCCTAGCCCGTTATACTTATTTCATTTAAAAATATTTATTTAGCTCTCTCTCTCTCTCCCTCTCCCTCCCTCCCTCTCTCTCCCTCCCCCTCCCTTTCCTCCTCCTCTTCCTCCTCTCTCTTCTTCTTACTCTTCCTATCTCTGTCTGTCTGTCTGTCTGTCTGTCTGTCTGTCTCTCTCTCTCTCTGGGGCACCCCTCCCCCCTTTCCTTCTCCCCCCCATGCTCATTTAATAAACCTCATATAACATAAAAAATTTATTTATTTATTCTTTAATTGAGTGTGTGTTTGTGCTCGAGCGAGCATATGTCTTTAGGCACATGTTATGTACACATGAGTGCAGGTGTTGCAGAGATATCAGACCCCCTGGAGCTGTAGAATGTGGGTGCTGGGCCCTGGGAACCAAGCTTGGGGTCTCTGAAAGAGCAGTGCTTGCTTTTAAATGCGGATCCATCTCTCCAGCCCCTTATTTTTATCTGGGAAAAAATATCCATAAGGGTTTTATTAATGTATTCTGTTGCATTTGCTCCCTTTCTAAATGAGCTCACTTCATTCTCCTTTTCTCCCATAAGTACTGATCTACAATCCTTTGGTTTCACGAAGACAGCACCACAGTCCACAGCCCACAGTCCACAGTCCACAGCCCACGGTCCACAGTCCACAGCCCACAGCCCACAGTCCACAGTCATCCACAGCCCACAGTCCACAGCCCACAGCCCACAGTCCACAGC
>OU015743.1:89779566-89825094 GCA_907169655.1 Acomys percivali | reverse complement strand
ACACACACACACACACACACACACACACACACACACACACACACACACGGGAGATAGACTGAGATCTTGTTAAAGAAGTAATTTTCTGGGCTGGAGAGATGACTCAGCAGTTAGGAACCCATGCCGCTTTTGCAAAGAGCTAGAGATGGTTTTCCAGAACCTACTTTGTATGTCTCACAACTACTTCAGGGGATCTAACGCCCTCTTCTGGTCTCCTTGGGCACTTGCATGCTTATGCACATACACACATAAAGACACATATACATATTTTTATTATTTTTTGAGACATAGTCTCTGTATAATTCTGGCTGTTCTGAAACTTGCTAATACCAGACTCATGAGTCCAAGATGGCTTGAATTTTCAGGGATCCTTCTGTCTCTGCCTCTCTAATACTAAGACTAAAGGTATGTGCCATCATTTCCAGAAAAAAAAAAAAAAAGGAGGGTGGGGGCCATTGAGAGCTAGTGATCTAGCTCAGTGACAAGAGACCAAACACTTAGTTTGATATCCAGCACTACACAGAAAAATAAGGAGAAATGTCAGCTAGGCATAATAGGACACAGTTGTAATACTGCACTTAGGAAAACGAGGCAGGAAAATTATTAGTTGAAACCATCCTAGGCTGCCCAGTGAAATCAAGGCACCACAGCCTATGAAGTAAGACCCTGTCTCAGTCCCCTTTCCAAACTTAACCTCTGCCATCCCCCCAAAAAGAATCCAAGCTTGGGATGGAGTCAGTCTGCCCTGGGAAAAGTGCTTGACAGACACAAAGGAGTGTGGCTTGACAGACAAGAAAGGGAGTAAACACAGACATCTCTAGGGCCCAGGCCTGCATCTATTCCTTCCTCCTGCTCAAAGCTGTAGCTGTGCAAACACGAAATTGGCAACAGAATAGCGGGAATGACTGGAAAAGGAAATGGGAACTTCCTATTAGCTCCATTTTCTTGGGGGAGAAAGACTATAGATTGTTGTGTGTGTGAGAGGAGGTCACGCAGGAGTGCGGTTGTGACTGGCGCTCGTGCAGTGTACTGTGATCACTTAAGTTCTTTTCCTCTCTAGCTCACTGTCTGAGGGACAGTGAAGTTTTGTTTGAAGTTCAGGCTTCTGTGGTGTTGAAGGGCTAAATTCTAGAAGGCAGAGTGCCAGTGGTGGCTGGACTGCAAGCACCTGCTTGGCCTCTGGCCTCCTGCTGGCTGTGCGTGGGCCTGTGAATCTTGTGAGAGCATTCGAACACCTGGGACAGCTAGTAATAAGGCAGAAGAAGGGGACATAGGAGAAGATGTCACTTCTGGCTCCAGCTATGCCACTGGGTATGCTTGGCTTGCCTTTATGTCTTCCCTTGCATAGAAAGGGAAGCAACCCAGAACACCGTGAAGCTCTTCTTGGGCCCCACTCTCCACAGGTCTCTCAAGATTACATTTAAACAAGTAATTTTGGAAAGGAACCTAAGAGGGTGGGGTTCTATACCCTGGGGAAAAAGCCAGCAATAGGCAGACACCCACTGTGAGCTTTTCCATCAAGCCCCTGGCTAGCTGTCTACTGAAATGACTGTGGCAGTCATGAGAATGATCATTAAATGAATGTTGGGTGCCATTGCCATCTTGTTTCCTTCTTCCTTAAAGATGCCTGATGCAGGAGCCTGACGTTTACAATCTTTCACAGGCCTTCATAGGACCTGAGTCCTCAGTTGTTAACAGTTCTTAAAACTAAGCAGAGCTGGCCCACATCACTGTGTCGATGCAGGGTGGTGTATCTGTGAACACCCCGCCTGTGGGTCTCACCCCCAATAACTTCCAATGCTGAAAAAGAGATGGCAGAGGCCCTGAGCAGGAGGTCAGGTGACTCAGAGCAAACAGCTTCAGAGTGATGGGATAGCCAGGTAGAAAAGCTGGCCAGAGCTGCCACACAGTAATGCATGCTAATAATCCTGGCACTCAGGGAGGCAGAAGCAGGAGAATCTCTGTGAGTTCGAGGCCAGCCTGGTCTACCAAGCAAGTCCAGGACAGCCAAAGGCTATGCAGAGAAACCCTGTCTTGAAAAATGAAACCAAAATGAAAAAGGAGAGGGGCAGGCCAGGGCTGGTCATTCACACACAGGGAGGCTTTATTTATTTCACTATGCAAACCAGGCAGGTCTCCAGCTTGTAACCTTCCTGCCTCATACCCCAGGGGTCCGGTTACATGTGCTCTCACACCCATCTTACCCAACTTTTTTTGAACTTAGCAATCGCCCACATTTATAGTTCTTAGAATCATGTAAATTAAATGTTCGACACAGACTTAGAATAAGGTTGGAAAGATTTAGGTTGTGTTCAAAGTCCCAAGTGTGGCTTTCTGTCCAACAGGAGAGAGCTATGCCTGGAGTTAAGCTGAGGGCTCCTGTTCAGGAGAGAGCGAAGTTCGGTTCTGGCTAGGGTCCTTGCATGTCTATTTAGACCACAGAGAGGTTCAGTCTCCTTGCCATGGTGATGGAGGCCTCCTGGGAAATGTGTGTGTGTGTGTTCAGCCTCTGTGGGGTGAGGGAGGTGTGCCTGGAAGGCCAGCAGACTGAGGGCTGGGATAGTGGTCTGATCTCCTTAGTAAGCTCGGTGCCTGGAGTCCTCCCTCAGGTCCCAGAGTCCTCCCTCAGACATGGAGGTGATTAACCGTTAGTTTCTGCCACAGCTTGCGGGCCCATTTGTGGGGAGCCCTGTAAAGTTAATTGACTGTTTTCCCCTTTCCTTTGTGCCTTCTGCCTATAACTTTCAGGGTACAATAACATTTTCTCACTAACACTGCTGGCCAAAAATGGTCCTCTCCTCTTACCTGTCGTGGCCTTCTGAAGTTGAGATTATCAGTTTGCTCCCAAAATGCTCTCTGTAAAGCCTGAACGTTGGCTGGTTAGGCACCGACACCTACCCCTCTATTTACACAGGGGCCGTGTGTGCATGGAATGTACTTGTAACCCCAGCCTGGACTGAGCCCTGGGAGGAAGGTTTGATGCCATAGATACCTCATTGCTTACCACTGGCTTCTGAACCCCAGCCCTATTATCACAGCCCTAAAATAATTGTTTTTACTCTACATTCGAATACATGATTTCTCTGACCTGATGCCTCCCTATTCTTGACTGCTGTGTTGTCCTTGATAAGCTTAACTCAGAACAGCTGCTTGTCCTGCCTGCCCCTCCCCCATCTCTGCTCCTCAGACTAACTGCTTATTCAGAAACTGGGGTTGGTGGGGGGGTGGGGGGCTTGTTTTGAGCAAATGAGAGTTATGGAAAAATAAAAATTTTACTCTTTCCACACACAACCTCTTTAATTGGAACCCTTTTGATGACAAGCTTTCCAAAATGTATTAGTTACTATCTTCTTTATTGGAGAAAATAGAGAACAATTTAACTTGTGCTGTATGGAGGTCATTTTAGTGAACAAAGATTTTTACACTTTGTCATGCTACAATAAGGCCCTGAAAGTTCAGGAGATTTAAAGAACCCTAGATTTTGTGTTTCTGAAGTTATTTGTAAGCTTCTAAGTAAATTCTCTGTCTCTGTACTTTTTACCAAATTGTTGTCTCTATGCAGAAAGTCTTCTATTCTAATTTGAAGTATTTATTTGAGCATAGAATATCAACACACACACACATACACATGAACACACACATACATACATGCACACACATATACATATACACACACAAACACACATATACACACAGAGCACACAGACACACACAAACACCCACACACATGCACACACACACACCTTACCAGAGGAAAGCTGTAGAAAGCACGAGCTCTCCATTGTGTTCTCCATGGCCATGTTAGTGTTTTGGATAACTTTAAAAACGAAGTTGTAATACCAATGAATTGAACATTGTTGAGAAACCATCCTCAAATTTCTGGGCATCATGTTTATAGAAAAATCTTCTGTTTTATTCTTTGTGTCATTGAATACAAGACTAGGAAATGGCTTTGAAAAGAAGATTTTTTTTTTGGTGAAAGATCTTCACTGTCCCAACTTCACTTACAAACTACTTTAAGCACATAAACGTTTTATCATGCTATTCTTAAACTAGTCATTTTCTAAAACCCACAGGTGCAAAAACAAAGTACAACCACAGCACTAAGTCACCCTCACTCTTGCCCCATTGTCCTCCTTGGCAAAGCCCCATGGAAAGCTGAGTACATGAACAAGGGCATTTGGCAGAGTGCAGGCCGCAGCAGTCCCATTGTGCAATGCCTCAAACTTAAGTCCTTTTCAACAAAACAGAGGTATATTTTCTTTTTATTGTTGCCTTTGACCCTAAAGCTTAGTAAAGAAACCTGTTCAGTGTTTTCTGGATCAATTTATCCTATGCTCAGAGCAAACATGCATTTTTTTTCTCCTCATTAAAGGGAAGCCAAACCCATGTACATAACCCCTCCATTCAGCATTGTTTCTTTCCCTGCCTTCATGCTAGAGAGTCTAAAATATTAATAAAAGGAGGAGAACATACTCTGATCTATTCTACCACCCAGCCCCAGTGGGAGTGTAGGCATAGCCAAGAGGTAGGAGGGGGGGTCAGTGCCATCTTTTTACAAAACAATGTTGCTCAAAGCCAGGTTGTCTGACTTTCTACCTTATAATGTTCCAAATTTCTGGTCTGGATCTTCCCAAGTGGGATTTCTGGAGGACAGGCTTTGTAACTTCCTTTTAAAAATATTTGTTTGTAAGGCAGCGCGGTAGCTCATCTGGCCACCACCAATCCTGGTGACCTGAATTTGATGCCTAGACCTCACAGGATAGCAGAGGACCAATTCCAGCAAGTTATCCTCTGACCTCCACCTGTGCACCATGACACTTATATGTACACCCCTCTAGATAAATAACATGTAATAAAAACCTTCATATATACTAACTTGCTTGCTTCATTACATTTTAATTAATTATGTGCATGTGTGCCTGAATGTGTGTGTGTGTGCGCGCGCGTGCGCACCTGCGCTCATGCATGCACACATTCACTCAAGTGCTACTACATGTGGAAATCAGAAGAGAACTTGTAAAAGTCAATTTTCTCTTCCCACTGTGTGGGTCCTATGGGTCAAACGCAAGCTATTAGGCTTAGCAGTTAGTCTTTTTTTCTGTAGAGCCCTATCTGTTTGTTGAGACAGGGTCTCGCGTAGCTCAGACTGGCCTTCAAGGGACGATCTTGAACTACTGATTCTCTTGCTTCCATTATAACAGAAATCCGCCATGGTGTTCAGCTGTGGCTTGCACTTCAAATGGTCTGAATGATGTCAAGGTTTTTGTTTATTTCTCAGTATTGAGTCTCTGGGGACCATTAGTACTGATTCAATGCAAATACAGAGTGCTAATTCTAGCTAGACAACTCTTTCTTATTAGAACGGTTCTCACTTGCATAGCAGCTTTCAAAAATGTTTCTAAGTGTTTTCTTTTTTAGAGCCCTCTCAGGGGCCAGGAAGGTACCGTCCCCAGCAATGTTCAGACAGCCTGGAGTCTTCATGATGACTGCATGGAGGTTGACTGAGGGTCTCATACCCCCACCTCACTGTGTGTTTGGATCTCTGTGCACAAGAGGAGGCTTCATTAAGCATCCCTTAGAGACAGGCTGAGCTGAAGCTCCACATGCTGTCAGCGAGGTGGGCATGGCATTTGCTCGTGACAGATAAAAGCAGGGAGCAACTGGGCAGGGGGCAGACACAGGCATCTTCGAAACAAGGGAAATCTCACTCTTCTCTGTTCATCCCCTTCAATTTCCTGATCTTTCCCCTCCACTCCCTTTTCCTTGTAAAGATTCAAACTTTACATAATTATATGAAATTAAGTCAGTAAAGGCCAGGCTTGCGTCCTTAAGATTGATGCGTTAACCATTTGGGCAGTTTTCTCAGGACTCTGGAAACTATTATTTCTAAACTTGGCTGTAGAACTTTGCTTGTTCTCCAAGAAGGAGACCGTCCTCCCTGCTAACCCACATCTCTTTATTCCCCCCAACGCCTCCTGCCATGACTCAGCCCAACTGTGGCCAGACAGGGTCTACAACTGTTCTTTTATTTTTGTAAGTGCTTGAGAATTTTCTTCTCTTCTGGGCACGACTACTCACTGTCTCCAAGAAGAGAAGAGGAGATGTAGGGAGCTGTACACTTTCCAGATAATACAAATACAGGGCTGCCAGGTGCAGGGACAGGAGGGGTGTCTGAGCATTGGAGCCGGTAGAGGTGAAGGAAACACTTTCCATCCTCACCTGCCCGTTCTTACCTGTACGTCAAACAAGATAAGCAGGATGTTAGCAAAGGGAGTTTATTCTTCATGCAAATTATGTTCTTATTTTAAGAATAATAAAGGCATGTTGCTTTCCCATACACGTGCCACACACACACACACACACACACAAAAAAAAAAAAAAAAAAAAAAAAAAAAAGAAAGAAAGAAAGAAAGAAAGAAAGAAAGAAAGAAACACTGAGGATTCTATGGGAGCCCTGAACTGAAGCCAGCTCGGACTTCCCATGTTCCTCTGGTGAAGGCAAGCAGAGTCAGGTCCAAGAGGGGCTTGCCTGCTGTGACACACCATTCTTAATTGACACCTCTTAAACCCCTACCCTTTCGATTCATAGGGCTTATAAAAGGGTGGGGCAAACCTCTGCCTTCCTGTGCCTCCCTGCCCCTAGGTAGGAATCCTCCCCTTGCCGGGAGTGCGAAGCAAAGTTCAAAGCCTTTGGTGGTCAAAAGAAAGTGCGCCCGATCCAATATAACACGATTAGGCAACAGACTAACAAGTGCCCTGGCCCCTGCGATACCGGCCTTTCTAAAGGAGATTTCTCATTTCTTGCAAATCTAAAATGAGCATACTGTTTGGAGTAAAAAATATCAGCTGTGTTCAGGTGTTCGGCTATGTAGGGACAGAGACTTCTAAAATATGTTCCAGGAGCTAGTCCCACAAAACACAATGGTTATCTCAAGAATGAAGCTGAGGTCGGGGGCACAAACAAGAGGTACAGGGGCCCACAGGCCTCAAGGCAGGCCCTGGTGGGTTTCCATACGGTTATCAGGCTTGTTTGCTCGGTATAAAACAAGCCCAGGTTCAATCTATGTTAGAAACAGCTTAAAGGGGCCATAAATCTTTCTGGGCATTGAAGAGCCATGGAAACCCCACAGCCTGATGTCTTTTACATCTGTTTGGGGTGGGGGCTCAGCCTCTGCTGTCCCGCTGCTTTTTCTGCTCACAAGCCCCATTCAAGCGACTGAGTGGCAGGTATAAAGTGATCTCCCTTGGAGCGTTGGAGACGAGGGGTGAGCGTCCGGGCAGTAGGCAGGCCCCCAGGGCTGTCCCGCTGACACTGTAAGCTGACACCCGGAGTTGGCGGAGGGGAGGCGATGGGATTGACGGTGTAAGTGGGCAGCACACACAGCCTGCAGGAGGCAGGCGGCGGGTGGGAGAGGGCTGGCTGAGGTGGGTCACACGGAGATTGAATTTCAGCTGAATTAGATCAGAGCTGTGGGAAACAGCTCCTCCCTCACACACAGCCGGTCTCATAGGAAGACGTGGGAGGGCCGCTGGGGAGGAGACAGAGGCAGGCAGCTGCGATGGGGTACCCAAGTCAGCTCGCAGCAGCTAACAGCTAACTTAATTACTGTCTACCTCTCCCCAGTGTGCCGGCTGGAGGGGGTGGGGCTGGGGCTAGACAGAAAGGCTCTGTGGTGTTAAGGAAAGATGGGGCAGCCAGAGTCGGCTTGTCTGTGAAGGAGCAAGAGTGTGATTAGGAAGGTATGGGAAAGGCCTGCGACTTTGAGGCCCAGTCGCCAAAGGCAAACTCTCCAGGAGAGAATTTGGTAGCTTTCCCCACCTTTAGAGTTGGATATTTTACAACATTTTGTAAATAGGAAACGCAAGCGCTCATTACTGTAGCTGCTGCAGGCTTGCCACTACGGACCAAGCTTCTCACCCCCTTTATGAACCCCCCATCGTCTCAATAACTCGGAATACCAGCTTTCCTTAGGGAGGCCTCCAAAGGAAGGAAAAACTGGAGAGACATTTTAAAATGAAAGCAGGAACCCTTGCGGTCCTAGTCTTAAGGGCAAGAAGTCAGCTGCTTTGAAATCCACCCCCTCAGCAGGCGTGGAAGGGCCTTTCCAGGAGGAGCTGGCACCAGAAGGCTTTTCTCCCGGGTAGCCAGGGCCTGGCATTTGGTAAACTCCAATTGAATTGGAGCTTTCAAATGACCTTTTTTTTCTTTTCCCATCACCGATGAAGAAGAGGCTAGAGGCAAACATTCCTTTCAGCAGCTTCTCCTGAACCAGGCGGAGAACACACTGCCTGAGGCTGCCCCTTGGATCCCTAATCTTCTGGTTTGTACCATCAGTTTTGAGCCTGTGGCCGCTGATGAGAAAATGACCGCAAACCAGTGCCCACAGAAGGCTGGTGTTCCCGAGCTTGCAGTGTGCATTCTGCATCAGGCACCTTTTCTTGGACGGGGGAGCTTCAGGGGTTTTGTACCATGCCTGGGCCTAAGGAAACTGTCAATGTACAACAGTGCTAACCAGGAGGGAAGCAAGCCACTGGGCATCATCAGTGGACACCAGGTATGGATCCTGCATGCTCAGCACTTGTTGGATGAAGCTGAGCGTGGTTCAGCTTTCCGTGAGATGAGGCGGATACCCACAATGTTCTTGCAAAGACAGCAGGGAGTCTGGGTCAACCGCAGGTGTGTTACGATTGTGTCAGTAGAAATGTCCCATATCCCCCTTTAAGTGCCAGAAAAAGACTCCTGGATTTAAGAACTATTGCTTTATAGTAAAGATTTTTTAAAAGCGAGTTTTGGGGGCCATTGGCTCCCCTCAGTCTCAGGCTCTGCCAAGTAAATAAGCCTGTCTCCTTTGGGGTATACCACAAGAGAGCCTGGCTGTTGACTCATACAACTCAGTGCTAACAACCACTGTGAGAGGACAAAGGAGGCAGGGCATTGGCAGAGCCTTGATGAGGCTTGCGGAGGGTGGCGCTCCCCCCTCCCCCCTCCTCCTCCCCCTCCCCCTCCCCCTCCCCCCCACCCCCGCCTGCCATGGCTACCAAGGTTGTAGCTCCAAGGTGGTGCTTTGGGAGACCACTCATAAAGACGAGGGGAAACATAGTGAGAATTTTAAGAACTTCCAGCTTTTTTTAGACTTGATGAGGCCATGAACAGAGAAGTGTGATGGCAGATGATCTAAAGCCACGGATAGAAAAGCCCCCAGTTTAGGGCAGTACCAGCCCCTCCTTTGTTGGGGTAAGGAAGATTCTTAGGCACTGGTCATCATGCATTTTGAAAAAAAAAAAAAAAAGACAACTCAGAACCTATTCTACTTTCTGGAGCCAGTGCTCAGTTGCAGATTGCAGACTTTGCCTTAAGAGGATCCAGTTCTGATGAGTGAGCTGATTTCCCCAAACAGAAAAGCTGAGACTGTTACGCTTTACATTAGATTGTTGCTATGCTCAATGCAAGGTCCACACGACAGAGCTTCGTTTTTGCTCTGCCTGTTTGTTTTGAGGCAGGATCTCAATAGCCCAGGCTGGCCTCCAACGAGACTTGTAGACAAGGATGGCTGTGAGCTTCTGAGCTTCTGGCTGCCTCTTCTCACATACCAGGAGTGTAGGCTTGTGTCACCAGGTCGGGTTCATCTCAAGCTGTCTCGGAACACCTGTATGGGGGCGTAGTTTAATTGAGCTCACCTCTTCTCACACACCAGGAGTGTAGGCTTGTGTCACCAGATCGGGTTCGTCTCAAGCTGTCTCGGAACACCTGTATTGGGGGGTAGTTTAATTGAGCTCACGTTTCAAGTGAATTTAGAGGCGCAGAGGTGATGCTCTTTAGCTGGGAGCAGAGAGAGTCCATTGTTAAAGCCAGGCTTGTCTACTTCCTGGGCCCAGACTCCCACATGCTCTACCCGACTGCTTCCTGGGGAGGCTGACTGCTTTGCCAGAGAGGGAAACCCCAAAGCATCTTCAACTTTGAAGGATATAGAAGAGAGAATGCATTTGGGCTTTGGTTTGTATAAAGATTATTTGTTTATTTATTTATTTACTTATTATGCCTGAGTGTTTGCTTATGCACCACATGCATGTAGGAGCCCAATGAGGTCAGAAGACACTGTCTGATCCCCTGAACCTAGCATTACAGGTGGTCATGAGCTGCCTAGTGTGTGGGCGCTGGGAACTGAACCCTAGGTCCTCTGCAAGAACAGTGATAATGTAAGTACTTATAACACCCTCTGGGGAAATGCGGCTGCAGATACCAACTTGAAACTGCTGGGAGATGCTTGGCATAGTTAGAGGTCGCTGTGGTGGCATCCTATGGAAAGCAAGCTGTTCCCTGGGTTTTGTTCAGCTTCTGTGTCCCTTAAGGCACACTGTAGAGTCAGGAGAAGGTGATGTTCAGCGCCTTTCACTGCTGTCATTGGCTTAAATATCAAAGGCAGATTGTTTCAAGAACTGCTCCATCCTGTCTCCTGCATCCCATCACCGTCTGTCCTTCACTCATCCACCCGTTCATCTAACATGCAGATGAGACCTGACCTTATGGCAGTCCAAATCTGGTGGGAAAGAACAGAGTGAGCTGGTTGAGAGGTTTCCAAATCACAGAATTAAAGATCTTTGGTTCTAAGGAGCCAGGGCTTCCCATTGGCTCTGTAGGACCACAGGAAGCCTCCTAAAGAAAGTGAACCTTAAGTGTGCAGTGGAGAAATGGACTGCTCCCCTGGCTGTGGAATGGGTGTGGAGCAGGGGGGAGAGTGACGGGCGGGCAGGCGACTAGGACAGGAAAGTCACCCTGCCAAGCCCCCAGGCTGTGTGTGGAGCCAGAACGGAGATGAGGTCAACTTGGACTGACAATTGCTGGCACTTACGGAGCACTTGCTGTTTTCCAGGCACTGTTCATTTAGTTGAACATTACAATAGGCCTGTGAGATGGGTAATAGAAGCCTATTTTGCAGATTAACAGGGAGATAAAATATCTTACCCAAGAGCTCAGAGCTACAGAGTGGCTAAGTCTCTGCAGCCTTATCGCTCTGACCTCTAAGTACCAGCAGAAGCTGCTGGCCTAGTTAGTACTAAGAGTGGGAGGATGGAGAGTCAGGATTCGGCGCAGGGTGACTCTGGAGCTGGCCTCCGAAGGCTGCCTCAGACCTGCATGGAGAGCGTGCGTGCACCAGTCTCTCCAGCTTTAGGCCAAGCAATGTGAAACTACACCCAACATTGTCACATCTGGAAGGAACACAATGCTGTGGGCACGGACTGTGCTGGTTTCACTCATTAGAGTATATTTAGAGCTAAGCGTAGCACCTGGTACACAGAAAATACCGATGAAATATTTATGGAATCGATATTTATATTAATTTTTTTAGCTGCTAATTTTATCATGAGGAAATAAAATCCTACTTTTTCAAACTTGTCCTTATTTTTCCTTTTCTGTATTAGATAGGATCTCCTGTAACCCAGGCTGGCCTTGACTACGTAGTCAAGGATGACCTTGAACTTCTGATCTTCCTGCCTCCACTTTCCAAGTGCCAGGATTATAAGCCTAAGGATTATAAGCCAAAGCACTGCTGTGTGGGGTTGATTCAGTTCTGGGCATCAGACCCTAGGCTTTGTGCGTACACTGTAGGCACTCTAACAACTGAACTACACTCCCAGCTCTACTTTTTCCTCTTGACTTAACAAGACCTTCTACTAATTCATGTGTGAAGCAACAGTACCATGCCCAAACTTCGAGAATGGTGGCTTTTTCCAAATTTGCTAACCAGTGGATGATGGGTAGTGTGTGTGTGTGTGTGTGTGTGTGTGTGTGTGTGTGTGTGTGTGTGTTCCACTTGCATTGTCTATACTTGCCTTAGGTAACAGGTGTATTGTCCAATTAAAAGACTATGAAATTTTCCTACTTCTTCAGTTAAAATATTTCAAAGTGAGGATCCTGCATGTATATCATTTTCATAAGCCAATGCTCTTTCTTGTGAAGTGCACTGATGCCTTAGGTCACTGTTCACAAATAATGTTGCTCTTTCCTTTGCAAGAAGAAGAAAAGATGATGCTTGGCTGGAGAGTAAACAAAAGCCTTGTGGTCTCTGTCTATCAACACTGATAAGATATGACATCAAAAGACAAAGAAGCTGTTCATCTGTTCCACCTACACTGGGTCATGCAGTGTAGAACCTTGTAGAAAGCCAGGCAGCCCAAACAGAGAAAGAAAATTTAGCTCTGTATGGACTTTCATACAGTATTGGGGCAGCCACATATTTTGAGTTTCTATCAATCTTGGTTTCCTCTTTGTAGCTTAAGGAGTCTGTGGTTGAAGCCTCTCAGAGGTCATTGCTTCTCTATGAAGTACCTCATGCCAAAGTCAGGGCCCTAGCTGGGCATAGTGGTACACGTCTGCCATAACAACATGTGGGAGCTCAGAGGCAGGAAGATCACAAGTTCAAGGCCAATTTCAGGTACATGTGGAGGCCATCCTGGGCTATATGAGACTTATTTCAGGAACAGAAAAGTTACATAAAATACAATGAGATGAGGAAGGAAAAAAAAATATTAAGGAAACCAGTCAAAACCAGAAAAAGAAACACAGTCATTGTTTTCTATGAAATATACATTTTATTTATTTTTATATACATTTTCTTTAGTTTCTTAAGTGTATTTGTGATATCCACAATGCTTGATGCATTATATTCAATTGTGATGAATATTTATTAGTTATAATTAGCATGTTTTATGTGCTTTATTGTTTGGAAACATACAACTGTCTATGAGTAGGTTTCTAGTTCCTCTTTGGCCCCCATAAACCCTTTCTGACATGAAGAGAATTACCTTTATCTTACAGAGCAGAAGACTGGGGTTCAGGGAAAGTTCCAGGCTGTGTGACATGCTTGGGGCACCCATGGAGAATAAAGGAACATGAGCCTGTACCCAGTTCAGAATCTCACGCCCACCCCTCTGCTGACCCCTCAATAGCAAAAAGAAAAAAAAAGGTAAACTTCTGTTGATTGTTTGCCATGAGCTAATTTTACATATATGATTTCTTTCATAATCTGCACGATTGAGAGCTATTATCAGGTAAAGAAATTAAGATAACAAAGGGACCAAAAACGCATTTAGTCGACGGCTGGGCCCTTTCACTGAGAACTAAAACTCTTGAAGGACAGGTATTTTCTTACTATCAGGTTACTGAAATTTCTTGAGTGTGCAAAGCCAGGCAGAATATGGGACAAAAGGAGCTTATTTGTCAAAAGGAGAATTCAACACCCCCACCCCCATTCCAGGACTATTTTCTTTCTCTTTCAGAAAAACCCAGATTAGGAACTGTATCTTTGCGTGGCCACCTGTGAACAGACTTCAGAACCACGTAAACCTCCCCTGACAGGATCTCCACTCTGATGGTGCTGATATTGACTAAGGTGAATGTTGGTTGTTTTCAACAGGAGGGATTCCAGATCTTTCCTGAGGGCCGTCCCTTGGGGGAAATGAGCTCTGTTCTAAAAATTCCCCCCCCACACACACCAAAAACAAACAAATAAACAAAAAACCAAAAAAACCCAACCTGGGTAAGAATAAAGATTTACAGGAGGAGAGTCTGAGCGGAAGCCACTACCTGTAAAGCTGTCTACACCTCATCTTTGTGTTATTGGAGAAGCTATGTAGACAGGATATAGTCTGGTTATCACACGATCTTCTTAAGTTTCATGCCCATTCTGCTTGCAAATGCTCCTGATATCAAGAGATGCATTTCCCCGAGATAGCCTTTTAAGAGGCAGTTTATCCCAGCTGTTGCAGTCTATCTTGAACACCTACCCTGATGTGGAGTGCACATGTCAATAAGGAAGGGCCGTTTAAGAGGGGGAGGGTGGGGGTTTTTGAAAGCCCAGCAAACTGAAAACCAGCAAGGTTGGGTAGTCTCTGGAGACACAGCTCGGGATGCTTTCAGGGGCCTCATGACTCCTCCTTCTCAGAGAGGAGCCTGGGATAATGCTGTCCCAGAGCATCATTGGAGCGATTCTTCCCCTAGCCACTCTGCTCCACTTTCCTGTAAGGAGCCTCAGTTAGGGAAAGGACTTGAACTGTCATTGCCTAGCTGAGTCTGAGGCAGGTGAAGCTCTCCACAAATGATTTCCCCCGGCATGCACCTCAATTCCTGAGATGCCTTCCCACATGACAAAGTCGCAATTGTCTGACAAATGACCTCTAAACTTTTTCTCACTAGCAAGTCTGCAAGTTCAGAGCCAGAGGGTCTCTACCGAGATAATCCTGGAAGGCTTCCAAGAGTGGGAGGAGGTGTTGGAAGGGAGGGGTAAGTGGGAAAATCAGAAGACCACGTGGTCCTAAGGTCCCGCTGGGTCCCGCTAGGTCCTGGTGCAGCCTAATTGAGCCAGTGGGCTAGGGATGTCGAGGAGAGGAAGTGTCTGCAGGTAAGGCTGCAGCTACCCTGCCCTAGCAGAAGGGCAGTGTAGCGTTTGAAGTTGGGCTGGTGGTTTTCAGGAAGCTGATGGCATCAGGTTTCCATTAGCCCAGACAGAGGCACCGGTGAGGCAGTTCACACCATGACATGGTAACAATTAAGCCTTCTGCTACGGGACCTTACCCTGGGGTGAGGCTCTTTTTTTTCCTTACTCATGGGACTTAAAGTCGCACTGGCTTCCTTATGGCTCGATTTCCTGCAGATTCCGGTTGCCTCATGTCTAATCTGAGGCCGCTCATTAGACCACACAAATTGCCGAAAGTGTCTCCAGCCAACAGACTCTGTAGCAGACCCCCAGTGTGCCTAGGATAAAGACCATATCACTGTGAAACGTGAGATTTCCTTCCTGTGTAAACAGTCGCATTACCCAGAATCCAAGCTATAAAGATTTGGGGGAACATGAAAGAATTGTACATCCATACCCTGAAGCAGTCTAAGTTACTTTTTTTTTCCATTTTTTAAAAGGTTTGTTTAGAATGACTATCTCCATTTTCAGTGATGAGAGATATACACACACACGTGACTATAATATGAAATAAGATTTTTAGAAAAAGTTTCTTTAAGATATATGTTTTGTCTAAAGAAAACTGCATTAGCTTATAGGAGAAATGCAGTCAGAGAAGATGCTTTTGGAACTGAATGTGGAAAAACTGGTGGGAGATGTGAATGCACAGAAATTGTGTTTGTGTGTGGGGGGGGAGGAGGATGGGGTGTCTATAGTAACAGAAATAGAGGGGAAAATGCAAGCATTTTCCTAATGCCTACTGTGGCTTCAGCACCAACAGTGTGTGAAGAAAAATCACCTATAGGACAACTGCCTTCAAGAGGCTCCACTTCAAAATGGAAAACCACACACTGATAAGATGCCTTGTGATGCGGTTACATCCCTGCAACCCACCTCAGTGTGAAAGGGTCAGCAGTTAAATTGCACTTAGTAGGTGACTGTCTCAGGTTACCCTTGCAAATCTGAAGTGGGCACTGAATGCTTGCTTCCCTTAGCTTAAAGCAGAGCAAGACAGTCGAGTACAAAGGCCATTGATGTCATAGATGTGGGCTACAGTGTAGCTTACAGGCTCTCTGTATCTGAATGCTTCTGGTGGCCCTGCCCCGGAAGCTATAAGTTACTTTATCTCGAGTCACATGGCTGGCAGGGGACTCATTGCCACTGATACCATGATACTGCATGACACCATGATGCTGTATATCTCCTGCCTTGGAAAAGATTAACATTAAAACTTTGAGGTATGTTTTCTACTGAATAGGTAGGTGTCTCTTGGGGGGGCATTGTAAAACTCAAAAAGCTCAATTTGGTCCACCGGGGACCGGCTGCAATGCAGAGGACCATTGAAGGTGTGGTGTACTTAAGCCTTATACCCCACAGTAACATTTATCCACATAGTGTCAATGGTCAGTAGTGCTCGTATGAAGTCTGATGAAACAGAGGTGAGGCTTAGGGCTGACGGAGTGTCGTCCGCACAGCACACTTCATGGGTCTGGTGTGAAGGGTGATGAGTCTCCCTTCTGGCAAGTTCCAGGATGCTGTTGGTGTTCCAAGCTCAGGTATAATAGCTCCTTCAAGACAAAACAAGCAGATCAACAAGCCAGGGCAGACTCTGACAAAGGGAACACTGGGACGTCATACTTCCGGTATGCCCATCAGTGTAGTTCTCACTTATGAGCTGGGTACCAACTCCCTTCCTCCTTCCTGTGTGTATTCTGTCTGAAAGGGATGCAAACACGGGTGGATGTTGTCTACTTTTCCTGTGTCTAAATGGCTTCATGATTCAGAGCGATGAAAGAAGAGAATGATGTCTTTTGTGTTTCCTGACGACAACTGTGGTTGAGACTGGATACCATTTCAAAAGACAAGTCCTGCCCTGTGGTGTTACAACTTTGTAATTCTGTCACTCAGGAGGCTGAGGCAGGATGTGTGTTCTGAACGGGGCTGGACTACATAGTGTCAACAACAACAACAACAACAAAAATTAAAAACAACGACAACAACAAAAAGCAGTTTCCCCAACAACATAAAAAAGCAGCCACCACCAACCCAAAAGATAACTTTCATCAATAACTTCTAAAAACAGTCATATTTTTGTAAAATTAAAAATAGTGCAAAGCAAGGACTCTATCATGCATTTTCACCTGTGTAGGTAGTATACTTTGACCATATTTACCCTTTAATTGTCCCACCCACCTTATCCTCTGTCCCTCCCCGAAGAGTCCCTGTTTTACTGTCATGACTTCCCACCCCCCAAACCAAAAGAAAACAGTTATATTTACTTTAAAAAATGTTTTTGAAATAGAGTGTCACATAGCCCAGGCTGGCCTCAAACTTCCTATGTAGCCAAGGATGACCCTCCAATTCTCCTGCCTTTAGCCCCTGAGTATTGCGGTCACTGGCTTCCCCTCTACCATGCCTGGTTTGTGTAGTGCTGGGGTTCACAGTCAGAGCTTCCTGCATTTGAGGTGAGTCATACACCAACTGAGGCCCAGGCCAACGGAGACTTTAAAAGTGTCCTGGTTC
Organism: Acomys percivali; assembly: GCA_907169655.1. Taxonomy (NCBI): domain Eukaryota; kingdom Metazoa; phylum Chordata; class Mammalia; order Rodentia; family Muridae; genus Acomys; species Acomys percivali. The sequence goes on along the minus strand of OU015743.1, from coordinate 89,808,115 downwards.
CCAGGAAGCGCAGTTTGGTATGGGATTGGTGTATGGAGATTTTCACAGACCATGGCCACTTGATATATGTTAAAAGCAAGTATTAGAAACACTCTACAAATATATACATTATTTTATTCTTTCCTAAAAGTTTCATATTCTTTCTTGCTCAAATGAAATAAACAGAAAATTAACCCCCCCCCCTTTTTTTTTTTTTTGCTTTAACCAATTTAAACAAAGCCACATTATTTCTCATTGTAGAAAAAATATAATTTCAACTACTGGGAAAAAGACTCACAAATTTGAAAAAAAAATTTTAAATCTCTATTTAAAGTTTGACTTAGGTGGGAATTCTCCCCCCCTTGTACTTGCCTTAGTAGGTGTCCTGTCTTACATATGTTTGAAGTAAGTTATTGTATATTATATCCTATTTTAAAAGGTGCTGTATGGTTTTCAAATTTTCCTTTAATCTTTTGACTATTGACGATAAGAGTTGTGCAGTATGCAAATGACAGTAATTAGAGAACACCATAATATCGTTAATAGCATGATTCATATTTATGAAGTATTAATTTCATATGAATACCAAAAATATACACTGATTATACTGTTCACATTTTGAGTTGAGCAAATAAACAAAATAGCTGAGAAGAGAGTTTAGTTTATAACAAGGAAGTATTGCGTTATGTCTGTTCTCTCGTGACTTAGCCAGCAGGAGCTATGCTACCCTCTTCCTTTGCGAAGAAAGAAGTTACAGACTTTTGAGTAATGAGGAAGTAAAGTGCTCCTTTCTCCCAAAAAGTTTGGGAAGAGAGTTTTATGACACTGGTTAAGAGTCAGGTAGATAACATGACACGTGCTTCGGGACTGTAGAGGATCCGTCCCCTCCATGAAGGATAGCGTCTCTTGAGGAGAGATGCATCAGTCCTTAGGTTTTCCTTAGATTTCTCTCCTACTGACATTCATTATTCCCTCCTCCACAATTCATGCAACTTAGCCAGACAGTATCTTGGCTAAAGATTTTTTCCCCCTTGTTCAGGTGTATTTTGTGTGCGTGTGTGTGAAGGAAACTGTTAACTTGCAATCCAGCTCTATTATTGTTGATACATGATGTTTCATATATGTGTTACTTCTAACGTGCTTGTATCTTGTGCTGGCTCATGGTGGATGTGGGAGTTGCTACAGTCACAAAGCCAGTGCAGTGTGTCAGGAGAAAGAAAGGAGGTGATGACTCCACTTCTTTTATCCACTGAGCCATCTTGTGGGCTTCATCTGATGACTTGAGTTAGGTTTGTGGGTCCCATATGGTGGAAAGAGAAGACCAATTCCTACAAGTGGCCCTCTGATACCAACGTGCCCTGTATACACACATACACACACAATGTAACAGAACTAATGTTTTAAAAAGAAGATGACATATATATATATATATATATATATATACACACATACATACATACATATATATGTGTATATATTTACAGCATTGAAGCAACTGCTCTTATTTTGGTACATATCCTGGAAGATCATAGTCCTACTTTACTTTTTTTTTTCTTTGAACGTCTCTCCTTCCATCTCTCTGCCTTTCTTTTTCTCCCCCCCCCCCCCTTGTTTGTTCGTTCTGGTGCTCAAACCCAGGACACGCATGCAAGACGGGTACTCAACAGCTGAGGTACGTGTCTCACGCCCCTTCACCTCATTTTTGTCCTCAAGCTGGTTCATGTGAATCATAAGAAATCTGGTTTCGAGCCTGTCAGAGTGGCTCACCTTTAAATCTCAGCATTTGGGAGGCAGAGGTAGTTCAAGGCTAACCTGCTCTACAAAGTGAGTTCCAGGACAGACAGAGCTACTTAGTGAGACCATGTATTGAAAAATAATAAGTAAATAAATAGATAAATTTGGTTTTGATTGTTTGTTTTGGTTTAATTTCTTTTTTGAGACAAGATCTCTAGCCCGATTTAGCCATGACCTCCCTACACTGCTGGGATGACCTTGAACTTCCGATCTTCCTGCCTCCACCTTCTGAGGGCTTCTACCACCTATTATGCTCAGCTTCTGTTCTCTGCCAGCCAAGCTCCTTTCAAAGCCCCGACTCTTAGGCCATTGTCACTTGATTTCTGACCGGAGAATGCTACTCAGCTTGGTCATTCACCAAGCACACCAAGTCATGCTTAATGCCTTCTGGTTCTTCCCGGAAGCAAACTCCATCGAAATCCAATCTGCCCAGAAAGAAGGCTGATCAGGTGGGCGGCAGTCAGTAATGGGCGTGCTGCACACGCATGAGGACATGAGGACATGACACTGGATCCCTTGCACTTGTGTAAAATCTGGGCACAGTGGCACGTGCTTATAATCCTACAACGGCACAGACGGGGCCATCTGTGGTGCTCACCAGCCATCTCTTCTTGGTGAATTAGTGAGCTCCACATTCAATGACAGACCCTGTCTCAAAAAGTAAAAGGGAATGTCACAGAAGAAGGCGTCAGACATTGACCTCTGGCCTCCATATTGCCAGCGCTCACATGCATGTCAACATACACACTAACACATACACATGCATGCAGCATATACACGTGCACGAATGCACATGAATACACATGGAAATGCAAATATAGATTCTGCATATGAACATACAAATATTTGTCTTTCTGAGTTTGGCTTATTTTTTTTTCCCTGTAAAAGTGGGCGTGTACTCAAAGGACTCCACACCGGTTCACCACAGACTGCACTCACCTACTGCTGCGCTGGAATTGGCCTGTTATACCACCAGCACAGTAGGGCTGCCCCTCACCTTTGGCCTCCTATGTGTCCCCTGACTGGCGACCTCCCCCCCCCCAGGCTCCTTTGCTGTAAAATGGGGAGAATTGTCTCCTGCCCCTGAATGAACGTGACAGTGAAAGAACAACAAAATAACAACCTGTGGCAGAGTGTAGTGACGATAATCCAAATGGGGCCCAAAGAGGACAACCTAGCAAAAAATGAGTCTTGCAACTAGTGCCGAGGAACGCCCTCATTCCTCCCTGGCGCTCAGTACATTTTGGGGAGTCATTGTCGCAGTTCATCTTGTCTTCCCTTGGCTCTTCCCCGACTGTCCACTCTCACAGTCCCCGTCCGCCCTGTGGATCGAGTCTTGTCCGTGATTTGTTATGGGATGTCTCATCTCCACCACAGTGCTCTGAGGGCCTGCAGTCTTGAGCATGGGTGGCTTCTTATTATGTGTCTGCTTGGGCTTATATGACAAAATATCATAGTAAGCCACAGAGGTTCCTTCTCTTGTGTTTCTGCAGCTAGAATTCCAGGGTCAAGGTGTTGGCAGGGTTGGTTTTCCCAAGGCCTCTTTCCTTGGCTTCTCGATGCCTCACTTCTTTCCGTTGTCTTGATGTTATCCTTCTTCCTGGTGCTTCGGTGTTTCATTTCCTCTTTTAAGGATATCAGTCATGTTAGACTGGAGCTATGCCCTGCTGCTGAGGTTTTGTCAATTTAACACAAACCTGCAGTCATCTGGGAAGAGAGAACTTCATTGAGGAAATGTCTCTATCAGACTAGCCATGTGTGCATTTAATTAATGATTGATGTGTCCAAGCCCAGCCCACTGTGAGTGCTGTCACATCTGAGCAAGTGGTCCTCAGCTGTATAAGAAAGCACACAAAAAGTGTCCCTCAGTAGAAGAATGGATAAAGAAACTGTGGTACAGTTACACTATGGAATACTACTCAGCTATTAAAAGCAAGGAATTCCCAAAATTTGTGGACAAATGGATTGAGCTAGAAATGACCATAATGAGTGAGTTAACCCAGAAGCAGAAAGAATCAAATGGTATATACTCACTTATATAGGGTCACTTGCCAAAGAGGCATGTTCCATGAAAATCTTCACTTACCAGGAAAGCGGGCCAGAGGGGAGGACATCCTATTGGGACTTTAGGTGAGAGAAGCATGGGAGAATGGGGAAATAGAAGGATCCAGAGGGTCCTAGAAACCTACAAGAAGAGCATTATGATGGATAGATCTGGGCCCAGGGGTTCTGCTCAAACTATGGCACCAGCCAAGGACAATACACGCAGTAAACTTTGAACCCCTACCCAGATCTAGCCAATGGACAGGACATTCTCCACAGTTGAGTGGAAAGTGGGGTCTGACTTTCACATGAACTCTGGTGCCCCATATTTGACCACGTCCCCTGGATGGGGAGGCTTGGTGGCACTCAGAGGAAAGATAGCAGGCTACCAAGAAGAGCCTTGATACCCTATGAACATATACAGGGGGGAGGAGGTCCCCCTCAGTCACAGTCATAGGGGAGGGGAGTAAGGAGAAAATGGGAGGGAGGGAGGAATGGGAAGATACAAGGGATGGGATAACAACTGAGATGTAATATTAACAAATTAATAAGATATTTTAAAAAAAAAAGAAAAAAGAAAGAAAGAAGGCACACAGAGCAAGGCAGGAGACGAAGCCAGCAAGCAGAGCCTTCCATGGCCTCTGCCTCAGTTTCCATCTTCAGCTGTCTGCTTTGAATTCCTGCCCTGATTTCATGATGAGTGGTGTGGAAGTGTCAGTTAAGTAAATTTTTTCTTCTCTCATTTTTTTTTTTTTGCCATGCTGTTTTATTATGACAATAGAGAGTAAACTAAGATACATGTCTATTACCCCATTTTCCTCTTTAATGTCCCCCCCCATCTCTGTTATATTGTGTGCTGTTTATGTATATGTATATGGGGGGTACACACCTCTATTTGCATGTGTGATGACCAGAAGATAGCAGACATCCTGCCCTATCACCCTCCCTTAAGCAGAGTCTCTAGCTGAGTCAACCAGTCTCAGTGATGCTATGCTTTTTGCATCCTGTACCAACACTGGGGTTATAGACATATGTGCAGCTATACCAGGCTTTTGTAGGTGCTGGGGACACAAACTCAGGTCCTTATGCTTGCACAGAAATGTTCACACCCACTGAACCATTTCTCCAGCCCTTAATTACCATTCCAAGGCTTTGCTTCCAGGCAGAGTCACCTGCAGGTACTGGGCAGATGAATCTGGGAGGAGCCACAGCTTAACCTGTAACACTGTCAGGGATGGTTTGGAGGGGTTAGGGTGGCCAGCCATTGCCTCTGCAGCTTCCTTTCAGTAACCTGTCCCCGCACAACAGGATTATTCCACTACAGCTGGGTTTTGTTCTTCTTGCAAAATGATAGCCCTGGGAAGGATCGCATTAGAGAAAATCATGGGGGAAATCATAGATTCTGCTTTTGTTACTTTCTGTGGTGTGGTGACACATCCAGAACCTGGCACATAGGAAAGACAGGCTGGCTCCTCTAACCATGTGTTTTGGCACCTGCACCTGAGTCCCCAAAATCACAACTGTGAGATTTTATTATTTATTAATAAAGGCATAGGTCATAAGTGTTAGTTCATTCCCCCATTATCTATCTCATAACTTATATCACCCATTTATTCTATTCTCTGTGCCACATGGCTGGTTACCTCTCCTCAGTTTTGTGTGTTCTCCTTCTTCAGAGTGTGTGTGTTGGGGGTGGGGGTGGGGCCCGGGGAGGAGATGGAAGTGTTGAATCTCCTCTCTGACTCCACCCCAGAATTCATCTGTCTCTGCCGGAACTCCCACCTCCTATTTCCTGCCTTGGCTAGTAGGCCATCAGCTTTTGATTGGCAGGTGATGCTTCCATACAGACACAAGAGATTCTCTCTACAGTTTGCTGTTGATAGCATCATCATCATCGTGATGGCCATGGTTGTCTGGACATACAGAACCAGTTCACTGCACGCTGTCTGACTATGTGTGAGACTCTGACCTCTCTGTTTTATATAGATTATTTTACCTTAATCTTTAAACTATTTGAGATAGAGACTATCTTTATGCTTATTTTTCCCCCCAGATGAGTAATCTAAGGTAAACTTGGTCAGAATTGCATAGCTAATATGCAGGAGAGTTCATATTATATCTTACTCAAAATGGAAATACCAGCAAATATTTTATTTTGTTTCTTTCACAATCATAAATTGGTGAACGATCCCAATTTTATCTGCATGTGATGGTACAGGCTATAATCCCAGCTACTAGGGAGGTGGAGGCAGAGGGGTAACAGATTCTGGGCTATAGAATTCAAGTCCAGTATGATCAACTTGATGAAGCCCTTCTCAAAATAAAAAGCAAAGAAAGCTGGAGAACCAGATGTTACTCTCAACACTTGGAGATGAAGGAAGGATGCTGAGAAGTTCAAGGTACAGCAGCAAAGTGAGTGTGAGGCCGCCCTAGGCTGCATAAAATAAGGTCTTAAAAAAGCAAAGCAGAGGGCCGGGGATGTAGGTCAGTGGTAGAGTGCTTGCCCTCCTACACAAGGCCCTGGCCTCAACCAGCAGTACGGAAAACAAACAACAAAAGCCTAGCTTTCTTTGCTCCTCTATTTGAGAGGAAGAGGGGGGGAATTTATTTGTAATATGTCTGATATGTAGTAGGAGCTCAGCAAATGTCCAGCCCTCACCTCACTCATTTTTAACTCACAGGGCTATGCAAACAGAATCTGCCCCCTAAAACAAAAAGTCCTCCCAAATCCTCTACTGTCTCAAGCCCCACTGACCTCATTTTCTGCTTTCCTTAGGACCAAAACTCTACAGTGAAGAGATCCTCATCTCAGTTTGTCTTTGTTCCACAAAAACAAGGCTCTTCCCGTCTCCTGTGTTAAAGAGCTCTTAACACACCCAGCTCAGCCCATCTAGGGCCTCCCTGCCCATCCCCCCCCCCCCCACCCGCTCCCTCCCAACCAGAATTGGTGCTCTCTATCTTTTCCCTGCCTCCTTGGAGGCTCTTGGCTCTGCTCCTTCCATTCTCGCTCTACCTGTCAAAGCTGTAGGAAATCACATGCAGACCCACGCCTTAACCACTGTCTGCAGGTGGCCAGCTCCCACAGCCCGGCTGCAGTTTGGCCTGCCTCCTCATCTTCAGACTCACACCTCCAGGTTGCATAGTCACTGACAGCTGAAGTGGCCTCTCAACCTCAACTTGTCATGAGATTCGTTTTTCTTTTTCCTTATTCTTTCCTCCTACACTACATCCCATCTGCAGCTCCCCTCCTTCCACTCCTCCCAGTGCCCCCCCAACCTCTCCCAGATCTACTCCTCCCCTGTTTCCCTTCAGAAAAGAGTAGGCCTCCCAGAGATATCAAAGACCGTGGCATAACATGTTACAATAAGTCGAGACACAAACCCTCACATCAAGGCTGGAGGAGAAAACCAACGAGGAAGAAAGGGGTCCCAAGAGCAGGCAAGAGTCAGAGACACTCCACTTCCTTTGTTAGGAGTCCCACAGACACACCACGCTAAACCACCACAGCATGTATGCAGAGGGCCTAGTGCAGACCCACACAGCTTCTGTGATTGTCGCTTCCGTCTCTGTGAGCCCCGCGAGCCCAACTTAGTTGATTCTGTGAACCCCATTCTCCTGGTGTTCTTGACCCTTCTGGCTCCTACAATCCTTCCTGTCTCTCTTCTGCAGGGCTCCCTGGCCAGCTAATGTTTGGGTGTGGGTCTCTGATCTACTTCCACTGGCTGCCAGAGGAAGCCTTGGCATGAGATTCTTTAATTAGCATGCCCTCCTTTCCCACCAAGTTCTCTGCCTCTTTCTCTTCCTCACTCGAGGAATGCGTCCACCTTCTGTGTCCATGGCTGTTCCAAACAAAATTCTAGGGCGTAGTTTTAAGTCCCATGTCCCCTTTTCCTATACTCAATCAGTCAAGTCCCACCAAAGGATTTATTTCTAAATACATCTCTGGAAGGGAGAGCTGGGCTCATCCAGTAAGAGAATTTGCTATGCAAGCTTGAGGGCCCAGCTTGATCCCTGATATCACCGTGGGAGAAAAGAACAGATTCTTGCAAGTTACCTTCTGATTTTTACAGTGCATGGTGGTGTACACACACATACACATTCATACATACACAAACATAAACATAAACATACACACTCACACTTTCATATGCAACACACTCACACTCACACTTACACCACACACACACAAACACACTCTCACACACAAGCATATATACACTCACACACAAACACATACACTCTCACTCACACACAAACATATACACACTCACACACAGACACACACTCAAACACAATTGCACACACACACACACACACAACACACTTTTCTTTTTCAGGTCAAGGTTGCAAATGATACAGTGCTTCTAGGGTTTGCTCTGAGATTTATCAGAGTCCTGCGATCGCGACACCTCCTTCTCTGGCTTCGCAAACCCTGCGTATCTGCAGAGGCCCTCTGTGGGCAGTGACCTCTTGGCTTGGTGCAGTAGCTAAGCACAATCCACCCCCTGTGACTGTGTTGTAGCTGACGGGTTAATCCTCCTTGTGCTGAACCCTGACACGGAGCGAACCGTAGCCGCCCCCTCACAGCTGTTACAGCATCTCACACGCCTGACAAGGAGCATTCCCGTCTGACCCAAACCTCACCTGTTGCAACGCGACTCCACCTCATAGATTCACTCTGTCAGAGGGCCAGCGGTTAATTCTCACACCCCTGCCACGGGCTTGCTGTTGTTCAAAGCTCTGAGAAGCCTGGGGAATGAGAGCCAGTCCAGTTGCAGAGACAACACGCCATAAATCACGGGCTGAGCCACATGTGTTGGGAAGGTATTGGGGCGGGAGGTGCCGGAGGAGAGAGCCGAGCAGCAGCCCTGGTATAGTCTGGCTGGGCCCACATTCACTTGAAGCATTGCGTGGAGCTTCTGGGAACACTTCTCCCTCAAATTCTCTCTTGAATCCCAGTAGTCTTCATTAATTTCCCTTTTTGTAGTGAAGGTTGAGCCTTTTTCACGCCCCTGTGAGGAGGTTATTTCTTCTTTCACCGAGCTAAGTATTGGCATCTCCTCCTCAGATTTACAAGTAGAATCCTAACTCCAAAGGGTCTGAGGCCTGAGGGAGATGTGCTCGGAGGGTCCATGCCCTGGCGCCTGGATCAGTGCCCATATAAAAAGAGAATTCCAAAGCTCCCTGTGCCATCCCATGCAAGGTTACAGTGAAAAGATAGCAAGCCAGGAGCCAGGAGCCAGGAGCCAGGAGCCAGGAGCCAGGAGCCAGGAGCCAGGAGCCAGGAGCCAGGAGCCAGGAGCCAGGAGCCAGGAGCCAGGGCCCTCACCACACCCTAACTGTGCACTTCCAGCCTCCAAACTCTGAGAAGTTGGTTACCGTTACCTACATGCTACCTACTCTGTGGTCTTTTGTTACAGAAGCCCAAGATACTGAGATACTTCCTCTATAACAGAAGGGCCGTGAAGACCTAGAACAGCGCCTGGCCGTCAAACATGCTCAATACACACAAAAGCCCGTTCTCCCTGGGCTTTGTTAGGCTGGTCACAGAGCCTAGGAATTGGGAGGAACAACTGTTTCTTGGGGCCAGGGATCTAGGAGCTATGCATTGGCCTCTGCAAAAGAGAAAAGAGATGGTTCCTGGCCCACCAGGTGTGCCAGGTGCCAGTGGGCTGTGATGGCCCTGGAGCTTGAAAGGCACCAGCAAGTCCTTCCAATGGAGTAGAGCCTTGGGTTGACACAGGAACCTGTCCTGACAATGAACAAGCTGGTATATTTGCCATTCTGATTTTATATAATATTCTGGAGTTTATGTATGGCCAGGAAATCAGCCTATGTGTGAACTGGCTCCAGATGTGAACAATGGCTGAATCCCACCCAAGGACGTGGCTTCTCAGTAAACCCAAGTGTTGTAGAGCTGTCGCCAAGAGTGTGGGCCACACAGAAGAGGCCACGCTTCCTGTCAGTGTAACTGCGGAGGTGGGGCCATTACTATTCCTCATACTCTTCCACAGTGTCCTGACGTCACACCACTTGGTGTTTATAGGATGCTTCCGGCTAAACTTTGACCATCTGCTTTGTTGGTATACCGCATGTTTTGGTAACCCGTTTGCAAGATGGAGGAGATGCATTTTTTTTGTTGTTATTCAATAATCAACAAATAAAATAGGCTTTTTGTTTTTTGGTCGCTTTGCTTTGCTTTTTGAGGTGGGAGTCTCATATGGCTCAGAGTGGACTCAAATTTGCTGTTCTACTCCTCAAGTTCTGGGATTCCTGATGTGTGCCACGTGCCACCTGCCATGTGCCACCACGTTTTGGTAACAAACAGCTGTTGGATGCTGACTGGGTCATGGATTACTCTTTTCAAAGCCATAAGCAAAAAAAAGATAATTGTCATACAAGAATAAGGACCGAGTCTGAAACCCCAGACCCACATGAAAGTTGGGCACAGTGTAAGTTTCTGTAAGACCAACATCAGGTGGGGAGACAGGAGATGTAGCCATGAGAATCCCAGGCAGCTGGTAAGCTAGCTAGGCCTGGCATGTACACACACACACACACACACACACACACACACACACACACACACACGCACACCCATGCACATGCACACACACAAGTACATGCACATCACAAATGCACGTGCACACGCACATGCACATATGCACTCACACACACACTCACACAGAGAGAGAGACAGACAGAGAGAGACAGAGACAGAGAGAGACAGAGACAGAGACAGAGAGAGACAGAGAGAGCTCTATTTATTTTCACCATAAACGAACACACCACATGTAAAGAAAGGGTGAAGTGAGCAAATAACTTGCTAGAATCAGACCTATGAGGCTATGAAAATGGGCCTCAGCTTCACTGCCCTTCTTCTTTACATCTTCATCCTCCTTTTATTGTCTAGCATCCACCCTAGAAGGGTGAAGTCTCACTTCCCTGACCTCCCTTACTGCCAGGGTTAGCAGTCTGACACATCGCTGACTCCAGATAGAAATGCTGGTCAGAGCTTCCCTGCCAAGAAATCACGGAGCTGTGTAAGAAAGGATGTTGGCCCTTTAACTTGCTCTTCTTGTTGGGGATTCAGATAGGATGTCCAGCAGTGGCTATCTCGTGATCTCAAAGATGTAATCACAGGGAAGAAATTCAAGATGTTGTGACTTATGCAATAGGAACAAAAGAACCAGAATTCCTGGTGGCATCACTAAGCCCTGCGTAGCCTTAGCACAACTTCCCAGGGTATCTCAATGGTTGCCAAGATAAACCAGGCATAGCGATGCATGCCTGCGATCCCACACTTGGGAGGTGGAGGCCAAAAGATCAGACGTTCAAGGCTAGGTTGGGATATAAAGATGATTCCAGGTTAGCCCAAACTACACCAGCCCGTGTCTAAAAAAAAAAAAAAAAAAAGAAAGTGGCTGAGGAGGCAGCTCAGTAATATGGCACTTGTAAACATGTGCAAGGCCCTGAGTTCAATCACCAGACTTCTTTCTGCTGCTGCTGCTGCGGATGATGATGATGACGACGACGATGATACTGTACCAAGTAGTAATAACCGCAATAATGTTAACCTATTGCCGTAGTTCGGTGCTAGGTTTGAATCAGCAAGATACTTTGCTAGCTGATAGAGGAGCATGAAATGGTAAGAGTGAAGCTATGGTGTGTTGTGAATGTCATCATCCCTGAGACGACTTTGAAATTGAGCTTTGAATGCTAAGGAGCCAGCTGTGATCAGAGAGAAGAGTTACAGACCCAGAGAACAGCAAGTGCAAAGGTCCTGAGACAGAAACAAGTCTGCCGTACCTAGGGAACAGACTGTGCCTGATACATCATGAACAAGGAAGATTTTAATTCCCATGAAGGTTCTTCTAAAGGTAAGGAAGGGAGGGGCTTGCCCCACAGGGAGATCTGTGAGCTGGGTCTAAAATTCTGTGTTCTGTTTTAATTCCCAGAGTGAGAGTTGAGATGGATAGACTTAAGGTATATTTAAATTTTTAGAACATGGTATAATTTAAATTTTATTGCTGTGTGTGAATGTGTGAGTGTGAGAGTGTGTGTGAATGTGTGAGTGTGAGAGTGTGTGTGAATGTGTGTGAGTGTGAATGTGTGAGTGTGAGTGTGTGTATATAAAAAGGGGAAGGAGAAAGAGAAGGAGGGAGTTACTTTAAGTTCTGTAAAATGATAAAATGTTTGGAATTGTTTTAAATGACATTGGTTTTATGCAAGACATGCCCATCTTAAGACAAATAAACAAAACAAAACAAAACAAAAACAACCCAGGTCTTGACCTTACCTACCTAAGGCAGAGTGGGATTGCAGGGGTGCCTGACATCCCTGAGGAAAGTCAGGCTTTAGTATAAATGTCTCCCATAGGGTCATGTGTTGGATGCTTGGTCCCTAGCTACAGGTGCTATTTGGAAGGTTCTGGAAACTTTAGGAGGTAGGGCTTAGGCTGGAAGAAGCAGTCACTGGAGGCATGCCTTTGAAGGTCATCTGGCTCCTAGTCCCCTCTGTTCTCTGCTCCCTGCTCACCATGAGGTAAGTCCTCTACCACATGCTCCTGGCCCTGCTGCATTCTGCCTTACCACAGGTCCAGAATCAACAGAACCAACGACTGGACTAAAACTTCTCAATGGATGAGCTAAAATAAGCCTTTTCAACCTTTAGCTGTTTCTGTTAGGCAGATTTATTGTCAAATAATAATAAAACTAACATAAGGAATATGGATACAGAGGCACGAGGGATGAAGCACACTGATTATGCAATAAAACTAACACAAGGCTATAGATGCAGAGGCGTGAAGAAGGAAGCACACTGTTTATGTACTACTACTGAAAGCCGAGTTAAACAGTGAGCTGGAGAGGTGGCTCAGAGGCTGAGGTGTTTTCCTCCAAGCCTGACATTCTGTGTCTGAGTCCTCAAACCCCACACAGTGGCAGGCATGAACTCACTCCTCGAGAGCCATCCCTTGCCTTCCATATGCCGCACCGTGGCTTGAGTGTGTGCACAAACATACTATGGAAATTACACAATAAGTAAAGGCAGTAAAATTAATTTTAAAAAAATCAAAATTGAGAAAGGGGCTGCTTCTTTTTTACCTTGACTGAGAGCCACAGTAGGATTAGATTCTATGTTCTAGGCTGAAATAAGCATGCCACCGGGCACTGCTGTGACACAGACTCACTGTCACTCTGGTATTTTTCAAAATTTTTTAAATTTTCTCCTCATTTTTCAAAAGTGCTGGCACAGCCTATGAAATGGAGTGGGTGGTGGCTGTCACTTTGGGGAAAACAAAAAGCTGCCCTAGGCAGCTTTAGAATGGTCAGTTAATGACCAACTGCCTGCAGGTGGTCTTCTGGAGTTGTGGAGATGGGTGGGGTGGGTGGGGTGGGGGGGGATTGCTCTGGCTCTGGGCTGCCCTGGGCAAGCCTGTGTTCTCTACCTGGGCAAGGAAGGAGTCAAGAGACTCAGTGAGCAGAGCTACCTCCTCCAAGCCTCTCAGCCTTGGGAAACTCCCAACTTCTAAACACACTCAGCAAAATCACATTGGTTCAGACCCTGGCAGGAGGAAGTTCCCTGTTGTTTAATGAGAGGTTGTGTGGCTGAGAAATGACAATTTCAAGATGATGCTCTTGGTCCAAGTAGGGTGTCTCTAAAACTTCTCCCTCACATCTGGAATGCTCAAAGAGGTTGGCACTGGGACTCGAAGGCCCACTCTCCTCATTCCTATATTCCCTTTACACCCCTATACCTTTCTTTGTCAGGCGTATCTGCAGTCAAGTGCTTCTCAGCCCTGAGCTATATGCCCTTGCAGACATAGTTTGAACCAAAGTAAAAGCAATTGGAGCTGCCAGTTCCTTGGGTTGTTCATGGCCTGGATGCCTGTCCTGGGGCTGTAGGAAGGACTGGCTCCGTCTGTGTGTGAGGAGAAAAGGACTGGAGTGCGCTAAAAGGAACAACTTCTTCCATCAGTGCGGGATCATAACTGGGTTGAGCACAACAAACGGGCTGTGTGTTTAAGTGTCTGTGCTGGCCAATCAGAGACAGCCCCACTAATGAGGGGGTGGAGTCTACACTGCCTGCTGGTGAGAAACTCCAAGTTAGAGGGGCCAGCCTCACCTTTGTTCTGATGCCTGGAGAGGAACAGGTGTCTGCATTTGTAGATTTATATCCAATGCCTGGATAATAACTATATCCAGACATATTCATATCTAAATCCTGTTAGTCTGGGCTCTCAAGAAGTGGCTGTTGAGTTCTGGAGTAGGGCTCAGTTGGCAGAGTTTGCCCTGCAAATGTGAAGACTGAGTTCTGTCCCCAGAACCCATGTCAAACACACACACCCGCATGCACACATGCGCGCGAGCGCGCGCGCGCGCGCACACACACACACACACACACACACACACACACACACACACAAACCTGAAGTGTTGATGTTTGTCTGCCATCCCAGCATTGGGGAGGTAGAGAGAAGGAGATCCCTGGGGTGTGCTAGCATACCGGCTAGCCTAGCTTGACCAGTGAGCCCCAGGTCCCAGTGAGAGACTCTTTCTCAAAACATAAGTGGACAGCTCCTGAAAAATGGCAGCCGAGGTTGACCTCCTGCCTCCACACATGACAAGATACACATGTGCTAGATTCTGGCCTGAAAGGCCCATGCCGGGGTAACTAACCAAGCCAGGAAGTCCACACTGTCATTCTCTGAGATGATTTGAGCTCCTTTGTGTGAGGTGTGACCTGCTGTGCTGTGCTGGTCAGGACTGGTGGTCAGGGTACTGTTGCAGTGAATGTCCCTCCCTTTCCTTTGCAGGCTCTGGCATGGACTCCGAGATGAATCCCCTGGAATCTTCTAGTACCTGAGGTGCTTATGGCCTGCCACAGAGGCACCACCCTCTGCCAGCACCTGGCTCCAGAAAGGGCCTGATGAGAAGGACCCAGTGTGCACCAACACCTGGGTGTTGATAGTGAAGAGGCTTGGAGAAGCCGAGCTGACAGCCATCTGCGATCAGTTATGTAGCTACACGGCTGATTTTCACTTCTATTCTGCTGTAATTATCTTCAGGCATCCATTCATCTTCCGCCTTAAAGACGTAAAAACTTGTCTAACGTGTCTTTCATAGAATCTTTACTGCTAAATATTTCGGGGAGGTTTTCTTTTTCCCCGAGATGTTGTCTGTGGTTTCAGGAAATTAGACCTTATTTAGAGTCCCACAGCTACCCTGTTGGGTGGGTTAGACATGCTGCTTGGCACATAGGCAGGAGATGCGCTGAGATGTTTTCACTTATATCCATCCATAAGGTCCGTGCTGCTGCTGGTCATGCTTTCCATGTATGAACTCCAGAAAGACTGGCGACGCTGTGCAGAAAATAGATGTCACTAGCAGAACAGGAGGCGGGCAGAGCTTGTCAAGGGACAGCCACATGAAAGCAAGGCCCCATTTGCTCTTAGAAATTAGATAATTAACTTAGAACCAAACAGAGGCAGTTTTAGCATATAATTGACCACATCTCAGTGGGAGAATATGGCAAGTGGGTAACCCTGTTTTCTAAAGCTTTAGGACATCACTAATAAGGAATATGGCTTACAAGGATTTGTTTGATTGATTCTTACATTTATTTATTTATGGGAGCATGTTTGGAGGTCAGAGGACAACTTTCTAGAGTTCGTTGTCTTCTTCTACTATGTGGACTGCGAGGAGCACACTCAGGTGAGCAGGCACCAAGGGTCTGTGTTCACTGAGCTAGTCTGCCAGCAAGAGTTTCAATATTACACTACCTTTACAGTTTGTCAGTCAGCTTTCTGTCACTGTAATGAAATACCTTCCAAAGACTACTTATTAAGTAAAGAGGTTTATTGTGGCTTATGGTTCTGGAGGTTTGAGGTCTAGATCAGGCAGCCCACTTGCTTACAACCCCTGGTGAGGCCAGCTCTGGAGCCTTCCGGGGTCAGAGATCACAGCTACAGTGGGAACCAGAGAAAGAGAGAGGCGAGGGGCAGGTCCCACAGGCCCCCTGAAAGCACAGTGTTCTCCCCGTGACCGAAGGATGGACATCCCTCCTCAAAGCCTTATCTCTGGAAAGTCTGCAGCATCCCATAGATTTGCATCCTGGAGAAGAAACATTTGGGGACCACTCAGATTATACAGCGCACAGGAAGAGCTCTTTAATAAGTCACATGATAGCACATGACACTTTTTAGTGTGTAAACCCAACGTTTTACTCTAGTACTCCTTCAAAGTGTTTTGTGTGTGTGTGTGTGAGTGTAGGCTTAAGAATCATCAAGTTTAATTGCTACTTTTAAACTTTTTATTAATTCCTTGTGAATTTCACATCATGCACCCCAATCTCAATCATGTCCCCATCCTTTCATATCTGCCACCCTCTGTTCATGCAAACACCCTCCCCAAAACTAGAAAAAACAAAACATGTTGTGTGGAAGTTGTAGCGTGTCCTACAGTATACCTTTTTGTCCCCACATCTTTACTTGCAAATGTTCATTGTGATGAGTCATTGGTCTGATGGAGGCCTCCGGTTTCTGCTCCACCATCAATACTGGATCCTCACTGGACTCCTCTTGGCTACCCTGTTGCTCTGTGTCATGGAGATCCTGCAGCTTTGGACCTCCAGGACTGGCCCTTTATGTACTCCTGAAGTCCATAGATGGGGTAGATATTGGGGTGGGCCAATTCAAAGTCCTGGATCTAAGCCTAAGTGGTAGCTGAATTGGCCAGCCTGCCAATTCTCCTGCACCCACACCATCAGGGCATGCTCTCCAGCACTGCCCTGGCTAGCCCATGCAACGCTGCCCTGCTGGCAAGGGGCAGGGCCAGCTCTCCCAAGCTCACACCCTCGGGGCCAGCGCACCCATGCCCCGGCCGCCAGGGACAGTGCTACTGAGGTGCCCTCACTGTCTCTATAGGTTTGTTTTTAAGTTTGAGTACAAAGTAATGGGTTTCATTAGGGCATTTTCATAGTCATTTTGTTGATCTTCCTTCACTGCCTCCAAAGTCCTGACTTACCACTCTTTCTCTGTTCCCTCAGCATCCTTAGGAGCTCTGGTTATATTTCCATGTCGTATGTAATCAAGTACCCTCTTTATACCTGCAACCCAATCCCTCTTTAAGACTTCTTTTGCCTCCACAATCCTTTTTCTTGTCCAAGATGTATACATCCTCATGTATACAAATATATAAAAACTGATGTAGAGTCCACTTATGAGAGAAAACATGTATTTATCTTTTTGAATCTGGGTCACTCCACTTAACACATTATCTCATTTTTTTTTTTATGGCTGAAAACTTCTATGGTGCATATTTACCACATTTTCTTTACCTGTTCATCGGCTGCTGGACATCTTAGCAATATTAGTATTTCCAAACTACATTTAGAAACTGTGAGAATTAACGGATTTGACACTGGATTACATTGTCAAAATGAACTGGTCGTGTTACTAGGTCTGTTCAGGCAGCAGAGGACTATGAGAAGCTAGGAGGCCTGTGCTGCCCTACCTCTGTGCCAAGGAACAGGTGCTGAGGCTGAGCCAAGGATGACCCCAAGCTCTGTGAGCATAACGCTCTTGCCCTGAGCCCAGGCTAGACTTCATGGCAGCAGCCATGTGCAAAGCAAGCCAATGCCACTAAGCCATGCTTCACTCTCTGCCCTCTGATCTTTTGCTCTGAGTCCAAGAAGCTGATTGAAGTAACAACAGTAATGAGAAAAGCTGAGAAGAAGGGAGAGAGGCTCTCTCTGAATCTAGCTCAGGCCCGGCTCACTTCATTCTATAGAGAACAGTAGGCCAGGGCTTGTGCGACTGGCTTTGAGAGGTTTGGGGGAAAGGTTGTACTTTTTCAGAAGGTGAGATCACACCGATTGTCACTTAGCCCACTAGCCAGACAGTGATACCCTCTACTTCCCCACTCTTCCCAGGGAACAGAGATAGGGCAGGGAGCAGAGGAAGAAAAGGGGCGTGGCATGAGCACCCTCCTGTCCCCCGCCTATTGGCCAGTATCCATCTTGCGTTGAATAGAAGAGGCCAAGGTCAGAAATTGAGGCTTGTCCTGACTCACGTGATTAGGCATGGATATGCCAAAAGGATAGATTTTCTTACTCTGACCCACCCCCCTCATGTAGCTTTAGCTGACCTGGTACTTTGCTATGTAGACCAGGCTGGCCTCAAACTCACAGAGGTCAGCTTGCCTCTGCCTCCCCAGTGCTGGGATGAATCCTCCATTCCAAGCACCTGCTTACCCATGTAACTCCATAGCCTGTTCTCCTGGTCCCCACTGCTGGCTGGTATTGGACACACATATGGTTTCCTGCCCCTAATGAGCTGAGCAGTGAAGGAAGGGATGAGAGAGGAGTATGAGCTGAGGCTAGCCCCTGCTACAGGAAGGAAGGTCTAGAGAGTTCAGTGGGTGGAACTGCTTGCTTGGTGACTGGTGGTTGGTCTCCATGACAACCTGACTAGATGTGTCCACTCGTATATCTCTGAGGATACTTCTAGAAAAATTCAGTGGAGAAGGGAAGACTGTCCCACTCTCCAAATATGGTTGCCACTATAGCATAGACTGGGGTTCTAGATAGAAAATATACAAGAGAAAGAAAGGGCCAGGAAGATGGCCTAGTGGGTGAATGTACTTCCCACCAAGCCCAAAGGGCATGATGCTAGAGCGCACATGGTAGAAGGACAGAAGCGAGTTCTGGAAACTTTCCCCTGACCTCACACACACACACCACGGAGTATGTTTTACCTCCTAGAAACATAAACAAACAAATGTTTTTTTTTTTTTAATTAAAGGAAAAATGGAGAAAACAGATTGAGCACCAGTGTTTGATGCTCTCTGCTTTCTGACTGTCATGTGACCACCGGTCTCATGCTTCTACTGTCAATGCCTTCCCCACCACATACTGTCAATGGTGAGGCAAAAGAAGCCCTTGTGTCTTTATGTTTAGGGATCTTAGCACATCAACAGGAGAGGTAAGGGATACCCTGCCTGTAAGGGCTGTGGTACCAGCCAAGGTCTGAAGGACAGAGAGAGGGGAGAAGCTGCATCACAGTATGAGCCTGGGGTGAGAATGAATGAACACTGGAAGTCACGGCATAAATCAGATAGTGAAAAAAATAATGTGGCATTAACTCTTCCTTCTTAAAGGGATAAGAACGACTTGACCTAGTCACGGAAGTTTTTTTTTTTTTTTTTCTTTCTTTCTTTTTTTTTCAAAACAATCCTTTAATTTGATGGGATTACTTAGAAAGAAAATAGAATCGTGAAATTTGCAGGAAGATGGAGGGAGCTTGAAAGATTATGCCAGAAGAGAATCCAAACTCAGAAAGAAAAAAAAAACCCACATGTTCTCCCTCATTGCATATTCTAGCCTATGATGGATACATGTTCACACATAAAGAAGCGATAATGTCTAAATCTTAGGAAGGAGACCAAGAGGGGGTCATATCAGGTGACAAGGAAGGACAGAGTGTAGGCACATGAGTCACAGAAGAGGGTATGGGCCTAACTTCTTTTCTGGTTTCAACTCTGTTGTAGTTTTTTTTTTTTTTTTCCTTTCTCATAGTAGGTGTTGGAATTTGACTTTCTGTGCACTGAGGTAGCAAGAATGATTTTTTTTGTATCCCCAACCAACACAATTTATGTTACACCTTTGGGGTAATGATTGTAGAAGTTGGCCTTAACCTCTAATTCTGTTGAGCATTAGTGCAAAGGAATCTTTAGTCACTAAGTGCATTTGTCATATTGATACACTTGGGAAAAGTGATTTAAAAATTCGTTCTGGTGGGAGGGTTTTGTGCCCGCAAATTTTTCATTTGTCTTCTGTTTAATTTTTTTTTTTTAAGGCAGGGTCTTGCTATGTATCTTTGGCTGGCCTGGAACTCACTATGTAGACCAAGTTGGTCTCAAACTCACAGGGATCTGACAGCCTCTGTCTCCAGACTGCTAGGATTAAGGTTGTGTGCCAACATATTTGGCTTTCACATCATTCTGTTCTAGTGTTGTTTCATATGCTAGACTTAAAAAAATAAAACAAAAAGTCAATCGTGACAAATGCAGCTTTCAGTCAGGGTATGAGGCTCTTTTCCTGACTCTATCCTGCACACATCAGCTCTCTGGCCCTGGATCATTCTTGAATCCTATGCGTATATGTTTTGATGTAGAGTCTCTCTGTAGCCCAGTATTGAGTGCATAGTGACATTCCAAAAACATGTACTGGGGCTGAGGTGGCACAGGTCTGTGAGGCAGGAGGACCGATCGAGATTTCAGGGCAATCTGGGCTACAGACAAGAAGATATGCCCACTGTCTCTTCCGTTTTTAAGGACTAGCATATTGCTGGAACAGAGAAGTGGCCAGTTGTCCACAGCATCTAGCTGAAATTAGGACCGACAGAAAGCACTGCCTTTCCTGGAAGGCTGGCCCAGAAAGGCTGGTCCAGGTCCATAGTCAGATGAAAATAAGCTCGGACTTGACTGTGGCTCTTGCTATTTGGGATTCTGGCCATGTCAGAGGAAATACACAGACTGTGTTATCATACAAGAACCTGGGTGGTGATGTCAGCAGTCCGCTCATCACTGGCGTCAGCTTGGAGGAGCTCTGCCCTCTGTCTTCTGGGGGAGTCTGAGGCCTGACTTTATGTGTGGTTTACCTATGACAGGAGGTTCTTTCCTCTGTCATAGTCCCCACCTGACACATGCCTTTTCTCCCTTTGGTCCATTAAAAAGAACCAAGGCGTTTGGGAAGTTGAGCGTGAATGGAAAAAGAAATAAAGAGGAAGGGATATGTCCGCGCCTGTGTATGGAGGAGGAGAGAGTGTACTGTAGACAAAAGGGAGAGAGCGTAGGCAGAGGCAGGCACATCTGGGAGGGCGCAGAGTGTGCAGAGGAGAGGGGGAAACTAGGTGGAGCAGCCAGGAGGCCAGAGGTACAATAAAGGGAGGGCAGCCAAAATATCTGGATTATATAGGAAATAGCCTTTGGGGGAAGGGCTGCCCAGACCGTGAGCTGCAGAGTTGAGGGGAGGGGTTAGAGGTTGGGGTATGCCAGGCTTATGGTGTAAAAGGTAGGGACTGAGGGATGCTGGGAGAATCTGACAGCCAGGTTCCCTTCGATATGCTAAATGGTATCCCAGCCACTTGCCCCGGTTTGAAACTTAACTGAAGGTTCTGGCGACTCTATTTGGAGGCCTGGGTGGGGCTGGTGGTGAGGGAAGCATGAGGTCTGCAAGATTAGGAAGCATGACTGGACTTAATGATTTGGCTGTGCAGCTATGCTACTGAAGATGCACTTTGCTGCAGACAATTGAAACCTTTCTCCATGTCAGGAAAAAAGTGCTATTGTCACAACACCAGAAGTCCTTGGGCGGGGACCAGCTGTGAGGCTCACATGTGGACCACCCCTAAAGGTTGATTTGGTTTTCTTCTAAAGCTGATTTCCCATCACGCCAGTTGGTCATCGCCTCCAGGGACCGTAGTGATGTAAACAGTCTGAGTGCTGGTCTGGAAAGCAGAGGGCGAGCTGGTGTGAGAGCTTTGCCTTAGTCTTTTCCCTTTACATATGAGTCCAAAGCATACTTCGACTGCTGTTATTTCAGCTTTTAGCGGCCTCACTCTGTAGTCCACACTGGCTGCAAATCATGGCTGTTCTGCATTTGTCGCCCAAGAGCTGGCGTTACAGTCGTGAGTGATCACACTGGCTCCCTGCGCCATTTCTGAGGCCACATTCAGCGCCCAGCGAATGTGACCCAGGAAAACACTCCTTCTCTTTGGAGCCTTTGCCTTCACCAGCCCAGGCTCTCTTCTACCTGTGGCAAAGATGGCCCTGTCACATGTTGGTCATTTTTCTGTTGAAAGGAAAAACCTAGCTGCTCCTCACTAACCCTCAACCAATCTCGGTACCGTGCTAGAAGCTCAGATGAAATAGCGTGTGATAGTGGGTCTCCTCAGTTTTCTGATTTAATCTTTTCTACTTTATTGGCTATTTTATTTTCAGAGACAGATTTTCATGTAGCCCAGGCTGGCCACAAACTCCATAGGTAGTAGGAGATGACCCTAAGCTCCTGCTCCTCCTGCCTGCTTCTCCTAAGTGCTGGGATCACAGGCATTAGCATTCCTGCCTGGCTCACTCTCCACTGGGCTTTGGGAGGTCCCAAATGCTGCTTCTGTGGTTGTTACACAGTCACCAGCCAGTAGGAACGCAGTAGAGACATTTGCTCCAAATGCCAAGTGCAGCTTGCTGTGGGAGTTGGATTGCCAATCTTTAAACGCTCCACGTGTAGCCAGTACATCACAAATGAGCCAACCTCTGGGCTCCAACCCCAGCTCTACCTGTACCGGTCATGTGACTGAGAACCAATTACTCATCCCTCACTGTGCCTCAGTTTCTTCATCTGCAAAGTGAAATGATTGTGATGACATAGGGGAACCTGCCTCGTGGGTTTCCTTAGCCAGCTGTGCACAGCATACCTCTTAAGCTACCTGTATGGAGAAGCATTCCTTGGCTTGCTTTAGTCGCTTCTAGAAATTCTTAAGGAAAAACTCTACCTTTCTTTCCTCTTTCTTCTGCCCCTTTCTTTTGCTCTCTTTGTTGAGACTGTCTCTCTATGTAGTCCAGGCTGTCCTGGAAGTCACTATGTACGCCAGCTGCCATTCTTTTCTCTTAACACATTCTAAAAGAAAATTTTGTTTGTTTGTTTTGTTTTGTTTTTCAAGACAGGCTTTCTCTGTGTAGACTTGGCTCTCTGGGATTCACTTTGTAGTCAAGGCTGGCCCTGAACTCACAGAGATCTGCCTGCAGTGCGTATGCCTCCCTAGTGCTGGAATTAAAGGCATATGCTGCCACCACCACTGGGATGCCTGGCTTCTAAAAGAAATCTTATGTTCAGGTTTTGAATGCAATGTTTCTTTTAGCCAGTGAATGGGATACAAAATCAAAAGCCCATCCATCATCCATGGGCTAGTGAGAGCTCAGTGGTGGGAGCATTTGCTAGGCAATTGCAAGGACCTGCTTTGGATCCCAGCACCCATGGAACTAGCCAGGTACCTATTATCCCTGCACTTGGGTGTATGGGGGACAGTGGTCAGACCTTGGAGGATTGCTAGGGCTTGCTAGCTGCCAGCCTAGTTATAAAAAGAAGATCCAGGTACAGAGAGAGATTCTGCCTCAAAGGAATAAGGTGGAGAGTAATGAAGGAGGGCCCCGACACCCCCGTCTGGCCTCACATACATGTACATAAAACCACATGTAAACACATACACACAGGAACAAACATACACACCCTGTCTTTCAGGGCCGATCACCACCATGACTGCTGTGTGTCAGATTCCACTTTAGCCTTGGTAGCCCACCCACCTGGTCTAGCCCACCACATCCCATTAAAGGAAAGGCCTGCATTTGTCTTGCCAGCACTCAGAATCAACTAGCATCTCTGATGTCATTTCCTAAAACTAAGCTCTCCTGCTTCCCCTTTCCCACACAGGAGAAAACAAATATTCAAATGAAGGCATTTTTCAAAGTCTTGGAAAACAGTTTGCTTTTGGCGTGTTTATAGGTCATTTATGTAACAATACTTGAGAAACTGCTGCAGTCTGACTCTAATGCAAATCTACAGTGCTGGGAGAAAATGCAGATAGAACTAAAATTTTAACATACTTATTTTAAAATCATTAACCAGTCAGTTAATTTACTCATTGTTTTGAGACAGGGTCTCATATGCAGCCCTGACCAGCCTGGAACTTACTTTGTACATCAGGCCACAGAGCCCGCCTCTCCCTCCGCTGGGATTAAAAGCCACACCATCACACGTGGATATTTTTAACTTTTATTTGTCCATCAAGTTATTGTTTTGTGGTGCTGGGGATGGAGCCCAGAGCCTTGAGCATGTTAGGCAAGAGCTCTACCACTTTGTTACGTTAAATGTTAACCGCCTTTGTATGTTTCCTTGAGACAGGGCTTTGACTATATCCCAGACTGCCTTCAAGTACACTAATCTGCTGCAGCTTTACCAGTTAGGAGTGCAGGAATGCCGCATGCGCGCCTCCATCAACTCACCTCTGTAGAAAAGCCAAGGAAAAGTAGGTTACTTTTGGAGTGGATGTCAACATGTTTTTGTTTTGATCCCATGTGTGGGATATGAAACAGATTCCTGTGAGGGCTTGTGATGTTTGTCCACTGGAAACAGGCTTCTGAGAGGGCACAAGATGCTTGTCTGCCAGAAGAGGAACTGCCTCGTGTCGGGGCATGGACTTTGTCAGCTGATGAACATCCTGGTACTAACTCTAAGAGGAGCTTAGTATGAGCCCCAAACCAGAGGCTTGGCTTTTGTCTTTATGCATCATTTCACATTGCTTGGATGTTCATTGATTTGCTTCAAGACCCTCCTAGAGAGACACACTCCACAGAATATTGCAGTTGTGGTCACTTTTCCCGAATTTCTGGTTTGCTGTTTAATGAGTCTTCTGGACGATGAAGAATGGAATCAGCCCAAGGAACTGAGTCTAAAAAGGCCAACATCTCCTGTTCATATTAACCTTTCTTCTCTCCTATGTAGGATAGGTGGATTGGAAGGCATCAGAGAACCTCAAATAAAGTAGATTTTAAAAGATCCAAGCCTAGAGCTGGAGGGATGGCTCAGTGGTTAAGAGCATTATCTGTTCTTCCAAAGAACCCAGTTTCAGTTTCCAGCACCCATGTGGCGGCTAACAACTGTCTGTAATTCCAGTTCCAAAGAGATCTGACACCCTCACATTAATTCACATCAATTAAATTAAGTAAGTAAAAAAAGATCAAAGCCTATAACTTTATTATATTACTTTATATGGAAATTTGGGAGCTATAGAAAATCAAATAAGAAGGAATCTATGGCCCAAGGAAAAATAAAACCCCTCCAGCAAACACATTAATATATTTTCATCCAAGTATTTATTCTACTTACAGAATGTCTTTGATATATCTGTAATGAAAGTATTAGTAACTTTTTTGTAGCAGGATTTCATATAACCCAGGCAACACTAAAATTCACAGTGTAGTCAGTGATGACTTTGAACCTGTGACCCTCCTGCCTCTGTTTCCTGAATGCACTTATCAGTAACTGCATCAATTTATAAAGTGCTTGGGGTCTGTCCCAGAGCTTTGTGGGCAGGCAATCTACCAACTGAACTACATCCCCTCCCAAAGTATTTTTTTAAAGCACTTTTAAAGATGTATTTATTTTGTTTTATGTATATGAGTGTTTTGCTTCCATGCACATATGTGCACCAGGCCTTGTGTCTCCAGAGGTCCGAAGGGGACATGGGCTGCCTCAGAACTGGAGGTACAGGTGGTTGGAGCCACCATGTGGGTGACGGGAACTGAAACTGTGTCTTCTACAAGAGCAAAAGTACTTTTAACTCCTGAGCCCACTCTCTAGCCTGCAAAAGTATTTTTGATTTTACTTTATTTCCATTTACAAGCATTACCCATGTTGCTATAAAGTCTTTGTAAAAATTACCAGGTTTGGTGGTGTATACTTTTAATCCCAGCACTGGAGAGGAAAGGCAGACAAATCTCTCAGTTTTGAGACCAGCCTGGCTTACATAGTGAGTTCTAGGATAGCCAGGGCTACATAGTGAGACCTTGTCTCAGAAATTAAAAGGGAAAAATTCTTTGTAAAAATTTACATGGTATTTCATATTTTACTATGTAGTTTTCCATTATCAAACACTTAACTTTAAAATTACAAATGATATTATCAACCAATCATCAATCGTTTTTTTCCTTTTTCTTTTATCCCTATTCATTTGAGACTCTTGTCATTCAAATGTTATTTGTCATCTCCTGAGTTGTTCATCCTAGCAAGGGCTACTGTTGATCGTTGTGAAAATCTGAAGGTAGCCCCAATCCTTCCTACCTTCTGTCAGTTCTGTCTTCTGACAGAGCCTGGTGTGCGTCCTCCATCTCACTTTCTTTCTGGTCTCCTCCATCTTAAAAGCAGTCCACTGAGTTAGTGGCCAGTCGGCTTTCCTGTGTCCTCCAGGCCACCATGCAACTCCTGCTCACGTGATCAGTTAGAGACCATTCTGAGTATTCTGTTGGTTCACCTAATATTGCCTCTGACCTTAAGCATGACCTCCTCAGCCTGCCCACACCCATGTCCACGTCCCATGCCACAGTTGTGCATACAGTGAGCGCCTCACTCTCTATCATAGGCCCTCGGGCCTCTTGCATACCTTGTGACCTCTTTTCACCACTTCCTCCCTTTTTCTTTTGGCCAATGGTTATTATCTAAGAAGTGTTGGTGGGAACCAACCTTTCTCTTAGGAAGCCTTTTCAGGTTTCCTGCCTGGGGCCTAGGGCTGTGATTGAGTTGGACTAGGCCTTGCCTGACATCCAGGAGGCCCTTAGATGAGTCCCCAGGAATGGCACAAACAGGTGTGTGTGGCTTCTGCCTGTAACTCCAGGAACGGGAAGTTGAAGCAATAGACTCAGAAGTTTATGGTCATCTTCATACTTGGCTACATGGAGAGTTCAAGGCCAGCCTCGGGGTACAGGAGACCCTGTAAAATTCAATAAACACCAACTCTGCACCTGGATCCAGTTTTCCTTCTCTGGCCTTCTACCCCCACCCCAAGACCTCCAATTCTCATATGGTCTTTTTATTTGTTTGTCTGTTTGAGACAGGAGGGTCTCAAGGGGCCCAAGTTGCCTTGATGCATGGTGTAGCCAAGGATGACCTTTAATTAGCATCCTCCTCCCTGCACTTCTGTAGCAGTGACATCACCAGCGGGCACCACCATGCTGGGCTCACAGTGATGATGCTGGACCGATGCTAGGGGCTTTATGCATGCTTAGGCCAACACTCTACCAACTGGGCTACATTCCGGTCCTGGAAGTCGTTCTTGACGGTTGGGGAACTTTCTCTGTTACTAGGTTTGTATCTAGTTGGAGACAGGCTCTAGATGGTCTCCCTTGACATACCCAGCTCAGCGAGAGGCTCGCAGTATATAGACTCAGGCATCCTTGTGGACGGCACTTAAATAAAATACTCTCCATTCCTCCATCATTCAGTGTCTCTCTGTGCAGATTCCGCTTGTGCCACCTCATGCAAGGTTGTAGGATGAATCCTCATAAATGCTACTTTTCTCTTCTTTTAAGGGCACTGGATACTGGAGTATCTTCAAAGCAGAGACTTCCACTGTGGGATTAGAGTGGACCTGAAATCTGGAAACAGAGAAAGCACTTTTTTTTTCCCCCGTCGAGCCCTGTATTGGCAAGCTCGTGGCTGTCCTGTCCGCCTTGTCTCTACCCATTCTGGGGAGCTCAGCGCCAAGGTGAAAGGAAGTCAGAAGCTGGGATCCGAGGACAAGCGAGCCCTGGTCAAAGGCGACTTGCTACATCTCACGTTTCTTCTGTCTTTCCTGTTGAATAGTTCGTGTTTGTATTCAGAGTGTGAAAAACAATTTTAACGAGCGGACTAAAATACCTGTCTTCTATTACCCTAATCCTGAAAAGATTCACAGAACACAATTATGAGTCAGGTGGGGGAGAGGTAAAGGTAACTTTTCTTGACCAGTCTTGGCCTCCCCTATCCTCTCCCTGGGTCGGGTCACCTCAGCTTTTTAGCTGTTGCTTTCAGGGGCCTTTGTCATCTGTCGTGTCTAACCCCTTCTGAGCTAGAGTCCTCCCAACAGGAAGCGATCTTTCTGCTTTCAGGCGAGCCACACGCCTCCCAGCCAGCCAGCAGCTTCAACTAATTAGCACACCACGTGATGGGAATTGGAAACAAAGTCGCCAACAATAGGAGCGTGGGAACCCCGGCCGCGCCGCAGTTCCAGCGCCCCTCCCCCGTTCCCTGTGCACCGAACTAGGGGCCTCCCGGGGCGGCGTCCCCTGCGGTGGGTCAGTCCCTCAGTCGGGGCACTTACAAGGTCCAGCTGGAGGTCAGTCACCATATTTTGGTCAGAGCCAGGGAAGAACAGCTGTTACCAAATATCCTTGAGACAGATCAAGGTGTCCAGTCCCACCATGAGGTTCAGGGACCCTTTTGTGGCGGTGCCAAGGAGACTGGCTCATTGTGCTAAGCAGAGGAGGGGTACCACCCTGTCCCTATCACGCGGAACCAGCTCACCTTGGCCTTTTTCCTGGGTGCCCCTGAGCCGGCTGGCTGGAAGCAACGCCAGGCACATGACATGGTCTCCTGTGTCAAGGTGGCCCTGGAGGGAGGCTAGTGGAAACTTGCTTCAGTACAGAAAACCTCTGACTTAAAAACCCTCAGCTGAGCCGGGCGGTGGTGGCGCACGCCTTTAATCCCAGCACTCGGGAGGCAGAGGCAGGCGGATCGCTGTGAGTTCAAGGCCAGCCTGGTCTACAAAGTGAGTCTAGGACAGCCAAGGCTACAAGAGAGACCCTGTCTCGAAAAACCAAAAAAAAAAAAATAAAAAAATAAAAATAAAAATAAAAAATTAAATAAATAAATAAATAAATAAATAAAATAAAAATAAAAACCCTCAGCTGTATTGAGATAGAATTCATATACAACTCAATTGGACCGATTTTGGTGATCTTCTAGATGGGCGCCAGTATCACGGTGATGCCATTCCACTTCATTTTCATTTTCTCAAAACAAAAAACTTGGTCACATAGTTCAGTAACATAACATAAGCATGGGCAAGGCCCTAGGTTCAATCTCCAGTACTGTGAACACACACACACACACACACACACACACACACACACACACACACACA
>OU015743.1:89757441-89779556 GCA_907169655.1 Acomys percivali | reverse complement strand
ACACACACACACACACACACACACACACACACACACACACACACACACACACACACACACAGCCTGGTACCTTTAGTTATCATGCCCGTCTCTAGTTGTCTTACAGACTGGCCACAGAAGTGTATATGCCATCTTTGTGACTGATGTCTTTCATGGTACATCTAAGTATACCACAAATTAGCACTCTTTTCTTTTTCTTTTCTTTTTTTTTTTTTTTTTTTTTTTCTCATTCTCCATAACATCCCACTACAGAGGCTTAAATCACGTTTCGTTGATGTATACTGGAATTGCTCCTATAAAGGAGCCATAATGAACTATGGAACCTCACTCAAGTTTCCTGACATATGCTTTCAGGTGAGTTGACAACTGGAAGTAGAGTTGTGCATTTGAAGGCAAATTTCTATTTGGCTTTCAAAGAAAGTCCCAGGTGGCTCCCAAATTGGCTCAGAGTGCCCAACCACAATGCATGTCAGTGTTTTCTTTTTCTTCAGATCCTCATCAACACTGGCTGTTGTCTGTTATTTTTGTCTACAGCCATTCTACAACAAATATGAGGAGTAATTTCTCAATTATAAAATTAAAAAGTTGGATAAGCCCTAAACACTTTGCAGTGTGAGTTTCTGAGGCCTCTCTGGGAATAAGAACTGTGTGCCTCGCACTGTATAGTCTAAAAGGGTCATGAATGGCAATTGCTGTACCAGCTGCTGGAAGCATAGTATCATTGTTTGTGGGTGGGAACTGAAATAGAAAGTTAATTATTTACAAATGTATTTCTAGCTGACATATGGAGTTGGACAAGAATGCCCCTATTAGGGACAGACTGTACTCGACACTCCTCCATCCCACCTCCAAACCCCAGACCACACTGTCTGTAGCAGGCAAGTTATTCCTGTATTGTATGATTAAAAATGACCCTGTATAATTCTACACCATCAGCTGGCAGTAAATCATCATCCTGGGTTGTGTTGTCCACACTCAGAGACTTTCCCTGGAGCCAGGGAGTTTAATCAAGGTTGAACTTTATTTAGCTATGAGCATAAATTTGCAAACAGGATCTGCTTTGTTTTGAAAAAAATTACATATACATTTATATTATTACACACATAAATAATAAACTACATATAACAAGAAGAACCATGAAACAATCAGTAATTATATTAATATTACAATATTACATCATAATGTTTTGGCTATTTGTATTTGGCAACCTTGAAAAAACATATTTCCTATTTTGGTGAGTCTAAAATTCTGAATGTAAATCAGGATCTATTATATCTCATCTCTACCAACTTAAAAACATCTATCTAGACCTGAAAACATCTTAACTCCTAAACAGCTAAGCATAATTGTAAAACTAAAGTATCTTGTCTTCAGCTCCATTAGAGACTTGAGAAAGAATAAAATTAATTACATGGAGGTGCAGCTTCTAAAGTAAAAAATATGACAGACACAGTTTGCTGCCTTAAGAGTCACCCAAAACTCTCTAAAACTTTGGAGCATAGTCTATCTTTATCACAAGAATATACATCCTAGGTGTATAACAGATAGATATGATCCTGTATATAGATAGGGTAAAATAGTTAGATAAGGTCTTCAAAAACCTCAGAGTCCCACAGAATATGGCATTTAAAGATGTTTTTATTGTTTTAAGGATTCTTTGACAATACGACAGTTTAACTCCTGGCAACACCCAGCCTACCTCAGAGGATGATCAGCATCAGAGAACCTCCTGATGGAGAGGGTTTTAAATGTGGCAAACCAGCCACTGGAAAAAATGTTCTCATTTCTACCACAGACAGAATTCTGCCTGAAAATAGGCAAGCTTTGATTCAGGCAGAGTCGATGGCCAAACTCTGCCAAGACAGGGTAAGCAAGTCCTCAATAGTTCCCGCCTCACTAATATGTCTGTCAGATATACAGGATCTGCTTTCTTAATAGTGGCTGTGATGCCTCTGTTGACATGCTGGTTGTGGATCACCAAAGGGCCAGTTTACTATGCTACACTAAGAGAATTCAGATCATGTGTTTGTTGTATTTAGGGAGTGAACAGGGTGGGAGGACCCTCCCTTGCCCTAACCTATTTATTTCTCATATTGAAATGACTACCAGAATTTTACATTTTTTTCAATGTGTTTTCCCCCCAATAGGTATCTGCTATGATTTAGATGCATTCCTTTTAGGAGGAGAAGTCATGTTTACCTCAGAAGAGGCAAACACCATACACGATGCAGTTGCCCACTGCCACTGTGCTTGCTCAGTGAGGCATTGGTTTTGCTGTGACTCCTCCTTGGCTCCATATCATAATCATCTAGAGAGTGTTATAGTATATATATATATTTTTTTCTTTGCCAGACTCCAGTGCAAATTAACTAAATCCAAGTCCCTCGAGTCTTTTAGGAAGGAGGATGCTGAGATGTCATTAACTTCAGTATTTTCCACCAGCCCCTAATAAGCCCAAGCACAGAGAGTTGAAGGTGCTTCTCAAGGTGCAGGTTAAGAATCAACAGCATCACTCGAGGATTTGACTGAAATGCAAGTTCATGGGCCCAGAAACTCCAGGACCAAGGCCTCTAATCAATGAACAAGTATTCACCAGCTGGGTGTGGTCACACATGACTTTATTTCCAGCACTCCAGAGCCGAAGGCAGCCAGATCTCTGTGAGTTTGAAGCCAGAACAGCTAGGGCTACACAGAGAAACCCAGGTCACACACACATACAAAACCAAGAACCAACAACCAGACAGAAACAAGTACCCACCAATTCTGATGGGTTCTGGACTCCGAGGCCACTGGTCATCAGTTTTCTATTTGACATCTCTTTGGAGTCATCAGAGGACTTAAATTCTGATACCTGGGTTCTGGCCCATAGATCGTGGTTTCAGTTATTCTGTAATATGGCCCAATAACTCAAATTTTACTTTTTAGAAAAAGGATCCCTAGATGATTCTCGGACAAGGTGTGGTTGCAAGCTACAGCGCTAATTTACACAGTCTCAAAGCACACTCCCAAGCAAGGAGTGGCGCCACCGCTCAGGAACTCGCTAGGAAGATGAATTCTCGGGTCCGAGCAAGTTTGTTGCCCTGTAGGTACTCTCCCCAATCCATGTGATTCTGACACTTGCTGGATTCAGCACAGCACTAGGTTCTGAGACTGGGATATAGCTGTGTGTGTAGGCCCCTCCCTCTGTTATTTGGATACATCATAGTTCATTGTGAAGCGGTGGACTAGGCTAGCTGTGGTGGCATGCACCTTTAATTCCAGTAGAGGCAGGTAGATCTCTATGGTTTGGTTTACATAATAAGTTCCAGGTCAGCCGGGGCTTCATAGGAAGATAAAGAAGCAAAAGCCACAGCACCAAAAGGGAAAAAAAAAACCCTCTATGGACTACAGACATTAGAAGATCAGTTTCTCTGTTTATATAATTAATATATATTATTACATTCTATTATTACCATTGTAACATGTACTCTTCTTCTAATTATTTTGCTTTTGTAGATTTGAAGGGTGGCCTCATCTACGCTTTTATCTTTTATTTGCTTATTTATTTGGCACTCAGCTATCTGAGCATTTCATTTGACACAGGAAGACAATGGCTCCCTTTATTGTCTGTGCAACTCTTCCCATGGGAAACTCATTTTGAAAGCAGTGGTTTCTTAAGATAGGCAACAGCTTTCTGAGCCACAAACTCCAACCAGAACTATCCCCAAATTCAGAGGGCTTAAATTGGGAATTTAACACACATCCCTAGTTCCTGGGAAAAGTACCAGGCTCTTACCATTCCCGAGAACTGGGAGATCCCAACACTGCACAGCGGAATACTGTGCATATCCAGATCTCTGGACAGACTGAGTCTAAGCCACTTCATTTCCTTCTAAACTTTCCCACTGGAGTCGAGCTTCTCCACCAGCATGGACAAATGGCTTCTTAAAATAAGGGATTACCAACATGGTCCTTGGACCAACAAAGTCACCTTAAACTTCAGTGATGCATACTAGCTACCGATAGCTATTGTCTTGGGGCTAGACAATGGGAAGTCATTGGTTTTGTTTTGTTTATTTTCTGTAGTCCAGGCCATCCTAGTATTTACTCCAGTAGCCCAGGCTAGCCCCAGGCTCCCAAATGCTGGGCTTACAGGAGCTTAGTTTGGAAATGATGTTTGATGCAGTTACTTCTGTCCAATGACAGGCTGGGTGTAGCTCAGCGCCCTCCTGCAATTCATTTCCCGTGTACTTTCCATCCCTGGAGTCAGTCTTTATCCTGTTCACGCCTAGCAGACGGTGACGCTGGGCCTTTCCTCTGTAAGTCATTTTAAATCACCTCAACTGCAAGCAAGTGCAGGGGGGGGGTCCTTTTGTTTCTGATTTAACATATTATTTAGCTCACTTCATATCCTTGCCCTCAGGGCTGCGTACCTCCCTTCTCACCGGCCATCCTGTCCCCCTACTTGCTTGCTCTTGAGAGTGTCCTTTCTCTACAGGGCACAGATGGCCACGTCCTCTCTCTTTTCTCTTCTGACTCCAATAAAGACAGGACCAAAGGCAACAACTTGCTCTTGACCTGCTGCATCAAAATAGAACCCGAGCTGTTCTTTTTTCTTCTCACTATCTAAGCATGAAATTGTGGTTTGCACTAAAAAAAATAAGGATTCTGGGGACTCAGAGACCACCACACACGAGTGTGCAAGCATACGCACAGGGGCCATGCTGATGAACACGGACCGTGATGTGGTCTAGGTGTTAAATGCATTTGCATATTTAGTATCATGGTCTTAAGAATGGCAAATTCCACAAGGCAGAATGTTTAAAGTATACAATACAGTGCTTTTGCAGAAAACATATTACCAATCAGAAAGCAGACACTTGCATGCAAATGGGTTGGTTAATATTGTCAACTTGATGGGATTTATAATCACCATAGAAGCAAATCCCTGGGTTAGCCTATAAGGGATTTCCTACATGAAGATAACGGAGGCAAGAAAGCTCACCCTAAATGTACATAGCCCCATTCAATGGCCCGGGATACTTGAATATAAAAGGAAAACATGAATGAACATAAGAATGTATCATTTTGTTTTCTGAAGTGGACACAAAGTGACTGCAGCCTCCTCTGGCTGTGCAACCCTCACCAGTCAGACTGTTCCCCCAGAACAGTAAGCCAAAACAAACCTTTTCTTACTCAAGCTGCATTTGCCTAATATTTTGTCACAGCAATGAGTTAAGTAACACAGAAAATGTGTGTCAAATTCAGAATGAATCCTTCCAGTCAGATTTCAAGGAGAAAAAGAAGTCCAGTAAATGTTGTAAATCAGGAATAAGCAGTACCTAAACAGCAAGTCTCTGAACCCAAATCTTAGAGGAAACAAAGATAGTAATAAATTGAGTACTAGAAAAGTTTTTAATATGAGTCAGTAGCAGAATAAAAATTTAAAGTCACCAGCTTACAGAAAACAAGATGTTTTCCCTAACCACTAAATATTAAAGGAACTCTTAAAACTGGGTATGAAAATCCTCCAAAAGACATGTGTTTTTTGTTTGTTTGTTTGTTTTTGTTTTGTTTTTTGTTTTGGTTTCTCTGGATAGCCTTGGCTGTCTTGGACTCACTTTGTAGACTAGGCTAGCCTTAAGCTCACAGAGATCTGCCTGCCTCTGTCTCCCCAAGTGCTGGCTTTACAGGTGTGCACCATTGCATCCAGCCAAGAAACATGTTTTACAGGACACAATCTTGAGATTTACAGCTGTGTATTCTCAGAACACTATGCTTATAGGATATGTATTTAACAGTTCCTGGCATGAGTTCTGTCTTGTGAAATGGGCCTTACATCGAAGCAGAAAGTGGTTGGTTATCGTAACATTTGTACTGATATTGCCTGAGTAGCCTATCTTGACAGGCCAGTAGCTACTGTAGCTCACACAGTTCAGAGCCGGGTAGAGCTAATGATTATTTTTTGTTGGGGACAATAGACCATATGGCCAATGTTCAGCCATCTTGTCAGAGTCTGCACCTTTAAGTCTCTGTTTTTCCCAGAGCTTGCCTTTCACCAGAAACTAGCTGACCCAGTTGTGGGTCAGCAGTTAGACTAAAGACAGATAGAGATGGAGCAACCTTGTTGTGGTTTAGCAGTTAGACTAGACAAAGAGGGAGCCAGATACCTTGTGTGGTAGGACACTATGACCCTGCCTGGAATTCCCTGTGTTTTGAGGAAAGCATACAGCTGGGTTGCTATAGCAATATGCTCCCCTGCCTTCTGACTTATAAATACTGCTGTCTGACTAATAAAGTTTGAGAGCTTGATCAACATTTAGACTTGCTCTCCTTCTTTGTGTCTTGTATTTTATTTTCATACAGGTGAATCTCCTCCAGAGCTTTAGTCGAATCCCCTCAGGCTGGAGCAAGTGGCACCCGAACGACTGGGGCTTGAGGAACGGAGCACTCACCTGTACGTCTCCCTTTGAGGACCTGCCGGTCACCCTGGATTGCCATGGACTTTGTGCCAGTGAGACAGATCGACATGGATCGCCACGGAATACCTGCCCATGAGACAGATCGACTTGGATCACTATGACTCCCCCAGTCGTGAGAAACATTGATTAAGGTAAGACACGGTGACGCACACACACATATGGGTCAGTCACTCAGCAGACATAAATTATTTATCAAGGGACTTAAAACCTCCCTCAAGGCATAAGGAACACAGGTAAAGAAAAAGGACTTAGTAAATTTTTTTCTCTTTATTAGTGATATTTGCCCTTGGCTTCCACAAAAGAACACTGTGGACAAAAAACGCTGGCTGTGACACATGTGTTCCAGCAGGTGGCCAAGCGGAGAGAGGCTATGTCTATGCAATGACCTATGAACATCTGAATGATTGGTAGCCTAACACTCCCTGTAGAAAGCTAGCCTGAGATGACCACCAGTCTGGTGGCAGGGGGTCCAGACAGGGAGCTTGGCTCCCTGTGTCCAGTGCCAGGCAGGCCTAGATGGGCTCCGAGGATGAAGAGTAAGCTGGAGACTAGAAGAAGCACTCCTGGGACCCCTGGGCAGGAGTCAACCTGAGACAGATGACCACTTGAGAAGGCCGGGTGAGGGGCAGGCCTCAGATGGAGCCATGGGGCCTGGTCAGGGAGCTAGCCTGAGATGACCACTAGTCCGGCAGCACAGGCCTGGGTCAGGCTGACTATGCCTGAGATGACCCCTGCCTGGTGCCATAACGTACAAGTGGGGGCATAGCATTCCTGAGACCATTCCTGAGATGACTCCAAACACTCAGGGACCCCAGGCAGGTAAGTGGTGAAGAAATGAAAGAGAAAAAGAAACAGAAATATGTGGGCACAATGAAGGGAGGATGAACTGGACACTCAGGCATAGAGAAGATCAGTCTAATAAGAGCATCTGGTGATGCCACCTGGGACTATGGTAGGATCCTGGCCTGTGCTGCCACGGGGGGGCCATGTCTGGGTCCAGGGCCCTACAGCAGCAGGAGTCTCTTACCACCAGAGGCCAGGAGACTGTCCCTGATCTGGGCTATGGTCCCGGGACATGTTGATGTCTAGGGCTGTGCAGAACTGGCCCCACCCCTCACCTGGGCATTGTGGGAGAGCTGGTCTTGGTGGCACAAGAGCAGGAGAGATGCCCCTTCCCCTAGCCAGCTGCAGGACTCAGGAGAGGAGGCCCAGTACATTGAAGGAGTTGCAGGTGAGCCAGTCCCTGAGGATACAGGCATGGGAGAGCTGGCTCTACCACTTATCTTCTGTGTAGTAGTGTGGATAAAGAAGAGATAGCCTCCTCCCTGCTTCCTCCTAACTGCCTGCAGTAGGAGGGAGGCCTAGTCCTGGAGTCATGAGAGCAGAAGAACTGTCCCTGCCCCTCAGCAGCAGCAGCACTTGGCAGAGTGGGCCCTGCATCTCACATGGGCGGGAGAGTAGAGCTGTGGGTGTGTGGCCAGTGAGGGTCGGGAATGGGGGAAGATGCTGGTGAGCTGGTACCAAGGGCATGAAAGCAGGATTTCTGGCAGGCTGACCAGCTCAGATACCTCTCAGACCCAGATCCAAGGCTTTGAATTGCAACCTCTGAATCTCGTCCACCCCCACCCCCTCACCCCCACCCCCATCCCACTGCAACATCTACCCCATAGATGGAACTAACGGAGCACATAAGGGACCAGTCCTACAGATTCCAAACAACAGGATCTCCATGACACAGGGCAAGAGTAGGATATCCAAGAGGAGCCCCGGTGAGGGTCTAGTGCTATAGGGTAGCAGAAGCCAGACGTTTTGTACTAAACCAATGTACTAAACCATTGCAGCAAATATTTGCAAGCAAAGAAGTGTGGACAAAAGGGAATACTGTGGCACACACCGTGACACACTACAACTTCCACAACGAGATTTTCTGCCCTCTGTTGTGGGGAAGGTTGCAATGGTAGAGGGTGAGTAGGAGGGGAGTGGGAGGTGAGTGAGACTTGAGTATATGATATGAAATTCACAAAGAACTAATAAAAAAGTAAACAAAAGAAAACAACCCCCAAACAAAAACCAACCAACAAACAGAAGCTTTTAAGGAGAGGCTTTGTGGCTCATGTCTGGAACCTCAGGAGCCAGAAGCGGTGAGTTTAAGGGTGAATTATATAGTGAGTTCCAAGCCAGTTCCAACCCTGTCTCAAAAACAAAACCCACCCACAAGTTACCGGTACTTTAAATATTTGTTATGGCGATTGAGCAGGGACTGAGGTAATGATATGATTGCACACATAGATTTGGGGACAAATTGAAACTATCTTGAAGTCAAATATATTCTGTTTTCGGAAAATGATATAGCAAGTATTTAAAAATCTATGACATACTCTGCCAATTCAACTTTCTGTTCCTATATTCCCCCCCACCCCCATGGTGGAAAATAAATTATATTTGACTTTTCTAATTTTTCTTAGATTTAGTTTGTGTTACTTTGATTTCTATTGCTGCAATTAAACACCATGACCAGAAACAACTCGAGAAAAGAAAGAATTTATTTTCATCTTACAATTTGCAGTCCACCATCAGGCGAAGCCAAGTCGAGCAGTGTAAAATTAAGTGTAGATTTTTTTCAACTCCTGTTCTAGCTCCTAAGTAATGACAGAGATCTATTACATTTGTTGACAAGCCTTAGAGTGCTAAGCTAGGCAGAGGTCTCTTGTTCTAACCCACCTACCCTCATCTGGCCCTACTTCCTAGCCACATGCCCTGTTGCCTGCCATCTGGTCTCACCCTGGCTGCTCCTGCTCCATCTTTGTCTTCGTGGCAATCTCCTCATCCCCTTTCTCTTCTCCTACTCCTGGGACCCCTTAACAGGGACCCCAAGTCTAGCCCTAACTCTCCTGCCCAGCTATTGGCTGATCAGCTTCTTTATTAACCAATCAGAGATGATAGAGAATAACAATTTTTACACAACACTGAGACAGGAGACACTTCACAGAAATGACAATGCTCATGTCTGGACTGCACCCAGATCTCAGAAATCAGCATCTGAATAAGCAGTGTACAAGACCATCCCCCAGCACAAGTAGAGACCTTGGAGAAACACTGGTTTTTTATAGGCTGTTCCTCATGGCTTGTCCACATCACTTTCTTATACCACTCAGGACCACCTACTTAGGGGTGGCTTTCCCCAAATGGGCCCTCCCACAGCAACCATTAATCAAGAAATGCCCTACAGACCTGCTTACAGGCAAGTCTGATGGAGGTATTTTCTCAATTTAGGTTTTCCATTTCCAGATGGCCGGAGCTTGTATCAAGCTGACAAAAGCCAAAGCCAAAACCAAAACCAAAACTTGAAATCCAACTAACAGTCACATAGTCACATATTTACAATAGTAATTTGTTGTATTTGTTGGGATTCTTTAGTATAAAAGAATTCATACAATGAATCCCTCTCCCTCTGTCCCTCCCTCATATCTATCTATTATCTATCTATCTATCTATCTATCTATCTATCTATCTATCTATCTATCATCTATCTCTATTCCATATATATATGTATATATATATATGAGTATATAATTTATTAGAGTGATTTATAGGCTGTGGCCTGACTAATCCAGTTATGGCTCTCTATGAGCAGAAGGTCCAAGAATCCCAAAGTTGCTCCATCCACAAGGCTAGATGTCTCAGCTGATTGTCACTAGACACTAGAATCCTAACATCAGTAAGGAATGGGCTTGCTGGCAAGGCAAAAGCACTCAGACAAAAGACAAGAGCTCCCTTGTCCCATGTCCATCTACAGGCTTCCAGATGGTAACGTCCAGGTTAAAGGCGTGACAACCAAGAATAACCACCACATCTATGCTACTAAATGGTGAAGAGTTTAGAACCTGCAGTGGTTCAATTCTTTAAACTGTGAAAATGTTGCAAATGGACAATATGAGTTAATTAAGAAAATAATATTAGTCTCTACATTGTGTGTGTGTGTGTGTGTGTGTGTGTGTGTGTGTGTGTGTGTACACAGAAGCACATGCACATACTTATGTAGGCCAGAAGACAAATTTGGGCATCATGACTCAGGAGCCACCTTGGTTTATTTGAGAGAGATCTTTTATGCCTGGATCTCACCAATTAGGCGAGGTTGAATGACTACTGAATTCCAGGGATTCATCAGTCTCCACCTCCCCAGTGCTACAATTACACACATGTACCATCACACCCAGCCCAATACTTTTCTGTATGTTCTGGCGATCAAACTGAAGTCATGGCACTTGCTATGAGTTGTCTCTCCAGCCCCAGGTATCTGTATCATTTTAATTGGGACTTCTGGCACTATATACATGTGACTGCCTGCATGTGCATGCACACACACAAATATGTTCTCACACATACACCACACACAGAGTGTTCTACTAAAATGTTTTCTTAAATATGTCTTAGTGATTTGTCAGAAAAGAAGTTAAGAAGCAAAAGTTAGATTTCATTACTTTCTTAATTACTATACTATACAAATATTTTATCTATCTATCTATCTACTTATTTTGAGATTTTATTTATTTATTTGTGGCTAAAGACATATGCCGCCACATCTCGCCAGTAATAACATTTTTTGAGTTGCCACAATTATCCAATTAAAGCAAGCTTTATTAAACACTGGCCAGGAAGATGAACAATGGCAAAGTCCATACCTGGGGACTCGCAGAGAATGGCGCTGAATAGGTGTGTCAAGTGCTCCTAAAGGCAAAACCCACAATCCCACAGTTCTGCCTGTCTTCATCCAATTGGAGGAAGCACACATTCTGATGTTCTCTCACCTAATGCCTCCCACCTACATGTGAACAAGCACATCCTGTGCAATTGGGGCAACGAACCTTGTTCACTGAAGCGAAGACACATGGCTTGTTATCTTCCATGAGCAACAGCCCCCAGCACTCCAGGAAGTTATCTGTCCGTGGTTAAAATTCATCCTTACATTTGATCTCAAATACTACATGAACTGGATGTTGTCTCATATGCCTGTAATCACAGCATTGGGAAATAGAGGCAGCAGGATCAGAAATTCGAGATCTTCCTTGGCTACTTTGTAACTTCTAAGACCAGTGCCATGTCCAAAAGAAACTCAGGAGGAAAAAAAAAAAAAAGGCCAAGTGTGGTGCCTATTAGCATACCAAGGTGCATGCTGGCCATCAGGCTCTCTCAGCATGATAAATACTTGGTACAGAGTTTTTGTGGTTCTTCTCACCTCACTCCTACCCTGCGGGTCTCCAGGTTTCTCAGTCCTATAACCCTGCCATTTCAGCCATGCACTCTTTGCTGTCCCTGCCCCCTCTTTCTTGGTCCTCCTCCCTCACTCCTTCCCCTCCTCTCATGGTCTGGTCCATCTGTCAGCCATGTTCAATGAACTCTTCCTCTCCTTGTTCTGGACTCCTCCAGATGCCTCTGGCGGTATTCTCCCTCATGTCTACAATAGAAACCTTCCCCTAAACCATAACTTGGAGCAGTTATGTCAAAACTCCCACTTATGTACCCAGGACACATGACACCTTGTTGTTGTTGTTGTTGTTGTTGTTGTTGTTGTTGTTGTTGGAGGCAGCAACAGTGGCACACAGGCTAGGAAATTTCGGAACACCTTCATGCTAGGATAAAAATATATTCTTCTCCTTCACCCTCTCCATCTCTCCCTTTTTGTAGATAGAGCAGCTAATCCTGAAGGAATTCACTGGCAGGCACAGGAAAAATCCACTGAAGCTTCCTCTTGGTGCTCCAGCAATGCCCAGGGTGTGAACATCGTCACCTTCATCATCACCATCACGGTCATCGTCTTCATCTTCATCACCACCAGTTATAAGCATAAAGTACACATTTGCATACTATATCACAAGAGTCTCTTCCCTGACACTTCCTCTTTTTTTCTTTTTTTAAAAAAGCAGTATCTAATATATTCCAGGTTAACTCTAAACTCACTTGGTAGCCGAAGATAGCCTTGCACTGATCCTCCTGTCACGATCTCCAAAATGTTGGAATTATAGGCACTGCCACCACACTAATGCCGTGAAGCATCATTCTTACTGATGAGGAAACCGAGGCTCGTGGGACTGAGGTTTGGGCATGGCCTATGACTTAACTCATTGTGACTCAAACCCAAGCAGGCGATTTGATCTCCTATCCTTTCCTAGTGTGCCGCTGTATCCTGTTGTGTTTACAATGGAACATGCCTTCCCATCAAACAGTGGGGCACCTCAACCTGGCTCTCAATTAGGAGACCTGAGAGTGGGAGTGCACTTGTCTGTGGCACGGTATGGCACAAGGCTATGTGATGATGCTCAAAACAGGGCTTCTGGGGACCACGGCACACAGTGAGCAGAAGAAAATGGCTGCTGAGTCATGATTCTATTGTGACAGTTTGGGGCCATTCTGCTTCGGTTCTGACTTGATGCATATGCCAAACTGAACTCTGTGAGTGTGCAGCTTATTTATGTACCTATTTATAGCAGTGGCTGCTCAGGGGGATGTTTCTTAGCGAGAGACTCAGAAACAGCACTTTCACTAAAAATGAATAGCAGATGGCCCTTTTACTCACAATAAATTGGTGCCTTAAATAAGTAGCATCAAGTCCCGTCCGTGATGCTAAAAATCTTCTACTTTCTAGAGATGCTGTGCTAATATATCCGATTACTGGCTTATGCTGCATAATCTCAGCAGATGTGAGAGCATCATCAGAAGAAAATGCTGGGATCACCTACTGCTGCATTCATTAACAGACCAGACACATCAATACCTAATACTAACTAATGATGCCGGGGTCACCTACTGCTGCATCCATCAAGAGACCAGACATATCAGTACCTAATACTAACTAATGGGTGCTGTTCAGTGTTTACCAGTGGCCAGACATTATGTACTCCATCTCTCTATGTAACTGCCTTGGATGGCAACTATTATCACCATGCCATGTCACAGATAACGGAGATGTAGAGTTTAAATAACTTGCCCAGTGTCAGGAAGTTCTTCTGAGGAGGTTGACGGAGATCATAGCTTTTCAACCTCATTGCACCAACCATATAGACAGTTTTTTCTATTAATTTTTAATCAACCAAACCCTAAAGGCTTCAAATACTTCACTTGCTTCCTTCACCTCAGGATTTCTTTGGTGGGTTGTTTGGTTTGTTTTTTTCTTTTTTTCTTTTTAGAGACAGAGTCTCTTTGTGTTAGGCTTGGCTGTCCTGGACTCGCTTTGTAGACCAGGCTGGCCTCAAACTCACAGCGATATGCCTGCCTCTGCTTCCCGAGTGCTGGGATTAAAGGCCTGCGCCACCATGCCTGGCTGTTTTTGCTTTTCAAAACAGGATTTATGTAGCCCAAATTGTCCTCAATCCTTCAGTCTCAGCCTTGCCCAGGGCTGGGATTATAGGTGTGTCCCACCATGAGTTACTCTAAGAGTTGTCTTGATATGAAACTATTCTGGAGACAGGGATTCACTACAGAGCATTGGCCTGGAACTCTCTATGTAGACCAGGCAGGCCTCAAATTCAAGAGCTGAGATTAAAAGCCAGCCACCACAAAGACCCTTTGCTTCAGAGTGGATAGAGCAGTTTGCTGTAAAGCCCTTGGGGACTGTGAAGCAACCCTTCCTTCTTTCTGGGCTGCCGATGAAGCCTCCACCATCTGAGCACCCTTCTCTGGGTCACTCAGTGAGATCGCCTGCAGATAGAGCAGGGTCTCCTGCACAAAAGCAGAGGAGGCCTTTTCCTTAAAGGCCAGGCCGGAGCACCTCCATTCACTTTGCAGGAGACCCAGACTCTCCCAGGGGGGGAAAATGCCTGTGGCTGGAAGCCGGTGGGAACACTGCCTGGTGCTACACAGCCTCTTTCTCTGACCCTGCTACCCAAGGGAAGCGCTACCACCCCCTTCCTTCCTGGCCATAACTCAATGACCTGTCCATCTTACATTCCTGGTCAACTCTGAAAAGGTCTCCCAGACCTCATAAAAGTGTCCCCATTCCCTCCTGTGTCCTTATCAGAAGGTGCCACGGGGTTTTGGGACACCCATAGCTGTCTCACTTTGTGTACCAGCTAGATCATTGTGTATTGTCTCCCTCGGATGTGAGTTCTGGGAGAGTGGAGCTTATCACCTCTGGTCACCTTCATCTCCCAGGTGCCAGCATTGTGCCAGGCACATAGAAGATACTGAATACTGGGTAGATGGATGGAAGGGTAAACACTGTTGTTATTTGGTGGTGCTGAACAAGTGCTGGGTCCCTGACTTATAGCCACAATTTTTTTTTTTTGCCTTTTTTTTTTGTACAAAGTCTTGTTATACATATAATTCAGGCAAACCTTGAACTCTGAGGCAAAGGCTGGACTCAAACCCATGACATTTCTGCCTCTACTCCCCAAGTTCTATGATTACAGCCACACAATACCACATGCCCAACAGGACAGCCTCATTTTCCGCAGCAAGCATGCGTGTGTGAGGAATATTGGTACCTAAAATGGTGTAAAATCAAGCACCTTCAATTTTAACTTCAAACTTTTCTTTTTACCAGCCAACCTGCTGCTTGTTTCTACCTGTGCACAGTAGCCAAAATTGGCCAATGCAGAGATTGTAGGTGCCACTGACCCGGAAAACTTAAGAGCCATGCTATTGAGGTCACAGTGATTTTGTGTGCAGGACTGATCACTTTAGGGTAAAAAATGGAATGGGGACTCGCGTCAGAGAGGGCCTAGGAAAGGCACAGGGGCGGCTTGCAGTGCCTTCTGCTCAGATTACCAGGTGGTGGAAGGAGGCAGGTGAAGATGGAGGCAGCAGGGAGGCGATTGGAGGTGAACCCCCAGATTTGTGACAGCAGCCTTTTAGAAGCTCAGCTGTGAACCAATCTTAGATTTAAAATATTTTTTAAAAGTCGGCGTTCTTGGTGGACAAGAGAGGAGAGAGGTGCGCAGAACTTCGTATAGCACCCCAAACACCCGCCCCAAAAGAGACCAAGGGGAGGTGTGCTTGTGTGGCCTGGGCCAGAAACGTGCATTCCCGCAGCGAGGTCAGCCTGAGAAGCCGCCACCCTGTCGCCTGCTGAGAGGATCTGGCCGCCAACTCTAGGGGGGAAGGGAGGACAAAAACCAAACCAAAACAACAGCAAAATCCCAACATAATGAATGTCTCCAGGGAAGGCTACCCCTCCCTCAAGTTAACCCAGACAACAAGCAGTCCACTTCCCCGGAAATGAGATGCATAGGGGAATTCATTCCTTCCCGGAGCCGAGAAGCCCTTGCAGGATTGCCTAGCTTCACAGGCTACCCGAACCCAAAGCGCACCAACCCTTGTTCGGCCCCTCACAGTCTCTGCTCCCAAAGCTGGTGGCCACCACCTACACCAGCGGTGCCCCAGGCCACAAGTCCCGCAGGACCCGCCAGAGTCGTCTAACTGAGAGCACCTCCCGC
Organism: Acomys percivali; assembly: GCA_907169655.1. Lineage (NCBI taxonomy): Eukaryota > Metazoa > Chordata > Mammalia > Rodentia > Muridae > Acomys > Acomys percivali. The sequence goes on along the minus strand of OU015743.1, from coordinate 89,763,664 downwards.
CGCGGGGCACCGGCAGCCCGGCGGAGAGCGGCGGTTTCCGGGGCTCGCTGGCGCTCGGACTCGGATTACAGGTTCACACGAGGAGCCGGGCAGGCGCGCCCTCGCGCAGCCCGGCGGCCTCGCTCCCCCACCCGGCCATTCTTCTCCATTCATGCGGACGCCCAGGGCTGCCGCCGCCGCCGCCAGAGCGGCCGCCGCCGCCGTCCGTCCGGATTGGCTGGCGGCCGGGGCGCCAGCACTTTCCCACGGCCCGCGGCGCGTGCGGCTCACCGACTGCGCTGCAGGCGCGGCCCTGGCACAAGGCCAGGCCAATCGGGGCGCGCGGGGTGGGGCGGGGCGGTGGCAATCGCCCGGCTGGTGTCCCTGGCCGGCCCCCCGCTCCTGCCCGCCGCCGGCCCACCGCCGCCCGCGCCGCCCGCTGCCCCCAGCCGAGCTCCCGCGGAGCCGACGCACTGCCGCCGGGCAGGGGCGGCCACCGGGGGGCGGAGCGCAGCCCACCTCGGCCTCCGCTCGTCCCGCCCCCAAGAGGTTGCCAATCCGCGCAGCGAGGCGCCGATTGGCCGGAGACGGCTGTTGCCGGGGAGCCGGGGCCCCGCCTCTGTCCCCCCCCACGTACCTCCCCGCCTCCCCCGCCCTCCCCCGGCCCTGGAAAGGGGCTCAGCGTGGGAAAGGCATAGTTGAGTTTTAACCGGAGGCTGAGCGTGAGTGGGATCAGTGTGCACGCACCGCCCGCAGCCGAGCGCCGAGCGGCCGCCGCTGTTAACTCCTCCCTGCCCGCCGCGCGACCCTCCTCCGAGCCCGCGCTCCGCCAAGATGAAGAGAGCACACCCTGATTACAGCTCCTCTGATAGCGAGCTAGACGAGACCATCGAGGTAGAGAAGGAGAGTGCGGACGAAAATGGGTGAGTTGGCGGCGTCCAGCCTAGCCAGAGTGGGAGGAGAGGCTGGGGTGTGCTAGTGCTTGGTTCTTATTGCGAGGAGTCGTGGGCCGGCCGCTGCTGGCGGCGGCCGACCCTCCAGGCGCGCTCCAACTCAAGTTGCCAAAGAAATCTGAGTGCGTGGGGGCTCCTGCGTCCCCAACCTTCCTCAAGGTAATTGCTTCCTATCTTGCAGAAACTTGAGTTCCGCGCTGGGTTCCATGTCCCCAACGACGTCGTCCCAGGTTTTGGCCAGGAAAAGACGGAGAGGCGTGAGTATTCCCCTACCCCAGAAATTTCAATGTACATGCACATTGTTACATTAAACTAACGGGAAGAAAGACGTTTCTTCTCTTTGGAATTTACAGTCATGATGGAAATGTCCTCCCTTGTTTTTGTCTGCTTCCCACAGATCATCGAGAAGCGCCGACGCGACCGAATCAATAACAGTTTGTCTGAACTGAGAAGGCTGGTACCCAGCGCTTTTGAAAAGCAGGTAATGGAGGAAGTAGGTAGAGCTCCGCTTGTAGCCATCTGCACCTTCTGATGCCCTCCCCAGCATGCTTCGAGCCTTATCTGTGCCATGTCGTTGTACGTGCTTACATAAATTCCAACAGATTCTGTGGATACATCCCATTTTGTCTTAGTTTACATTTGTATTTCACATATATGTAATATTTGCATGCATATCTTAAGTTCTCCAAAGGCACTTGTGCCACGTAAGCCTTCTGTCATCTCTTTAGGGATCTGCTAAGCTAGAAAAAGCTGAGATCTTGCAGATGACAGTGGATCACCTGAAAATGCTGCACACCGCGGGAGGGAAAGGTAATGCCTCTTCGGTTTTGGCTGGGGCTCTGCGTGGTCGGTATGGAGGGAGCAGTTAGCGCAGTCTGGGATTGGTGCAGTCCCTGCCTGCCTTTGCTTTGGGGATGGGGGTGGGAGAGCAGTGTGTGGTTGCCAATCAGTGCACCTCCAGCTGCGCATCGCTTCCTGAACAGTGAAGCCGTCACCCCAGCCCTCTTCCAACGGAGCTATTGCACCTCTCAGCAGAGTGCCTGTCCTCCCTGAGCTCCTCCCGTTGTGACAGCCCCGATTTAGGTCAAGTCACTAACGTTTGTCTGTGGCTATTTAAGAAAAGCTTGGGAGATGGCTTATTAAAAACAACAACTATTATAGTCTGAATTTCATAGACAAGATTAAAAAAAAACCTGCCAAAAGCATCTGGCGGAAAGAGACCTGTTTTGGCTAAGTAGAGGAATATTCTAACAAGGTGGGGAGACTGAGGCCCACGTCTGTCTTCAGCCCCCAAATTCTTCAGCGAGGACCAAGTGCCTAAGAGCCCCGTGATGATAACTTACATCTGTGTGTCTAATGCATTTCACTGCTCTGTGGTTTCTCTGTCCTTGATGTATTTTTTTTGTTGTCGTTCAGGGGAAACATTAAAGGAAAGAACGTAGTTTCATCTGCTGGTAGGGTCTAATTCCAATTTCTGCTCAGCAGCTTTTAATTGGGCTTTGAACTTTGCATTAGCAAACGTATTATGTTGATTAGTGCAAAGATTTTGGTCAGCTCCAAAATATTTGAGCTTCCAGGAGCCATGATCTGTGCTGTAATCCTGTACGTGTATTTGTCAGGAAGGGGGCTGCCTTTGGAGTGGAAGAAATTCAGGAAGTGAGCAGAGCCTTGAAGGTTTTCTTTTCTTCTTTTGTCTTTTCGTGTGTGTGTGTGTGTGTGTGTGTGTGTGTGTGTGTGTGTGTGTGTGTTCAGGTTATTTTGACGCGCACGCCCTGGCTATGGACTATCGGAGTTTGGGGTTTCGGGAATGCCTGGCCGAAGTTGCCCGTTATCTGAGCATCATTGAAGGACTTGATGCCTCCGATCCGCTTCGTGTCCGCCTGGTCTCCCATCTCAACAATTACGCCTCTCAGCGGGAAGCCGCGAGCGGCGCTCACGCGGGCCTCGGACACATCCCGTGGGGGAGCGCCTTCGGACATCACCCACATATCGCGCACCCGCTGTTGCTGCCCCAGAATGGCCACGGGAACGCTGGCACCACGGCGTCACCCACGGAGCCGCATCACCAGGGCAGGCTGTCCTCAGCCCATCCGGAGGCGCCGGCCTTGCGAGCGCCCCCTAGTGGCAGCCTGGGACCGGTGCTTCCCGTGGTGACCTCGGCCTCCAAACTGTCGCCGCCGCTGCTCTCCTCTGTAGCCTCGCTCTCAGCCTTCCCCTTTTCCTTCAGCTCTTTCCACCTACTGAGCCCTTCGACACCCACGCAGGCAGCAAACCTTGGCAAGCCATATAGACCATGGGGGACGGAGATTGGAGCTTTCTAAAGAACTGATGCTGTAGGACAAGGGAGGGGAAAGCTTAAAATCCCAGGTGCTCTGGGCCGGTTGCCAACACCACCTTAAAGTCGCCAGTAAAAGTCAGGAAAAAGGTACACTTTCAGATAATTTTTTTTTTCTAGAGACTAAAGGTTTGTTGGTTTACTTTTTTCTTTAATTTTTTTTATCATGTCACATATTAGCAGTTTTTAAAAACTTGTTAATTTTTGTTTAAAACATTCATTTGAGGTAGTGATTATGAACCAACACTGTGTGATCTGTTGTCTGTTCTGTGCCTAATTTACTATGTAAACATAAGCGTTTGGGGGACTGTTCCCTGGCTTGTATAAGTTGTGATCTTTTTAGGATTAATTCCCCAAACTCAATGTTAACATGATTTTGTTAATATTCTGACAGATGAAGGTGTTGTATGAGTGATATTTTTTTTTGGGGGGGGGGGGGAGGGTCAGCAAAGCATTATATTTCCAAACAAAGCGTTGACAAATCAGATGAACAGCTTTATTCTAGAAGCACTAACTCTGCCTCCTAGAGCAGTGAAGTGAACCCACAAGCGTATCAGCGGCCCTGAACCCAGACCAGCCACTGTGGCCTGCCAGGCTTTGCTGTTCTAACATTTCAGGGTTAGAAACAGCCGCTGGTAGGCTAGGTCCCTGTTTGGAGCGCTGGCAGCAAGCAAGACAACGATGTAGAACATGCCGGCACCTTCCAGCCCCAAGCAATGCAATGCGTTGTTCTCAGTCTCACGGATCTCAAGTTCGCAAGTGTTAACCGGCATAAAGTGATCGTAGTCCGCAAGTCGTCAGTTCAGTGCCTGTTAAATGCCTAACCCGATTTCCCCAGAACTGCCATATTTTCTCTCTTAACTGGAAATTTTTATGTTGTGTTTTCCTTTTGGTGCATGAAAATGTGGTTCTTGCGATACCTAAAAAGGGCTTCTCTGCCTTCTTACTGATTTTTTAAAATTTTGATTTGGGGTCTAAAAATATTGTTTTACAGGTTCATTGCTTTAGCAGGTATGGTTTGAACAGCCTCCACTGAACTGGGCTTGACCTCTGTTGTACTGATGTGTTGTGACTAAATAAAAAACAGAAACGAAAACAAAGAACCAAGTATGCTGCTATGTCCTCATCCTCCGCCTTTCCCTGTGTCGGTGGAGAAAAATCTCAAGTTTCTTGGCTTTTCACTTTGTCTGACATTTGGTCTTCTCCATTTGCTGGTTTTAGTATTGTTGGAAGTCTAGGTTGTGTGGATTTGTATTGTCAAATGATGTGGCTTTGTTAGACTGCAGAGTTTTGCCTGGCCTCCCAGGAGGGAGGATAGCTTGACACTCAGGTGTCTCTGGACTCCAAGTTTGAACTCAGGCTGGGATCTGAAGTTACCAGAAAGAACCTGACAAAATCATGTTAGGCTGTGTTGATCATTTGATTAGTGCTGAGCGCACCTACTGTGTGTCCAGTTCTTTGCTGACAAAGCAGACTATTTCATCTATCTATTTGTGTCTGTGTTTATGGGAAAATAGGACTACGATGGCGGCCTTGTGTGTCAGAGCCCGCAGGGAAGGCGTTGTGGTGAGCAGTGGCAGGCTATAACGGCACCTGCACAGTTGCTGGCATCTCCCCTCCTCTTGTTTCTAAGGAATTCGTTTAACCCTTGGGTTGCATTGTGCTCCTGAGCTGTGTGTAAGGAAGCGGACATATGCTTTCAGTTAGAACAAAATGCTACCATGACAGCGGCGGTAATTGACCACAGAAGTGGCCGCCCTGTGTTTTAAAAACCCTGCCAATGAAGGGATACTGCCTCCCTACTCAGAAGGAGTTTGCCTTGATCCCATGAGTGGCCGAGAGGAGAGAAGGCAAGACCCACTCCGGCCCGTGACAATAGAGCTCTCCTTTTCTTTGGGCAACAACTGTGGTTGAGCAAGCAAGAACCACACAAAGAGAAGTGTAGACTTTGAAACTGAGCAAGAGCTGTTGGGTCCCTGGGAAGCCCGGCCATTCCGGCACTCAACCACTGCTCTCTCTTGAGATCCCGCAGCTCCTTTCTCAGTGTCGCCCCGTGACGTGCAGACACTCTCCGTCTGTCGCAAGCATGTCATGGAAAGCGTTATGGCGATTCTGCCAAGCATATTTAAAATTAGCAAACGCGGAGTCCAGTGGTGCCACAGCGCACTGCACCTTCCACGTGCTCAGCTTGCTGAGACCTAGGCTGGGCTGGCTGCTAACGTGGTTTGCTGAAAGAGCTGTAGAAGTGTGAAATATCCGACATGTCATCCTTGTCACAGGGTGATGGCTATATGATCTGGTAGGTAGTGCTTTTGAGAAGGGCAAAGGGATCCATTTGCTCCTTCCTTTCTCGATTGTTTTCTCTCTCCTTTCGCTTTCCCCCTCCCTCTCCCTCCTCCTCCCTCCCTCCCTCTCTCCCTCCCTTCCTACCTCCCAGGCTGACCTCAAACTCCATCTGTGGCTGAAGCAGACCTTAAATTCTTGATCTTTCTGCCTCTAGCTCTCCAGTGCAAGGCTTATAGATTTGTGGTGCCACACTGGGCTTATGGAGTCCTTTTTGGAACTTCATAATTAAAAGACTATCATGACCTCTCTCTCTCTCTCTCTCTCTCTCTCTCTCTCTCTCTCTCTCTCTCTTTTTAACACCTTGAAGGCGACCAGTTTCCCTATAGGTGGTTCAGGTGGAGTGGGTGGATGGAACTCCACCTAAGAGCCAGCAGAACTGTTAGTTTACAGCAATTCCCATTTCTATTTTAAATTGATGTTTTAAAAAGTAACATCAGAGCCATCAGTTAATGACTCAAGTTTACATCTATGTTTTTTATTCATATGTAATTTTTATTCATCTACCTGCATAGACAAAAATTTCCAGATGACCTACTGGTATAAATAAATATCTTAGATGACTCATATATATATATATATATATATATATATATATATATATATATATATA
>OU015743.1:89705137-89743239 GCA_907169655.1 Acomys percivali | reverse complement strand
ACACACACACACACACACACACACACACACACACACACACACACACATATATCTCCGAGGGTGATAGAGGAAGACATGGAGGACAAGACAAAACTCTGGCCCCCACACACAGAGGTGAGAACACCCGCACGGACATGTGCGCACACAAGCCTAGACACCACGCACACTACCTCCCCCCGACCCCCAGCTTCCCTGTGTGTAAGGTAGACTCTGTTAACACAGTTGTGAACAGATAAGGAGACCAGGTCTCCAGAAAAAGTTAAAAACGAAGAATACACACAGCTGGCAAGGATGTGCTTCCCTAACCTCAGGTCCTATCTCCTAACTCTGTACTCGCAGCTGGAAGCCAAAAAAAAAAAAAAAAAAAAGAGTGTTTTTGCTGCTCTAGTTCTTAATTCCTTTTTAGGCCCCAGACTGCTGACGTAGGTGACTTGAAAAAAAAAAAAAAAACAGTAGTACTGCTATGAAAATGAATTTGATCGTATGTGCAGTCTTCATTTATTTATCCAAACGCACTTATTGAACTCCTTGGACTGAGCCCCAGGGCCACGCCGACTGTTTGCTTCTGTTTTAAGAAGCGCTCCTGTTAAAATCTGACAAGTTTATGCACTAGAGAGCATAGGTATTTCCTACTACAACCCTGTTACACTCCCTCCGGCTCCAAGCAGTGGTATTTACACGAACATAGCTTTCTCCTAATTCAGTCTAAACTGAGACTCATCATCTTCATTGGATATGCTTAAGTACTTGGACAAAAGGATGGTGTTTGTTTATTTCTAGGATGCCAGGCCGAATTCTGGAGGTCGAATTATGCTTCTCTGACTGAAGGGAGGAAATTGGAAAAATGTTCTGCCAAATTTTGCTTACTGATGTACTTGTCCCTGTGTATACAAGAGTCAAGGTTATTGTTCGCCTAGAGAGCTCAACCACACAGACGGACAGGACATCAGTCAGCCTCAACCGATGGCTCATCTGCTGATGACTATACACAAGTGCCACTGTCACAGCAGAGAGGAAGATCCTTAAGCTTCACGGAAATAGAGACATCTTTTCTATGAGCCATCTCTGTTGGGACAGCAGGATCCGCTGAAAACGTGATGCTTGAACCAAAATGTCCATGATTCAAAGCTCTAGCTGGTAAAGGCCTGCTTTGTCTATTGCTTATGACTCATCTTATGGAAACGGTGAGTTTGCAAAGGGTACAAGTTGTGATTCTGACTATATATAAAATTAGGCGGGGGCTGGGGAAACCCTAAGTTTAAGAGAATCTATTCTGTTCTGGATAAAAATAGTCCCACTCACTCTTGCTTTGAAAAAACAAAAACCATCAAGGGGACGGAACAATGTTCCTTGCAGAATGCAGATGCTGCGTCGTCGCTGGACACCTCCTTTGAATTCGCTCTGCACTGTGTCGTGTCTTCTGTTAGGAGGAAATTATCAACAACAAGGGGAAATCCTGGACTAGTATTGAATAGTCCTTATTTTAAAGGTACTTCCCTTCTTGTGGGAATTGTATGCAAGCAGAACAACACTATAAAACGTTGGGATTATTTTACAAGGTTTGACTTTCGGCCCCATTTTTTTTTAAAGGTCGGCTTATTGTGCTAAAGATATAGGCACTTTCTGAGCTGGAGAGTATTCTTCTCAGGCTCCATGGATTTTAAGGTGAGGTGGAGGTTAGAGCACAGGCTGCAGGAAGCGGGAGGTCCTCAGAGACACCCATTTATTCCAGGGCACACAATGACTAATAAAGGCCATTGAAGTCACAAACATTTGCCCCTTTCTGAGCAGAGATGACTGGCTGCCTTCAAGGTAGGGAAACTGAACAAGCTGGCCTGCAAATCTCTCCCCATTGGTGTGCATCAGGCAAAGGCTTGAAACAAATAGGTCTTGAAGACCCGTGGCGGGGAAAAGATGTCAAACTTACTCTTCTCTTTCTGAGCGTAGCTACGTGTGACCTGTGGCCAGGAACTGAATTGAAGTAGCAGTAGCAGCAGCAGCAGCAGCAGCAGCCCGAGAGAATGGGCATTTGTGCCGTCTGGTCTGTGAAGCCAATTAGTGGACACATGGCTGCCTAATGCTGAATCTTTGGTGCTGACCCATCAACGAATGTGCCTCACAGTTCCTTGTTAAGTAGTTCCCGCTAGGAGAGGGTAAATTGCTCTATAAACTGGAGTTACAGACAGTCTAAGTTCAAAGAAGCCAATGCAAGCATGGCAGTTCTTTGAGTTCCTGCAGCTTATCTGAAAATATGCAAGGCTGTGGCGTTGGCCTCCAATATCTATTAGTTGGCTTCCGTACAAGTTCAGTCAACGTTACTGGGGTGATGCCGATGCCATACTGTCTGGCATGGTAGTTGCTAGCTGCATGGAGCTACTGAGCACTTTTCATGTGCTTAAAGTTAACGCTAATCTTAACAACCTAAACATAAGTAGGTGAGTCATGCTTTGTCCTCGCCAGGCACCTGGCAGACAACTGTAACGCTGGTTGCCCACTGTTTCCTTTGGGACCTCTTGAAATCTTGGGAAAGTCATGCAGCGGCCTGATACAGTTCTTACGTGTGCTGATGAGCATTTTTTTCTCATCCTGTTTAATCAGCATGGATGATCTCTGCATGGGTCCCAAGTCTGGAGCCTCTGTGGTCTTGTTTTCTACTTCTCAAGATGATAAGGTATTGCTTTCCCACCAAGGATCACTGAAGAATGGCTTCTACTGCCATTTTCCTTTGCAGAGAGCATCCTCCATCCCCAGCAGGCCTCCATCAGTATTGAGCATGCGCCTGCATCCTTCTGGCTTCCTTCTTTATAGCAGTTATGCGCATGCGCCTTTCACGTATTTTCACAAATGGGATTTGACTGCCCCATCACCACCTACAGAGCCACTCTCAGGTTCAGCAGTGTCCCTTTAATCAGTTCTGCTTTTGAAGATTCAGTTGCCCATGGTCAGCTAAGGTCTCAAAGACCGAATGGAAATTTCTAGAAAGAAATAATTCACAAGTGCTGCTTTTCTTTCTGCTGTACCGAGCAGCTAGATGCAGCCTGAGAGGTGAAACATCCTTTGCCCCAGGAACTGTCTCCGGGACAAAGTCGGCTGTCTTGGTATTTGTGGTACTTGTGTTCAAGTCACCACTGTGCATCTAACGACGGCACCAAAGTACAGGCGTGAGGACGTCAGTCAATAGTATATGCCAAAGAGACTGTAGACAGCAGTTCCTAAATATGTGGGTTGGAAATTCCTAGTAAAGAGAGAAAGCAGATCTCATGCTAAAGTTGCTAAGGTTTACAGTGTAAGGAGGAGTTGAAGACCAGGTAGCTTAGCTTTACAATGAAGCTTAGATGTTTAGGGGTTAAGATGTTTTTAGGTCTAGATAGATGTATTAAGTTGATAATGACAAGATGTGATGGAGATTGATTTACATTCAGAATTTTAGATGCACCAAGATTGGAAAGATGTTTTCTTCAAGGCTGTCATATACGAATAGCCAAAACACTAAGAATGCAACATTTATATAATTCCTGATTGTGTTATGGTTCTTCTTGCTATGGATAGTCTATTGTATATATGTGTAATAATATAAATGTATAAGTAAAAAAAAGACTATATGTAATTCTTATGATGGTAGGGTGTAGTAGTTCTGTTTTTATTAGTAGTTAGTAACAATCCATTGGGCAAAATTCTCCCTTGGTTTTGGCTATCTGGGTTGGGGGGTCTTGGTGTGTGGCCACTGCAGATAAGAGGGTGACACTTTAGTCCTGGGTTACATGAAAGTTGTCTTTTCCTTTTCAGAAGACCCATAGTACATTTTCTGTTTCTGTGACTCCCAGGCCCAACATCTTCAGGGGGAAACTGGGAGTAATAAAGCCAGCACTTTTAAGCATCCCACCAACCACCTCTGGACACATTTAGATGAGTGTATAGCACACTCCAGCTTATGCAAAAGAGTTGAGGATAGGCCGTGCTGAGTAGCAGACAGTCTGGACTGACAAACTAGGTAGCTGTAAACACCAAACGTAGGCCAGGCAATTTGGCACAATCAAAACAATTTTCTTTTGCAATGAAGTACTCTAAATTTAATGCATTCCTTCTTTGGTGGTTGAGAAGGCATTTTAGAATCTTGTAATGCCATTTAGGAATCACTATGAAGAGTTGTCACTGCTCCACTGTGCACTAAGGAGTAATTATGTTTACCTTGGCTTTCTCGTAAGTTAGATTCAAGACAAACGCTTGTTGCAACTAAACCAATTTCTAACTGTATTCCAGTAATGATTACATATTACTTTGGGGGAATTTTATCTTAAATTTATTATGCCATTAAGATTTACATGACTCATATAAAATGTCTTAAAATTTACCTATATGCTAGGCGTTAAGCTAAAAATTCTTAAAATACTCCTTTAAATAAAGGTATTTTTGACAGGAAAGATATATTCCAGAAAGCTGGGTACAAATCAGACTTTTGAAGAATGAATTTTATAAGAGGAACTATACGAACATGAAGATAATGTGTTCTTCATACTAAATGTGGAGATCACTGAAGAGTTTCATATAAAGGCCTACATGTCACATACATCATGAGTAATGACTGTGTGTGTGTGTTTCCTAGTTCTACGCATGCAAACAGTATCCGTTTCTTTCCTAGCCAGTGTGAGAAAACATGGGATAGCAGAAGCAATGCAAAGGAGGGAGGACCGTTCATTTAGCCTCACCCCTTGAGGAGGCTCAGCCCATCACACCAGGGAGAACTTGGCAGTGGGCAGTGGGAGCATCTTGTCACTATGGGCAACTGGAGCTTGAGGTGGCAGCTGGAATTGATAACTCAGGCTAGGACACTGGAGACTGGCTCTACAGTGATTTACTTCCTGCAGCTCAACTCCACCTCCTAGTGGGTGGGTGTGTCCAACTTGTCCCCAGGCTGCCTGTGGCCCAGGAGAGCTAGGAATGAGGCCCTGCCACCTTACTGAAAACAACTTCTTATTGCAATGTCAAAAGGCCCTGAAAGTTCTACAACTTCCCCAGACAGTGCCACCAGGTGGGGATGAACTGTACTAACACATTAACCTGGAGGGAGTATGTTACACCCAAACAATTACAAATCAGAATACATGAATGACATTTAGATCCTTTTTTCCATAGGAAATTAGCATTGGGGCAGTTAGATGGGGTAAAGAAAATCTATTTCATCAATATGACCACTATCATATTATTCATCAAGGGCCCGAGTAAATGAGAAGGCCGGCCTTTTAGTCTCTTGTGCCAAGACATTCATTTTTTTTTCAACTTTTGCGCATCAGAGCTACAGGTCTCTAACCTTTGTACTGTGTGAATTACACTAGCCATTCCCTCTTTTTCTGTCTCTGGCCTCAGGCTGGGGGTTAGTTACTTCACTGATTTCCCTGTTTTCTAGGACTGGGAGGAAATTATTTATTTTTCTTGTTCTCTTATTTGCAGATGGCTAGTCCAGGGTTGTCTCTGTACATATGTGAGAGGATTTCTGCACTAAATCTTCTTGTAGACATCTGTGCATATCTTATTGCTTTTATTTTTCTGAAGACCCTAATACCGTACTTAATAAATGGTCACCGTGTTTTGACAGTAAACAAGCCATCCTCTCATTCTAGTAAATAAAATGGTATCTTATATCATTTCCATTCATATTTTAAAATAGATTTAAAACAAAATTTGTCACTTATTATTATTACTACAGAGAGTCTTAGAAAAGTGAGAGGACAAAAATTTGAAAAGAGAAGGATCCATAATCCTAAAACTCACAGGTTTGTAATGTAGTTACTACCACATTTGCTGTTTTTATATGTGTGGGTGTGCACGGTATGTGTTTAGGAGCCTGTGGAGGCCAGGAGAGGCTGTCAGGGTCTCAGCAACTGCAGTTACAGGTGGTCATGAGCTGTGTGTGAGTGCTGGGAACTGCACCCAAGTCCTGTGCCAGAGAAGCAATCTGAGCCACCTCTCCAGCCCTGAAGGGGGAATTTTAAAATATTTATTACTTGAGAAAGAGAGAGAGAGAGAGAGAGAGAGAGAGAGAGAGAGAGAGAGAGAGAAAGGGATCAGAGGATAACCTGTGAAATTTAGTTCTCTCTTTCAACCATGTGGGATTTGGGGATCAAGCTCACACTGTTAGGCTGGGCAGCAAGGCACCCTGCTGAACCACTTCTCTGGCCCCATATAGTCCTTTTTGATAGAGTTTCTAATTTATCCTATTATAATATCCTATTCTTTTCACATTGTTATTTTTCCTATGTCAAATCAGTATCTATTTTCCCAACATAAACACTCATTATACTTGAGTATTATCTAGCATAAATGTGTATAACTTATTTACTTAAGAATGATATCTTGTCCGGCATAGTGGCATACACCTTTAATTCCAGCAGAGGAGGCAGAGGTAGGCAGATCTCTGAGTTCAATGCCAGCCTGGTCTACAGAGTGAGTTCCAGGACAGCTCAAGGCTACACAGATAAACTGTCTAGGAAAAAAAAAAGCAAACCAAACCAAACCAAACCAATCAAAAGTAAACAAATGATAATAACAACAAAAGAAAAACAAACAAACAAACAGAAAGAAAAGAAAAATATCTCATCAAGGTTCTATTTTCTCATAACTTTATTAGTGACCTGAAGTTAGACCACAAGAGGGATGGAATATTTCCACCTTTTCCCTGATGAGCAGGTTTTCTTTGCCTGAGTCCCCACTTATGTGGACTTATATTTCGATATCCAGCTTCAGTGATCATGACCTTCTTGAAAATGTCTCCATTCTGGCAGCCACTCAAATATGGCCCCAGTCTTCAGTGTGATATCTGTGGCTGTGGTAAAGCAATGTGGGGAGGAATGGATTTACATGGCTTCCATGGCTGATCACAGTCCATCACTGAAGGAAGTCTGGGCAGGAACCTGGAGGCAGGGACTGAAGCTGAAGGCATGGAGGGTGCTGCTTACTGCCTTGCTCCTCATTGCTGGCTTAGCCTGCTTTCCTATAGAGCCCAGGACCACAAGCTCAGGGGTGGGTCCTTCTTCTCTGTGACATATTTGTGTCAAGTTAACAAAAAGAACTAACCAGTACAGTTCTTACAGAGAAGTTGGGGAAATTGCTGGCTCTGTTATATATCTTGAAAAGATATATTAAAAGAAAAAATCTTATATTTTAATTAAGTAAGGCTGTGTGCATTTTACTATAGTATGTATATTAAGAGCTATAAAATGAATGCTCAATCATTTTACAGTTTAGTAGAGAAAACAAACAAACAAAAAAGAAACAAAAAACACATATAAATCGATAAAGAGTTTAAGAGAGATGTTAGGGGAATTTACAAGGAACTTTTAATTTTCAACTAGAGAGATGAGATCTTCTCATGAGGAAAGCAGCTTTTGTCATAGCCTTGAAAGAAGAATCCGATATGGCCAAGTTGGGTAGGAAATGGCGTGACCAGAAGCAGACACTGGATCTAGAGTGACAGTGGGGTGTTGTAGGTATGCGCAATGGTTTTTTTTCCTTTGGTGCTTCCTGGTGGGAGGTGGTTGGTGGCTCCTTTGGGAAGGGGTTTGGAGTTCCTCTGGGAGTCATCAGATGTTCTTGGGAGGTGTTTGGTGATGTTCTGGGAAGATTTGAAAAAAACTTTGTATTGATTCTTTGTAAGTTTCACATCATGCACCCCAGATTTCCTCATATCAGCCCTTCGCTTTTTAAACCTCCCCCTAAAATAAACACACACACACACACACACACACACACACACACACACACACACACACCAGCAACAACAACAAAACAAAGCATAGAAAAACGTCTCATTGTGAAAGCTGTAGTATGTCACTGTTTACCCCTCTGGCCACTTCTTCTATCCCTCTATGCCACATCTTCACTTGCAAATAATCATTGCAACGAGTCATTGGTCTGGCTCTGGATTTCTGGCTTCTGTGACCCCATCAATATTGGATCCTTACTGGACTTCCTCTCGGCTGTCCCGTATCATGGAGATCTCATAGCTTTGGATCCGCAAGACCGGCCCTTTTGCGCATCCTAGTCATTTAGATGATATAGATTTGAGGGTGAGCCAGCTCAGAGCCCTGGATCTGCGCTTGTTTGGTAGCTGAACAGGTCAGCGTGTTGGCTTTGGCTGTCCCTTATTAGCACCACAAGGGCAAACTCTCCAGCACTGCTCCAGCTAGGCCACCCAATGCCACCATCATCGGCAAGACGCTGGGTCAGCTCTCCCACTCTCACGCCTCACTAACACCCATGCCCCCAGAGCCAGCAGCTCCATTGTGCTGCCTGGGCAAGGTGCAGGGCCCACCCTGCCAAATACTGCTGCTGTTGAGAGGTAGGGCCAGCTCTCCAGAACATCCTAGCCTGTTGTAGAAAATAAAAAGGCTATAACTGTTTACTATTAATAACCTATAATTATTACTGTGGTTGATATTAACCTACTCCCATGTGAATAAAGGACACAGACACCTGTAGTATTTTTAATATGTCTTAAACTTCGGACTGGGCAGATATAAACCCCTTAAGCTGCCTTCTGACCTCACCGCCCACATCTCATGTCATTTGCTTTAATCATTCCTATCTGGGCTACTTTCCATAATTCTATAAATACTTGCTTATGTTTTTCATCTGGTAAGCCTCTCTCAATACCATCAATCCTCAGAGCAAATTGCTCCTAGCCACGTGGTTTTTCTACGCTAACCCATAGTGGTCCTGCTTCCTTCTTTTCCTCTCAAACCCATCTCTCCCCGTCCCATGATCCACCTGTGCTCCAAGCTCAGGAACTTTGGCTCTGCCTACCTCACTTCTGCCCTGCCCAAGGGTGTAGGTATTTATTCAGCCAATCAAGGATAATTTGGAGGCAAAGGTTACAAACGTCATTTTGGGTACTTGGTAGTCTGCTCATAAAAGACATCAAACAGACCTCAGGGAGCAAAATCATTAACAGTCACACACAAAGCACCAGACTATGCTGTTACACTAGTTCGTAAGAGGCAACTGGTTCAGCCCTGGGCATCCATCTGATGCCAGGAGGCTGCCCCACCCGGGATACCCCCATGTTCTGTAGTGGTAGTATGAGCCTCAGATGTTGACAACAACCTCTGCCACTGCATAGCCACAGACCCAGACATGATGCTTAGTGGCAGCTAGGGCTGGGAGCTCACTACGATCCCAGGTGGTGGGGTTGGCCACTGACAACAGGTTCCTCTCCATGCCGAGTCTCCAGTCCATCTCTCTTCACGATGCTCAAGCCGCTCCTCTTTCTCTGCCTCTCCCATCTGACCACCGCATACTTGCTCACTGTGGTGGCTCGCACTGCACGCTGGTCATGTGGTTGGTGGGCCCCTGGGTGACATCCTCTATCTGTACTGTGTGTGGTGGCAAGGGGGTGCCTATGGCCCACCTGTGCTGTGCTCTGGGAGGAGGTGTGGGTGGCATGATGGTCCACAGGTCTCTGTCTTCATGGTGGTAGGCTGGGTTCTATGTGTGTAAGGCTTGCCCATGCCATAGGGTGGAAGGCAGGTCTGTGGGCATCTTTCTCTGCCTGCATTGTGTGGTATGACCAAACACAGGTCTCTAAGTCTTCTTCCTCCTGAGATGTGCTGCCTGGATTAGATTTGATTTGATTTTTATGAGCTGTAAAACAGCTTTGGCCAAGCCAGGCATCAAGCTAGCATGAACAAAGAACTGTCATCGGCTTTGCCCCTCACTGATATAAGAGCAACACCACCCAACAAGGCTTCTTTACCTGTTGCCAGGGGTTTTTTTTTGTTGTTGTTGTTCTTTTTTATGTTTTTGTTTGAGACAGGATCTCACCATGCAGCCCTGAGTTGCCTGGGACTCATTACATTTTCTCTGGAAAAGAGGTTGGTGTTTCTCTGGGGAGGCATTTGGTATTTCTTTGGGGAGGCATTTGGTGGCACCTCTTGGGAGATGTGAATGCTCACCTTAGCTGTCAATTTGACATATTTGAGAAGAAGGAACTTCTATTGAAGAATTGCCTTCATCATGTTGGACTGCGGGCCGTTTTCTTGATTTCTCATTGATGTAAAGGCCTAGCCCACTGTGGGAAGTGCCATTCCTAGTCAGGCAGACCTGTTTTATATAAGAAAAGTTAGCTGGCCCTGAACCGGAAGCAAGCTAGTAAGCAGTGTCCCTCTGCGGTTCCTGTTTCAGTTCCTGCCTTGGGTTCCTTCAAGTCACATAAGCCCTTTCCTCCCCCAAGTTGATTTTGGTCAGGGTTTTATATCAGCAACAGAAAAGTGACTGACACAGGGTGTTTGGTGGTTCCTCTGCGGAGCTCTTTGGCATTTTTTTGTAGAGTGGTTTGGTGTTCCTTTGGGAGAGATATTTAGTAGTTGTTCTTGGGATGTGTTTGGTTGCTCTTCCAGGGGAAGTTTTTGGTTTTTGGTGTTCTTCTGCAGGGGGATATTTGACGTGTCCTCTCAGGAGGTGTTGTAGGGTTCCTCTGAGATATTTGGTTCCTGTGAGAGACGTCTGTTGGGAACTTTTTTTGTGGTTCCTTTGGCGGGGGGGGGGGGGGGGGTGACTATTTGTTTCTCTAGAAGGTGTCTAGTGGGTCCTTTGAGGAGGCATTTGGTGTCATCTCTCAAGAGGAGTTTGGTGGTTCCCCTGGGGACAGGGTTGATGATTTCTCAGATGCATGATAAGAGAAGCCAGAAAACTAGATGTGCATGTAAAAGTCTCTTGGTTAAAATGATGTCTCCAATGCATTTAAATCTAATTATGTGAGACTGTTTAAAGAGAGACCGTTGAGTGCTGCCATTAAGTTGAGTGATTTCATACACTTCCCCAACTCCCTTATCAATCCTTTAATTCTTTTTATTGGGATTTTTGTTGTCCTTTGTAAAATTTTAGTTATTCAAGATGACAGGAATCATGGCATTAAGCCACACATGGTGGCATACACCTTTAATAATCAACAGTCACACAGGAGGAGAAGTCAGGCAATGGCCTGAGTAGAGGCCAGCCTGTTTTTCTGTGTCTTTTTTTTTTTTTTTTTTTTTTTTTGAGACAGGGTTTCTCTGTGTAGCCTTGGCTGTTCTGGACTCGCTTTGCAGACCAGGCTGGCCTTGAACTCAGAGAGATCCACCTGCCAGGTGCGGGGATTAAAGGCGTGCACCACCATGCCCGGCTCCAGCCTGGTTTTTATATAGTGAATTCCAGAACCACCAGGGCTACAGATAGAAACTGTGACTGAAAAACAGAAACAAGAAATCCTAACAGTGGATTGGTTATAAGGACTGTCTTACCTTTGCTTTCTTTGAATGGCATGCAGTGAACCTCAGGAGTTCTTTTGCATTAGACTGCCCTGAAATTTGGATTTTTAAATAAAAGTTACCATTATACTGCTAACAATGAAGTGTGAGAAGTGGTGTGGTTCAGAAAGTTCTTTGAACATTAAAAACTCCCTTATTAGAAAAGTAGACAGCTTATACATAGCCTCTGGCATTCCTGGTTGGAATTCTCATGATAGTCTGCTCTTCAGGTACCCCACCCACCCAATTCTCTCTTTTGGACTCCACTTCCTTTCAATCCAGGTTGAATATCTGACCTCATTCCTTCTCTCCATAAAAGAGAAGCAAAGCATTGTCTTTTAATAGATTTTATTGACTAATAGACACACTCTAAACTCTTGTTTGTTCTACAAGGAATGTCAGGCTCTAAGTTGTGGAAGCTTTTTGTTTGAACACACAATGTTTCGAGTCTGCAAAAGCAAAGCAAAACAAACAAACAGGGCTGAGTACATAGCTCATTGGTACAGCCGCCTGCCTAGCATGTCCAAGGACCTGGGGTTGGCGCCCAACCACACAAAAGAACAGACAAATAGGCAACTACAATGTAGCAGCCAAGTAGCGTTCATTTGTGGGCTAAACTTAGCTTGCAAGTAGTCATTGGTTACCCCTCTATGAGGAACTAGGAGCAGTTCAGGATGTCACAGTGGTCCAGGTGAGCCTAAGCCTGTAGGTGTAAGAAGTCAGGAGAGAGGCGCTTTAAATATGAAGATAGCTAGAGCACAAAGATGCTGGTTCCTGTGAGACATGGTTTGTCCTGACAGCTGGCAAGTGCTCTGTACATGGAGGTTTCTAACTTATAATAGAAGTGACTGATTGGTGACACCTGTCAGAAGCTAATGCCATAAAAAGAAGATTTGTTTTATGTACTCACCCCAGTGAATGGGTAAGACAGCATGCAGGGCCACATGATACTTTCCTCTTACCCCCCAAGGTTTCTGTGCTGAACCCCCAATTCCAATGTGATGATATCTGGCCTTTGGGGGGGCTTTTGCATCTTGAGGGTGGAGCCCTCATTTAAAGCTGGTAGATCTTGGAAATTAGCTAGTTCTAACAGGGCAGTCTTCCTTCATCTCTTAGCTTTCAAAATACCATAACACATAGAAAATGAATATAAAACAACAAAAGCAGTTAATAAAGAGTTTCCATAGAATTTTGCACTTGTAGCAGGAGTGTGGGTTGATAGAAAGGACCGACTTCTAAGAGATCCAAGGATGTTACTGTCTGGCAGGTCTCTCTTCATTCAGATTAGATAACCAGGCTAGATTGGTTCTTGTGCGATTGGAGTCAGCTTCGTTTCCTGGTTCTCACACACCAGCCCGACATTATTGTGTTTGGATTCACAACATGGCCAAGGGATGTTTACGTCCCCACCCAGACAGCTGTGCCCACTGAAACAGAAGGAGCCTTGACGATGTTTATTTCCGCAATGGTAAAACACTAAAACCCCTGGTCTCTAAAAATAGGTTGCTGTTTGACTTCCGACGTGAACTGTAATTGTTTACCTAGGCTCCGAGCTATCTGACAGTGTTCTTTCGAGTTGGATCAGGCAGAGAAAGGGTCTCACGTTGTATGTCTTTGAAACCCTGCAGCTTTAATTTCCGGGATTATCACAAAAATTGGAACACAGTTTTAAGATTGTTTCCTGTATTTCTTCTAAATGGGCAGTTCTGGAAAGTCATGCACGGAGACGGCCCTTACGTCATGAACTCTCTAAAGTCAGAATTGCTTTCATGAAATCTGAACTCAGAGCTTGAGACATTTGCAGGGCTGCTTGAATCCAGACTCTACTCAGGAATGAAGAAGCAGAACACAGCATGGAATCCCTTCCTAGCAAAAGACCCTTAGTAGTCTTACAGAAGACAAGGGACACTTTTTGTTTGGGCTTTAAAAATATCAAACATAAGGTCTGGTGATGCCAGCCTGTAATCCCAGCTGTTCAGGAGCCTGAAGCGGGAAGGCCAAGAGATCCCAGCCTACTTGGGCTACAAAGTGAGCTCAAGGCTGCCTTGAGCAACTTTGTGAGGCCCTGTCTTAATACAAAGCAAAAAGAGGCTTGGGCTGTGGCTCAGCCCAAGTGGAACACTTGCCTAGTGTATGTGAGGCCCTCAGTTTAAGCTCTGGTACCATAAATAAAAGCATATATTTTAAACTATGCAGCTTTCCAATCTGGAAGTCTAAAGATAGGACTTCTCTGAATAAGCTGGGTTCTCATGGAAGAGGTTCGGGCTGGCAATTGTTTACTTACGTTGATACAGAGACATTGTTTCCCTTTTGTGTGGTTCCCCAGACCAGCTTTCATGTCCCCAACCCTGGTAGCTGTATTTCACACACTTACGATACTGTCCTTCTTATCAAAAAATCTTTTGTTAGAATTATATCAGAGAAAAACGGAGAGGTTCCAAGAAATGAAATGTGGGTTCAGTGCTCATGCCCACCACGTTCTTGCATTGGTCATTAGGGGTTCTCACGGGCCTTTCTTCTGTCTCCTGAACTCTGCACTGTTCCCAGATCAGTCTTCTTAGGCCTGTTTGTGCCCCGTGAACTTGCAGCAGACAGCAAGATGTGGTCAGTCTCAGCCTCTGGTGTCGTGTTCTTACACTTCACTTACACTGTTTCTGACCTTGAGTCAGCGTCTCCTACTGTAACCCAGGCTGGCCTCAAGGTTACCATGGATCCCCCTGCCTCCACCTCCCAGAACTTAAAGGTTGGTCCTGAAGATGTGCTCCACAGTGACCAGAAGTGTTTTCACATTCTTTCTGGGTCCCCTCACCTCCATGCCTGTCTGAGTGCTGGACCACCTCTTCATCCTTCAAGGCCAAGTTAAGAGCATCACTTACTCTCCTGCCGTGAGCCACACACAGTTTATCTGTTTACAGGTTGTTTTGTATTATTTCCTGCAGTGTAAAGGGGCCCTGTTCTAAGACCTGGTTTCATTTGTGCTGGTTGGTGTCAGAAAAGTCTGGAGTATACTCGACCAGGAACTATGCAGGGTGGCTGGAAGCTGAGGAAAGCCCAGAAGGATCTCCCAGGCAGTGCACGGAGAGTGTTGCCCAGAGGGGGTTTTCCCTGGCTCGCTGCCAAGCACTCAACTTCAGAGGCCTATTTCTTTATTTCCCTGTTTTCATTCAGGAAATGTTCATTGAGTGTCCACTAGGGGAGAGCTGATTTTGTTTTCTCCAGCTGATCTAATCTCTCAAGATTTGACCCCTTGGGAGTAGAATTATACTATGACTACTAGAGACTGGGAAGAGTGGGGGTGGGAAATATGGATTTTATCAGTGAACAGTACGTAGACATATGGAAAGATCAAACTTAACCTTATTAGCATGCACAACTAACTCATGTTGTTAAAGAGCGGCAGTCACTAGAGCCGGAAGTGCTGAGGGGACCAGAGTCACGGTCTTGACCCTGAACTGAGGCGTTTGTTCATCCTCCATGGAGCCCCAGTCACCACCAGAGGCTGCTGGCTCAAAGGTGAACTGGACTACAGTCAGCCCAGAGCATCTTTTACCTCATTGGGTGCTATGCCACAGGAACCTCAGAGCAGAATCCCTTTCCCTTGCTGCATGGTCCTTAATGACTCTCTTGTGGCTGGCTGGCTGCTCTCCTACTTCCCCACCCTACTCTGCAAAAGACTCACTTATCTAGAGAGCTGTTCTGACTTCAAAAGGTAATTTAGCCTATTTTCCCCAGATATCCATTTTTTTTTACTTTCCGTCTCTCCAAGTTCCGACTTGATTCTGTCTTGACAAGAGACTATGTGTATGTTTATGCAGCAGTAACCCTAGCAGACAGTGATGAAGCCAGGGCTGAATCGACAAAGAGATGTGCTGTAAATACACAGCTGAGTGATATTCACACTCAAACAAGAATGAAATAATGTCATTGAAAAAAAAAAGCAGCAGGCATGACGGTGACCACTTTTAGTCATAGCATGCTTGAGGAAGAGGTAGGCAGATCTCTGATTTTCATGACTAGCTTGGTCTACGTGGTGAAGACAGTGAGTTCTAGGCCAGTCAGGGTTACGTAAGCAAACCCTATCTCAAAAAATAAAAATAAAATAAAATAGAAGTGGTTGCCTTTCTTAGACTGCGAGACAACCGTAAACAATTGGAGCTGGGAATGGGGTGGGGGGTGGGCACTATGGTTCTATTTGCTCCTGCTGCTGGGAGCCTCCTCTTTGTGCACTAAGCAAATGTGTCAAGGATAAAAGGACCCGAAACACTGGCTCCCAGGTGATTGTGTCCAAGCTCGCCTCTTAGGAGAAGGCTGGGTAGAAATGCAGTAAAAGAAACCTGTGCTTTCAGCAGCTCACGTGGAAGCGGTCAGTCAGTTGGTCGTTTCTTCCAAGGATATAGGACAGGACTGTGTGGTGGAGCTTCAGCCCTAGGGCACTAGGGGGTGGGAAGACAGGATGCCTGCAATCCCTCTGGCCCCAGATCACGCCTGCGTGCGTGGTGCCTGCAGCAGAGCACTCTGTTATTGTTGTTGCCTCAAACAGGACATGACCTCCTGTGGTTTGTTTTTATTTCTTCCTCCTTCAGACAGCTCATCCTGCCTGTATCTGGTTGCAGGTTAGGGAAGAGGAAGGAAGGAAAATAAAGCGAAGGAGAAGGGGAACACAGCTTCCCCACTCCGAGTGACCCGTCTCCTTCCCCAGGACGAGCGAGCAAGGATTTATCTCAGCATTCTTCATGTTCCTTCCACCCACACCCCGCACCCCCCATTTCCCCTGACTCAGCTTCTCCAAGTCACCACAGCTGGCCACACAGGTTTCCCAACTGTGACCAGGCTCTGCCTCCTGCCCTGGACCAATTCTGGCTAGAGACAGGAAGCAATTAAAGAGACCCAGCAAGGCCCTCCCTCACACCCAGACATCCTTGAGGATACTTGTCCGTCGTCATTTGCTAGGCCTGGGGTGCAGCACTGCGCTGCACTGGAAATTGCAACAGGCTCCCTTGTCCCTTGCTTCTGTGTGCTAATCCAGGACACCTGCAGCCGACTTTCCCAGCTCCAGCCCGCCTCCCACAACGTGTCCTGGTTTCTAAGTCCTCCATTTTGCTTGGGGGTTGACCTCACAGAATGCTGACTCCCTGAAACTTCTGGGTCCTGTGGCTAAGGTGACCTTCATGGTACATTTTGAGAAGTTTGAGCTTGTTCTTTGCTCAGAATCCTCATAGTTGTTGTTGGTGTTGGTGTTTTCCTCCTCCTCCTCCTCCTCCTTCTTCTTTGCATGTGGATGCTTGCCCTGTTCTCAAATCTAGGTAGAACACTGTAAAAAATGTAGCCTGCAGTAATCTCAAATCTCTCTGCTGCCTTGGCTTCCTTTTGACATTGTGTGCTGGAACAGTGGCTGCCCTAAGCTTCTCACTACATGCTGTTTTATTGTGTCCTTGCTAGTGTCCCTAAATCTGAGCCCTGACTGTTTCCCCAACACTGGTAGCTTGGCTGCCAGGCCTCTGGCTGTTCAGGGCTCTGGTGTCTCATCTCATGCCTGGGCTGTGCTCACTGTGTGACCAGTGCTCGTTATGAGAATTATTGGCCTGCTGGCATTATTCATGTGATGCCTTATGTCTTGAGACTAAAGAACAGTTATGTACACTTTTGGAGCTGCTGAGAGGGTCTCAGGGAGTGAGGGTAACATGGGGATTTGGCACCATTCTAGACATCAGTCTAAGTTCTATACATTTATTTAGTGGACCAGTGAACTAGCTAGCTTTCATGTTGCTGTGATCAAAACACCTAACAAAGGAACTTAAGGAAAAGGATGGCATTGAGGGTGGCTTGGCTGCAGTGGTAGCAGCATGATTCTTTTGGTCACATTGTGTCCATAGACCGAAAGCAGAGAGGCAGACGCTGGCACTCAGCTTCTGTCTGGGCCACCAGCTAATGGGGTGGGTCCTGTCCACATTCAGCGAGGTCCTTCTGTCCTCAGGAGACCTCACTGGAAACATTCAGCATGCCCATCAAGATGACCCTGAAGACTGACCATCACAGGTGGCTCTAGAATGGGAGTGTGTAGGTGGTATTTTTTAAAAACTATTTGATTTGGGTTGTTTTATGCCTTTTACCTCCCTTCCAACACCCCCTACCCTAGATAGGAGAGAAGGAAGGTTAGAAGGGACAGGGGGCATAGACCTCTTTTGACTTAGTTACGGCTGGGTAGGGTCATCAGGTTCTTTAGGAAAATACCAATCCCAGCCACTGTGAGATCTAGCAGTCCAGCAACAGCAAAGGGCAAATGCAGCAGGGCGAAGAAACAGCCTTCCTTCCTTCTCCTCCTTGAAGCTGCTTTCTTTCTCTGGGCTCTGATATTTATACTCTCCCAGAGTCCTCAGAATTCCACTAACTTCCCTCAGCAAAGACCACACTCCTCTCTGAACAGCACAAGGCTGTCACCAGTTGGCATAGAGCACACTCTGCATGAGGCAATTATCAGCTGTGGACAAACTACAGCAGCCCAATATCCCACACTTGGGATTGAAACAAAAACATGCTAACATAACATAATTGAGTTTTTAAGGAAACCAAAATATCCACAACAGGGGAGAGCTCTTTTTAAATTTTGCTTTCCCACTTTGTCTTTTCATGGACATCAAACCAGTTTGTATGTTGACTATTCTGTGATGGATTTGGTGTGGTGATCTGAATTGAAATGGGATGTACCTTGGGATCTCTTGTAGCTTCCTTGTATGTTGAAGATGACCAGCGCCCACCTCTCCCTGTACCTTTGGCGCCTGGACATACCTTCTACACCACCGAGCAGTCTGTGGTACATCATGCTACATGTCTGTGACTCCAGTTTATTTGCTCTTTTCTGTGTAAAACCTTGGCAACCCAGTAGACACGAGATACAACTGTAGTGCTGAAGAACGCCATCTATTTGAAAGGTGGCTCCGGGGGTTCAGTTTCTGCACTGACTTCTCCAGGGCTTTCTCTGGCCTAAAAGAAAATGACATTTCAAATGGACCTTCCATCTTGTCCCCCAGGACACGTGACATTCCATCATTATGGGAAGATCCTGCTAGAAGAGTTAGCTCCTGAACAGACAAATGACTTAGTGGTGTGGAGTGGACTAAAGGCAACACATTGAGTGGCCAAAGTCCTCTGGGGGCAGAATTTGTCGTATGATTGTGTTCAGGCTTTGGAAAGGGCACTGGTGAGCCTGTTTCTAACAGGGTCACAGAAGGTGATCGGCTGAGCCCAGACATTTTACAGGTTGAGCCAGGCTGGTTACAGTGCCCTGTGATGTCCAGTCCCTCTCTTGGAGCACGTGGTTAAGAAGAGAGTGGGCTGTGGGACTAGACTATCAACTTGGGCTGTGACTTGGACCCTTGTTCGTGGTTCTAGACCAGTTTGCCTTGCTTCACCTAGAGCAAGCATTGCGTTATGCTATAGTTACACTTGTGTTGTTTTCTTTGTTAAGCCACGTGTTCTGTGAGATTACTGACTCCTTCTATGTCATTAAAAATAAGAAAGGATTCAGGGTATCTGTGCATGGAGCCAGGTCAAAACTGGGGGTCCTTGTCAATCTCTCTCCACCTCATTTTTTTTTGAGACAGAGTTCCTCACAGAACCCAGAGCTTGCTGAGTCAGCTAGATGGACCGGCAAATGAGGCCCCAGGATTTGCCTTTCTGCTTCCAGTGCGGGGGTTACAGCTGCTGTACTGGGGATACAAACTAAGGTTTTCATTCTTGCACAGCAAACACTTTACCACCGAGCCATCTTCCCAGCCCCTCGCCTTTTATTTTCTCACTTGTTTGATGATGAAGACGTATTCCTCTCACGTTACCATCTTCTCAGCTCCAGAGATGTTCTTCCCAGGCAGAGGCATCTCTTTTCCAAGAAGTACTAAGTCATTGAGTAGAGGATATTTTCAGTTTGTTGTTATTGTTTTTGTTCTACTTTAAGTCCCATTTGGAGCATTTCAAGTCAGCTCTAGATAAAAATAGTGCAGCTTTCTGAGAAACGTGGCAATTTTGGTCTCTGTGGGAAACTGTGATTTGGCCTCTAGTCAGCGTATCTTGTGGGCTCTAAGGGAAGCTAACACTGGTGGTGGCAGGACTGTAGCTCTATTGCAGGTAAAAGGAGGCACAAGTGAGAACTGAACATGATCCTGTTTCCAGACCATGGGGACAACCAGCTGTGCTCTTCTTACCAGGCTTTTGTGTGCTGAGTTGGAGAAATAGCAGTGTGGGATCCAGAGTTGAGGATCTCAGCAAGCAGAGTTAACTGTCCCAGGTGCACATCTTTTTTTTTTAATGAATTCAAACACCTCCAAATATGTTGGCTTTGTGAGCTCACACAGGCCAAGGCGAGGAGTGGAAAAACCATCATGGCTCAACCATGAGGGACTTGCAGGGATGGAATAAGACACTGGAGCCTGATGATGGCGATTGCCATTGATTTGGAGCTTTGAGATTTGGCCATGGGGAAAGGGACCAGATGTGTGTGAAGTCTCTGATCCTCTGGGGAGATGCATTTGGGGAAATCTGCCACCTCCTTATGTTGTTACTGTTTGATCCATTAGTGTTTGTTGATCTGCTCCGATGGACTCACTGGCCTCCCTCACCAGAGAAAGCTGTGGTCTCCATTGATGCGTGAGGATCTGGGGACAGAGATGCAGATCCAGGAAGGTCAGTGTTGAAGCCTCCTGGGCACATCTGTGAAGAAACAAATGACTTCTAGTCTAGAGACTACTAAAATCCGACCATCACACCTATGTGTGTACTGTGCACATGCAGCCAAGCCAGGTGCTCTCTGTTGAGCTTTGGAGCCACTGCCAGACCTCTAGCTATGTGAGAATTACTTTAGTCAGTTTTTTTTCTTTTACAATAATTGATGTGAAACTCGTGTTGCCAGAGAAAGTGTGTGCAGGATCTTTATAGTCTCTTAACTTGACTTTCATTGCAGTTTTGCTGGTGTCAGCTGGTCCCACACAACTACTTTTTTTCTTATTCAATGGATAGCGTGAGCTGTTTAAATGTCTGCTTGCATTACGTGTTTGTTGAATGCCAGGTGTTCCTCCACAGGCTTGAATAGATCATACCTCTGAGGGGAGGGGTGCTCATTCCCATCTTCTAGAAGAGGAAATTGAGGCTTATGATTCCTCGGCTGACGCTTGGGGCTACACAGCTGGGGTTCGAATGCATGGCCTTCTGACCACAGGCCAGGTCCTTCATGTCGCAGAGATGCTTGCTCTGACAGGCCCTTCATGTCGTGGAGATGCTTGCTTTGACAGGCCCCTCATGTCGTGGAGATGCTTGCTCTGACAGGCCCCTCATGTCGCAGAGATGCTTGCTCTGATTGGGTTGCCTCTTTTGTATTAGCTACTGGGCAGCTGATACAAATTCAGCCTCCTGTCACAAGCAAGCATCCAGTCTAGTGATAACGACTACACTGAATTCAATTCTGAGTCTTAGTGCTTTTGTTATTTTTATCTCGCTACTTCTATAGTTTAATTATTTGCCTAGCTATCCTCTATCTATCTATCTATCTATCTATCTATCTATCTATCTATTTATCTATCTATCTATCATCATTATCAATCTATTCATCATCTATATACCTAATCTACCATCTATCATCCATCAGTGAACCTACCTATCATCTATCTACCTATCATCTACTTAATCTATCATTTATCTATTATCTATCTATCTATCTATCTATCTATCTATCAATCAATCAATCTATCTATCTACCTACCTATCATCAATTTATCATCTATCTAATCTACCATCTATCATCAATCAATCACCCAATCACCCAATCAATCTACCTACCCACCTACCTATCATCTATTTAATCTATCACCTATCTATCTATCTTTCTATCTATCTATCTATCTATCTATCTATCTATCTATCTATCTATCTATCATTTATCTCTCTCCATCCATTTAAACACATTTGATAGTTAACCGATTGTTTCAAAATGTTTTTGAGAAAGAGTCCATGCACGTAGCCTGGCCTCAATCTGAGTTCGCCTGCAATCTTCCTGCTGTAGCCTCCCCAGTGCTAGAACTACAGGACATATCACCACACAGCCTTCAAATAGTTTTTGATAATATATTCACAGGATAGAGAAACAAATCGGAAGGAAAACTTACAAAAAAGAAATAATGTTTAGACTAATAGTTGTCAAGGTTTTCCATAGTTTGCACACATGTCAATTCTTTTCTTCCTTCTTCACCCCTGCCCCCATCCACCAGCGTCGCCAAACTTTTGGCTGTGTACATTTTATTGTTTGTTTTAATTGAATGTCTCAGACATAAATATCATTAATGAAATGTTTGGAGGTTTGTTTGTTTTTGGTTTTTCTTCTTGTTTTTTATTCTGGTGTCAATGAAGTTCAGCTGGCTCTCGTTATAAGAGATCCAACAGTTTTATAAGCAGTCATTTCCCCAGGCACAGTGGCAAATGAAATGCATTATAGGAAACTTGTGAACAATATAATTTTTATCTCACTGCTGAGAGAAAGGGAAAAACGATTGTCTTGGTCACCGCTGGGCATTTTCTTTAACCATGTGCACTTTCTGAGGTCAGGGAACAGATGGAATGCTTCAAGCTGAAGAGGTTTCTGGCTCCTTTGTAAGTGGTAATAGAGTTATGTCAACTACTTTGGAGGATTGGAGATCTGATCCACCAGCAGATTTGGTCGGGATGGCGCCTCTTGAGAGTTTGCCAGTGGAGATGCCAAATGATTCCACTGGCATGCTGGGTGAATTTTAAAAACCATATTATTTTAAAAATTATAATTAAAAAGTATCATGAAAATGTTATTAATGAATAAGTTAAAAATTTGAGGCAATATTAAACAATCCTCCTGGAGGCGTTGGGCCAAAAGCAATGCCACTGAAAAGGAGGAGGGTATTTGCTCATGAAGCGATATAGGATGCAGAATGGTCATGGATGGAGACCTGGAAGCTTGCATCCAGTGAGGCTGATCCATTGTTTGGTTCTCAGGACAGATGGAGCTCACTCCCTTTATCCTCAGGACTCCATAACATGACGCTGGAAGCTGGGGCAGCCTTTCTCAACCTTGTGGCAACAAAGATGAGGGAAATGTCAAGAACTTTCAACAAGATGCCAGCCCTGTGTTTTGTTAGGCTGCTACTAAATATAGCAGCTACTCCCTTCCAGAATTCCTGTTTTGTGTTCAAAGTGCTGGAAATTGCACTTTCTGTCAATTGACGCTGAAGGCACTCCTAAAGATACATTTATTTTTCAGATGTCTATCTGTCTTCATGACTGGTGTGGGCTGCTCTGAGCTCTCACACTAGGTTGTGCTTACACCCAATATAGCTCTAAAGTGTTTATTTCTCTCTTCTTCTCTCCCTAGACTGTAAAGGACTTGAAGACTCTACTTATGCTTAGTGTATGCATGTACTTTACTAAGTTCTTACAGACAGACAGACCACAACAATTGTCATACAAATTAATAAGCAATCATAGTCGACACATCTGCCTAGTACGGACCATCTGCCTAGCTGCCTCCTATCTAGCAGCACTGTCCTCTGTGTGGCTTGTCTACTAAGGCCCTTTCTCTTGCAAGGGAAAAAACCATTTCCATGAGCCTTTGGCAAAGAAGCCACCGTCCCTCTCAAGAGCTCAGCTCACAGGCTTTTGTCTCCAGTGGTCTAAGGAGACCTGTACATTCTTCAGCTTTCTTTTGAGTCTTGCTTCCAAGGTTTGCTGAGCATATCCCCTCCAGTACACCAACATCATTCATCTTCCTTTTTAAAGAATGCAGATGTTTCTGTTAGAGTTGTATGTAGCTCAGTCGGCAGAGTGCTTGCCTGGCACGCCCAAAGCCTTGGGTTGGTTCCTTAGTAAGGCATTCAAACCAAGTGTGGTGCATACGCTATAGTCCTAGCTCTTGGGAGGTGGAGTCAGGAGGATTAGAAGGCTAGTTCCATAGTGAGTTCGAGGCCAGCGTGAGATACATGAGCCCTTGTCTCAAAGCCAAAACAGAACCAAAAACTCAACTGTTTTGTGTCTCAACTCCAACCACGAACCTGTAGAACCTGTTATTCTCATGGCTGCCTTTGGTGGTTTTTGCTTACCAGTATTACATCTGGTAAAATGCCCATGTATACATGCATCTATGGCATCATATTTTATGAACACTGGGGACCTTGAGATTTTATTTACTTATTTTTAATTTTTAATCTTTATTATTGTGTGAGTGTATGTGGGTGATGTGCTTGGGTGAGTGCACGTGTGCCTGTGCCACTGTGCATGTGTAGAACTCAGAAAACAACTTCAAGGGTCGTGTTGGTTTTCTCCTTGCACATTTAAGTGGGTTCCAGAGGCTGAACTCAGGTTGCGAGCCTTTCAAAGCAAGTTCCTTCACCCTCAGAACCAGTTTCTAGCTGGAGATTAATTTATTAAATCTACAGTTACTCTGAGCTAACACAGCCTAAAAGGGAAAAACACAAATACACTCTTACTTAAAGATGTATTTTCTTTTGTTTTGTACTACAGCAAATGACATTCAGAGAAGGGGGAAGAGACAACAGATTTATGCTGACATTCTAAGAGCATGCTAGCATTTCTCTTCTCCCAGAGAAAAGAAATTTTAAAGTAACCTGTGACTTCAGGGCCTTGCCATTGTCCCTGTGCTATAGCTGTGGAGAAAAGTCACCCAGGTGACATCAACCCACCTATTTTATGATAGCCTACATGTACCATGGAAAATCCCATCTGTGATCCCTCAGTGCTAAACCTCCCACCATGGAATCAAGACACACACCAGCGCTCATCTGTGGGAGTGCATAACTTTAAGTATTTCTGCAGTCTCTGGCCTGGGAAATGTGTCATGCAGTTTATTTTTCACAAAGTGACACATAAAACACTTAATTCAATTTAACAACGGACTTTGGCTTCTAGTTGGTTTCTTGTGTGTGACTTCAGCAGGTTTTCTGGAGTTGGCTGTGGGTGTTTGCAAAGAGCACTGGATGCGTTAACGGTGGTTGTGCACAGACGATTAAGTGTTACCTTACTTCTATGCTGCTCCGTCGCTCTGTGTAAATCCCTATGGCAAACCTGCTTCCCCACAAACTATCCCTAGCAGGATGTCCTCCCTGCTTTACGTTACTGGAAAGAACTTAAAACAGATGCAGTCTAAATGCTCCTCTTTCCAAAGCAGAAAGCTTTCCTGCAAGAAAATCCTTGCTTTGAATTGCCCAGTGCATGCAGACCTCTGAGTGCCAGGCCATGCTGGCTTCAAAGAAGACCTTGTGTAGAACAGAACCACACATTTATTCGTCTGTGTTTTCCGAGTGGCTACCCATTCTCCAGTAGATGGTCCCTTACTTGTGCATGTCTATGGACTGAAATGGAATCAGTGGATATTAAACGCTGAGAAAGAAAACACATGAAGTAAGAGAAGAAAGAGGTGCTAGGGGCATAGAGGCAATGGGGAGGTACGTGTGTGTGTATGTATGTGTGTGTGTGAGTGTGTGTGTATGTGTGAGTGTGTGTGTGTGTGAAGTCTGAATAGAATTTGAAAAACCACCTTGTTTTGTGTCTAGGTTCAGCTTCGACACTGCAGTCTGGCTGTGGTTGGGTGGGTGGCAGACGGCCTTGCCCTGTTTTCATCTGTTCTCTGCCATGACTAAGCAGGGACAGTAGGAGTGTGGTTAGTGTTTTCTTAGAGTGCAAAACTAGGCAGTGGGCTAGATTTGGCTTCAGCACCAGCTCTGCTTTAAAACATGATAGTGTCTTGTAGTGAGTTATTAGTTACACAGTAGTCTCTGAATTCAGTCTTATAAAAATAAAGGTTGAAGTGGGCTTGAGGTCCCTTGGCAATCTTTCCCCAGTATTGATTCTGTCGTAGGGCCATTGTTACTATTGAAGCCTGGTCTGGGAACCTTCAGATGCTACTGAAATGTTCTTATGCAGATCTTGGTGCCTATGGTACGCCACTCTGCATTTCTTGGATTGTTCATTTTGTTTATTGAGGCAGGATCTCTTCTTGAACATGGAGCTCCTTGATGCTGGCTAGTCTAATAGTATGCTAGTTTGCTTTATATTGCTGTGATAAAACATTGGCTAAAAGCAATTTGGGGAGCCATTTATTTGGTTTACAGTCACACTCCACTGCCGAGGGAAGTCAGGACAGGAACTCGAGGCAGGAACCTGGAAGCAGGAACTGAAACAGACATCACAAAGAAATGTTGCTTCCTGGATTGCTCACCTTGCATTCTTACACCATCCAGGACCAACATCAGAAGTGTCACTCCCTACTAGGGCCTAGGCTGTCCCACATCAATCATTAATTTAAAAATGCCCCACAGACTTGCCTACAGGCCACTCTGAAGGAAGCATTTTCTCAACTGAGTTTCCCTCTTCCCAGATGACTTAGCTTGTGTTAAGTTGACAAAAATAATAGCCAGCACCTCTAGCTAGCCAGCTTGTCCCAGAGATCCCCTGTCTCTGCCTGCTGAGGGATGGGATTACAGGTGGCCACAATGCTGTGGGACTTTTACGTGGGTTTTAGGCATCTGAATTTTAGTCCTCACACCTGTAGTCCAAACACTTTATCCATTGAGTCATCCCCTCAGTCTAAATTTATTAAATCTGCTTAGCTCTTATAATAATGTGTGTTATCTGCCATTAGTGTTTCCACTTTAGGTACTGCAAAACTGAAGCTGAGGCCACACAACTAACATTTAACTGAAACAGCCTGATTGTGATCTCAAGTCCTTGCTATTTAAGTATGCTAATTTATGTGATTGTATTCTGACCACAGCTGATCTGTTTCCCTTTCTGGTACAATAATTTTAGTCATTATTGCTGCTGGCATCCTTTGGGTATTATGGGGGAAATATGGTGTGCACAGTTACAAGGCCTACTTTGTGTGTGACAACGACGATGACCTGAATTCTTGTTTACTGAGTGCCTGCACATGCCAGCTATTGCTGTGGAACATTCTTTACATGCATGTGTTATTCCACTGAAAACTCACAGTCACACATAGAAGTCGATATTAGTCCTCTGGACAGTGAAGGAAGCTGAAGATGGAAGGCTACCTAAGACCATGCCACCAAGGTTGAGTGTTGGGTGTGGCCCAAGACTGCCTGCCTCACCAATCCCTGGCCTCCCATTTCCCGGTCCAGAAGGGAGGAGGCATAGGCCCAGAGTGTTCCCGAATCTCGTCCTTGCCTCTGTGATTCAAAGCCCACACGCTTTGCACTGCCTCACTCACTATTAGACTGACTCACAGTTGGAACCAAAGAGCTCCAATTACATTTTAGGTTGTGACTTAGTGGCAAGAACTAATGAGAGAGACATATGGCAATGACACTAGCATCAGTGATCTTTCCAAGATAGTTTCAATAAGTGGCTAAGCTGGGAATCTAACCCATCAGGTGCTTTGCTGATAGCTGACCACTCAAGCTGTAGAAAGCAGAGGACCCAATTCCTCCTTCCTAGCTTCGCTACAGGGTCACCCCAGAATTGCTGTCACCATGAACTGCCAGTAACTCATGCCACTGCTCAAAGTGACAGGATTATTGAGAATGGTGGTGCACACTTGCCATTCTACTTCTCCAGCCTGAGGCAAGAGAACCAAGTTGAAGATCACCTGTGATACACAGTGTGATATTATCTCAAAATAAAGTATCAAAGTGGCTGGGTCTATAGCTTAGTGAATGACTTCTTATGTCTAATCTCTAGTATGGGAGAAAAATAAGACTTGGCAGAAAAAAAATAGACTCAGCCAATAAAAGCACTTATGGTTGAGCCTGATGACCTGATTCAGTCTGTGGGCCCCACATGGTGGAAGGAGAGAAGACTCTCACAGGCTGTCCTGTGAGAGCTACACAGGCACTGTGGCTCACAGCTGCCTCTCTGTAAATAAAGAGGTAAATACTATCAACTCCCCACTTGGTCCCCTCTGTATTTAAGGTGACAGCTCTGCAGCTGTCTGTAGCCATTGAGAGAGATGAGACAGAGCTGTCTGGACAGCCGAAACATCAAAAGCTATTAAGCCAGCAAGGCCACTGACTGAGGGAGCCCCTGACTTACCAGGCTGCCTCTTGCTCATTGGCTGATAGCCTAGGACTTTGGGGGGCAAATGAAGAGAACCAGAAGTGGGGCATCAGAGAGAGGTCAAGCTAGTTTGAGGGGAGATTGAGTGCAAGTTACATGATTTGGGTTTGTTTGTTTGTTTGTTAGCTTGTCGATTTTTGAGGCTTTAATTGTGCAGCAGAGTTTGGCATCAAATGTATTATGTAGCCTAGGGTGGCCTTGAACTCATAACCATACTGCTTCAGATTCTAAATGCTGGGTTACTTGTGCTACACACCCAGGTTAAGCTTTGGTATTTGAATACATGATTGTTTGACATTAAAGGCAGAGTTGTTTTGGTCATTCCCCAACTAAGCATTAACTTCCTATATTTTACCTATCAAGTAAGGAACCAGGAATTCTTCAATGAGAAGTTCATGCTTTAAGGACAGAATGAAATTCCTGTCCTTAACAGAAACTCATGTTCTGGCCAGGCAAGTTGGCACACATCTGTAATGCCAACATCCAGGGAATTGAGTTAGGAGACTTGTGAGCCTCAAGCCAGCCTGGACTACATTACATAGTGAGAGTCTCAAGACCTCCCATCTTCTCCATATTCTGCATGGCATACTGCCTCTTTAGCTTATTAGTCAGACCAAGCCAGACTGTTGTTTGAATTTACTATGTTATCACTCATATTTTGGTAAAAAGCAAACAGCTGTGGACTCATGAACTGGTGGGCACACTACCAACATCTCAAACTTCATTTATAATCTAGGCATTGCTTGAGATTCTCACACAATATGGTAGAGCCGGGAAGGGAAGCTGTTGAGAAATGTCCCTGGAGGTTTGGATACTGAAGTAGACTTTAAGATTCTGTTCAGGATATGCAGTCAAGGGGACCAGAGTTTGGCTCCTTGTAGAGACAAGTGGGTGTGGAAGGAGCTCCTGACATGGCAGAGCCATGTAAGAGTAAAAGTGCCTTGTTTTGGTAGTTCATCTGTTCCAGACTAAGACCCATGTGCACAAAACCAAGCTGAAGCAACAATCATGACAAAGCTGTGAAAAGCAACAAGAACTGGGCTCCAGGTGCTGGATGGAGTCACACTGTCAGGTACATCTGGAGGTGAGAGGCAGATGAAGAACTGCCATAGCATTGACAGGAACTGCTATGGTACTGACAACCCCTGTGGAGGAGAAGGCAAGCTCTCTGCTGTGAGAAGGAGGAGTCTCCAGGCTGAAGAGCGGTCTGCTCTGCCTGCCCCATGCAGTTCAGCTTGGACCCATGCTGGGCAATATGAAGCTATGTGCTTTGATTTCATTAGGAAGTGTCTTCTAAAAGGCTCAGGGGTTGAATCTATTCTCCCTGCCTCCCAGAGCCCCCCCCATCAACATTATTAACATGTGAGCAGATCATGAGGACACTAAGATCATCACATGGGTTGATCTACTGATGAATTTACAAAGGCGAGGGGTGGGGCCTAGTTGGGGAAAATGGGCCTCTCTTTGGGGAGAGGCTGTGAGCCTTGGAAAGTTTATGTTAGTTCTTACCCTTTCCTTTGTCTTTTTCCATTTCCCAGCAATGCTGATGATGATGTGCTCCGTAACTATAGCCTAAAAGAAGCAGGTCCAGCCAGCCAGCCATGGACTGGACTCTCTGAATCCAGGAGCCCAAATATAATTTTTCTCCTGGCACAACCTCATCATACCAGCCACAGTGAGCCAAGAGTTGTAGGCATCGGTGCTCACTAGTTTTATGTCAACTTGACACAGGCTAGAGTCGTCTGAGATGAGGGATCCTCAATTGAGAAATTGACTCCATAAGATTGGGTTTTTTGTAAACTTGTAGGGTATTTTCTTGATCAGTGATTGGTGTTGGAGGGCTCAGGGCCAGGTAGGAGGAGTCCTGGGAGCTGTAAGAAATCAGGCTGAGCAGGTCCGTAAACTGCAATCTGCTGCAGCCTATCGTTAGCCCCCTGGCTCCAGGTTCCCACCCAGTTTGAGTTCCTGCCTTGGCTTCTTCAACAGACTGTGGTTCTGGGTATGTAAGCCAAGTAAACCCTTTTCTCCCCAACGTGCCTTTGGCTGTGGTATTTCATCACAGAAATAGTAACCTAACAAAGACAGCATCTATTCAGGAACCAGAGCCAGGCAGGCTCATGGACAGCAAGCCTGCTTTCTGAATGAACTACTTGAGTCTTCCATACCTTCTTTCTACTGGCCTCCACATGTCTGGCTCACAGCTCCGAGCCTTGCTCTCTCTCTTATCACTTTCTTGTGATTTGGACAGCTGTCATTCAGCTGTGGAGAAGCAGTGCCAGGTGGGAGGCTTATCTTGGGATGAGTTTGCTTTTCCTATGATTATACTGATGAAATTAAGAGTCTAACCTGGGGCTGGAGAGAAGGCCTGGTAGTTAAGATGCTTCTTGCTCTTTCAGAGAACTAGAATTTGGATCCCAGCACCCTCCCTGGTCACAACGGTCCGCAACTCTAGTTCTCTAGGGCACCTGCACATGTGTATATATACACACATGCACATAAATAAAAAGCATTTAAAAAGGAGTCTGCCCATGGCAGGGACATGTAGCCCAGGGCTCTGCTACTGAAATGCCTATAGTTATTTCAGACTCCTTTGCCAGACATGAAGCGAACATTCAAGAAAACTTAGATAGCAAAGATATTGTTTTGCATTTGTCATAGGCTGGGAGCAAATTGGAGATAAGTAGTTTGGCTATACAGATGCATCTCTAGCCTGGGTTATTTGTGTTCAAATCCCTTAGCGTCTAATAACAAAGATGTCTTTTCCCTTAGAAATGCCTGAAACAACACCCACAGAGGACTCGTGTATCAGAGCTGAAATTATAACAATCTGGAGCCTTCATTGAGTTAGTATAATACAGACAAGCATTAGAGCCACTGCCTCCCATCACAGTACACATCTCTGACTCCATGTAGAGTGGTGATGACATGCTACTACAGACAGAGTTCTTGAGTGTTTAAAATGCTGCTCTTAGTGATCAGGGTGGTTGAAGAGGATGGCATTCAAAAGTTGTCACTCCATCCTCACACCCACAGATAAACGTAGCTCTTACTCCTCAACAACCAAGTTTTTCTTTGCAATGGATAGAGAATATTATGGAAAACCACAACTGGTCAAAACACAGAGAACAACTGATTATGTGGTGTCCAGCCCCAGGATACAATATAACTTCTGCACCTAAGGCTCATGGGGACATGGAGAAAGTAGGGGAGAAAGAATTTATGAGCCAGAGGACCAGGGAATGGGCTGTGAGATTGTAACTGCTAGACCTGACAGGGACGCTTCATCTATTCAACAGTGTGACTGTACAAACAAGACTTTGACAAGGGCAACACCAGTAGATACACTAACATAGAAGGAGGAAGTATTGTTGAATCTCCACCTAGACAAGGAAACTACAGGCAAAGAGACAGGGAGAATTAGTAAGCAGTCAGTCCTGAAATCATATACACACAAAGCAACATTAGATAGCAAGTTGTCAGTTGTAGTTACATATCCATGTGCATATCCATGCATAACAATAACAAAGAAAAGGAAGACATGAATTTATGAGGAGGTGGGGAAGCAATAAAAGAGAAAGGAAAAATAACAATTATATTTTAATTAAAAACAAAAACAAGAGAGTTCCAAGACATAAAAGAGGCCTATAGAGAGGCACTGGAAGAAATTCAGAAAAATACAAACAAACAAATGAAGGAAATCAATAAAATGGTTCAAGATCCGAAGATGAAAATGGAAACAATGATAAAGGCACAGACAGAAGAAAAATGGGAACTAGAGCCCTTAGAGAAGAAAGCTTCTCTAACAGAATCCAAGAAATGGAGGAACGAATCTTGGGACTAGAAGATACAATTGTAGAACTCCAAGCAACCATTAA
Source organism: Acomys percivali (assembly GCA_907169655.1). Lineage (NCBI taxonomy): Eukaryota > Metazoa > Chordata > Mammalia > Rodentia > Muridae > Acomys > Acomys percivali. The sequence goes on along the minus strand of OU015743.1, from coordinate 89,711,987 downwards.
TGAAAATGCTAAATCTGAAAAATTCCTGACACAAAATATCAAAGAAATCAAAGACACTATGAAAAGACAAAACCTGAGGATAATAGGCATTGAGGAAAGAGAAGATGCCCGACTCCAAGGCCCAGAAAATATCGTCAACAAAATCATAGAAGAAAATTTCCCCAACTTAAAGAAGGTGATGCATATAAACATATGAGAGGCCTACAGAACATCAAATAGAATAGACCAGGAAAGAAAATCTTCCTGCCACATAATAATGAAAACACAAAATGTACAGAACAAAGAAAAAATATTAAAAGTGGCAAGAGAAAAAGGCCAAGTAACATATAATGGCAAACCAATCAGAATAATACCTGACTTTTCAGCAGAGACCATAAAAGCCAGAAGTATCTGGACAGAGGTCCTGCAAAGCATAAGTGACCACAGATACCAGACCAGACTACTATACCCAGTGAAACTATCAATAACCATAGATGGAGAAAATAAGATATTCCATGACAAAAACAAATTCAAACAGTATCTATCCACAAACCTGGCCTTATAGAAGTTACTAGAAGGAAACCTCTAAACCAAAGTGACAAGCTACAACCAAAATTACAAAGGAAAGAGATAACTACACCATTGCAAAAACATAACCACACAAACACTCTACTGCAATCAACATAAAAAACAAGGGACATAACAGTCACTGGTCATTAATATCCTCATCATCAATGGTCTCAATTCTCCAATAACAAGACACAGACTAACAGATGGATGCATAAACAAGACCCACGATTCTTCTGCATTCAAGAAATGCATCTCAACCACAAGGATAGACATTACCTCAGGGTAAAAGGCTGGAAAAAGGTATTCCAAGCAAATGGACACAAGAAGTAAGCTGGTATAGCCATTTTAATTTATAATAAAATAGACTTCCAACCAAAATTAATCAAAAGAGATGAAGATGGTCACTTCATACTCATCAAAGGTAAAGTCAACAAAAGGACATCACAACTCTAAATATCTACGCATCCAATACAAGGGCACCCACATTTGTAAAAGAACTATTAACAAAGCTTAAACCACACATAGATCCCCACACATTAATAGTGGGAGACTTCAATGCCCCATTTTCACGAAGGATAGGTCAGGGAAACATGCTAAACTGAGATATAAGGACACTGACCAATGTCATTTATCAAAAGGATCTAACAGATATCTACAGAACTTTTCACCCAAACACAAAGGATTATACTTTCTTCTCAGCAACCCATGGAACCTTCTCCAAAATTGATCATATAGTAAGTCACAAAGCAAGCCTCAACAGATTCAAGGAGATTGAATTAATACCTTGTACCCTACCAGACCACCATTGTCTAAATCTTGACTTCAACAACAACATAAATACCAAAAAGCCTAAACACACGTGGAAATTAAACAACTCTCTACTTAATGACACCTGGGTAGGGAAGAAATAAAGAAAGAAGTTAAGGACTTCCTGAAATTCAATGAAAATGAAAGAACAACATACCCAAATCTGTGAGAAACATTGAAAGCAGTGCTAAGAGGAAAATTCATAGCACTAAGTGCCTTTATAAAGAAAGTGGAAATATCACATATAAGCAACTTAACGACACATCTGGAAGCCCTGGAAAAAAGAAGCAGAAACACCAAAGAGGAGTAGGTGTCTGGAAATAATCAAATTCAGGCCTGAAATCAATAAATTAGAAACAAAGAGAACAATTCACAGAATCAACAAAACCGGGAGCTGGTTCTCTGAGAAAATCAACAAGATAGACAAACTGTTAGCCAAACCAACGAAAAAATAGAGAGACACTATGCAAATTAACAAAATCAGAAATGAAAAGGGAAACATAACAATAGACTGAAGAAATACAAAGAATCATAAGATCCTACTTTAAAGGCATGTATGCCACAAAATTTGAAAATGTAAGGGAAATGGACAATTTTCTTGATCCATTCCACTTGCAAAAATTGAATCAAGATCAGATAAACAAATTAAATAGTCCTATTTCTCCTGTAGAAATAGAAGCAATCATTGATAATCTCCCAAACAAAAAAAACCCAGGGCCAGATGGTTTCACCACAGAATTCTACCAGACCTTCAAAGAAGAGGTAATACTGATACTCTTCAAGCTACTTCAAAAGATAGAAATGAATGGAACAATACCAAATTCAATCTGTGAGGCTACAGTCACGTTGATACCTAAACCCCACAAAGACCCAACAAAAAAAGGAGAACTTCAGACCAATTTTTCTTATGAACATCGATGCAAAAATACTCAATAAAATACTCATGAACCAAATACAAGAACGTATCAATGATATCATTCACCAAGACCAGGTAGACTTCATTCCAGGCATGCAGGGATGGTTTAAGATAGGGAAATCCATAAATGTAATCCACCATATAAACAAACAGGAAGAAAAAAACCACATGATTTTCTCCCTAGATGCAGAAAAAGCATTTGACAAAATGCAACACCCATTCATGTTTTACTTTTTGGAGAGATCAGAGCTACAAGGCACATACCTAAACATAATAAAGACTATATACAGCAAGCCAATAGCCAACATCAAATTAAATGGAGAGATACTCAAGGAAATTCCTCTGAAATTGGGGACCAGACAAGGCTGCCTACCTTCTCCATATCTCTTCAATATAGTTCTTAAAGTTCTAGCCAGAGCAATAAGACATCAAAAAGAGATCAAGGGGATCCAAATGGGAAAGGAGGAAGTCAAATTATCCCTATTTGCAGATGATATGATGGTGTACATAAGTGTCCCCCCAAATTCCTCCAGAGAACTACTACAGCTGATAAACACCTTCAGCAAATTAGCTGGATACACAATTAACTAAAAAAAGTCAGTAGCCTTCTTATACACAAATGGCAATCATACAGAGGAAGAAATTAGGAAAACTACACCTTTCATGATAGCCATAAGCAATATAAAATATCTAGGAGTAAATCTAACCAAGCAAGTGAAGGGCTTGTTTGAAAAAAACTTCAAATCTCTGAAGAAAGAGATTGAAGAAGACATCGGAAGATGGAAGGATCTCCCTTGTTCGTGGATTGGGAGAATTAACATAGTAAAAATGGCCATCTTACCAAAAGCAATTTACAGATTCAATGCAATCCCTATCAAAATACCTACACAGTATTTTAAAGACATTGAAAGATAAATCCTCAACGTCATACAGAAAAACAAAATCTCATAATAGCTAAATAAATCCTATACAATAAAAGATCCTCTGGAGCAATCTCCATACCTGATCTCAAACTGTACTACAGAGCAACAGTTATTAAAACAGCATGGTACCAGCACAGCAATAGTCTGGTTGATCAATGGAATCGAATCAAAGACCCAGAAATGAATCCACACAGATATGGTCACTTGATTTTTGACAAAGAAACCAAATCTATTCAATGGAAAAAAGATAGCATCTTCAACAAATGGTGCTGGTCTAACTGGAGGTCTACATGTAGAAAAATGCAATTAGACCCATATTTTTCACTACGCACAAAACTCAAGACCAAGTGGATTAGAGACCTCAACATAAAACCAGAGACACTAAATCGGTTAGAAGAAAAAGTGGGGAAGAGCTTGGAACACGTTGGCACAGGAGACAATTTCCTGAACAGAACACCAACAGCCCAGGCCTTAAAGTCAACAATTAATAAATGGGACCTCATGAGGCTGAGAAGCTTCTGTAAGGCAGGAGACACTGTCAACAGAACAAAGTAACAGCCTACAGACTGGGAAAAGATCTTCATCAACCCTACATCTGACAAAGGTCTAATATCCAAAATATATAAAGAACTCAAGAAGTTAAACATCACAAAACCAAATAACCCAATTGAGAAATGGGTCTCAGAACTAAACAGAGAATTCTCAACAGAGGAATACCGAGTGGCTGAGAAACACTTAAAGAAATGTGCAGTGTCTTTAGTAATCAGAGAAATGCAAATCAAAACAACTCTGAGATTCCATCTTACACCCATCAGAATGGCTAAGATCAAAAATTCAAGTGATACCACATGCTGGTGAAGATGTGGAGAGAGAGGAACACTCCTTCATTGCTGGTGGGAATGCAAACTTGTACAACCACTTTGGAAATCTATCTGGCACTTTCTCAGAAAACTGGGAATAGGGCTTCCTTAAGACCCACCTATTCCACTCCTTTGAATACACCCAGAAGATGCTCCAGCATACAACAAGGACATATGTTCAACCATGTTCATAGCAGCCTTATCCATAATAGCCAGATCATGGAAACAGCCTAATGTCCCTCAGTTGAAGAATGGATAAAGAAACTGTGGTACATTTACACTATGGAATACTACTCAGCTATTAAAAACAAAGAAATCCCAGAATTTGTAGACAAATGGATGGAACTAGAAATAATCATACTGAGTGAGTTAACCCAGAAGCAGAAAGACTCACATGGTATATACTCACTTATAATTGGGCACTAGCCCAAAAGGCATTTCCCATGAAAGTCTTCACTTACCAGGAGATTGGGATAGATGTAAGGATATCCTACTGAGACTCTAGGTAAGAGAAATATAGGAGAATGGGGAAATAGAAGGATTCACAGGGTCCTAGAAACCTACAAGAAGAACATCATGATGGGTGGATGGGGACCCAGAGGGCTCTTCTCAAACTACTACACTAAGCAAGGACAATACAAGTAGTAAACATTGAACCCCTACTCAGATCTAGCCAAGGGACAGGACATTCTCCATAGTTATGATAGTTATGTGGTGAGCAGGGACTGACTCTGATGTGAACTCTGGTGCCCCATATTTGACCACTTCCTCTTGGTGGGGAGGCCTGGTGGCACACAAAGAAAGAATAAGCAGGCTATCAAGATGAGACTTGATAGCCTATGACCATATAGTGGGTGGGGGGAGGTCCCTGTCAGTCATAGAACTAGGAGAGGGGAATAGGGTGAAAATAGGAGGGAGGGAGGAATGGGAGGATTCAAGTGATGGGAAAGCAATTGAGATGTAATCTGAATAAATTTATTTTAAAAAAGCAAAAACAAAAGTTGTAGAGCAAATATTTACAAGAGTCCTGGCTGTATTTGGATCAATTAAATTAGCATCTCTAGAGACCTCTGCCTCAGCCACCCTGTGAAAATCTTCTAGGGGGTTTCAGTGTGCACCGGACAGGTCACAGGTATAACAGGGCTTCATCTTCTTAACTGTGAGAGTGGTGGGAGCTCAGAGCAGGGGAGGTCTCCTCCCGCTCAATCTCCATTCTCTCTGTTGCCAGGAAATACAACTATTTTCTATGTGAAATAGATTGAAACCACCTGGTGGATTACATCCAACCCTTGCACCTATAGGAAATATTAAGGTATGTGGACACCCCCTAAAACTCACCTGTTGGAAACTTAGTCTCCAACGCACCACTGAGGACTTTAGGGAGCAATTTAAAGTCATGAAGACCCTGCACCCACTGGTGGATTAGTGCCGCAATATAAAGGTCTTGCAATCGGGGACCACTCTCTCATTCCCTCTCCTCCATCCACGATGTGAGGAAGGAACGGGGAGTCCATACTATGATTTTCATTTTTATTGTTAACTTGACACAATCTCAAATCATCTGGAGAAGTCTCAGTGAGTGATGGTCTGGGTCAGGTAGACGGTCTGTCAGGGCATTGTCTTGATTTCGCTGATGGATGTGGGAGGATGCAGTCCACCGTGGGTCTGGGTCCTGGATTGTGTAAGTGTAGACAGTGGCTGAGCACAGAGGGGGGATGCACACATTTGCTTCTCTCTGCTCTTGACTGTTCTTGGGATGTGGCTAACTGTTTAAGTTTCTGATGTAGCCTGGGATTGTGAACTAAAGCCAAGCCTTTCTTCTCTAGGTTGCTCTTTGCCAGGGCGCTTTCATCACAGCAACTGGAAAAGAACTGTGAGAGTTAAGTTCTGTCTTTGTAAGTTAGACAGATTCAGGATGTCTGTTGTAACAGCACAAGATGAGCCAAGACAGAAATTTAGTCCTAGTGACATGTAGTCAGTGCAGGTTTGGGTTACCAATGTAAGCTGGGAACTTCTCATAGAAGGTCCTGTCCTCTGTTTTTCTCTGTGTCTCTCTGTGTCTGTGGTCTCTGTCTCTTATCCCCCTCTGCTGACCCAGCTTTACTTGCTCTTAAATTTATTTATTCATATTATTATGCCAACAGTTCTCTCTGAGAGACTCAGGGAAGCCTCACTATAAATCTTTAATTAGTGAAAGAGATTGCAGATGGTTGGGCTGACCCAGCTCTGTTCTGGCCCCTCTGGACTTACCTATTTGCTTTATTAGCCCAGAATTCTCATTCCCAGAAATGTCATTGTGTGTTGGGTTGCACGTACCCAGCCCCTTACTGGAATCTCCTCCCCTTCTCTTTATATACATTATTCTCACTCATCACAGCCTGTTATAAACACTGCCTTCCTTGCACACTTCACCTATCAGAAAAATATCTCTTGAATTTTTAAACTGCCGTAGTACTTTGCATCTTATGCCATAGTTTATTCATTTATCAAAGCAGATTGAATATAGATTTATTAAGAGAAAGAAAAACTCCAGACAGTGGTAAAGGTCCTGTCTTAGTCAGTGTTCTAATGACTAATGAAGAGACACCATGACCAAGGCAACACATTTAAAGGAAGCATTTAATTGGGGGCTGGCTTACAGTTTCAGAGGGTTAGTCCATTATCATCATGACCAGGAGCATGGCAGCAGGTTGGCAGGCATGGTGCTGCAGAAAAGGCTGAGAGCTATATCCTGATCCAGAGAGAGAAAGAGAGAGAGAGAGAGAGAGAGAGAGAGAGAGAGAGAGAGAGAGAGA
>OU015743.1:89686686-89698506 GCA_907169655.1 Acomys percivali | reverse complement strand
CTCCTCCTCCTCCTCCTCCTCCTCCTCCTCCTCCTCCTCCTCCTCCTCCTTCTCCTCCTCCTCTTCTGGCTTATGGCTCCAGACAATATGAAATTGGTTTTTAATTGTAGTAATTTTTATAAGATTTATTTAATTATTTATTTATTATGTATAAAGTGCTCTGGCTGCATGTACACCTGCAGTCCAGAAGAGGGCATCAGATCACATTATAGATGGTTGTGAGACACCATGTGGTTTCTGGGAATTGAACTCAGGACCTCTGGAGGAGTAATCAGTGCCCTTAACTTCTGAGCCATCTCTCCAGGCTGTATTAATTTCTTTTATGCCACTCACATTTGATAGGTGATAAATACAATATGAAAAGATAATGTACTGTACTAAGTATGTGAAACTAAATAAATATAGCTAGTGTAGTAGTAAATACTTGTAACTCCAGTACTTTGGGAAGCTGAGGCAGGGGGACTGTGAGCTCAAGGACAGGCTCAGCTACATAGTAAGCTGCCAAAACCCAAAACACAACATAAAGCAAAGTATTAAGCATCAAATTTAACCAATCAAGTCACCAGAAATTCTGCCCTTGAAAACAGATGGCTTGCCTGATAAAGTCTTATGCTCCCAAATGCCTGGCCCTGTCTCTCACATGCCCAGGGCACAAACTTGGCTAAGGATATGAAAGTTATTGATAAGAAGTTTCCATAATTTTATTATGATCCTCCAGAAGAAGAACTTATGTTTACATGGTTACTGGAAACTTCTGGGGAGTCCCATCTTGGGGTTCAAGATGTTGCTGGGAAGAGACTAAGGCCCCATCTAAGGATTCTTTTTTAATCATAATTTTTGAGATTACAATATAATTATAATATTTCCCACTCCATTTCCTCCCTCCACTACTTCCTGTACCCCCACCTTGCTCTCTTTCAAATCCATGACCTTTTTTTTTGTTAATTGTTGCCACACACACACTTCTGAATATGCCAATACAGCCTGCTCTGTCTGTATAGTGTTACTTGTGTGCTTTCTTTGTGTGTATGTTTGTCTAGGGTTGAGGTCTCATGAGCTTTCCTCCTTCAACATAAGCATGTTTATTGGAGTCATGTGTAGGCAGCCCTGTGGTTGAAACTTTATGGATGTAGCTTTTGGCATTTCTGGGAGAGACAATCTTACAGAAAACCCCATTATCCTCTGGCTTTTACAATATTTCACTATGATCCCTGAGCCTTAGGTGAAGGCATCGTTTTGTAGATACATCAATTGGATCTAGGCTCCACAACTTTGTGCTTTGGCCAGTTGTGGTTCTCTATATTGTTCTCTGTTGCATACAGAAATTTCCTTGATGAGGAGTAAGAGCTACCCTTGTCTGTATGAGGGAAAATATGTAGACTGATAATACACTGGTTTAGTAAAGTGCTGGTTGTAAGTTCTCCTTCAAGATCTATGACTTCAATAGTTCTGGGTAGTTAGCCAGGTTTCCAGTACCTGGCATGATTTCCCTGTTGCTGAGTGTGTCTTAAGTCAAATTAGAGAGGTATTGGTACCACTAAGATATGTGTACCACTATTACACTCCTAGGATAATTATGCCACACTGGTAATTGTTGTGGTTTATTGACATCGTAACTGCGTTGCATAAAGCGAATGGTGTCATCAATGATAGGGACTTAACTTCCACTTCTAGGGGACAGCCAAGGGCTGTATTTGGATTCTCTTGGGAAATGCTGACCAATAACTCAAAAGAGGGCTTCTTATGCCTAGTGTTGAGGAATTTGTTAGATGGGCTCATCTATATAACTATATATATATATATATGTTTATATAGATATAACTAAATATCTGCCCTATTCTTCCTATCCTATCAGGGCTCTTAAGTATTATTAATAAAAAATTAAGAATTGATGTAAAAGGAAACTTAAGTACAGCGTATTAGAATTTAAAAGAAAAATCCAATTTTACACAAGCTATAACTTTTTTGTTTTGTTTGTTTTGTTTTTTGAGGTAGGTGTGTGTGTGTGTGTGTGTGTGTGTGTGTGTGTGTGTGTGTGTAGCCTTGACTGTCCGGGACTTGCTTTGTAGACCAGGCTCTGGCCTCACAGCAATCTGCCTGCCTCTGTTTCCTGAGTGATTAAAGGAGTGTGCCACCGCTCCTAGCACAAAGCTATAACTCCTAACAGCTGACTAGAAGGAGAAAATAGGTAAGAGGAAGGGGTAAGAAGAAAATAGAGAAGAGGAAGAAATAAAAATCATGCCATTTGTAAGTACCCATATGACAGAAGGGGGGGGGTAGATCTGAAAGAAAGGGACAGAAAAGAAGGAAAAGGAAAAGTTAGGACTGGGAAAAGTGAGCAGACCTTAGCAGAGTTATACTGGCTACGACTTCATGAGCAACTAATCTAGGTCTGGGTTTTGTGGGAAGGAAAAGCTCATTATCCCATTAAAAAGATAATTATTCCTCTCATCTCTTTAGCATCTCTTAAGATGAAACAGCCTTCCTGAGGGGTAGCCTCTACCTGGTGATAGACAGGTCTAGCTGGATTAGCTCCCCATTTATTTATTTATTTATTTATTTATTTATTTATTTATTTAATCAGTTTACTGCCTGATCCTAGCCCCCCCTCCTCTCCTTCTAATCCCACCTTCATGTACCCCTCCTCCCACTCCCCTCTCTCTTTCTTCTCAGAGAAGGGAAGCCCCCTATGGGCAGCAACTCCCCCTGGCACCTCAAACACAGCGAGACTAGGGGCATCCTCTTCCACTGAGGCCTGACAAGGCAGCCCAGCTAGGGGAAAGGGATGCAGAGGCAGGCAACAGAATCAGAGACAGCCCCTACTCCCATTGTTAGAGGATCCACATGATTACAAAGCTGCACATCTGCTACATATGTGAAGGGAGTTTAGGTCTAACCTATGCATGCTCTTTGGTTGTTGGTTCAGTCTCTGTGAGCCCCTGTGGGCTCAGGTTAGTTGATTCTGTTGGTCTTCCTGTGGTGTCTGTGACCCCTCTGGGTCCCTCTATCCTTCCTCCCATTCTTCCACAAAACTCCCAGAGCTAGGTCTATTGTTTGCCTGTGCGTCTCTGCATCTGTTTCCATCAGCTGCTGGGTGAAGCCTCTGAGAGGACAGTTATGCTAGACTCCTGTCTGCAAGCATAGCAGAGTATCATTAATAGTGTCAGGGGTTGACTCATTACCATGGGGTGGGTCTCAAGTTTGTCCAGCCATTGGTTTATCATTCCCTCAATCTCTGCTCCATCTTTATCCCTATGCTTCTTGTGGGCAACACAGATTTTGGGTTGAAGGTTTTATGGATGGGTTGATGTCCCCCTTCCTCTACTGGAAGTCTCACCTGGCTACAGGAGGTAGTAACTTCAGCCTCCCTAAGCCTGCTGTGAGGGTTCTAAGCTAGGGATTCATCCCCATAGACTTCCTGGATCTTCCCCTGCCTCAGAGATGCCCTTCCCTGATTTCCATTCTCTCTCCTTGTCCTCCTCCTACCCACATACCCACATTCCCCCATGCTCTCCCTACACATAACCCCCAAACCCGTTCCCCCATCCACCCTATCTTCTACTCTGTTCCCTTCCTCTTACAACTTTAGATACGTATTTTATTTCCTGTACTGAGTGAGATTCAAACACTCTCCATCCTCCTTGGCTTCTTTGAGTCTGTGGATTATAGTATGGCTATCCTGAACTTTATGGCAAATACCCACTTATAAGTGAGTAAGGACCATGCATGTCTTTCTTGGGTTTCAGTTACCTCACCCAGGATGATCTTTTCTGGTTCCATCCATTTGTCTGGAACTTGCATGATGTCTTTCTTAAGTAGCTGAGTAGTATTCCATTGTGTAGATGTACCACAGTTTCTTTATCCATCCTTTATTATGAAGAAAGCTGCTATGAACATAGTTAAACAAGTATCTTTGTTGCATGGTGGAGCATCTTTTGGGTATATACTCAGGAGTAGTATAACTGGGCCTTGAGGTAGAGCTATTGCTAATTTTCTGAGAAAGCACCAGATTGATTTCCAACAGCAATGGAGGAGTGTTCCCTTCCTTCATAACCTCGCCAGCATGTGCTGTCACTTGAGTTTTGATCTTAATTATTCTGACTTGTATTCTGGATAACTTGGAATGTTAGATCTCTACCCAAGGCCAGAGGTAGATTCTATTCTGTGACCAAAAGGAAATTGCTTTTTCCTAATGAGCTCCGACAGAACTCAGAGCAAGGCTTCAGTAAGGTTGTCTCCACCACTGTTAGCACCATCATCATTGTCCAAAGAAACCAAAACAAAAATATTAGTCATACTCTGTCCCCATTTAAATAAAACTCTTAAGCCTCCCACTAGGAATTATGTAACAGAAAAACTAAACTATAGTACATGGTTTATATTCTGTAAGTAATGAGAGGGCTGGGTGTTGGGTGAATAACTCCCTCTTGGATTAATTTTGAGAGTTTACCTAAGAAGAGTATCAGAGTTAGGTAATATATTTAGTCTGCTAAATTTTAAAACTAAAAACCAAAAAGAATCCTCACAGTGCATGGGCTTTCAGCACCTAATTACCAGTGTGGGCATGATTTTTAGTTGCATTATCAAGTTGTAGCGTCCCCTGGCCATTATTGACTCTTCTCTGTAGAACTCTCTGGAAATCTTTCAGAGAGGGAATACCTAATGTGGAGCAGCAGCACAGAGAGAGTCTCCGGTGTGTGCCAGGAACACAGGAATGTACTGCTGGAAGAGTCTGGACTGCAAGGAGACGTCCAGGAGGCAAGGGCTTCAGGAACTTACCCTCCTACTGGGTGAGGAAATAATGCTGGCAAACACCTGCCTCTCAACACCTCCATCCTCTGTGAGTATCCACGCTTAGCTCTTCAACAGCCCCAGAGACACTGTGGTAAAACTGTTAGGGTCATCTGTTACTCGGAAGCAATGAAAGAATTTACGGTTTTCCCCACAGGAGATGCTATCTGCAGCTTTGTTTGTGCATTGGGATTTTGAGCGTGCACACACACTGCGCGTGGGTTTCTTTGCTTAGGGTGGCTCACCTTTGACCTTGGCCTTCATGCATTGCATTCTTTCACACAAAGGGTGACCACTACAGATGTCAGCATTTTCAAACAGCTTCTGGCAGGCCAGGAGCTTTCAGCGGGTGCGTTGTGTATTTACATTTAGTCTCTTAGACACAATAGCAGGCTTTTCACACCATGAGGTGAAGGAGGGTAGGGTGACCTGCTATAAATCATCTTTTGATCATATTCCCAGAGAGTCACTTCCTAAGAAGTTGGACCAGGCAGCTGGGATAGCACTTTCTACCAAGAAATTCTCAGCTAGTGTAGACAAAAGCCAACTGATGTTGGTTGGTTCTTAGGAAGAGTGGAGTCCCATTCAGAGAATGAAGACCTAGGACAGAGGGAGGAACAAATCTCCTGAAGGCATGGGGCTCTTGTGGCAGAGAGGGACAGAAACTCCCATGGGCCACCTCTTTGGAGACACTCTGCTTCAACTTGGGTAAAGTAAGGTTAATTTTGACTTAGGCTGACTCCCCTGTCCCACTTTTTACAATGAGAGGAAGCACTCCCCTACTTCCCGGTAGTCGGTGTCCCTGCCGCCCCCGCAGCCTTTTCCATATGAGTTTTCTGTCAAGCACAGTGTAGGATTGGATGGGTGAGCTGTGAGCCAGGCCAGTGTGGTGGGAAGGCTGCACTTCTCTTTGAACTTAAGTTGCCTTCTTTGTGGAACTGACCCTCTGTAAGAGTTCAGGATGGGACAGGGTTACTCCTAAATGGGAATAATGCCACAGAAAGTGTTTAAATGTTAAGACAAAACCAAAACATTGTAGGGTAGGGAGGTGAATCAATGGGTAAGAGGACCTACTGTGTGAGCATGCAATTCTGAATTCAGTTTCCCAGCACACACTTACAAAGCCGGGAGCACCTCTGTTTGCCTGTAACTATAGTGATGGGGGGAGGGCAGGATAGGCAGAGACAGGAGGATAACTAGGGCACGTTGGGCATCAGCCTAGCTCAACTCCATCAAGATCCAGGTTCAGTGAGAAACCCTATGCCAAAGGAAAAAAATCACAGTGATAGAACATGTGATGTGTTCCTCTGGCTTCCATGTGTACACACAGGCATGCATACACAGGCATGCATACTTGGACCCACATCTGTCCATATAGTGCATACATGAACTATACAAGCATGCATACTTGGACATACATCTGCCCATATAATGCATACATAAACTACACAGGCATGCACACACAGACAAGCACACACAGACATGCACAGTTGTACACACATCTGTTCATATAGTACATACATACAGATGCATCTGTACAATAGTACATACATAAACCACACACACGTCCCTCTGTATATGTTTGTGTAGTGGAAAATGATATGCACACAAGAACAGCATAGCAGACGATCAACCTCTGTTTCTTTGCTAGATCTCTAAGAATATTTTTCAGCTATTGTTCATTTCCTTTAGAATTTGTTGAGACCAAGATTATTTCTTCATCTCCATTGCCAGCCCCCAATCTCTTCTAAGGTGCCTTCTAAAATGCTGTTGTGACTACATCCAATGGCTTCTTCTTCATGTTCATTCTTCAGGAAAATTGTGGACCCTGACGCTTTCCGTCTCTTCTTTATTACAGTGATATATTTGGATTGATCAAAAAATATACTGTATATGCTCTGGCAGATCGAACTATTTCCCGAAGTGCACAGGAAGTCAGTCGAGTTGCCATTTCTTCTGACCTCACCCACCCAGCTGTCCAAGTTAGCAGTTAGATATGTATTTTTCATGCTTCTCTTTGTGCTTACGAAGTTAACTGTTCATGCATAAATATGGTCCCTTTCCTTGCTCTTTACAGAAACAGAATCAATGAAAATACAAGTAAATATTACTTTGCAATTTATGTTTTACTTTAAAATTACCGTGCATCCCTCAGCATAAAATACATATATTATTTTTAGCAGATACACACGATTTCATAGTATGGATTGACTGTGGCTTATTCAATCATTTCCCCATCTTTATCCAAATGTTTAAAATTCTTTTCTCCTAACAAAAGTATTTTGAAGAACATTGCAGCTTTTATTTCTATGTGATGAATTTTCAAGGTTGTGGTGTCCTTGGGCCAAGGAAATGTGTATTGTAAAATGTGTTATATACCCATATATGACTGTTTAAAAGATGGTACCAATTCTGTCTGTTTCTCACCTGAAATATACGAAAGAGCCTCTCTCCCACATTATAAACACCATGAGTGGGATCAATATTCCCAACAGGTTTTAAATTTAAATTTAATTTTCTTAATTAGTAGGATATATATATATATATATACATATGTGCAGGTCAGAGTACAACCTCAGCTCATTTTTTGAGACAGCATCTTCCATTTGGTTGCTACATACAACATATATAATTTTTATGTGGCTGTGTACATATATGCACTTGTTTATATATATGAATGCGCATGAATGGGTACATGTGAGTGCATGTACATGTGGAAGACAAAGATTGACATTGAGTGTCTTAATCATTTTCCACCTTGTATTTTGAGGCAAGGTCTCTCAGTGAACCTGGTCATTGATTTGGTGACTGACTGGTCTGCAAGCCTGGGGGTGTCTGCTGGCCTGTGCCTCAATTTCAGAGACACCCTGCCATGCCTAGCTTTTACATGGGTATCAAGGACTGAACTTACATTCTCCAGGCAAACATGTTATCAACAAATGGCAGACTTAAAAAACCCCACCAAAACTGTTCTCTCTGTCTCTCTCTGTCTCTGTCTCTCTCTGCCTCTGTCTGTCTGTCTGTCTCTGTCTCTGTCTCTCTCTGTCTCTGTCTCTCTGTGTGTGTGTGTGTGTGTGTGTGTGTGCGTGTGTGCACGCGGGAGCGTGTGTATGCATGCACTGTGTTCCTCAGGCTTCCTGGCCTGTGAACTTCTGGTGATTTCCCCATGTCTGCCTTCCATCTTGCTGCTCCTATCCCCAGCCAGGGTTCCATGGACTTCTGGAGATCTGAACTCAGGTCCCCATGTTTGTGCAGCAATTCCTTTTTGTCCACCGAGCCGTTCAGCCATTCCTCGGCCTCCAGAACAGTTTTCTGTCATATTGCTATGAATGAATCTGCCATTTGTAGTTCTTATGGGCTCTGGTGTGGATGTTTGTGTCATTGGAACATTCCTATGTGGAAAGGTAAGCAGGGCAACTGCAACCAGAAGCAGGCGCACGGAAGGCGGCTGGTCATGAGGGCTGCACTGTTAGCAGTGAGAGCTGCCCACTCCAAGAGGCCTTTGAGAGATTGGTTACCCCCTCACCAGTCACAAAGGCTGGCACCTGGGCCTTGCTTTTCCCAGACTCATGAATTAGGAGCAGTAAAGGTCTGATATCTGTAACTTGCTCCATCTAAGGTGTTTCTCTGTAACAGCCCACACGGGTGAAGGCAGGCATTTATCTCTGTCTACTCACCGTCTTCTTCTTGCTGTGGCATCAACACTTCCCTGGATGTTTTTAAGTCACCTACTTTCTTCTCTGAAACTTTCACTGCTGCCCTGGCTGCAGAGCCTGGCTCCCCACCCACATTCTTTCTCCTCCTTATACCATTCTCCTTTTATCTCTCAAGAACTTGTTACCTAGTTCTTTTTAAAAAATATTTATTTATTATGTATACAGATCTCATTATAGATGGTTGTGAGCCAACATGTGGTTGCTGGGATTTGAACTCATGAGCTTTAGGAAGAGCAGTCAGTGCTCCTAACCTCTGAGCCATCTCTCCAGCCCAATTACCTAGTACTTTTGTCCTTTGTTTTACTCATGCAGCTGTGAGCTATGAGCTATGCCCTCTTGGCCTTTGGTTTTTCTCTCTTAAAGCACAGAGCACTTATCAGTTGCCTGTCATTGTCACGTATGGATCTGTCTCAGAGACTCCAGCATCACCCTTTAGTGGGAGGAGATTTCAGCTGCCAGTAAGCCATTGCTCTTGGTTTTTCTTCCCTCACCTCTAGGACAGCATAGGCAAACAAACGGAGTTTTACCCTTCAAATCAGTTCTCCCCCACCCGCAGCTTCTCTGACTTCCTCAAAATGACCAGTCATCTTCCACCTACCTTGAGTGCTTTACCTAATAGTACCAACCACTTATCTGAGCCTTGTCAAGACCCATCATTTTCTCTAGATCCCCCATGTACTTACTGACCTGCCACCCACCTCCTTGCAAGGAAGGACTCCTGTTTTTTCAAACTGTAAATCCCTCTTATTTTCATGTATTTTTAATATTTTAAATCTAGATCCCACATATGAAAGAAAACATTGACTGTTTCTATTTCTGAGTCTGCCTTGTTTCACTTCCTGCAATTGGTGTGATTTCACTTGTTTAAGGATGAATAAAGCTCCGCTGTGTCTCTACCCTTTTTATTTATCCTCTGAGAAGCAGCTAGGCTGTTTCTGTACCGTGGCTATTTTGGAAGGTGTATGAGTGTGTAAAGTGTTTTAAAGATGATTTCAGCATATGGACCAAGCTGGGAAGTGGGGAGCTCTTAGGAGAGATGGAAGTTTTCTGAGGACACTACAAGGACCAAGCATGTTCCACACACACACGGGACATGTGCTTCCTAAGGCAGACAGACTAGCTTTCTGAGCACTCTTCCTGCATTCCCACCTGATGGTAGGAAAGACTTACCACATTTTAGCCTACAGTTTGTTTTACTCAGCCTGGTCTCCTATAGTGTCCTCATGACTGCTCTGAATTTCTTAAGAACAGGAGAATGTGGCTAGAGAGATGGTTCAGTGGCTCCAGCTTGCTGAGTAAGCTAATGACCTAAGTTAGGATTCCCAGAACCCATTTGACATCCTGATACTGTAATGCATGGGTCTGCAACTCCCACACTTCTATGGGAATATGGGAAATGGAGTCAGGAAAATCCCTAGAACTCAGACTAGTAAGCCTAATATAGGTAGTGCTGAACAATGAGAAACTCCAGCTCAAAAGAAGTGGAGGTCAAGGACCAACACTCAAGGTCATCTTCCTTCGTCTACACACTGGCTGTGGCATGCTGCCCCTCCCCCTCCTACAAAGACCGGAAGAACAGGGGCCAGGGTACAGTACAGTGGCAGGGTATTTGCTGATATTTGTAAGGCTCTGGATTTCACTCCCAGGATGGTACACAAGAAAGGAACTGGAGAAATGAAATGATTTAGAGACAAGCATAGTGATGTGTACATCTAAATCCAGCACTCTGGAGACCAGGATTGCTAGTGCCATGCCGCCCCTGGGCAGTGCAATGAGACTCTGTCTTAAACCAAAAGAGGACGAATATTCTTTAGAATGCCTTCTACTCGCACTGACCCCCTCATTTCCCTCCCTGCACTTCTGCAGATACCATTGATCTTAGGTCTAGATCGATGCAGATGTTTCTAGAAAGTTCTTTATGATTTCCTGAGATTTCAGCCGGCTGAGTCATTTCCATCAGAGGCCTCACATGCCTTGAATTCAACACAGTTAAAGCTGAGGTTCTGACATCCTCATGTCCATCTACGTAAAGTTCCTGTAATCGATGCTGGCAACAGAGTGTAGAAAGTAAGCACACCCAGTAAGACATAATTGTTTTCCACGATTGCTTTAGCTCTAATTCTTGTAGGTCACTGTGTCTCTTGGCTCTCTATTCTAAATATCTTTTACCTGCCTCCCTTTTATGCTGTTGGCTGTTGCATTAGCTGTAACTGTGCTCTACTATAAATTATTCTCTTTAGTAATTAAAATACCTTTTGTATTGTATGTGTATGACCATCCTGGTCTTCTCTGATATGTCCAGAGAAGCAGAAACCTTTCCTGGGATCACAAAACCATTGCCTTCTGCCCCCTGCTGTTCTCATCCTCTCTCACTGGATACCAGCTTGACTCTGGGCTTGGGCGTGACCGACCACCAGGCCCGTGTCTGCCTCTGTGCTGTGTTTATTAAGTTCCTTCTGCCTGGAAGGCCCTTCATCCAGGAGTCTAGCTAGAAGATGCTTTGAGGTACTCCTCTGCAGGGAGCTAGTGAAGTCCTGAGTCAATGAGGACTGTTGACGTGGGTATTGCCCTGTCAAGGACCCACTGCTTCCGCACTATTGGAGCAGGAAATGCGCTCCCCTCTCTCACCCCCCAGGATGAGGCTCAGAAGGATTCAGCCTTTCTCAGGTTTGAGTGAGAATGTTGACAGAATATGTTCACCGCTCCCAGTGTTTATGGCCTGAGGATGGCTCCCCTCCGGGCGACGGGGGGGCCTGTTCCTACAAATATTAGCTAAGCCTGCCTTAGCTGTATGTAGCAACCTCTTCCCCTTCTTCTCTGCCCATTTGTATAAAATAACTCCACTGAGCTTCCAGGGTGCTTCAGCCATCAGAGTCTGGTCCACCCAGCCTTAGTTTTTCTGTGTCTGTGTGTCTGTCCTTTCTTCATTCCCTCACAGCCTCAGTTATACCACTTCCTGGAGCCAAGAAAGGACATGGCTTCAAATGACACCTTTTCTTTTTTTACACTATTATTATTGTTGTTGTTGTTGTTAATATTATTATTGTTGACTGTGTAGAGGTCAGAGGACAATTTTGTGGAGTGGGTTTTCTCTTTTCACCATGTAGTTTCTGAAGAGCAAATTGAAGTTTGTCAGTGACTTTATCCTCTCAGGCATTTTTGTCAGCCCATAAATGTTGCCTTTTCATTGTGCTTCTCTTTGTCATTACAGTCACATTAGAGACTCCAATATTTCCCCATCTCCCTTCTCTATCTATCTCTGTCTGTCTATCTATCTATCTATCTATCTATCTATCTATCTATCTATCTATCT
>OU015743.1:89658687-89669630 GCA_907169655.1 Acomys percivali | reverse complement strand
GTTTCCCACTCACTGTCCAGTTTCCCACTCACTGTTCAGTTTCCCACTCACTGTATACTTTCCTGTTTGCTGTCCAGTTTCCTGTTTGCTGTCCAGTTTCCCATTCATTGTATAGTTTTCTGTTCAGACCATTCCATAGTCTGCCAGCGAGATGTGTTTCTGCTGGCACATCTATGTTGACTTATTTGTTTTTGACAGTGAGTTAGTCTTTTGTGTATACCATAAACTTTTGTCAGATGGAGTACTAATACTTTTGATTATGATTATCATCATTATTATTAATTATTTTGAGACAGTGTTTTTCTATGTAGCCTTGGTTTCCCTAAAATTTGCTATGTAGACCAAGCTGTTTTTGAACTTGTAGAGACCTGCCCACTTCTGTCTCTTAAGTTTTGGGTTTAAAGGTGTGTTTCATCATACTTAGCTACTTTTTTCTTTTTAAAACTTTATATACAGTACCTGTAATGGCAGTTTGAATTAAACTCTGCTATTTAAACATTGTTTTAGGAAATACAGTCCCATATATTTCAAGTGTTAACTCTTTTGTTACTAAACTCTGGTGACAATTATTGCTTAGAGCACAGGCTTTATTGCCTCATGGTCAAAAGTATAGAATCAGCAGAGGTGCTTACCAACAGATGAATGGAGACAATGTGGTGTCCGCAGTGGTTTATTAGTCAGCTCTTAGGAAGGAAGCATGATGTTATTTGTAGAAAAATGGATGGGATTGGAGGTCACCATATGAAGCCGAATAAGCCATGTCCATAAAGACAGATGTGCTCTCCATTATGTGGACTACAGACTAGAAGGGAAGCAAGCCTTGACAATGAATAATTATTTGGGAAGAAGAATTGGTAATGGAGATGTGGGGGGAAGAAGGGGGGAAACCAGAGAGTAAAGGAGGAGGAGACAAAAATCAAAGCACACGGAGACTTACACGAAAATTTCTTAATTACACCCACCATTTTTTTCAATGAGTGTATGAAAATCAAGGAAAGAAAATTAACAAAACACAAAACCAAACCCCAGAGTACCCAGTGTGTAGTAGAGAGAAGCCATTGGTGTTAGATTCAGTCTCCATCAAGTCCTTTTTAGTCTTGTTTCCTGGTACAAAAGGAGGGAAAAGTGATCTTTTTAAAGGACTGACATTGAATACATGTGGTCTGGCTTCCCCTCTGTCATTGAGCTGATACACTTATTTAAATGATATTTAAGATATGCTGTAAACCTCATAACAAACAGATTTGAAAAGACTTCTTTGGGGTTCCCGGGAACTTAAGTGGACTCTTCCTCAGCATTCTGTTTGTGGCAACTCAATGAACAGAGTTACTGGCTGTGGGAACTTGTTGGGAACATAGCAAGAAAGTCCTTGCACCCACAGATTTTGAGAGAAAGCAAGAATGTTAAGCAAGCAGGATTATTTTTTTCAATGGGAAAGATGAAAACCCATTTTTCCATCCACAAAGCTGAGAATTAGAAGTGATTAATAGCTGAGCAATCTGAGTTATCTGTTGGGCCAGGCCATAACAAGGTCTTACAACCGGGACCAGAGGTGGCAAGTAATCTAAGTGACCCTTATATCCAGAGGCCCCCCTGAGATCTCCCGATCAGGACCAGAGGTAGCTAATAGCCCAAATGATGTCTCTACTATCTGTATGACTGAGACTGTGGGGACTCATGCCAAATTCTGCCATGTCAGAAATCCTGTGCTTAGGCTGTCTGCTGTGACCTTCAAGTTGCTGACCTTTACCTCACCACAAGGTCTTGTGTTCTAGGCTATCCTTGGACTTTTTGCCTTTGAAAGAAGTAGAGAAGTCTCAACTTGGGACCACTCAGAGGATCTAGGAAGTTCTTACAAGGAACTACTCAGAGAACTAGGAAGTTCTACAGGGAGCAATTTAGGCTATTGCATTCTTGCCCGGGGACTAGGGTGAGTGAGATTAGAATAGATCCTATTGACCTTGCCCTATATATGTTCCTGCTAGTTGGCAATAAAGTGAATCTTGATCAGAAGTTTCCTGACTTGATTCATTATTTCTCACGTCTCTGTATCCTACTTCAATCCCCACTCCCTCTTTCAGGTGAACCCTGATTCGATTTTTCCTGCGGGCTGGGACCCGACATGAGACCAGCCAGACCCTCAGTCCCTTAAGCTAGTACAGACAGCCTATCTGTAAAGCACATCTTCTTGGAGGAAATGATGTGTACTCTGGCTTGAGCCTCAATATAATTGCACTTCCTTGTGTAACAGGCATTTTATCACACCAGGAAACTTTCCCCCAATTTTGCTAGGTTAAAGTACACTGGAAATTAAAGCTCCTGTTACTAGACAGACTTCCTGAGGTCTGATTCGGGTTGACGAAGTCTATCTGCACTGGGTTTTCATTCTTACCTCTTCACTCACTTCTATGTATGACACCTGCAGGGACCCTCCCCACAGGACCTGATGGATAGTAAACCGTAAGCAACAGCGGGGGCAGACACATCATTTTTTCATGTGTTTGAGTTCACACGAAGTTTCCTGTTTCCCTTTAAAAGAATGCTGTTGATTGTGGCCACCACCATAACAAGCAAGGGAAGGAGCTCAGCCTGCCCGTTAGCCTCTGAGCTCAACAGTTCACCTAGCTCAGGTCGTCCCTCTCATGTCTGATCAGTTTCTTTGACATTTAGGGCTCGAGAAAATGGAACATAGACAAACCACTTGAAAGCTGTTGAAAGATTCAGAGAAGCAATTCCTACCCATTTCAATGTGAGCATTAGGACTGGCCAAGAAACCTCTAAGATGGTGAAAAGATGCCATACTATTTCTTAGTCCATAGTAAAACGCAGACCTCATAGCTTAGTCATGCCTCCTGTCTCCTACAGAGGGCGCTGTGCTCCATCAATGGCACCTCTATGACAGGTCACAGTGCAGAGGGAGAGAGGGCGTGGTGAGCCATTATTTCCTCGTGAACCCTCTACCTGAAAGTGGTGAGTGCCATTTCTACTCATTTTTATTGGTGAAGTCGAGATGCAAATCACATCTTCCTTCAGATGCAGGGCAAGTACTCTCTGAAAAGGACGGAAACTGGAGCTATTCAGGCCACCGCACCAAGGGCAGCCCAGTGGAAAGGGACCGTTTGTCATTCCTGCTGGTAGCTGAAAAAGTCTGTGGTCTGTGCTGCAGGAAGCTCGCTCTGTCTCTCCCGTGTTCCCTGCCTTTCTTCGTCCTGCACAGCCTCAGAAACTGAGCTCTCCACACAGCACCTGCAGGGTTCCCGATCCCCTGTGTTTCAGCTGCATTTGGCCAATATGAGTTCATGATTAGACTGAAGCAAAGGAGGGAATATGTCCCGGTGTTTCTTTGCCACAGCCCTGCTCCCATTTGCTGCTGGTAGAGATTGCATTCTCCTTTGCAGACCAGAGCTCCTAGGTCTTCTGACCAGGCATGGTGGCAGGAGGGAGTGGGAGACTGCTGGTCATATTGCACCTGCAGTCAGGAAAGTCAGAACACTGATGCTCAATTTCTTTCCTCTTTTCCCACTTGTATCCAGTCTGGGAACTCTGGATGCTGTTGCCCATGTTTAAGGTGGATCAAGTCTCTCTGGAAACAACCTCACAGACACACCCAACAGTGTGTTTCCTAGGTGGTCCCAAATGCAGTGGAACTGAAAATGGAGACTTGTCCCTAGAACTCATGGGTCAATGGAGGAGGGAAGGGGAGAGGCTGTGAGGTCTCCATATTGAGCCTGATACATGACAAAATGGCGCCTAGTAGTTTTCTATCTGGAAAACTGTGTTGACATTGGGGTGAAAAATGTATTGAACATTTGGTGGCCAGCAGGGTGGCTGTCACTAATGCAGCTCACCAAGAGTTCTAGGTTTTCTTCCTGAGATTACAATGGGGTGAAGTCATCTTCTTCATCATCATCATCATCATCATCTTCTTCTTCTCCTCCTCCTCCTTCTTTATTTATTTATGATTTATAAAGTGTTCTGCCCACATGTGTGCCTGCACACCAGCAGAGGGCACCATATCTCATTATAGATGGTTGTGAGCCACCATGTGGTTGCTGGGAATTGAACTCATGCCTTTGGAAGAGCAGAGAGTGCTCTTAATGCCTGAGTCATCTCCCCAGCTCTGTAGGGCAAACCTTGTCTGTGTGATGTTGAATGGGCTCATAGCACTTGCTTTGGTGTGCTGTGTGACTTTGAGCAGAAGCTTTGGAACAGGCAGTGCTTGGCAGTCATATTTGTCATTTCCCTTCTCCCCAGTGACCAGCAAAGTCAGAGCCATTGGCCTTTGGTTTCAGAGGGAATAACGCACAGACATCAGTACACAGTGACCCATGTTCCATATGTCAGAGGAACAGCAAAAGTATTGTGGTTTGAATTCATTGTGATATAAAATCATGTTAAGATGACAGCTTGACCTAGACTTTCATCACAGCTTGAATTGTAATGAACATAATTTTGTGCAGAGCATGGCATGGGCATGACATGTGAAGATGGTGGGTGAGAAGCCCATTGGCAGGTACTTAAGTTTGAGACTGGAATGCTCCCCAAGGTTTCTCATGTTAAAAGCTTGGTCCTGACACAAATGGGACCTGGTGGGGCTTCCCTCCCTCCCTCCATCCCTTCCTCCTCTTCTTTCTCCTCTTCCTCCTCCTCCTCCTTCTCCCCCTTCCCTCTCTGCCCCCCTTCAGGTGAGCAATTCTGCTGTGTCTCACACAGCTACCATTATGTGTTGCTTTTCCATGGGCCCTAGCATAAGAGTTAAGTGATCATGGGCTGAAAGATTGAAGACTATGAGCTAAAACTTCTTTCTTGATTGATTGTCCTGGGTGTTGTGTGCAGTTCTAGTAGATCTTCTGACACACTAGGCTCTGAGGAGAGGAGAGTATTTGCTGATCTGTGGTTGTTCCATAATTTTTGGGTAGAGAACACACAGGAGAGATGAGAGACTCATTGGCTCAATGGGATTTTGTGAATTTGCACACAACATTTTTGTGGCATTTACACAATTTAAACACAACATTCAGTGGAGCAAAGGTGTGTTAAAGAAAATCTAAAGTGGATTCAGGCTATGCACCGGGTACATCAGTAAAGGGTATCACTCCCACAGATGGCTCTTAGGTCACGGTAAAGGGGCTGGGGAAGCCTCAGCTGTTGGGAGCCTTTCTGAAACAATGCGCAGTGTGGGATGCCAAGGTGTTGTCTGTGGACCGCTCCCGTTTCTTACCCCTCCCACCTCAGCAAATCTTTCCTCCACACTTTCCTTAGCACACAAACAGCACTTCATTTCTTCCTTCTTGGATCCCTTCCAGCCTACCCTTACTGCTTGATCAGGATTACATGAGTTCCCCTTCATCCCCTGAGCATCATGGGATGCACTACAACTGAAGCAGATACCCTCTGGGCAGCAGTCTCTGGGACTTGCCACAGGACCAGAGCAATGTGTTTATAGTGAGGCTTGGGGGAGACTGTGGCAGCCGTGAACATTGTGGTGTCAGGGTACAAAGCTCAGGGATAAATAGTGGAGGTCAGCAATCCAATTTTTGCTACCCTGTCTTTTCCACCCCAGTGCTGAAGATCAAACCCAGGGTCTATAATGTGCTGGGCAAGTGGACAATCTAATAGTTACTTCAGTAACTTCACAGATACAGTCTGTCTTCAGAGAAATGAAATTTGGGGAGTATTTGCTGGAGAATAACTGTCAGAAGGCGAAGCATGGGAGTCAAGCACTGCTCTGGAGATGCATCTCTCACCTCTCTGTTACCTGATTTTATTTTAACATTAGGTAGTTGGAGTGGGGAGGGACACACCACAGGGTGAGGGCATGTCCATTATTTTCGTACTCAGCCTCAGAGGAACGATGTCTCCCTTCAACATGCTGAGTGAGCTAAAATATCACTTACTGTTCAGGAGGCCAAATCAAGCTTTGGGTTTGTGGTCAGTCATGGTCAAATGGTCCTAGTGACTTATATAAACTAGTATGAAGACAGTGCTTTTCCTGTCCTAATCAGGAGTCCCAGGGGCACTGGGATGGGGTACCCAGCTGGACCCCCAGCATTGACCTGGAGGTGCCCAACCATCTGGAACTCTCTTCTGGCCTCCTTAGGTTTTGCACACTGACAAGTAGGCAAAACACCCACACCCACACACCCACACACCCACATACACACACAGACACACACACACAAATAAAATTTTAAAAAAGGTTTAAAAATTGTATTATTTATTTCAATGTATATTAGTAATCTGTCTGTGTGTGCGTGCGTGCGTGCGTGCGCGTGCACACACACACACACACACACACACACACACACACACACACACACTCAGAAGGGGGAACCAGATCACGTTACAGATGGTTGTGAGCTACTATGTGGATGCTGGGAATTGAACTTGGGACCTCTGGAAGAGCAGCCAGTGCTCTTAACCACTGAGCCATTTCTCCAGCCCCTGTGTGTATTTTTTTAAAGGACAGGTTCTTACTGTATAGTTTTGGAATTCCTTGGGAGGCAGAAACAGATAGTGAGCTTAAGGCTAGACTGGTTTACATAGACATGTGTCCTTAATTTCAGCATTACTCAGTGTTAAAAGGATGTCCAAGATGGCCTCAACCTTAAACTTAGCTGGTGTTCTTGTGGGTGACAGGCCAATTTACTTATTCACAAATCTGCATTGCTCAAATTATTTACGACTTTCTGCTCAAACTGGATGCTGCTTGTCTGGTCCTGTAATACCCATCTGGGTCTCTGGCCGGACCCTGCTGTGTCCATGTGTGCAGTGTGCTCATTGGCAGGACACAGTGTGGCAGTGTGGCAGGGAAGTCACATTTTAACAGAAGGCCCAGGCTGGGGGTGTCCTGTGGGCAGTGTGAGAAAACTTGAGGTGGTTCCAGGAACCCCGCTATGCCTGGGATGAGGCTTGATTCCTCTGCAAGACTAGCCTGGACCTTCAGCATCTCTTTCACTTTGCCTGTTGCTAAGGAGAGCAGGTTGAAGGCCTTTCCTACTGTGCTGGCCTGTCCAAGGGAGGGGTAAAGAAATGGCCTGCTGGGATGGGGATGAAGTAGCCTGCTGCTTCACAAAGGAAGTCAACCAGCAGGCCGTTGGCTTCCTCCAAACTCATGACTGCCTCTTTGCTTGTGAGACAGCCCAATCTGACAGCCATCGCACTACAATCTGAACACCAGGCCAAGAGACGAGACCGAACCGTTATTAGTTCACAGAACTCCAATTCTTTATTCATCACAGCTTGCTCACAATGACATACAGGAAAATAGCACTAATGAAGAGTAAATATGCAGGCAGCAACCTTCAGGAGGTGGGAGTTGGGGCGGGGAGGGAGAAACGACTTCAAAACTGCAATAGGTACTTATGCTGGGTATCTGCTGATTCTTTTAGTTGGCACAAGCACCCTGCCTAGCACCCCCTAACTGCGTCAAGCATCACAGATGGAGTGATTTGGTCTTATGTATAGGCAGGATTGCCCTACACTGGGGAGAAAAGACCAGCTTGAGTGAAAGTCCACAGTGTTTGCGATTTTGTTTGTGTCTTTAATGCAACAACCAGCTCACAGTCTCCAAGTGGAAAAAATATCCAGTAGCGTCATGTGCTTGTACTACAGGCAAAAGCTTAAAATGAATATCATCACCCATGGCACCCACAAATAAGCCACCCAACACGATAATTACGTCATTCCATCAAGATAACTGAAACAAGAGAAGGAAGCCCACTTCATGAAGAACACTCTCGCAGCTGCTTGAACCCTCTGGCTTGGCATTTGCGCTCAGCCCTTTAGAAGGTTCAGCCTTTTGCTTCGACCCTGACTGAGCTCAGATCTGTCTTCCCACCCATCTTTTTCCAAAACCCACACACATCTGAAGCACATAACACCCACGAGAAGCAGAGGGAGTGCTATGGTTGGTGGATTTCCTTAGCCTGGCTCTGGGGATTCTAGGCAGGAAGCAGGTTATGAGCAGACAAACGTGGAGGTTCCCATGGTGACACAGGACCTGGGATCTAGATGTGGTCTTGGTCAAGCTCAGAGATTATGGAGTCATCTAGGTCATTAGGCAATGGTGGGTTTCTAGCACCATAGACTGTCTACTGACCTCATTTTTCTGTTAGAGTGAAAAGGGCAGGGACCGGAGTTCGACATGGAGAGCTTTAAAAGGAACAGACCTAGCAAATTCATTTGAGTGGAAAGACACAACGTCAAAAGCCTGTTACAGGACATGTAAGATTATGAAATAACTTGCATAATGCAATACTTGTATTTTTTAACAAAAATGTAAATATTTACAAAATAAGATCCAAGGTACTTTTTTAAACATCAAGCAAAACATTCTGCAAAGAGACTGCATTGGTTTTATTTTATTTTTTGATTCTGTTTTTTTGTTTTGTTTTTAATAAGGAATTCTTTTTTAAACCATGTCATACATTTCCCATACTGATATCGAATGATCCATTATAATATAGGCAGGGGGATTTACTATGGGAGGGGCGTGCCATACCCGCCATTGCTTCAGCCAGACAGTTCAACCTGCAGCTCCTTGTTCCTGCGCACCTCGGCAGCGTGCCTCTCCTAGAAAACACCAAAGGCAGAGGAGGTCAGTTGGCCTGCTCCAGAGAAAGAGGAGAGCACCCTTAGCCATCACAGGACATGCATGGCCAGACATAACCCAGTGGGTGTCTACCTAAAGATAGGAATTCCCAAAGGAATTTTCTTCACTTCACAAGGAAAATGTGGGCCCAAGAAACATCACAGCAGAGATTAAAAGACACATAGTAGCTTTATTATTCTATTCAATCCCTCCTCCTGTGTCACCCTCTTGTAATGGTCAACCCTGGAACCGAGGGTCTTCTAAATGATAGGCAAGCCTTTTACTGAAGAACTGTACCCTAATTCTGGACAACAACAACAACAACAACAACAGTGACACTGTCATTTGTTTAAACTATGATCAAAAGGTCAAATGATTTAAAAATTCTTGAATATATTGTCTTCTATATAAATTCTGAGACTGGTGGTAACATATGACATTGGTGGTTTCCCCATCATCTTAATGTGTTCTTTCCTTTTTTTTTCAGACTATTTTAAGGAGTCTATGTTTGCCTATGAGCACTTGGGGAAACTGAGATCCAGAAAGGAGATGTTTGTACTGTCCTGACACTCTCTTTGTGAAGGCCTTTCTGAGCTCCAGTCAGCAGCACATCCAACGCTGCACTAGCTCTCTGGCACACACTGGCATAGTCAGTCCAGAAGAATCATCTTTCCATGCTACTTCAAATGCCTGGAGTTCCTAGGCTTGCATGGCTGTTGGTTAAGACTGTAAGCAGATACTCTAAGGCTCATCATGGCCCTCCTTTCTGCTTAAAGGCTTTTCATGAGACCACAAACCAATTCAACATGGGGCAGTTACATAGTTCTAAACGGGAGATTTGCTGCTCTTGTCTCCTTGGCTATGTTGACTATAAGGTCTTGACTGTGCCATTTCATGTTTGGCACATTGCATGTTGTTGGTGGATATTTATTTGCATAAGGAAGCTTTACTAATAAAGATGTTAGTCTTGTCCTGGGAAGTGAATTTTGTAAAGAGAACTGATGGAGAAAATGTGGGTCTACTGTTTTTTAGTTTGTGCTTCTACATTGGATGACAATAGACACATAATTTTGCATACAAGTCTAAATGGCTGTTGAATCAAATTTTGAAATGCAAATTACTAGTAATATTATTTATTTTCTATTAAAACATTTAAAAATTGCTTTTTTCCCCATATAGCTCCTTTGATTCATTCTCAGTGACCTTGACCATCTATGAAATCAATCTTGCTATTTCACTCTTTTAACATCAAGGCACCTGTGCTTACAGGGTTCTTTATACTATAACACCAAGCATATATTTGTCGCCTAATGTATACCACAACTATATTCATACAAATTTTGCTTAGATTAACTTCCTTAATGCTCACAATATTGTAGTAGAAATTCTGTTATACCTACTTTACAGAGTTAAAAAACCAAGGCACAGTAAGGCTGAGTAACTCTTCCATCCAGGTGGTTAGATTCAAAATGAGTTTTTATGAACATGAAAATACTTCCTTCCCTCGGATTTAGGATGTGTGTGTGTAGGGGGGGGGAGTGTCACATACCCTGTACTTCCTCCAAAGTTGTAAATTGGTGGAAGCAGGAAATAGACTGTAGAGAAAGATTTTCAAAGCAATGTAATTTAATTGGCTTAAATGAGCCTTTCATAGATTTTGAAGCACCATAAAGAGAAGGAAAAAGGTGTACGTAGAGAAATCAAGTTATGTTTGGAAATGTGGGGGTAATTGGTACAGATGCAGCTGACTCTTCTTTTGTTCAGTTATTATGAGGCAAAGCTGTAGCAGTGTCCCTTTTTCACACAGCTAGGGACTCATTATTGAAAGCTGGGCTCTTACAAAACTGGGAAGAACCCAAGACATTCCCTGTGCTGGAAGACAAAAGAGCTTCCAGTATGAAATACCACTTTGCAAGAGTGAACACTAGAATTAGCATTATTACTCTACTTTAAATTTCACTTCTTACTCAAATTAGTAAGGATGACAGGCATCAAAGACTTAATCTGAGATTGAGATAACTTTAAAAGGAAATTTAGATAATCCTCTGAGTTTCCATGAAAATATTTTTGGAAATTTTGGTTGATCTACTATCTGGGAAATTTACATCCACAATATGAAATACATGTTCCTGATGTGTTGATGTGACATTAAAAGAAAATGTTGGAGAAGTCAGTGTAGGCCTGTACAGGGAATAATGTCACCAGTCAGTGTTCCTGATCAGAAAACTGCTCAACGACCAGAAAACTCCAGCTGGGAGCTCATAAGGTAGTTGTGAGTCTCTGACTAGGGAATTCACTAAGGGCACTGTCTGTGGAGGTCACTAAGGACACTGTCTGTGGAGGTCACTAA
>OU015743.1:89615697-89652581 GCA_907169655.1 Acomys percivali | reverse complement strand
TCTCTCTCTCTCTCTCTCTCTCTCTCTCTCTCTCTCTCTCTCTCTCTGTGCACTCATGTGTGCAAGTACACTCCCCTATGCAGGTGTATGTTGGTGTTGGTGTTGGGTTGTAATCCTCAACTGTTTCTCTCTTCTATTTATTCATTTATTTTTTGAGATGTGGTCTCTTGCTAAACCCAGAGCCTGCCAATTTTAGACTAGCTGACCAGTGAACCTCAGGACCCACCCACCTGTCCTTGATGCCAGAGTGATGTACTTTAGACAAGTGATCAGGCGCGTGCAATAAGCATTTTACCCACCAGGTGGTCTACCCAGTCCTGGACTCAGTGTTTACATAAATTCTTCACTAGAGCAGAGCTCAGGGGCTCTCAAGCTCTCCATAATTCTGCAAGTGCTGAAAGTCAGATTTAGTGCTTCTTTTGTGCAGCCTATTAAACTCTTTCTGCCTGGCTTTATTCTTTGAGAAATGAATTCCTCCATGAATATGGATTAATCTTGCAGCTGTTTCACCAAGGGGAAAAAATTGGCTTTGATTCCAGAATTTGTGTCAGTGAGCAAATAAGCATTATTTGAGGAAAATTATACAAACATATGGCTTAAAACGAGTGACAGGCTGAGCATGGCAACACATGGTCTGAAAGGGTGAAAGCATGTTCCTGCCTGCATGCAGGAGTGACTTTCTCACGGCACGCTCACACATGTGTGCCTGCTGGGTGTTGTGGTTGGGCAGATTAGCAGGAAGGCAGGTGGTCTGAGTGGGTTTAGAGAGGGCTGGGGAGATGGAACCTGGTAAAAGTTGTCGCATATGAATTGTTCGAGGGTCAGCATGTGGCCTTGCAGGAACATGGCTGAGGGTGTGTTTTAGAAGAAGGTCTCTGAGAACTGAAATGGAGAACGGGGCAAGAGAGTGGCCAGCTGACACCACGCAGAAGCAAGCTAAGGAAAATCTCACTGAGAAATCTCAGGATCCTGTATGACAATGCAAGAGGCACACGAAGGCACAGTAATGAGACAGGGAGAAGAGTCATGGTCCATTAGGAACACTTGAACACTTTGCAAAGAGCCTAAGTGGGATCTCTTACACCACCGAGTCTATGAGTTTAATTACTGCACAAAGGAATTGGATGAGTTAACTAGTCTATAAGGCTCACTTCCTTACACACACAGAAGAGATTTAAGGCTACACTTCAGATGCCACTGGGTTTCCATTACATGGGAAGCTCACACATTTCTGCTGTTTTAGGCTTGTGTGCCCACACATCATTTGGGGGGTATTACTTGATACTCAGAACCATTCATTAAACACCAAATCTCTTAGTTCCAAGGTGCCCTTCTGCTAGTAGGCTGGGTACTGCCACTGTAAGCACCGGGCTTTGTGCCGAAAGAGCATTGTTGACCTGGCTGATGGCACAGAAACATGTGCCAAAGCGCAACAGTTAACAGTTGAGTGCAATTGTGTGAACCAAAGACCACAGCACTCACTTCATGCTGAAAAGCCAGGAGCACAGAAAGAGACATGAAAAGAAAGTCGTGGGGTTGCCCAACGAGCCCTCCTCGTGCTGAAGCCTGTTTCCCACCCAGGAAAAGGACTCTGGGTGATCTTCCTTGCCAAAATGAACACAAATAGGCAGATCTTATGACCGTGAAGCACATTGGCTTCCTCAATACCGAACTGTGACTGTATAAAAACTGCTCTCTCTCAAGTGTCATTAACCAAGTTAAGATGACAGCTGCAGGTGACAATTCTCAACAGAATACAAACTTACCCAAATAGACTGATCGGGAGGCAAGTCAGTGTGAAGCATTGGAGTGTTGCAGAGCTAGGACCTTATTACAAGTTGTCTCAGACTATGTTGGGCTCTTGAACAGTCACCATCCTCCTTTGTGTGTGACCTAATGTCACGGAGAGCATCATTTGGAACCCCTGAGACATGTTGGTCTAACAGCCCATGAGGTTTCACTAACCCAAAGCCTCACACAGCAACTCGCTGACTGAGTGGGCACAGTGCCCGACTGGCCAAAGTGTTCACATTATTTCCCAGTGTGGTTACTTGCAATATGAAGAGTTTAATTAAAAAATAAAAATAAAACAATAGACACCGATTACCAGAGATACTTCAATAAGGAAGAAAAAGCAAGAAAAATTTCCCTCCTTTTCTGAATAAGCTTTGCTATCAGCTAAGCCATGGAGCATTAGTTCTGGCTGGAAGGAGCCTATGGAGCACCATCCAAGCTCATCAGCAGATGGTCAGTGCAATGACAGTGTGCGCAGGAGGCCTAGGGACTTGGGGGAACTGCCAGAATATTTAATACACAGTGCATCTGGTCCCCAATGGAGACAATGTTCAGCAGCCTTCCAGCCTTGACTTCAGAGAGTCCCAGGCCCTTGATTCTCAGTGACAGGCCTTAAACATCCCAATAAGTGGGCTTGTGTTTAGAAAGTCCTAGTAAAAATCACATCTCAAACCTCTGCCCATGTCTACCCCTGTACTTACCTGGAGTTGGGATGTTGTCAATTTGGTGAGAAAATGCTTACTATCTTAAGATAGCCAGGGGCATTTATCAGCAGCAAAAACTGAATTTCTTTATAATAATAGCAAGATATTCTTAACACACATGCAAATGCCATGTGATTTCTTGGCAGGATCTTTACAAATTTGTAATGTATGGGAAAGGAAATAGGCTCAGGGCAATGTGACCTGTGACTATGGCAGAATCCCGTTTCTCCAGTTTCAACAGCGTTTTAAATGTTTTTAAACATCTAGAAGGATTTATATTATGCAAAAAATTATTATCTCTTTATGGCCTACGTAGTGGAGTCTGGCCTGGAGCTCCCTCCCTACTGGCCTGCGCATAGTCTAGACCACTGCCTTCAAAACATTTAGCCAAGCTTGGTGGCACATGCCTTTAATCCCAGCACTTGGGAGGCAGAGGCAGGGGCATCTCTATGAGTTTGAGGCCAGCCTGGTCTATAAAGTGAGTCCAGGTCAGCCAGGGCTATTACATAGAAAAACCCTGTCTTAAAAAATCCAAAACAAACAAATGAACAAACAAACAAACAAACAAAAACAACAAAAACCCATTTTCTTTACGCTTGCCTCTGTGTATCCTTAGTATCTAATTTTTTAGTCTATAACAATGTCTGGCTTTACCTATTTATCTAACACCATGTTTTTCCTAGTTTATCCATCTAAAAACAGATTTTTCTTTAAAACTGTGCTGTGATTCATACCATGCACTGACATTTTCTTTCCCTGCGTTCCTTTCACATGAACTCACAGCCAGGCTCCTTAAAGAAGCTCGTCTGATGTCAGCATCTCCTCTGCCTCCTGTGCTTGGCACTTCAGTGTCACAGGCCTTCATGGTGTTTCTCACCCCCCCAACCTTCCTGCCCCAGGACCTTTGCACTTGCAGCTCTTCCTGCTCAGAACACTCCACACTCATGGTTTGTTCCGTGGCTCATGCTGCATTTTGTTCTATATGCTATGCAATGTTTATGGCTGGTTCCTTAGAGAAAGGAAGCTTTTTTAATCTTATAAATCATATATATTTTAATATATTAATTAAATAACTAATTAATTTACATACATATGTAAATTTTCTAATTTCTTTTATTTTTTATTTTATTTTATTGAAAAATAAAATCATTCATATTACATCTCATTTGCTATCCCATCTGATGCATCCTCCTATTCCTCCCTCCCTCCCGCTTTCACCCCATTCCCCTTCCCTATGACTGTGACTGAGGGGGACCTCCTCCCCCTGAATATAATGCTAGGGTATCAAGTCTCTTCTTGGTAGTCTGCTATTCTTCCTCCGAGTGCCATCGGGCCTCCCCATCAAGGGGACACAGTCAAATATGGGGCACCAGAGTTCGTGTGAAAGTCAGACCCCATTCTCCACTCAACTGTGGAGAATGTTCTGTCCCTCGGCTAGATCTGGGGAGGGGTTTGATGATGACTGCACATATTGTCCTTGGTTGGTGCCTTAGATCGGGCAGAACCCATGGGCCCAGATCCGCCCATCATAGTGTTCTTCTTGTAGGTTTCTAGGACCCTCTGGATCCGTCTATTTTCCTATCTCCTTTATTTCTCTCACCAAGAGTCCCAATAGGATGTCCTCACCTCTATCCCAAGCTTAATGAGGATTCCTTGGTTCCAGGAGTCAGGCTTAGGATGATGAGTGGGTCCTTGATATACACCTGTCAGTTGTGTGCATTTGACTCCAGGACATGTCAATTGGAAACTTACTGCCTATAATTTTGCTTTGGGATGGGAGTGTGTAATACAAGGTTTATGCAGCTTACATAGGAACCTTATTTTAAGAACTGTTAATTCACTTAAAAGAGTAAAATTTGAAGTGATATAGCCAGGCACTCTTAACACATATCTTTACCTTCATGAAGTTTAATTTAGGTGATGGCTAAATAGGTAGTTAATGAAAATAACTGTGTCTTACCAATCATCCTAAGTTCTGGGAAGGGAGGTCTGGGTACTGCTAATACAGCAGAGAGTAAGAAAGGCCCACCTGGTAAGTCACAGGGGGACACTATGTGACCAGAGACTACAGGAAGCCAAGAAGACAGTGTGGGGGCCATAGGCCCTGACAACACAATAAGGAAACCACAGCATGGGATGGTCTCTACTTTCTAAATGCCCATGCCAAGATAATTTCTAGAGATTATGTATTTCAAAACATTGAATCTGAGTAGTTATTTGGTATCAATTTGAAAAGGAGATGCTAAGTTTTCCTATTGCTGAAAGAAGTTGTTTGGTTAACCAGCATGTGGGCTGTTCACCTGAATGGCTACTGGCCACAGCTGCATAGAATGGATTGAAATGCACTGCGTGGATAAACCACACTCCACACTTAAGACAATATGAGAAAGAGAAACATCTCACTTATTAGCATTCCTCTATTGGTTACAAATTTGACACAATGTTTTGAGTGTGAATAATTTAAAGCACTAATAAAATTAATTTATCACATTTCTGACTACTAAAAAATGTAAGTGTGTATGTGGCTACTGTGTTTCTAATCAGTAGTTTAGGTTTATGCAAAGGCATGTACACATAGCTTTTCACTTTTTATTTATATAAAAACAACGACACAGGGTGTTATCCGGCAAAAGAACTACACGAAGAGCATGTGAGCTAAATCTTTGTCCGGGTTGTTTCATTAATGATACTTGTGGTTTTGCGGCTCTGAGACTCACTCTCACCTTTTTCTGGTGAGAGATCTTAATTTTCTTTTGCCTCATCCCCGGATCCTGGCTACCCATTTTTGTTGGCAGTGGGGGAGGGGGCGGTCAACAGCCCAGACTTGAGCATCACACCCTGCATCTCCTCAGCTTTGGCACAACTGCGGCTGCCACCCAATTGCAAGAAAGAGTTCTATTGCTGCTAGAACTGTGTTGGTAGAAAGTGGCCAAGGGCAAGTAAACTTTCCTAGAAGTGAAACCAATTAGAGACAAGAAGAAATATTGGCCTGAAAACAGTTTCCTGATGACCACGCATCATTATGTAAATTCAGCTAGCACGCTTCTGCAGCTTCTGCAGTCACTCCTTGGCTGTTTGGTCGTGCATCCACATTCTGTCTTAGCTGGCACAGTTGCATTGGGGTTATTTGTGTGTCCTTACTTGATAGTCACTGAGATATATACACTTAATTGCTGAATAATCTTTAAAGTGAATTAGCAGTTTTTTACACAAGTGCTAATTAAGTCAGTACAATCCAATAGAAAAACAAAATCAATAGATGACTGTTTAGGTTGGTACTTTCTCTTAATTAGCTGTACTTTTTCCTAATTAAAACTCTAAGACTAGAACAAAATCACATAGTGATTTCTTCATTGAAAAATTTCCAAGCTGCACAATAAGTTTACCAGGGTACACCATTTTAAAAAATGTTCCAAAATATTTTTTTCTGAACATCAAAATGCTGGCTGGGTTCATTTGTGAGTGTCCTTTATCTACATGGTTAATATTTAGTTTGATTTAATTCTTTAAACAACTGTTAATAGTTGATTGTTGTCAGGATGTAGGAGTTTTACCAGAACCATTAATTAGTTGCCTTGGCGAGTTTTAGAAGTTTCATAAATTAACACCTATTTAAATTTTATTACCTCTGTGTTCTTTCTCCTTCATCCCTTTTCTGTGACTTAACTACAGTAGCTAGAAATGCCATCAGTGTACTAGTCTATGAAGCTGAACTTTGCTTGCTAATTTTTAATTTTAGACCAGTCACTGATTTTGTATTCTGGGCTCTGTGTCAACTTTGGACGTGTATGTGTGCACGCCCCATGCACACATCTTCCTGTGCTATGCTGTGCCCATTAAAGAACATGAGGCTATAAAAATCTTAAGTCCTATGCATTTGCTTGGGTAAGTAGCTCAGCTTCTCCATCTTTTTTCTTTTTCCCTGAGACAGGGTTTCCCTGTGTAACGTTGGCTTTTTAGGCTATGCTGGCCTCAAACTCACAGAGATCCACCTGCTTCTAGCTCCCTGAGTGCTGAGATTACAGGTATATGCCACTGTGCCTGGTTCCATCTTAAATCTAAATGTATAACAATTTTAATAGATTATATTGTTTAATATATTGGCCAATTTTTTTGTAGACAACATAAAAATGTAAAAAAGCATTGAAATGAAAGTTTCATTCACATAATAAAGCTGTGTGTGCAAGATACACTTAGTGACCAGATGAATCTAAAATACATCATGATAAAGTAAGTGGAAAATACAGTGCTGGATGAATTATGTAAAAGAAGGCTTGATAGGAAAATACAACCTGTTGGGACAGATTCATCTGGATAGAACTTCTTTAATGCATAGATTTGCTAGGATATCTTAGTGCTCTTAAATCTTTTAAAATATGTATTTTTAAGTGTGTGTGTGTGTGTGTGTGTGTGTGTGTGTGTGTGTGTTAGGGGTGGGTATGGTATGTGCCAGGAAGTGTTGATTCCTGGGAAAGCCAGAGGCATTAGATCCCGCTGGAGTCGCAGGCACCACGAGTCCCTTGATGGACTTGCATCCTCCGTAAGAGCGGCAAGTACTCTTCACTATTGAGCTATCTCTCCAGGCCCTGCCCTCAAATCTTAATGCTCATAGTTTTCTTAGTATCTTATTGTAGAAAGTCAAAAGTGTTCAGACACTGTAGGATCATCCAGCTGTCTTTTGGAATCTCTACTTGAAAATCTCACTCTCCTCTCTCTCTCTCCTCTCCCCCCGCCCCCTGTGTAAAAGAGAGGAAGGGAACAGAGGGGAAGAAGGAAAAAGAGACATTAAAAATGTCTGTGATTTTTGAGGACAGCCTGGTCTGCAGAGCAAGTTCCAGGACAGCCAAAGCTTTTTTAAAAAACCCCAAAAGCCAAAACCAAACCAAACCAACCAACCAAAAGCAACCAACAAAACAAACCCCACAAAACAACAACAACAGAAACAACAACAACAACAACAACCACCACAACAACAACCACAACAACAGCAACAGCAGCCATGGGGGAAGTTACCTTTCTTCTTTCCTCCGCAGCCTCCAGCTTTTTCTGGATCTCCTCCAGAGACAGGTCTTTCTTCTTTGGAGAAGCTAAGGTTCGTGGAGCTTCTGAGATGGGAGACGGTGGCTTTAAGATCAGCTCAAAAGCCTGGCCGGAGGCACGTTTATTGATTTGCTTCACCTCCATATCTACAGAAGGAACATTGGAGATCGTTAGGCAGGCAGTTGAATCTTGCAACTGCTTTAGTGACTTGGGGTCCAGGGATGGCAAGTGGCGTCTTATTCTAGGAAATGGAAACCAAGCGGTGCGTAAGTCACCAGCTCTAGATGGTTTTCAACATGTATGAAGTCCTACCTCTCAACATACTTTAACAGCATAAATGGTTTTTTTTGTTGTTGATAAATTTAGGATATTGTGTCTTTTGCAGCAACACAGATAAACTTGAAGTGCATTGTAGTAAGAGAAAGCCAGGCACAGCAAGACAAAGATTTCCTGTCCTCCTCATAAGATAGAGTGTAATGTGGCTTCCAAGGCTGATGGCTATTGGGCAGATGTTGGCTAGATAGTACAAAATTTTGGTTAGGCAATTAAAATATATTCATGAGTGTCCTATTATGCTGTTTGTCACTGTGGTAAAAAAACAAAACAAAACAAAACAAAAAAAAAAACATGACCAGAACCAACTTGGGAAGAAATGGTTTATTTGGTTTATAGTTCCATATCACAGTTGATCACTGAGGGGATCCAGAGCAGAGACTTTAGCTGAAACCTGGAGGCTGAAACTGAAGCAGAGAGCACGGAGGGACACTGCTTATGGGCTTCCTTTCCGTGGCTCATCCAGCTTGCTTTCCTATACAATCTAAGACTCGGGCGTCACCACCCACAGTTGGCTGGACCCTCGCACATCAATCAGGGAGATGCCCCAGAGATATGTCCACCAGCCAGTGTGATGGAGTCAATCTCTAACAGAAGTTCCCTCTTCCCTAGTGACTCTTGTTTGTGTCAAACTGAAAACAAACATCCATCAAAAAAACAAAAAACCAGAATAAACAAACAAAAAGCCCAACCAGCACAGTGTGATCTACAGAGATGATACTAACAATGTATTGTGTTATTTTTATATTCATATTCACGCACCCACTTTCCCCTCTTGTCTTCCTCTGTCTCCCTTCTGTTGATCCCCTTATTCAAAATGTTCATCCTCCTATTTTCACATCATATATGCATTTTACATTTATGTATTTAAATGTATATCTACATGAAAACATATGAAAGAAGATGAGATATGTGTCTTTCTGATTTTGATTTATTTTGCTAATAAAATGATCTCCAGTTCCATCTATTCTTGCAAATGACATTTTTTTTTTTAAATGGCAGACTAAAACTCCATTTTATCACCGGTCTAAGCATTTTTAATTTACTTTCTCTGACTAGCTTCTTGCCACAAATACACAATAACACATGAGGCATGCAATGTTAACTAAGGTGATTTAGCCATCATAAATGCATATTATATTTCAAAACATGCACACTGTAGTAGACACATACAACTTTAGTTGTCAATCAAACAAAACCCAGAAAATTGCTTGCCATGGCTCTCACTGCCTTAGGTATTAACCATGAGTAGATTACCAGACTTTCAAGTTTTAATCATATGTAGTATGGTTGATAAGCTGATTATCAGACTTTCACAGTTTAATCTGGTGATATCATTTATAATATAAAATAATTTATAACATTAAAAAGTAATAGTGTTTTTGAGGACATTGTAACGTCATAGCTCACATGTCGGAAATTGTACCAATTTCTTTAAAACTTGATTGGTCAGTTTTCAGTCTTAGTTGAGTACTTTACTTTGAGCTTCATACTACAGCCTTTTGGTCTCAGACCACTGATCTTTGTTTGAAACCAAAATTTTCTTGTGATTAAGCTACTGCTATGCATCACTGATATTTCAAGTGTAGATACCTCTTGCTAGCCTCCAGGGTGATTCTAAGACCCCCAGGGGATTCCAAAACACTCAATGGCCAACTCTCTTACTGTAATGCATAGTGGCGTGCCTCCAGAAAGGACACTTCACTTTATCTCTTCGTGACTCAGTTAATTACTAGCAAGACAGAAAATATGAGGCCGGTGACCCCTTTGGGAATCTGAAAATCTCCACTGAGTTGTTTGAAGTGGTGCATGAGTAATGTGGAGTTGTCTCCAGTTTCAAACAGCTCACACAGCTTTGCTTCCACCCCTCTCAGTCCCAAAGCAGCAGAAGCTATCCCAGCCCTCCTGTTCCAGCCATTTGGCATCCTCCTTGCTCATCATTTGTATTTTAAGACCCTTTTATAGAGTTCTGAGTCCCAGGAAGGCAGGGAGCATGCCGAACTCATCACTGGGTCTCAGCAACTGCACAGATTTTAGACTCTTAAGAAACACAGCCTGGTGGGGCATGGTGGTGCAAGGCTTTAATCCCAGCACTGGGGAGGCAGAGGCAGGCGGATCGCTGTGAGTTCGAGGCCAGCCTGGTCTACAAAGCGAGTCCAGGACAGCCAAGGCTACACAGATTTTTGGAAAAATCAAAACAAAACAAATAAACAAAAACAAAGCAAAACAAAAAAGAAACATAGCCGGAGTCCTATTTTCAGCAACATCAGACAAGATTGACTCAATGAACTGCCAGGAAGTGGGCATGCTGCATGCATTCTAGTGGATGTTTTGGTTGGAGAGGGATTGGCACACAGAACTAGCTGTTTCTAGAAAAATAACCAGCTCTTCTAATGTGTGTGCCATCAGCACAGCACTGTAAGAAGAATGGCTCTGAGTTCTCAAGTAGACTTTAAGGCACTTAAGGGCAAGAGCCTGCCCTTTACCGTGTTTTTAATGGTCTTTATATATGTGGGAAGGCGAAGTAATTGTAAGCCCTAGGTAGGTCTGGGGCAGATAGCTGCCCTATATTGATTACCCTGGCTGAACTAGGTGAGGTTGGTAGTAATAGTGCTGATAGGGAATAAGTACAGAACAATTAATTACTGGGCACCTCTTTTAGGCATCAAGCTAAGATATAAGATACCTTCTCCCCAACATCTCTAAGAAGACAGTAAATGATGTTTAAGGAGTCTAAGCATCCTCTTGTCTGAGGCCACACACAATGTAGAAGATCCTAAAATCATACTTAACGAACTTGATCACCGTGATTGGGAGCAAAGAAGCCCAGAATGCTGCACTTCAGTAAAGTCACCTGGCAGCCTGGCAAGGGGGTGGGCACTTTTAATCCTAGCACTTGGGAGGCACGAGGCCAGCCTGTTCTACACTGCGAGTTCCAGGCCAGCCAGAACAACATAGAGAGACCCCGTTTCAAGAGCAAAGCAAAACAAAACTACAATAAAACGCAAGCAAAACAAACAAAACCAGAAAATAAAGTTAGCTGTTGTCAACTGTAGAGTGTTGCTTAGCTTCCTTCAACATGGTCTTAAGTTCTAGTATAACCTTGAACTTGAACTCTTCCTTGCTTCCGTCTTCCAAGTGTTGGACTTAAAAGTCTGAACCAGCATGGGTGGTATTAAGTTATTTTCTTCTTAATCCCTCTCTGCTTGTGACCTTTGTCATAGTCAATTTTATTTATGAATTTGATTGTTATCATCAGCTTTGTTACATTTACCTACAAAATATGGGTGCTGTACATACTGATGATGGTAGGTTTTCTCTTCCTTAGGTGGTTTATGTAAAAAAAAAAAGTCTTTTGTAAATTAAGATGCAGTGTAATAGTTTAGTGTGTGTCATTATCTGAAAAGAAAAACCTTGGACATCCTGTGGATGGTGACATGCTGATGAGGATGCTGACAACAAGCCAGCACTCCTCTTAAGAGACATTAATGTCCTATTACTAACACCGACTTCAGACTGTTGAGCAATAGGCAATCAATAAGACCCAATGGCTGGACACAGCCGACCAACATGGAGATCCGGAGAGTGCTCCTCTAATTATGTTAGAAGCGCTGAGGGGGAAGCACGTGTGTTCTCACTCCTGAAAACTGTGCAGCTGGAGTTGCGTCTGCTGCAGGCTACTCACCGTCGTAAGTATAGATGTTGATGTTACGAGGCTCCGGGTAGAAGCAGGAGCAGATCAGTGACAGCATGGACAGCTCCTTCATTTTTTCCTTGTAGGCTGAAAGGGAAGAGACAACATTAGGATGCTTCCTTCTCTGAGTTTCCTCTTTCATGCCCCTCTAAATCTGAACAACAATTGCAGCCTTCTGCAGAAGGCAGGCTGCTTTGCCTTGCTTTTCCAATGAAGGGGAAATATAAGCAACCCTGATGCATACTACAGTCATTGCTACAGATGATGAGACGGGCATATTCCAGCAGGTTAGGTAAAAAGTGCAAGCAAGGTAGATTAAAGGAAAAAGGACTTGTAATCCAGCAGGAAAGAAGAGGAAAACTGGGAAAACCCCGAAAAAGGGAACCGGGGAATTAGCAGAGGCAGGCACATTCTAATTAATGTGTGTGTGAGTCTTCTCACATAAGTTAAGGTTCTCCTGGGCTCCTCCTGCATCACCACTATTCCTTTGGGGATAGTCACAGAGCTCATCGGGAGAGTTGTTAAGCAGTTTTGCCCTCCAGGGAACTTTGTTGCTGATTTCTATTAATCCCCAAGTGTATATTCTTATCTCGCCTTCTTCCCACACACTGAGATCTGAGATCTCCCTCTCTCTCTCTGTGCTACACAGTCTGGGTACCAGCCTTCCAAAGGAGCTATAGCACATCTGACTGTGATAGTCCCAGTCCTCCCCTCCTCCTCTCCACTGCGTGCTCTCCTTCATCCTCTAATCTGCCTGCCCAGGTAGACCTGGTGAGCATCTCATGGCTATCAGGAGGACAAGTGTCTAAGGGCAACAGAATTGGGAAGAGAGGGTGGGACATTTTCACTTCTGTCACTAGCAATATAACCTCACGTGTGACACCTATGTGTTGGGAGGCTCTTTTAACCATCACTGTAACCCAAGGGGCAGTGTCTAGACCTTGGGGAGAGAAGGAATCCCTAGAGGATGAATTTGAAAATTATTGACAGTGACTTTTTTTTTTTTTTTTTTTGGTGAGCAGGAAACAGATCCTACAGCTGTTTAACACAGACTTCAGGTCACACGCAGCTGAGGACAGCTGTGAATGTAGGCCAACGCAAGATTGTAAATGTACCTAAAAGTACATGAGATTTATTGTTTTTTGTAGCTGAACTGTGTGCTCCCCAATCCTACCTATTGCTGATGACATGTCACAATGTCAGGAGGTTGACAAGAAGTGCTAAACTAAGAAGTTTCTAAGGGATTTTTAAATCCACAGTCCACCTGCTCAATAACTAGTTTTAGGAGTGGGAAAACTGAGTCTCACAGAGGCCAAAGTCACGTATGACTGACTGCAAAGACGAGGCCTCTGGGTAAAAAGCAGTAGGACAGTCAATGTCAAAGTCGCCAAGGAGTCATCCAGGCCTACTTCTGGGGTAAAGTCGAGTGGCCACAAGGTTGAAGGTATGAGGATGTGATCCAACCACATGTAAGGATCAATACTGTCAATTTTATATAGTTCAGCGTACCACACATCCACATGAATTTCTGCTAGATTGTTTGCTAAAAGGGAGAAGCGCAATTTGTTCTGAGCCACAGATATGTTTGACTGCCCATTCTGAGATCTTTTATTAAAATTTCATTTTTAGAAGGCTGAACCATGCTTCTTTGGCTTGTTTATTTACTCGACCAGTCACTTACAAATATCTAAGAATGTTTTCACATATATGTTCAGTGTGGATTAGAATGTCTGTCAGAGGATGGTGTGTTTGATGGCTTAACACACTGAATTCCACAAATAAACTGAAAACAAGACAGCCAGGCTTGGTATGTTAGAATTGCTGCCTTTTAA
The DNA here is from genome assembly GCA_907169655.1 of Acomys percivali. NCBI lineage: Eukaryota > Metazoa > Chordata > Mammalia > Rodentia > Muridae > Acomys > Acomys percivali. The sequence goes on along the minus strand of OU015743.1, from coordinate 89,639,184 downwards.
AAAAGTGAATAAGGTAGTGTACTGCAAACATTTTGCTAAATGATGTATGCAGTTATCCCTCCACATCTTTGAGTTCTAAACCCATGAGTTCAGAAAACCTTAGACTGAACATATTTGAAATAAAATTGCCTTTTGCAATGGCAGGTGATTCCCATGAAATCAATATTAGAGTAGTATTAGTCAAAGCTGCTTTGTGCAGAACATATGTGGATGTGTTTCTCTTATTTCTTAAAGATTTAGTTAATGGCCATTTACATAATGTTTACATTGTACTGAGCAACCAATAGCTGACTTAAAACCTAGGACAGGACATAGATAGGTTATATGCAAATACTATATCATTTTAAATGATGGACTAGGACATCTGTAAACTTTGTATTCCCAGCGGCCTCTGGAAGTAATTTCCATGCACACTGAAGGATGGCTGCATACCATATGCTCATTATAGATTCAAATTTTACTAAGAAGTAGTCTAAACACAAAACTAAAGAAATATCAAGTCAAAGCTATAAAACCACGTAGGTTTCTACTGATCACTATATCTGTCATTTGTGGCAGGTAATTAATGTCAATAATTTTCAGAAGACCTCTCAGCTTAGGAAGAGAAAGGTGAGCAGACTGCCTATGGCTTACACATTGGAGTCCCTATGTATAACGAACAACTACTTATGCTAATAAAGGAATGATTGGTGATATTTGGATGTGAAGAGTTTGGGGATTCAGTAGTAAAATCCAAGTCTTCATGAATGGGTCTAATGCCCTTGTAAGGGGCCAGAGAGCTGGATTCATCTCTTACTGCTATGAAAATACAAACAAGCAACATTGTCTGATCCTTGAAAGAGAAGCCATACCAGAGTTCCACCATGCTGCCACCCAGCTCACAGACCTCCAGTTGTCAGAACTTTATGAAATCATGTCTGTTATGCCAGGCAAAGAAAAAATATTGACTAGAAGAAATATTGGTTCTATGCTGTCCTAGGTGATCTGGAAAAATGTAGTTGATTTCTGTGATTTCATTAACAGTATCTTTACTTTTCAGTACAATTTTTTTTTTTTTTAGTCAAGGTCCCATTATTTAGCTTTGGATAGCCTGGAACTAACTGTGCAGGCTGGCCTTGAGCTCATAGAGCCACCTGTCCCTGCCTCCATATGCTGGGATTAAAAGTGTGTGCCATAGAACAAGCTGCAAATATCAGGTGAATTCTGATTGCCTCTCTGTGGCCAATGGACACCTGATATGAAGGGCATGCTTTCACAGTGACTATGCCTGAACTTTCTACCAGGTAGGGTTACATGTGAATATTTGCTCACTCAAATTCTCTCCAAAGTGGGTCTTAATTCATATCACCATCTCCTAAGCACCCCCTTTCTTATTGCGTTTTTCTCAGTGGGCTTATAATATCTCACTTATAAACTGGGTCTTTTGATACTGTTTTCTGATACATAATTTTTTGTTAAACTATGTATTCTTTGAAAGTACACACTGTGTACTCATTAACAAAACGATTTATAGGATAGTTCTGGAGAGATGAGAAAGTGGTTGCTCAGGGACTTAAGATCAGTTTCCGATACAAGAACTTAGGTTCAGCATCTATGGGCAGGTGTTTCTGCGCATGCTAATATTCTTACCATATCCCAATACCAGGTAGAATTGAATGCATCTTTGCAAAAATGTGGGAATTAATAGGTAGTTCCACACATTCCTTTTCAGTGGTGAGTTGGATGACTTTGCCACAAACTACAAATGTTTACAAATAGGCACATTTGTCTAGCGAATTCATTTAAAATTCATCCCACATGAATTATGACTATATAGCAATTGTCTCTTAACCTAACGATGTATGAACACTAATTGAACTTTTTCATTCTTCCAAATGGCTACAATAAATCATGAGTAATGGTAACAGCTGCTCTTTGCTGAGCACAAGCAATGAGCTAAGACATTGGTAGACATTTCCCTGTTCAAGCATTTCAACGAGGCTCAGAAAAGTCCAATAAATAGTCCAAGTTTATAGGTGGGGAAGAGACTCAGAGATGTGGGACTAAGTTCTGATGGGTTCTAAAGTGTGATGCTCAGTTTTCATAAAGGTCTGTCTGCCTCTTTCCCCTCCTTTAATGCTGTGTGATGCTGCTCACCTTCCTATCAATTGCTTTCCGGGTCTCTCTCTCTAGTGTTGGTGTTGAACTCAGGGCTTGTGCATGCTAAGCAAGAGGTTCACATTGAGTTTTAGGCCTGGGGGCCTTTCTAGCAAATTGCTCAGGTGATTGTCTCTCATTTTAACTGTCTACATGTTTCCAGCAAGAAACTAATAAAATAAAACTCAAACTCTTTGTCTTTAGCATTTCCTTCCTTATTTCCCACCCCCGCCAACAAGCCATCGATTACACAGATTATACAGCCATCCCTCCATATGTATGGGGACCAGTTTTAGAACCTTCTGTAGACATCAGAATACGTGGATTCTCAAGCTTCTTAAAGAAAGGGTGTAGTATTTGGCAACTGCCTATGTGTAGCTTCTTTTAGTGCCTCTTCCTTCTGGATACTTTCTAAAAATTATTTTGTTTTTGAGATCATAATATAATTACAACACTTCTCTATTCATTTCCTTCCCTGAAAACTGTTCCACATACCCATCCTTGCTCTTTTTCAAATTCATGGCCTCTTTTCCACTAATTGTTATTGCATACATGTATATATACATAGTTTGTATGATACATCTTTTTGTATAGTTTAAACCATCTCTCAATTATTTTCATATCTAACAATATGACAACTATGATATGGTAGTAAATATTTGTTACATGCTTGGTTCAGGGGATATTGATATTAGCATTCACACATTTAATAAAGAGATTCTTCTGAATATTTTCAATTTGTGATTGAATCTATGGATGCCAAATCAGATGGATGACTGGGTAGTTTTACAGAAAAAAAGGCACCACATTTTGGTGTGTAAATTGCCTATGGGTAATAAATATTGTATAGAAATTACTGGAAACATCAGGAACAATTTCTCAAAAGAATACAAAGATTTAACAACCAGTTGAGATTGTATTTTAGATGAAAGCATCGTGATGGTTAGTTTACTTTAGAAAATAAAGCAAGAGTGTGTAAACATGTCTCCCATTCACTTAAATGGGTAGTCACAGCCTCTGAGCTCTACCCATGCTTTCAAACGCATCTTAACTTACATCTGCCTTGCTTTAAGTTGAATATAATATACATTATTCATGATGTTATACTCCATTATTTTTTAAAGATCCAAACAATTAGAAGTAAATGGCTTAAAAATTTTCAATTTTCCACTTCATTTGGCTTATGTGGGAGTAACCATTAATATGACATTTCATACATATCATTTTGTTGTTATTTAATTTCAAATTGACAGCCTTATAGAAAGTCCTTCTGGTTATTCATTCTGGAAAAAATTTATCTGAGTTCTTACTTTTGGCTAATAGTCAATGTGAATAATATGCATGAGATTTTGTGCTAACATATGAAAGATGGTACATAAAGTTCTGAAAGTGTCATGTTGACATAGTACTTTAGTAGAAAACAACTCCTTGGGCCTCTTGGCAAGTCTTAAGCCGTCCATTTGGATAAAAATTCTTGGACCAAGACTTACTAATTTTTATAAACAGCGACAAAACACTGCTTTTCAGAGAAGAATGACTCTGTCATTTCCAGGCAAAAGAATCTTTAATATTTAACTAGGGGCTCTGTTTCCCTTACAATCTTTGTAGCTTGTTCCAAAGATTTATTCTATTTTCCTCCAAGCTAGAGTCTCACTTTGCACTTTTTAGACCAGGCTTGTCTCAGATACCCACCTTCCTCTGCATCCAGAGTTCTGGGATTACAAGTGTGCACTCATCACTTCTGACTCATGACAGCACACAATGAGAAACACTAGATTCTGACGGGCTGTGTATGTGTTCAGTAGTTGGCGTGGTGGTCCACTGTGAGTCACTAAGTCAAGGTCAAATTATTTACTTTTCACTCAGATGTACCATTTCATCTAAGAATCTATCTATCTATCTATCTTTCTATCTATCTACTTATTTATTTTTATGTTTAAGGTAGGGTCTCATGTATTTTAGGCATCCCTCAAATGTGCTTTGTATTCAAAGATAATCTTGAGCCTCTTCCTTTCCTGTCCATGTCTTTCCAATTAGAGGCATGTGTTACCATGTCCAGTTTATGTGGTATTGGAGATCTAATTCACAGCTTCATCTGGGTGGCATAAGGACTGTACCAGTGCACCGCATGCCCAGTACCTTACTTAACAAGACTTGGAAGCTCCCTGTGGATTTTAGAGGTGAAATAGACAGGGTCTGAATCTCTTCCAACTGCAGCACCTGCTGGGCAACCCTGAGGACCCCAGTTTAGATCCCCAGCTTTTATACCAATAACTCAGCGGGTATGTGGGGGTGGGAGTGGGGCAAAGACAGGTAGACCCCTGAAGCCCATTCAGCCAGGCAGCTGAGGCCCCTGAGAGAGAGGCTCTGTCTCAGAACCAAGTGTGGAAAATAATCAAGGAAAGATACTTGACATTGACCTTGGGCCTCCACATGCATGTGCACACACGTGCATGCATACCTACATGCACAGGTGCACTAACCACTTTAACAGGTCCTCATAGCACACTGGAGCACACATACAAAGAAATAGATTAGTATGAATTTGCTTAAATACCTTTTATATGCATCATTAATTTAAATTAGGAGAATTAAACTATTTTTATTGATGAATAATATAACTGAAGATATATCACTGAAAAGGAAAACCGAATAATCCACAAATTTAAAGGCCAATTTTAGCATCTTTGAAAAGCGCTGATATGAGGCAATGCTTCTAGACATTTCTGATGGATGATGTAATGTTAATTGGTTTAGTATAAAATTAGATTCAGTTTCTAGTCTACCCATCTCTACCCACAGGAATTATGTCACCAAAGCCAGAGAGGTTCTGAAAGATCCATATTTTGGCCAGCCAAGGCGTTCCAGTATTCTTTGTAGGTTAAAGCTCTAACATCAAACGAAAAGGACATTTAAGAGAGTCAAAGCAGTATCGCCCATCACTAGGTCTTACAAAATTGTCTGAAGCTCTTAACTTTCAATTCAGTGGATTCTTGGCACCAGCGGTAGCGACAAGGAAAAGAAATGGGCTGATGCGAGTCAGTTCTGATCCACACTGGTATCACTTGGGAACCTCACAGTTCTGACTCGTCGCAGCTCCCGCAAGTGAAAAATTTGTACAAGGCAGGGTGGGGGTGGAGTGGGGGTGGGGTGGGGGTGGGAGGGAGAGAGTTGTCCCTTAAACCTCTCTTAAAGCGAAAGATTTTAAGGTCCGCGGAGGCCAAGATGCACTGCAATCTAAGGAAATCTTAGAAGCAGTTTATTTTGCTTATGTGTCAGATTTTATCACCAAGGCTAACAGCGAGCTCTGATGGATGCCTTCCTCTTTAATTCATATTTGATACTGCCGGGAGCAGCGGCCATGTTTGAGTAGTTTGATCGAGCACTGGGACGATGTACAGTCAAATCACGGAGAGCTCTACAGCAGTTTGTGATTCAATCTCTAGCAGCTGTAGCCTGCTTTCTTTCCTCTATCAGGGTGAAAATCCCCTATAGGTTCAATGCATTTTCCTGGAAGTGCTTGCACGCAAACCCCTACTTAAACTGGTACAGAGCTTCCCTGAATTCAAATGGCGTTATGTCACTGTTTTAGTTCTGAGTGTATCTTAAAAAAAAAAAAAAACCAAAACAAAAAACCCATGGCTTGTGTTTCAATTCTGTTAGTGTCCAGGGCTGATTGCTTTGGGAGAGCTGGGTTCTGGAGTTCCCATGCTGCTCTGGCTTCTGTTTGTGTTTTTATGCTGGCCTTTAGCTATACTTTCACAAGGACACTAAGAGAAAGGCAGAGAGAAGTGGATCTGCTGAAGGCACACTAGCACTTATCTGTTTTTTTCCCCGATAAAAAATTCACTTTATTATTATTTTCTTCAAGTTTGGCCATGCAATACACAGATTTTATAGTTGTTTGTAGTTTGTAATCCTAATTTGGAAAAAACTCCGTGCTCTATCCAGGTGTGGTGGTTGCACCTCTTTAATCCCAGCACTCTGGAGGCAGAGGCAGGTAGAGCTCTGTGAGTTGGAGGCCAGCTTGCACTTTATAGAGAGTTCCAGGCCAGCCAGAGCAACACAGTGATTTCAGTCTCAACAACATAAAAAAAGACCCATGCCGTGTACGCTAGTGTTAGTACAAACTTTGAAGAAAAACAATTAAATTTTGGTATTATTGCCAAATAATAGTTGTGATGTTTGCATGAAATAAAATTCTTGTCCAGGTAGGGGTGTTTACATTGGCGTTACAGCAGTTTTGCTCACTTCTGAGTAGAAGTTAGCTGTCTCAGGCACAAGACACAGATGCTTCACGTGCGAGCCATCTTTTGTCTGATTCTCCAAACATAAGAGAAACAGTAATAAGATGTATAAAATGCCCTGTACACAGCACTTACTTAGCAGCATCCTGGCAGAGGTATCTCCAAGTCATAACTCACATAGTGTGAGCCAGTCACTCACTGAAGGAGCATGTAGTATGTTTATACATGTATGCTATGATGAGCAGACGCACCAGAAAAGAGTTCTCTGGATGAAAGCAGGTTCTATGAGCTATAGTTACAGCCACACCTTACTGCTGTTCTGTGTTTCAAGAGAACACAGCGAGTGCACACGGGAACAAACACAAGTGGAAAGTGTGGGTGCTGTCAAAGGTTAGAACCATCTTGTCTTACACATGTTTTAGGAATTTTTATGATAAGGTAGTATATACTTGGAAGTCTGTGTAGATTGCAAATGCTCTCAGCATACACTCAGAAGGTGAGCACGGGCTGAGGGAAATGTGAATTAGTGTTCTAAAAATATTTCACAGTGTACAAATATGTTAAGGCATTATATTGAGTCACACATCCACACATACATTTTATTTGTTAATTGTATCTTAATGAAGTTGAGGGAAAAAAAAGCCCACCACAATTTAAATTTAAAGAAAAGGCCAATTTTTGCCAGCAGGTAGGGTTTGTAGGCTTATACTATGATAAATTTAAGACTGCTGTTCTTTCAATAACCCGCTCTCACCACCATGCCTTTGGTTGTAAATGATGCCCATGACACAGAGAAGATGGCACTGTGGAGGACTGGATTTTGTTTACTTGGAACAATCAGCTGTACAAGGCAGGAAAACTGAGAAGACTTAGGAGTGGCTGTGCTTCCTTGTAGGTGGTTTTCTAGACACGGGAAACCCTGAAGATAACAAGAAGGATTCCAGTGGGATCAGGTGCTTTCCACGTGTTGTGAGGAGTTGTATTTGTTTTGGTTGTTGCATTTTAATTTTTCTCTTTTTTAAAGAACTAGCTGATTCTGGTTGGTAAGTATTCGCTGCAATGACTTCTAACGCACTGATGTTGAGGAGCGTAGATTATTGACAAGCTGGCACTTGGCTTCATGCAGTTAGAATCCCCAGCCATCAATGAGTCATTGCAGTGACATTTGCAAGTAAAGCTGTGTGGACAGAAGGGTGTGCCGTGTGACACACTCACACACTGCAGCTTCCACGGGTGTGCCGTGTGACACACTCACACTGCAGCTTCCACGGCACGCATTTAACAAACAATTCTATTTTCTATTTTCTTTTGCAGGGAGGTCACAAGGGCGGAGGATAGATATGGAAGGACTGCGAAAGGAGTGGGTTTGGGGTGTGTTGTGAAATTCACAAAGAATCAATAAGGAAAATTATGGGGGAAAAGAATCCCTAGCCATAACAGCTCAGACTTTAAAAACCACAGAGGAAATTCCCTAATGATGTTCCTATAGATAAGGAAGTCAGACCTGGTAGTATTTGTAGATTATCTGGGCTCCTCTCTCACTTTGGGGGTGGTAGGTAGTGAGGGAGTAGGAGCAGAAACAGCGTGGAAAATAACTGAGAGAGAGAGAGAGAGAGAGAGAGAGAGAGAGAGAGAGAGAGAGAGAGAGAGAGGAGAGAGAGAGAGAGAGGTAGTGAATAGAGTGATGGTAAGTTTTAAAAAGAAATATGTGTTTTTTTAATTTAATATTTGACTCCCTTTGTTCTAAATTTGCTTGTATGTTTTTGGTGTTGAATAATTAATATGATTTATTTTCTTAGTAGCAGACCTCTTAGTCAATAATCTCCCCCAGAGAACTTGGGGGCAGACATGTTGCTGAAGTCTGTCCCCAGAAGTGAAGGGACCTTTGAAGATGGAGACTCGAGCCCTCATTAACGTGAGGCTGGACTATGAATCCAGAAGTGTGGTGCTCACCGCTGCGTCTCAGCATCGCAACATACATGCACATTAACTATTCCACCCAGTCTCCAGTTACAAAAGTTCATGAAATTGACATTTCCTTCTAATTTTATACATGTGTAGAATGTGCTCCTATGCTCTTAAGTGAAATAATGCTGAGAATATAGGTCAATATGTTGTTAATATAGGTGAATAATTAATGTGGATTGATTTCCTGTTCTAGATTGGAAAACAGACTGTGAGGGATAAATGTATTAAATGAGCTTTAAGACATTTTCATGACTTCAATTCCTTATCCTTGCCCCCCACTCCTTTTTTTTTTCTTTCTTGGGACTAAGTTCTCTGCCCAGGAGCACATCTATAGCCCCAAAGGTATGCAGTACCTTGCACATATCACCTCAGCTCTCTGGATACTATTGGATGTCATTATTCTTGATTTTTAACTACTCAATAGATTTGAAAATGGAGTAATTTCCCTATCACATACACTTTATGGTTTATGAAGTGAAAGAAAAAAAAAGAAGTTTAATGTTCATATTTCTGTCATATGTTTTTCTCTTTCTAGATCTTTGTGTCTCATAGTAGTTGTGTGTGTGTGTGTGTGTGTGTGTGTGTGTGTGTGTGTGTGATATGTGTGATGTGTAAGCTTTATCTAATGCAACAAATGCTTCAGAAAGCAGCCCATGCCTCTGATTCCAAGTTGTTAAGTTCTCAGAGCAAATCCCACTCTTCCCTCTTGCACCATGAAAGGCCTGCTTTTGGCTTCAAATATTCTTTCTCACAAAAAGAAAGTGATACATAAAGCACAGCCCTCTGGACCTCTCTTTGACAGTCATTTTTACACTATGAAGATTCCATGCTAGTGGAAGTGGAAGGATGGCCTATGGACTTTATTGGTGGCAGCAAATACTATTCATTGGTTAAATACACAATACAAATAGAACTAATCATTTGATCTGCATAGATAAATATAAATTGGAATGTGGCATTGTAATGTGCTATTATAAAAAATATCACCAGTTGGTAAAACATTTATCCAAAGACACTATGCTTGTTCTCCTCTGTATTCTAATCACCCTGAATTTATTTATGCTAAATATTTTTCACAAAAGTAAGATTTTCAAGCTGGGCACAATGGAACATGCCTGTAATCCCAGCACTCAGAGAGGCAGAGGCAGGCAGATCTCTGCGAATTTAAGGCCACCCTAGTCTACAAAGCGAGTCCAGGACAGCCAAGGCTAGACAGAGAAACTCTGTCTCAAAAATCAAACAACAAAAAAGTAGGGGTTTCATTGGAATATTGCTCACATTTTAAAAAATTCAGCCAAGGTGTAAGAGGTTGAGTGGACAGGTCTGTCAAGTAGGATGTGGTGACTATTTGTAGTTCCCAAAGCTACGTGTGTATTTCCTTCAAACCAGAATCAAACTTTAAAGTTCCTATTGCAAAGGCTTTGGGGTGCCTTTGACTTTTTGAAGAAACAGCCCCTTTCTGTGCTTGCTCTCCACCACATTGGCCCTGTTTCCTTCTATTGCTTTGTTTACTCATTTCTTTTCAACTCTGCAGTCTTTCAGAGGGAGAGAGGGTGTTTTTTTCTAATGTCCTCTGTTTCCCCCTGCATGTATGCATGTTCAGCAGCTACCACATGGTCTACAAATGTTTATCCTCTAGTTGCTTTTGGTTGCTTTAATGGGGGATGGGCTGCTATCAGGAGTAAACAACTGCTGCTGAGTTTGTCCCCTGACTTTGTCTTAGATACTGAGTTTAGCTGGTGATTAACAGCCCATCGGCAGCAAACAGCATGGTGAAGCTGTTTCTCCCAATGAAAGTCACTAGCCTTGCCTCTTGCTTGAGAAGGCTTCCTCTTAGAGCAGACAACTGATTGTGCTTGGGGGGGGGGAGGAGATATGTAAATATTTCTTCTGGTACTTGCTTCCACTCTCAATAACAACCAGAGATGAGGAAGTAGTCCCCTAGTGTAACGGAGAAAATATGAAGTGGAAGGCAAGGCTTGTGTTCCAGTTCTGGATCTAACCAATCATAGGTAACAGTGTACCTTCTAAACATAAGTTTGTCAGCCTTAGATAAATATACTTTTTGAGCTTGAGTTTGTCAATCTCAGATAACATATTAAACATTCTGAACATGAGTTTGTCTATAAATGGGGATAGAACGTTATTGTAGTGGGGGAGTTGATGCATCGAGAAAGTGAAATTCTGACATATTACTAATAAAGATGACTCATCACCAAGTTGATCTTTGTTTTTGACACAGTAAAAAGCTATAGTTAAACCTGCTGGCTGGTTTTATGTCAACTTGCTACAAGCTAGAGTCATTTGGGAAGAGGGCACCTTAGTTAGGAAATGTCTTTACCAGATTGGCCTGTGGGAGCATTTTCTAGATTAATGATTGATGTGGGTAGGGCCATCTCACTGGGGGTGGTGCCACCCCGGGTGGGTGGTTCCAGATGGTATAAGGAGGCAGGCTGAGCAAGTGTCGGAGAGCAAGCCAGCAGGCAGCACCTGCAGCTGTCCTTCGTCAGCTCCTGCTTCTGGGTTCCTTCTCGGACCTAGCTCAGTGATTGACTGTGATGTGGAATTGTAAGCTGATCAAACCCTTTCCTCCTCAAGGGTTTCTTGTTTTTGCTTTTGTTTTTGTTTTTGGTTTTTTTTGATCATGGTATTTTATCATAGCAATAGAAAAAAAAAAGATACTAAGTGTGTGGAACTTTGATTCTTAAAATTCTGATTCTTTAAAAAATTCTTTCACTACTATATTATATATATGTGTACATGTGCTTTGATGATAGTATCGTCCCATTATCCTCTTACTGAACCAATCAATGAGCTCCCTTTTCTTACCAACAGCTGCCTCTCATTTTCATAACATTTTTGTTCATTTGTGACTCCCTGCATGTTTTTATAACTTACTTCATTCTTACCACAAAACCCACCAAACCCGATCAGAACCCCTGTTCCATGCAAGGAGACTATAGGTTGAGGTTAACTAAATGAGCTCTGGGTCAAAGCGATTTATTTAAAATTCTGACCCTACTGACTGTTGGCTACATGCAATTTTGTTTCTTCTCTTTTCTCACATGCAACGATGATGTAGATGATAATCCTTGCAGGGTTCCTGATACAGTCACACTAACAAACATGGTAAGCAGTCATGCATGTTAGCTCACAGTAGTACTGCAAGGAACACACCTGCTATAATGAAGAAAAAGTAAGAGAAATATGTCTGGCTCCAAACAAGAGCCTGGTGGAGGGGAAAGCAAGAGAAAGAAGTGTCTTATGTTGAGACAAAAATTAAAAGCGTTTCACATTGCAGAGCTGGGAAGGCAGAGGGGAGGCTGTGCCTGGTGAACAGTAAATGATAGACAAGATGAAAAGAAAGAAAACTGTAAGGAGTCTTTATGTCTAGTTGCCAGTTTTGTAATGAGAGGATCTTGCGGAGCTTGCAAGAAGGAAAGATAAAGGAACGCTGGTTAGAGGGTGCCGTGGGGAGCTTTAAGGACAGCATACAACAACCATCTCTGGCTTCTTAGCTCATTCTTCTCAGACAGTGTCTTCATAGTTAGAAAGTTTATCAAAAGTGACAAGATACGTAATGATCTGGACAGAATAGCAGCATTGCTGTGTGCTTCCTCACAAACAATAGCTTCCAGTTTTGAGCTATTTAAAATTTTATTTTTCGCCATGAGGGCAGGTACACAAGCTCGGTGCTCCTTTTCTCTCTCACATTTTTCTTCTCTCTCTCTCTCTCTCTCTCTGGTTTTTCAAGACAGGGTTTCTCTGTGTAGCCTTGGCTGTCCTAGACTCACTTTGTAGACCAGGCTGGCCTCGAACTCACAGTGATCCACCTGCCTAAAGGCGTGCACCACCATGCCCGGCCAGTGCTCCCTCTCATGTGGCATGCATGCATGCAAGTGTGTGAGTATATGTGTGTGTGAGTGTCTTCATTTTCACAAATGAAATCCAGCTCTTTTCAAAGCTGCTTAATTCCTTAATGCCAGTCCTCAACCTGGAAAAATAAATGCACCCTAAATACTGAATTTCATCTTACTTGTTTTACTATTAAACTTTAACACTCAAGGCTGATAGAAAAACACCATGCCCTCTGCCTGTTTGCCATCAAGGGCACTTCAGACTCTCCTTACAGAGTTTGAAGTGAGAAGAAAATGGCTACGGTTTTCAAAGCCAAGGGGCGTTCTGCTGTCTTGCAGTATTATGATCTTGTGAGGATTTAAATCATAATGGTGCTTCCACGCAGAGCCCCTCCTTTTCATCACTCCATGTTTATGAGAAAGTAGGGTTATATCTTATCACCTGACTTTTATTGCTTGTAAAGTTGACAAAATAGTGAGTGTTTTTATGTATATTATTATATATATATATAAGTACCATCTAATCAGAAACATACTTGTATATATGAGTACAGAGTTCTCTCAATGTGCCTATAGTTACATTATAAATATAACCCCTTGCTTATATACCATATGTTTTTAAAAATTGCTCTTTTGGAGAAATAGCAAGGAGGTTGGAAATTGAAGTGGGGGGAGCATGGCAAACAGCAATGAGATTGGAGGGTGGGGTGGCTGAGAAGGAAAAAGAACTGGGGTCTGGGGAAACTGATGGTTAATAGTCTTTTAGGAAAAGTGTGTGTGTGTGTGTGTGTGTGTGTGTGTGTGTATGTGTGTGTGTGTGTGTGTTATTATTGTATCCTTTTTCTTACTCTTCAAGAGGCCTCAGTGTAGACTTATAGTCTGGAGTCAGTTTTAATTTCTACTGATTTAGTTGACATCTATAATGATGAGCCTTCCTTTGCAGGCAGGAAAGAAGACTCAGTTTTACTGATGTTACCTACACTGTCAAAGTAGGATGAGATATTAATGTCAGGGAAATGTGACAGAAATACTATTAAAGATATATGCTTACCTTAATTATCTTTCTTGCTGGGGTACTTTGACCCAGATGAAATGCATTAACTATTAAATTCTGGCCTTTCTCGGAATGGGTTTTTCTTGGAGGTTTACTACCTGGGCAATTGTGTAGAATGTCAGCCTTCCTTCAGCTGCTGAGAAGTGCTCATCCCCATAGCTGCAAGTGTTTTCCAATGGGTTGTCATGATGTGTAGAAGCTAACATAAGAATTGAGGTGGTTAGTCTTAAAATTATGTTTATTTAGTGTTTTCATGATAGGCTCAGGGGGTCAGAGAAGGTTATCAATCTCTTCTTAAACTGTCAAGTGCTTAGTATTCAGTTGCTTACCTAATTCTCTCGTGAGCAGCACATAATTAAGCATTAGTGCCCCCTGTTTGTGATGGTGGGTATTGCATTACTACTGTGGAATCAATGAGCAATGTGCTCAGGGCTTCTCAGGCAGTGAGCAGGGTGGGGTCAAGCCACATTGATGTAATCCACGCATGTGAGCACCAGCCTCAGCACAGATCTTTCCCATCTGGAAGAGGCTGGTCCAGACACAGCAATTTTGTGGAACTGAAGTGTGCTTTTTTTCATTTCCACAGGGCTTGGCATTGGTTACACTCTGTGAGCTGTGTCTCTCACTGCATGGAGTTTTGTCTTTCTAATGGGTCTCTTGAGAGCAGTTTTTAAGGAAGCTTCCAGTACACGTGGGTATTGGACCTGGGTATTTTCTCTGATTAGGATTTGATCTGACTGACTCAGAGGTAGAGAGCATCAAGATGATGCCTGCAGGGGCAACTGTAGAACTAAAGGCTGTCTGTTCTGTCTGCCTTTTATCAGCCCTTTCCTGTTTCCTGTGTCTGTGTTTTTTTTTTTTTTTTTTTTTTTTGGGTACTTGTGGTGGGCCCAGAGATTCCTTCAGATGAGTCTTGGGCCACCACCCATCTGCCTTGCCCTGAAGAAGCTTAGATTGGGAAAGTTGAGCAGGGACATGGATGGGCCTTTGGGTGAGTTCATTGCTACTTTCAGGAAGAAGGTGCAAGGGTGCTCAGCAGGGTTCTGGTAGCCAGCCCTCAAAGCAGTACATCTGTTGCCTGAGGAAGTCAACCATCATTTTAGCTCACTTTTCATTATTTTGAAAGTGCCTTTCAAAAGCAAATGACTTCAGATTCAGACTGTTTTCTCCTTACTTATTGTAATCACATGCTCATTGCTATTTACACGTGACCCCTGCCCCCACATCCTCTCAACTAAGTGTGGTAGTGCACACAAGTAATCCCAGCAATTGGATTTGGGATTTGGGAAGGGCACACACATTTGTGGCTAGTCTGGGCTAAAGAGTGAGAATATCATCTCAAACACACACACACACACACACACACACACACACACACACACACACACACCGAGAGATAGAGAGATAGAGACAAGAGACAGAAAAGACAGAGACAGACAGAGACAAAGAGACACACAGAGACGAGAGACATACAGTGACAGAAACACCTACAGAGAGACACAGAGACAGACACTCACACAGAGACAGAGAGACTCACACAGAGACAGAGAGACACACAGGCACAGAGAGGACAATTATATCTAATGATAGAAGAACACAAGCTCTTGCACTTATGCAGTTATTTGACAGACTCTAATCACTTTCACATTTGCTTCCTGGATCCCAACAATTTCTGATTCCAATAAGGCAGATAGTATTGCTGTTTGACAAGTGCTTAATTAAAGGCACACACATACACAAAAAAACCCATCACCTTGACCAACTGTAGTAAGAGTGAAGAAGTCGACCCAGGCTCCTCACTACAGCTCCCCATCTTTCTCCAGTGCAGCATCACAGCACTTCAGGAAAAGGGCCAGAGCTGTTCTTTTGAGTTGTGTTGCAGAGGTGCAAGAGGAAATCCTCCTGTGGCAGGCCCACTGGATTCCTCACTGGTCACTGTTATGCTGTGTGGTGTACTTGGGTATGGGACTAGACCAGCTGTGTGAGCACCATATGGGAGCCTGTGAGATAATGGAAGTTCCCAGGGCCAGCTTCAGACCCCCCTAGGACAGAACATCCCTCCAAAGTGCTACCAATGCCCCAGAAGACATAAGGAGTGTTTTTAACCAAAAGATTCCAAACAGCTTGCAGCATCTTCGTGATCGTGGTCCTTCCTAATTGAAGTTGTTATGCACTGACTTGTCATATGGTTTGGGTGGTAGAACTGTTAGAGGGGAGAAGCCTTTTAGGCAGCCATAACTCTTGCTATTGCTTCTCTATTTTGTTGGTATGTATAATATCCTCTTATCTCCAAAGTAGCAAATCACCCAAGACCAAGGATCAGACTCATTCATATCCTTAGAATACATAGATAAGGCTTCTGAACAAAGAGTTGTCCTTAATTTAAAGTAAGTAAATTAAGGGCGCTAAGTGTCATTCATAATGACATTAGCTATCAATGCTTTTGAATGCAGACAAATTTACCTATCATGCCTTTCTTTTCATGCATGTTTGACTTCAGGACAGAGGACCAAGTGCTAACTATGATTAGTTTTCTACCCACATTTAATCTACATTGAAATTGATCTATGTCTACCTTGCTTGCCTATGCTTTCTTGCTCTACATTTGATGGATTAATTCTAAGTTTAAATGGACTCATCCTTAACAGAGAATGTCCAACACACAGGGATTACACAAAGATTTTTTTTTAAGGATGGAAAGAACAATTGAATGCTTTAAAAGGTGTTTTCACATGTAGACAGCTTATGCTATTTTTAAAATATTTATTTTCTGTGCATGAGTGTTTGTCTGTCTGTCTGTCTGTGTACCACCTGAGTGCCTAGTGCCTGCAGAGGCCAGAAGAGGGCACTGGCCCCCTTGGGTCTGGAGTTCTGATGGTTGTGAGCTGCCATGTGGGTTCTGAGAATTGAACCTGGGTCCTCTGGAAGTGCAACCAGTCATCTTAACTGTTGAGACATCTATTTAAAACAAACAAATCCCAAACAAGTCCCAATCACCTGTGCTTATCGGCTCCTTTCTTAAAACTATAAAAGGAAGAATTTACTCTGACTGAAGTAGAATGAAAAGAGAGTTTTTCAAGAGGTAGAAGTGTGGCTCTTGTGATCTACCACAGAGAGCTGAATTGACTATGGTAATTTTTCATGTGTGAGTGGTTATCAGGAGAAGGATGTGAGCTGGAACCTTGCTATGAGAGAGTTACAGAATGGCAGGAGATATTTGTGTTGGAAGTGAAGAGAATGCTGCAGTAGCAGAGACTGTGTGTTAGCCTGTGTCCTGAGGCAGGCTCCTGAAAGGCTGCTGTCAGTCTAACTGCACAGCGCATTCAGCTGCCTGAGATGTCTGGTTCTCCCTAACACCAGACATGGGCTTTCCTGGTCTCAGTTTTCTACGTCAATATATACCATTAGTTGCTTTTTCTCCCCCATGGAAATTAGGTTTCTGTTTACTAAGGAAACCAAACTGGAAGACTATTAGGTTTACTGTGAGCAGTTTTATTCAACAGAAATTAAACTTTAAGGGTGATACTCCTAGAAAAATAAAATGTTTTAAAAATAGCAAGATTACTAATGAAATTTTAATTTAATCTTTAAAATATCTATTGTAAAATGTATTTGGGGGATAAGATTGAAATAGATTTGATCTAATTATCTTTATCTTGATATAAGGAATTTCAATGGGCTGGCCGTCTTGCAGTGTTGATGGTCTGTTGTTCTCCTAAGCTCTTGGACAATTGAGGAAACAGCACAGACTCCAAGACCCCTAGCATAGTTATTGAGGAAGGACAGCCGCTAAGTGGGTCCTCTCGACAGCTCTGCACTCTGACAGCGAGAGAAGAAATTCAGAGTTAGACAATGCAACAGTCAAACAAATTTGCCTGACTGGGTATTTGAGAACGGTGATTATCTATTTCTTGTCAGAGGCCAAATTTTCTAAGGTCAACAAAATTGTAAATAAAAGAAATTCCTAAGGATTTCTATCTGCTTTATAGAAGAACATGGGGCTCCTGTTGGGCAGGAATCTGGGACTTGCTATTTCCAGGTGACAGCTTGCCGAGTGCTGAGATGCATTAATTAACCTTTACATTGACACAAACGTGCTTTGCGAGAACGAATGTACACAAAATGTTATCTTTAATCATGACTAATGAAAATGGGTTACTATAAACACAGGTTTTACTACTGCAAATGTCTCCTTGACAAATGATAGGGCCTGATTCTTTTATTAAAGATAATTAAAAATTTTGCACAAGGGAGTCAGAGCCTTCACACAGATCTCTCTTGCCTGTCTGCTTTTGTGCTATTAAGATAATCTTGAAATAATATATAGTCCTATTAAATGTAGATGCTCAGACTGTACTTCTTTTATATCTAACTTTTTTTTTTTATAGAACTAAAGATTAAAATTAAATACCTGGGGTCTATGCTGGGAGCGAGAGACACAGCTGTAACAGAAAAATGGTTCTTAAAGTGACACTACAGTAAAATTGTTATTACAGGGCTGAGCTTTTCTTGTTCATGTCCTCAGTTTAAATTTCTACTGTCTCCAAATGTTATTTCTAACACTGCCAGGATTAGCCATTTAACACACTCAACCTCTGTAACACTGTCCCTAGCATTCCTTTCTTTAAAAACAAAACAAAACAAAACAAGGCAAAAATTAACAACAACAACAACAAAAACAAACCCAAATAAACCAAACAACATATTAGCAACTATAACAATCTAAAATAGCAGTTCTCAATCTATGGGTCACAGTCCCTTTTGGGGGTTTACATATCCTGCATAGCAGACATTTATATTATGACTCATAAAAATAGGAAAATTATGGTTATGAAGGAGCAACAAAATAATTGTATGGTTGGGGTCGAAACAGCTTGGGGAGCTGTATTAAAGGGTCACAGCCTTAGGAAGGGCGAGAACCACTGCTCTGAAGTTTCCAGCTTCCAGAGACCTGGAAAGACCTGGCACGACCTGTTGAAAACTATAACAAACAAAAGATAATCTTACTCCAGTTTTGGGATGTCACTGCATCCTACCACCTATGCCAGTTTTTATTTGGGATCATGTTTTAAATGCTCTCTTTAAGACATTTTCTGTTTAGTATTATTTTTGTTTTCCAAAATAGGATCATACCTAATGAATGTCTTATAACTCAGTAAATTCCTAATACTTCTTTTCATGAAGTATCCAGGATGATTTACCCTGTGGGAATAACCTGGGAAGTAATAACTACACATGTACACTAACCTCAGAATGGCTTAAAGTTGTTTTTCTTTCTCCCACATATGGAGTACATATCCCGAGTTAACTGTCTAGTAAATTGTGCATTATCTTCCATTTAAAAGGTTCTGTTTTTAACTTCTATTCTGAATATTATTTGTAAATAACAGCAATCTGATGTGGTCTACTATCTCTTCTTGACTGTGCCACAATCTATATTATTTTCACAGACACATACAAGCATAGAGTCAAACTCTTATTTCTCCCATACATTTTCTTGAAAGTCTTCTGTTGAATCCTGTAATATAAATATATTTAAAACAATGTAATTAAGGATGAGTGGTGGCATAGAAGACATATTCTCAGAGGAATTAAATCCCTATGCATATGAGTTTGGAAGTGAGACAGTCTGTAATCCATTGCCACAGATTCAATGGTCTTAAGACATATGAGGGAACATGGACATCATAACTTTGTGTTCTGCCAGTGATGGCTTGATGGCAAGAATTGGCATCAGTCAGCAGGTTGTCAGAGTTGAAGATTCACCTCCACCCAGGCCTACCCCATTAGAATCTAAACTGAAATGAAAACTAAGGTTTGAAAAACATATTATATGATACAATTAAATAACTTAAAGGTAGTTTATAGTTATATAAAATATATAAAAGAGAACTTCCCTTTTCTTTATCATTGAAACAATTTAGTTTGATAATCATCAAAATTAATTTATACTTCTCTGTTTCTGCTTCTTTAAAGTGGGTATAAGTTATTTACTAGACCAATAAAACTATTTCAAGGTTTTAAGACTAATTTTTTTGTCATCTTTCAACAGTTATCAAGTATAAATGTACTTATAAACATATCATGTAAAGATCATGATCGTTGCTGAGGCTGATGGAGGACACCTGCAATCCCAGCACTCAGGGACGTAGAGGCAGGTGGATCTCTGTGAGTTCGAGTCCAGTATAGTCTACAAAGTGAGTCCAGGACATCCATGGCTACACAGAGAAACCCTGTCTTAAAAACAAAAACAAAAAAAGGTCATAATCATTGAAAATGCACAAAAATTGGATGGAAGTCACATTAGATTTGGTTTTAAACATTATTCTTGCAGAATTCAGGCAAGCAGCTGCTGTTAGTAGGGGCACACCTCCTCATGATCATATTTTTCTGCCTGCTTTACTTGCTTTTTTGCAGCTTCCCCTAAGGTGGAACCACTGACAGTAGAGCTGTCCCCAGCATGGGGCATATTTAAATAAACGAATGAATAAGTAAAGAGAGATTTTAATTTATTCCTTTACTTATGGATTAAAGCATCTGTTTCTAGATAGTTTTCCTATTACTACTGACATTTCCTACCATTTATATACCATACAAGCCCAGAAGTAACATAAATGATATAATAATTATGCTGTAATGAAACTGGAAAGAAAGATCATGAGGAACTAAGTATCCTAGGGCGCTGCCAACTTGTAGATTACAATCACTCATACAATGTACTCCCCTTCTCATTCACTGGAGTAAAGCATGACATTACTCTATTAAACTAACAATTGAACGATTCCAATAAAAGAAAAGGCTTTATTGAACAGTTAGTGTTGGAAGTCAGGTTTAAATCAATCATAGAGAAACTGATTGCCCTCTAGTGGCGTGAACAGTTAGTGCAGCCTCCATGGTCTCCGGATTACAAGAACCAGGAAGAAAATAGCTTTGGTTCTGGAAGCATTTGGGTCACTAACTACTGTGTGTTTTCTTGTGGACCAGCACATTCATACAGTGTTACAGAGTACATGGTAACGATAGTGTGTGTTTTTCCACAAACAAAGAAAACTGGCGAGAGCTGGGGTTAACTATCAGTGTGAGGCTGACCACACCCAAGTGTGGGTTTGTGCAGTTAGCTGCCACATGCTTTGAGACCAGTTTTAACTAGCTTTATGTAGGCAACTAGTTACCGAAGTGACTCAAACAAACCCTTCATCTTAGTTAAGGGAATAAAAACATCAATATATAAAAAATATATAGGATATATATTTTCCAGAAGGTATACTGTATTTATCAATGAGAAGACATTCAATATGGATTCTAGTTTTATATATATCTTTCATTTTATATTTAGTTATTTGGGTTTTATACAAAAATCTTGCTTGACAGATATTATTAAATAATCACAGAACTAAGTAACCCTTTTGATCCTAGATTGCAAAAAGAAACTATTTTGTTATATGAACCAGCTTTATGACACAAAATGGAACTTCTTACAGCATTTTTGTCACTTATTGTGCCAAATGACCTAATGCTTATTTTCTATATCACTATTTATCCATAAGCAATTAAAAATTTAAATAAAACTAATGGTAACTCTTTCAAATGCAAGAAGTCAAATCCTGCCAACATTTTTCTAATGACTAAGGAAGAAGCAACAGCTCTAACAAAAAACCAAATCTTTCTTCCTCTCTGCATAGAAACATTTCCCACAGATCTGTCTGTAAGTCAGTGTCAAACTGTTAGGAATTCTGATGACATAGAGGTCTAGATTTTATTGTTATTTTTTAAAGCTACAACACTTGCAGTCTTAAGGATCATTTAAAACCACGCTTTCCGTTACAGATCTTTAACATGTACAGGCAAACACCACCGGATCCATTCATATACACCATCGTGCCAGAGACCGACAATGTGCTTAGCTGGGCATAGCCGTACTTGCTGCTGCCTACTCAATTGGTATGACTTAGATAAAGGTAATTAATTGACAAAATATGTATTTCTTTCAGTTTTTTCCTTACACACTGATAAAATCTTCAGCCTTTTTATTTCTAGTTCTACATGCATCAGTTTATGCTGTGGCCCCATTTGAGAAGATAACGGACAATACAATATGTACTTAGCACAAACATGCTGAACACCCTAATTGTTTAATGAACCAGGAGAAAAGCACTTGCCTTGCAGATTAATTGGTTGCTTTCTGCAGTTGGGATGTCTTAAAAAACCAACAAACAAAACAGCACCTTTCTGACTGTGGAGGTAATGTCTCTTCTCACGGTCACAAGAGCAGCCTAACTATGGCAGATGGGACCTTTGCACCTGTCATATGTGGGGTGGGAGTTTCATTGGTTGGCGGTTACCATTTCACGATTCTTGTTTCTGGGTAGAATAGAGACTGTATCAAAAAGCCCTTGGAAGAGGAGTTTTGGAGGAAAACAAAAATTGAGTGCAAAAATCTGCATTTAAATGTTTATAACCGTCCTGTGGAGGGCTATAACACCTCAGTTATATTTTTGTCCATTGAAACCACACACGACTCTCTGTGGATAATTTTCCAGTGCTCGTTGACACACAGGCTGTCCTTAGCAAGTACCAGCACATATGCCCCATACACACTAACATACAAAACAGCGACGGGAAGCCAACGTAGAAACTTAAATGATCAAGTGGAGACAGGATCGTCTTTGGGTTGGGCATGGGGAGAGGGCGGAGGCTGGCAAAGATGATCAAGAAGTAGCGGCAAGGGCTAGTCCTTACCAAAGAGGCACCAGCATCCTTTTAGATCAAGTGAGACTAAGGGATAATAAAAGTGAGTCTTGGAATAACAATCAGGATGCATGGGAGCTAGCCTGTGGTCTGCGGCGGAGGAAACCTCTCTGTAGGAGTACATAGCACTAAGATCATCCCCACCCCCATCAGTACCCCCCCCCACTCAAATTGACTGCAAATTGTGACATCCGGGAGTAGCTCAGGACACTGCGCAGAACCCTCTCCTGGGATACTCCTGTGGGGGCGAGCGCCCAGTTCCAAGAGGAAGGAGAGCGCTGCAGGGCTGGCCCGGGTCCACGCGCGCTATCGCCACGTGCGCGCTCGCCAGGCTCGCAGCTTCGGGTCTAGCAGTGAGGGGTGGGGCCGAGCCACGCCCCACTGGTGGACCCTCAGAGGGGCCTCTATCCCGGATCACAGTATGGGCTTGCCTGGGGAAAAGGTCCTTGGGTTCTGCGTGGGCGAGGGACCTCAGCGAATGGGTCACCTCTGCGGTCCAAGGGCCTGGCAGGGCGCGGCCGCGTCTTTGTGTGGCCGGGCGGGGCTCGCCTTTCTGCACAGCCATCCATCCGCTGGGAGGGGCTTGGCCCTGGGAATGAGCCAGGCCAGGTGTCTGCACACCCTGAGGAGTTCGAGGTTGTTCTGGAAGGCAGGGCTAGAAAGAGGGGCGCCCCTGACTGCAGACTGCTCAGTAGCCCCACCCAAGATCGTGGCCAGCCAGCCTGGAACCTGAGTGTCCTGGGCTCCGCAGACCGGGTGGTGCAGGGCAGGGCAGGGCAGGGCAGGGTGGAGTCAGTCCACATGCTTTGCCCGGTTCTGCACCCATAGTCAATCCTGGGAGAGGGGTGACTCCAGCCGCCTTCCTGGTGCAGGCCCCTCCCAGTCTGTCCACCCTAAGGCCACAAGAGGCACAGGACCTATTTGGAACGAAGGCCCTGGATCTGGATTCTCTTGCGGTTTTACATAGCCCAAAAGATTTACTAATATTTGGCTCCGTCTGACCCACAAAATGGAAATTGCACGTGGCTCATCTTAAAAACCTTGACCTCTTTTGCTTTATATCATGCTCACACATCTTTATCTGTATTATTTTCTGAACACCCTTCTAGTTCCCTAACCTTCTTCTCCCCTCCCCCCGAAACGACCTAAGGAGTTTGGAGTAGCTCCCCCCTTCTTTTCCTTTCCTGCCTTTTTTCCTTTTTGCCATTATATCAAAAATGTACTGTTTAATGTGGTTCTGAAATATATGTTAACCCACTGCCCGCTAGCCCTACTGTAGAACAATGAGGCCAGGGTGGGGCAGCCGAGGTTAGCAGTCAGGTCTCTAGGAAGCAGGCTGCTAGTGAGTGAGCGGGGCGTGGCGGGGCTCCCCTGTCCCCCGCAGGGCTTGATTCTCCAGTATCTTGCTGGCCCCAACTCGGGGATGAGGAGTGTGTGTGTGTGTGTGTGTGTGTGTGTGTGTGTGTGTGTGTGTGTG
>OU015743.1:89596649-89613344 GCA_907169655.1 Acomys percivali | reverse complement strand
TGCACAGTATGAAATGCAAATGCATGGGGGTGAAAAAGGCAGAGCACTCTCCTTGGTGCTGAAATGGCTCTGCACTTCCTATAAACTTGTACAGGCATTTTAATACTCTGGATGACTTGCTGAATGAGATAGGAAGCTACTGGAACAGCAGCCTTTCTGATCTGCTGAATCACGGAAAAAATAAAAAAAAATAAAGTGAAGATCAATAAAATTATTTCTTGAACAGGAAGATCAGAAATTATTGTTCCTGTCATTGAACAGGCCCACGGTTATGATACAGCAAGAGTACAGTATAGAAATTGGCAGGGTTTGGAAATAAATTACCATTTTCTCCCCCTCAAAAGCCATTTCCAGTATAAATGTGAGAGCTTCTTCCTTCTCAGTAGAGTAGTTAGAAGCTACAAGATGAGGAATCTTC
This sequence comes from Acomys percivali, assembly GCA_907169655.1. Taxonomy (NCBI): domain Eukaryota; kingdom Metazoa; phylum Chordata; class Mammalia; order Rodentia; family Muridae; genus Acomys; species Acomys percivali. Next base: position 89,612,926 of record OU015743.1, on the reverse strand, counting down.
AGCATGCTTGTGTGACTAATGTTTCCCCAGCACCACACCCCTTTTCCCCAGGCTGTGTGTCATGTCTATACATTCTTCAACATCCTTGGAGGATAGGGCCTTCAGACATGACATCATGTCTTTAACAGCTACCATTGGCAGTTCAGGGAGATCTATTGCACTTGTGGGCACAAAACAAAACACTTCTTTTACTGTCCTCATTTATTTTTTTTTTTAAGTCTCTGGTGAGCATTCTTTCCAGATGGACAGGAATGTGAGAAGGAGGTCAGTGTTTCCAGGGGTCGATCTTAGATGAGTGTCTCTTTAAAAGAAAACTTTTGGCTTTTTGGGTGCTAGCCACTTCACCACAGCCCTGTATGAATTTTCCAGTAATGCCAAGCAGAACCATGATAGGTCAATATAAGTTACTGTAAAACAGAAAGACAGCGAGTTATTGTCAACTGGATAAGAGAGTGAAATGAATCAAAAGATTCTATGTCAGTTAATGCCTTTTGTTTTCTTCTGACATTGCAATGTGCTATCGTGCTTCTTGTTCTGGGAAGTTATAACAAAATGGGAACAGGAAAATTATTTCATATTCTGTACTTTGCCCATTAACTCACTTCTTCAGCAGTTCATCTAGTCAACAGCTACTTATTTAATGAAGTTTGGGCTGTTTATAATACAACCTCAACTAAGCGTCTCCTTATTGTATAAAAAATATAAAGTAAAGAAAAGCATAGACCCCTCTCCTGCCACACAACAGTAAACTTTGGAAGACAATGACTATCTTTTGAATCCGTTAGGGCACATTTAGTTGTAAACAATACAAATAAGACCACAACCAAACAACCACACATTACCTCTGAAAATAAAATGACTCATGTAGCTTTAAAAACAGAATGAGCTCTAGTCATCCTTTCCAGAAGCAAATGCTTCTCATGGTTGTTGATAATCACTCAGGTTAAAGAGCAGGCGCCCTAAAATTCCACTGTAGAATAAGGAAAGTGGCACAGGGACTTGGGTTAATGGGCAGATTATCATATATAAGTGTCCTGCATCACCATAGATGTACAACAGTTTATAGGTTCTGTGACTGTCTTATAGCTTCTAACACATTTAAACATTTTAAGAGCAAAGGCTGAGTTGTGGATATCTTTGTTTCCTAATTTCACTTGGATTCATGATTCACTTGCTATGTCAATAAATGCTTAAATAACAATAATAACAACAATAATAAAAACACATTGCTGAGCTCTAGGAAGCCATATCAGTGTTTATAATCACTTTTGCTGAGTCCATGTTGAAAGCATGTACCAGACTGTTCGCAGTTGTCTATTTCTGTCTTGCTCATTCTTTAATGGGCAGAAGTGGATAGAATTCACATCAGTAGGAAACCAATGACAATTTTTGTTTCCTTCAATGGTAAAAACCTGAAGCAGTGGAAGTCAAAGTTGTATTAATGATATTTAATATTTTTTTAGTTGTTATTGCACATTGTCTCTGAGAGGAGGTCTGAGGGGTTGGATTCCTTCCAAACTGGAGGATAACAGTTGCTTTGGATGCTGATGTCATCTGATATAGTCATATGATTTTGCTATTAATAAACCAAATGTCTGGGAAAGAATCTTATGCTAATTATGAAAAGACACCAATATAGGAAAATCATTACCACTCTTGAATTGTTTTGATTTGACTTAATCTGACTACAAAGAAAAATGGAAAGGAAAGAGCCACAGAGGTTTTCTAGGTGTTTAGAAATGTAGGGTTTTTTTTTTGTAGTTAACAAAAAGCATACATGAAAAATAGTTGGCTAGAAGTTTTATTTTATGGCATATTTATATCCTCATAGATTAGTAGGAAACAAAAAGTGCATCTTTTAATAGACATGTACAATATGGCTTATTTGATAACATCAAGCCAAGGAGAGAGGTCTGCTGTTCCTTGTTAACAATCTGTATTGTTTAGTATTATTTTTCTTCATTTTTGTTAGCCTTTTAAGAATTTAATACATTATATTTTGCTTATATTTACTCCTCCACCACTTCTTTCAGATCCACCCTTTTCCTTCTTACCCAACTCTGTGTCTCCACCCCATTTTTTGTTTTAACACACTGAGTTCAATTGTGCTGCTCATGTACTCTTGGGTGTGTGACCATCCACTGGACTTGGTTGACCAATGAGGAGCCACATCACTAAAGAAAAATGGTACTCCCTTTTCAAGAAGCTATCAGTTGTCAATGGCTCCTCATCTAAGGGTGGGACTCTGTGCCTACTTCCTCTTTCTGCACTGATATTCTGTCTAGTTTAGGCTTTTATAGGTCTTCTTTATGCTGTCAGTTGACCTGTGAATTTTTATATGAAAGTCCCTGCTTTGTCCAGAAAACATGCTTAATTATCCTCCATCTCTGGTTTATGCACTTTCACTGTTTGCATTAGAACTATTTTGACATGCAGAATAAATGACATTTTATTGTCTTCTCCAGAAATTACCTATCTACAACTGAAGGACATTTAGTTATCTTCTTAGCTACTTTCTGTACCCAAGGTTTTCTTTATGCTTATGTGGGAGTTGTGCATATTAATAATTAATATAATCCACCCCAGAAGCAAAGGGCCTTACTGAAATTAGTAAATCTTACTGCTGATTTTATATTTGAACTTCTGGGGATGAACTTGCTCTAATCATAAGAAACTGGCATAAACCTAATAAGCTCAATATACATTAAATTGATGATGTTGAAAAATTGCTTGCCATCTTGTCAGTCATTGCTGGTACATTTCCCCCCTCTCTTTTGAGTTGCTTTACAGCTTACAATCCAGGGAGAATATTAGTTGGACATTATTGAAGCTAAGAAGTTGGTTAAGCTAGGAATTCCACTCAGCTTCTTAGTTTAGAAGCCTTGAGTGAGCACATGAGTGTGATGGTTCTTAAAGTGCCAAGAAAAGAAATCTGGAAATATGACCCAGTCTATTTCGCTCTTTAAAATAGGAGCCCTACTATAAATGCCATGATATTTAACTAGCACTAGTTGTTAGTTGCTTAAAAACTCCCCTGTGTCACAGTATGGGGGAAAGGAGGAGACTTAGAGAAAAGGACCCTAAGCCTAAAACGGCTACATGGTACTGGCTTCCAGATAGACTTTCCTGTGAGAACTTTATTAACTCATTTTTTACCCTTTGAAACTCTCCACTCCTTCTTAGTCTATTATCAAATAGGATTAAATTAACAGACATAAACGGTAGTTTGAAAAATTCCTTGATAAAAATTCAACTCAATAATAACATAGTCTCAAATGAAACTGCAGAACATAGAATATCATTCCAATTTTCCTTGTCTCTTCATATCTTGAAAAACTCTTTTCTTTCACCTTAAAAAAATTGTTGGTTGTTTTTGAATTATAGGCTGAGAAACACTCCTAAAGTTTTTAGGATTCCATTCAGCAAAATGAGAGCAATGTGCCACTCTCTCCCACTTACTGTAGTATCTATACTGCTGCTGTATTTGCCAGATACATTGTTGAGTTTTTAATGAAACGTGCGCTTCTGAAAGAACACTTCAAAAGAACTGTGAGCTGTCAAATATTTATATAAAAGCATAAAGGCATCACACTTAAAATTTTGTCACAGTCTATTTGAACTGATTCAAAGAAGGGCAGAAGGGCAGAATTGGTAAAGTCAAAAGGTTGCCAAGGTGACTCAGATGACCTTTGCTCAAAGCCACAGGGTATGGGGTAGAGCAGAAGACACTCAGAGGCCTGGGAGCCATGAAGATGAGCAAGTAAGTGGTGGAGAGCAGAAAGAGAAAAAGAAGCTGAATGGTGTGTGCACAATGAAGAGAGGCCGAACTGGAGACTTGAGGGTAGAGAGGAACAGCCTGATGTGAGTAGCCTGCCCTGACACCTGAGGCCATGGTCATGTCCTCTGCTGCCAGTGAGGACCAGGTCTGGCTCTGTGGTCTTGCAGTAGCAGTGGAAAGCAAGAATCTGCTTCGATGTTACAACCATAGGCCATGAAGATGTCCCTGGTCTGGTCTGCTGCCTGGGGCCAGGTTGATGTCTGTGGGCCGTGCAGAACTGGCTATGGCACTCAGGAGATTAGCAAGTGAGCTGGCCCCGCCTCTTGATGTGGCAGTGCTGGAGCGCTTGTCCCAAGGTCATGAGAGCTGGAGATCTGGCCCTGCACCTCACCAGCTGCAGCCCTCAAGAGAGTGGGTCCCGCACCTTTCCTGGACAGCTCTGGCTGGCTGACCAGCTCAGACCTAGATCTAGGCCTAATTCTACACAGGTCTAGATGTAGAGCTTTGAGATGGCCCAACTCAACACTTATGCCATCTATGAACTACTGGAGCATGTGAAGGGGCTGGTCTTGCAGAACCAAAGCATGACACAGGGCAACAGCAAGGTATCTGAGAGGAATCCCAGTGAGCATCCAGTATTGATAGTGTAGCAGAAACCAGAGGCCTAGAACCAGACCAATGACTCATTGCTATTAAATATTTGAAAGTAAATATGTTTTGGGCAAAATGATGGCATGCCACTGCTTCTACAGCTCAGTTTTGTTAATTTTAATTTTTTGTTTTCTTTTGTGGAAGAGGTTGCAAAGGCAAAGGGTGGATATGGAGGGGTGGGGAAGATGAGGGGGATGGGAGTGCATGATGTGAAATTCACAAATAATCAAAAAGGCAAAAAAAAAAAGTCACTAAAGTTTCCTTGTTTCATTGATTTTCTTTCTTATCTTTACAACATCCTTTAAAAGAAAACTTCAGGACTGGGCCTAGGTCCTCTACATAGATTTAGGCGATGGGCAGCTCAGACTTCATATGAGTCCACTGGTAAGGGAAGTGGGGGCTGACTCTGACATGGGCTCTATTGTCTGCTCTTCAATCAGTTCCTCCTAACAGGACTGCCTTACCAGGCCACAGGGGAAGAGGACCTGCTCAGTCCTGGTGCAACTTGTTGGGCTGGGGTGGATGCATGGGGGGGGGCTCCCATTTTCCAAGGAATAGGGGATAGGGGATGAGGGAGGGTGGGTGGGACTGGGAGGAGAGTGGGGGTTACAACCTGGATGTAAAGTGAATAAATAAGTAAATTAAAAAAATCTCAGACACCATTTAAGTTAATTCCTAATTTATATCCTTAAAATACCCACATTTCTGATACAAAGTATAATTTATTGATAACATCTAGCACCCAGTCCACAATCACCTTTCTGTGATTATCTCAACAATGCTGTTTTGTTGAAGCCTTGTTTGGTATAGGATTCAAATACCACCCAGTGTACTTCTCGAATCATGTTATTCTGTAACACAGATCCCTTATTTTTTAGATGTCTGTCAGTTGTTTACTACAGCAAGTAGGTTTATTGAAACTTTTTATACTTTGGATCTAATTTGTTGTCATTTAATTTGTTCCGATGCTTTTTGTAAGTGGAAGCCAATCATTGAGGTTTTAGATTCAAGATCATTTTATTAAAGAATGACTCAGGTGTATTGAACTTAATTAAAATACAGCTGACATTTAGTCACATGTGCCAAAAGTCGGCTGTGCTAAAGGAATCAAGGAAAGGGATTATAATGCAAAACTCACTGCAGACATAGGAACACTGAGGTGTATTTTTGTGCATGGGCAAGCTGGTGAGTGCAAACTGATCAGGGGAAGTGCTTTCTATGAACTCCCTGCATTTACCAGGGAGTTGACTGCAAAAGAGTGTGACTGGAAGCAACACAAAGTAATGGTTTATTCCAAAATGTGGTTATTGTTGAATTTCCTGTTAAATTTCCACTGAATACTTTCTCTCTTTCAATTGAAGACTACCATTTCTGCATTGTGATGCTTTTGGTCCTCTTTGGGTCAAAGTCTGCATGTGGAGCCATGAAAATTTCCAAGCTCAAGAGCTGCCTAATCTAGAAAGCCAATTCAAGACCAGACTGGATAACTTAGTGATAATGTTTTCAATATAAAAAGTAAAATGAATGGGGCAGTGGTGGTGGTATACACGTTTAGTTCCAGCACTGAGAAGGCAGAGGCAGGCAGATCTCTGTGAGTTAGAGGCCAGTCTGGTCTACAAGATGAGCTCAGGACAACCAAGGCTACACAGAGAAACTCTATCTCGAAAAGCCAAAAAGAAAAAAAAAAGTAGAGCCAGAACTAGGGATATAATTCAATGGTAGAACCCTCACCTAGTATGAGGCCTAAATTCAATCCCCAGTATGACACACACATGCATGTAGGCATGCAAACAGGGAGGCATGCAGGTGCCTATGCACCTTGGATTTCCAGTTTGTATCTAGTTTTCAATTGACCTAGAACTAACTAGAACAAAGATTAGTCCGGCCAACCTTGAGTAAGTGTCTTACTTTTCCCTTTCTAATTAACTCTTCAGCTTTCTTAAAAGTTTTTTTTAAAATACAGGTGTTATTGTATTGACTTAATAGATGGTTGGTCTACAAATAGTCTGAGACAATTTTTTTTTTATTAAGAAAGACTATCTTAAGCAATGCATTTATGTGATTGGGTTTCTGAACCTTGGCCTGTTTATTTGTCTTCTGTCATGGTCTGTTGTAAATTGTGCACTATATATTTCAGTCTGAAGAAGAATTTCTAGTAGATATATGGTGTTTTGAATCCTTTCTGATGAATCCCATACAGTCTTCTTCCAGATACACAAAGCAGAAAGTTTGCTTTCAATCTGCGCAAAGGCAGAGTGCTCTTAACCAAGCATAGGTCACAATTTGATGACAGTAGCCTGGGAAGATCATGCAATTTTGCAGGGAAAGTGATGCCTTGGGGGGGGGAGTGTGTTGAGAGAACATAAAGATGACCATCAGTTGGTGTCGGTTGCTAACTGCATGTGTTTTGGTTTAATTCCAAAGAACAAGCAGCTAGGTCGGCTTCAGCAAATCAGGGCATGATTCCCAATTCATTGATTGATGGGAAAATAGTGACCACAATTTGGAGTATTAATCATCCTTCTCTTCCCGTACCCCTACATTCCATGCTGAATTTGAGGCTCCTAATCATTAAATAATATTAGTAATTCTGGGTGAGGCTAGTATATGAGTTAGATTGGCTGAAGTCAATACTTTTTAGAAGGGCATGGGCCGTACTTGACAAGTCGATTGCTATAGCAGTTGCCTGTTTATTCCTGTCAACCTCCTGCTTCTGTAGGTCTTTAGGTGAGTTTAGGACTAGATCTTCGGAGCTGATACATGTTCACCCATTAAGGGTCTTAATGTGTTTGCCTTGAGAAGGGTAAGCCCAAAGCTTGTGTTTGCTGGAGTGTGAGAGCTAATGGCACCAGTGATTAGAAACACTTGACTTTTTTTTTTTTCTAGATTGAAAAGATGTTCTGAGGCTGGGTCCCAGTGGTGTCTCTTTGCATATAACCACTTGATGAATATCATATAGAGGTGTTTTCACGGACAATCTCCGTAGGAAATGCGACGATAACTGTTTGGTATGGTTTTGTATCTGATCACAGGCTTTAAAACCAATCAAATAGATGAGAAGATAAAAGACAATATTGGCTAGTAAAGGAGTGAGATGTTTTGAGGAGTTTATAATGTATTTTATATCATCCGTAATGTCAGGGTAAGGAATATTAAATCCTTTTATAAATAAGACCATGCTGATTTTAAGTAACAATGTATAACACTTAAACTCATTGATTGATTTTCTGTCTTTCAATAAATTAATATTTCTTAAAAATTTCTTGTTTGTATAATACAGTGACTTGCATATATTATAAGGTTAAAAAAATAAACTAAAGTAATCTTATTGTTTAGAGTCAGACTTCTTACTGTGGGATAATAGAGAATATATGTGGAGTTGGAAAAACTAGAAAAGAATTCTTTCATGTCAATACAGCTAGAGTTACAGGAATCCATGGTATATATGCTTTATACATATACACATATATTTCTTTTATTAAGACTTATTTTTGATCTTTGAGAATTATGTATATGCACGTGTGTTTGTGAAGGGCTATATTCATGTGATTACTGTTGCCTGAAGACAGAGAGGGTGTCAGAGCTCTTGGAGCTGGAGTTACAGGTAGCTATGAGACACCTGACACAGATGCTGGGAACTTAACTCCAGTTCTCTGAAAGAGCACTGTGCACCCTTAACTGCTGAGTCATCTTTTCATCCATGAAAGCCTATATTTCCTAAGAAATATGGAAACTTAGTCTATGCCCTAAGTGAACGTAGGAGCAATTATACCATGCTCTAATGAATACAGAGAGCACCTGTTATATTTTGAAATAACCAGATATTGTCCTACCGTATAAAGAACTTGGATAAAATAAATACTTGAAGAGGAGAGAAGACACTGTCAAATGAAGGTAATATTGCCTAACTGCATAGAAAAAAGTATTCCCGCAGCTGCATTGGGATTTTCTTTCTTTTTTTAAAATTATATTTCATTTGTATATTACTTGTATTACTTAATTATCCTAAACAACATGCAATATCACTTTCAAGGTATTGGAAGTAAACCTTGTATTATAATGGAGTTGTATGGGTACAATACTTAATATTAGAGTAGAAATATATATATACACACACATATATATATATACACACACATATATATAATTCTATTCTCTATTTAATCTTAAATTTGGATTCTATACCAATGTATCAAAATTAAACTTATTTAGCATTCTATACCAATGAATTAAAAATAACCTTATTTGTGAGTAACAAGGCCTTCAGTTGAGGAGTAGATTCAGTAATCTGCTTTTTTCTCCTATCATCCCTATATATTTCTATATCTCCTTTCTTTCTTTTCAACTCTTATCTTCATATCTATGAAAGAAAGATAAAGGAAAAGAGAGACATACCTTAGTTCAACCTCATTTTCTATCTGAATAAGACCAATAATAACTTATAACCAACTCCCAGTGAAAATAAGCATCTGTACCCCAAGAGAGCAAACAAAAACCTAACCAACCCCACTAGGGGAAATGGGGCATCATTCTCTTAAGGTTTCTTCTAGATAATTTGGGGAGAATAATATCTTTGTAGGGACCCAACTAAAATTGGGGAAAATGGATGAAAAAACCAGGAATAGCATTTGTGGTTTAGTTTGTAAATGTTGGGAAATTCCAGGTTTAATAGGAGTCCTGTGTGGGACAGCCTGAAATGCTGGACCAATTGAGATTGGAAGCTTTCTTTGCAGCTGTCCTGTTCTGATGAGTAACAGCAACTGAAGCACTTGGTGCTGGAATATGAAGGATGCAGAATGTCAGTGTCCAGAACGCTGAGAGAAATGAATCCTCTCAGGTCTGATCTGGAGTCAGGCATTGGGGTTTTTATTTGGCAACCCATGGCTTCTTGTGGGGTTTTGAATCTTGTATTGTCTTTGTTGTTCCTTCATATTTATGCTAATTATAGAAAAGGCAATGTTTATTTATTTGTTAAGGACTCTACAGAATGTTTCCCAGAGAAAATTGTGCATATATGACATACACATATTATGTGTTACATATTGTTAATACTTTATATACTTGGTGCTGGGGTTTGAAATTATGGCTGTGTACATGTACCCCAAGTGTTTTACTACTGAGATACATCCTTTTCTCTGACACTCTGTCCTCAGGCAAGTGGAATCAAAGGAATATAGCCCTTCACAAACACAGGCATACACATAATTCTCAAAGAACAAATTTTTGAGAAATTTGGACCAATCTGTTTTTGCCACAGTGAGTATTTCACGTAGTGCTGGACATTCATTTGGGTATCCCTGAATGAGTAAATAGTTTGGGAATATCTAAATTTATCCTTAAACAATAGGCAATGATGACATGCCTTCTCTTTCTTAAAAGGACGGATATATTTGATAAAGTTCTTGTGGTTACAAGGACTCAGAAAGGAAACTTTTATATAACACTTCAAGTAACAAAATCAACGAGTTGTATTAGTTAAGCTTCTCTAGGTAAATAGGATGAATGCTTACCGATATGCACATGTGTAAGGTTGATTTATTTACTTATCTTAAGGAGTTGACTTGCGTAGTTATATAGGCTGAGCAGATGCTCAAATCAGCAGTCCAGAGGCCCAAGAACCAAAATAGCTGTTGGTTTAAGGTCTAGTCTAAGTTTAAAGGTACAAGGCTGAGACTGAAGCTGGAAGACCTCAGGCAGAAACAGAGCATCTTTTCATCATGTTTAGGCCTTTAGGTGATTAGATGATGCCCAGGGATACTGGAGAAGATGCCCCACTCTCCATAGTCTATGGCTTCAAGTGATAATCTCACTCAGGAATTCATAAACACACTCAGAAATCAGGCTTGCTGTGGTAGTTTGAATGAGAATGCCCCATAGGCTCTTACATTTGAATGCTTGGTCCTCTGTTGGTGGAACAGCTTGGGAAGGATTAGGAGGTGTGGCCTTGTTGGAGGAGGTGTGTCACTTAGGGGTGAGCATTGAGGTTTCAGTTGCCCATGCCACTCCTAGTTAGTGCTCTCTCTGTCTTGTGGTTGTGGGTCAGATGTAAGCTTTCAGTGACTGCTCCAGTGTTGCCTGCCCACTGCCATACTCCCCGCTGTGATACTCATGGACCCACCCTCTGAGCTGTAGGCGAGCTCCAACTAAATGCTTTCTTTAATAAGTTGTCTTGGTCATGCCATCTCTTCACAGCAATAGAAAAGTAAACAAGACACTTGCTAAATATCAGGCTATGTCAAGTTGACACATATATCTAAGCATTAGAAAGGAGTTTGTGTAACACGGTCTATGAACAGGTTGAATTTTTTTTTTCTCTGCCTCAGCAATGTGAGCTTTAGTTTCTAACAAAGATTTCTTTTGTACATTGAGCTCAGGCAAATAATTTCTTTCTTCTTCACAATTGATCATAGTATTTTAGAAATTTAGAAAACCTCCTTGCTTGTATGCCTTGTCTGTAGAACTGTGTATGGATGCTGAATTTCCCTTCTGTATAGAAGGATCTAGTGTCTGGTTATCATTACTTCTAAAAATTATTTCCAGTTGTTTTGTCCAAATTGTGTCATTCCCTGCACTCCCACCCTGAGACTCCTATATTTGGAACCTGGCTGTATCTGAGTAAAATACCAGCTGTTCTTTCCTATCATGGGTCCCAGTTATCAAAAGTCACCCTCACTCCAGAGATCCACACAGTGTGGTCTGAGGTCCTGTTTTATGATGGAGCACAGATCATTAGTATACTCTGAAAAAGTTGCTTCATTTTTTTTTTTCTCTTTCAGAGATATTGAACTGCATTGTACAGCCTCTCACATGTTGAGGTTCCATGTGTGTGCCAACATGTCTGGTGTTTCTGTTGCTTTTCTTTCTTTTATTTTTTTAACCACATATGGGGAAAATTGACAGTTGTATGAAATAATGGCTATGTTAATTTGTTTTATCTTAGTAACTATTTTACTATATAACTATCTTATAACATCATGTCATATATCTTAATTTATTTTAAAAGAGTTTTATTTTTATTTTATGGCCTATTCTGAAGTCCGGGAAGCCATTATCAAAAGGATTTTTATAGGAAACTTGTCATTATATCAGCATAGAGGCATATGTTCTGGTACTTAAATCTAAGCTTTTTAAAAAATTGCTTTTGAACAGACAATAAATTTAAAATGAAAGTAATAGCAAGTTCATACAGATATTAGCAACCACGACCTTTTCAGAAGCAAAGGTTGTTCAGTAGAAATGCTATGCTGTATGAAATTTTGCTGGCGAGTCCTTGGCTTTTCTCCAAACTTGGACTATGCAAGGAGCCTGCAGATGCAGATCTCTTTGACATGCTGAGTCCATTGCCAGGATACAAGCTCAGAGGGTGGCTGTGCTACAAGACCATTTTAAACTTTTGAGGCACTTACTGTTTTTTCATAGTTGCCCCACTGTTAATACCACACTTAGATTCTCTTTTAACACTTGGTCTCTTTGTCTTTTGGAAATAACCCTATGGATAAGTTTTCCGTGGTACCTCATAGTGTGTTGGATTTCCTGATGACTAATGATGAGTAGCAACTCTCCCCACCTGATGGTCATTGTACGAGGTTTTGACCCTTGATCTCTCTATTCTGTTTCACTGATCTGTATGACTGATTTTTCTGCCACTACCAAGCTATTTGCTTTCCATAGCAATGATAGTTAATTGTGGGTGACAGTTTGGCTGAATTAAGGGGCATCTAGACAGCTGAACTGATCTAATTTTGCAGGGATGTTCTTGGGGGTAGACTGAGATGCAAGTTGATGGGCTGAGTGGGGAAGACCTTCTTTCTGAGTGGTTGCACCATGCACTTGCTGGAAGTTCAGAGAGTAGAGGCACCATTTTAGTTTTGTTTCCTGTTGCTATGATAAAGCACCCTGACCAGAGGCACTTAAGGGAGAAAGGGTTTATTTATCTCACAGGTCTAGGCTACAGCCTTCATTGCAGGGAAGACAAGGCAGTAGGAACTTGAAGCAGCTGGTCATATCTGGTTCATAGTCGAGAGCAGAGAGCAATCCATTAATGCGCATGTGCTAATGCTCAGCATATTTCTCCACTCTTATTCACACCAGATTCTTCTTCTAGGGAGATGGTCTTCCCACTTTAATGGAAGTGGTTAAATGTTATTTTATTTTTAACTCTCTCTCTCTCTCTTCTCTCTCTTCTGTCTCTGTCTCTGTCTGTCTGTCTGTCTGTCTGTCTGTCTGTCTGTCTCTCTCTGTGCATGCATGTGCGTGTGTGAAGGCAAGTGCCCACAGTAGATAGAAGACGGCATCAGATTTCCTGAAGTTGGAGTTAAGAGGTGATTTCAAACTGCTTGGTGTGGGTGCTGACAACAGAATTTGGGTCCTCTATAAGAGCAGTACCTGCAGTCTTGACCAGTCAGCCACCTCTACAGCCCAAATTAACGAGGAATTCCAGAAATTTGTGGACAAATTGATTGAACTAGAAATTATCATAATGAGTGAGTTCACCCAGAAGAAAAAGAGACAAATGGTATATACTCACTTATATCGAGACACCAGCCCAAGGGGCATGTTCCATGAAAGACTTTTTGGCTTTTTTTCAAGACAGGGTTTTTGTATGTAGCCTTGGCTGCACTTCACTTGCTTAGTAGACCAGGCTGGCTTTGAACTCACAGAAATCTGCTTGCCTCTGCCTCCCTGAGTGCTGGGATTACAAGTGTGCACCGCTGTTCCCAGCTATGGTGCACTTTCTTAATTAGTGATTGATATGAGAGGGAAGCTCACTGTGGGTGGTGTCACACCTGGGTAGGTAGTCCTAGTATATATAGGAAAGCAGGCTGAGAAAGCCTGGAGGAACAAGATCTTCCATGGCGTTTGCTTCAGTTCCCGCCTTTAGTTTCTGCTCTGACTTTCTACAGAGATCAAATGTGACCTGGACATTGTAAGCTAAAATAAATAATTTCCTTCCCAAGTATCTTTAGGTCATGATGTTTTATCACAGTATTAAAAACCCAAAGATAGAAATTGGTACCAGGCATTGGGTATTGCCATAACAGATATGAACATGTTTTGGGGAGGACAGTGGAAGAAGTTTGGAAGTTTGAGGTGGGAAAGCAGCTGAGTACCCCAAGTTTAATGAACTATTGTAGAAACGTAAGAAGCTGGTGAATGCCAAGAGCAGTACAGATGATGGAGTCTTAGTTTGTGACGTTTCAGAGGTGAATAATGACTCTAATAAGGCCATATGAGAGATATTTTAAATGAAGAATCTGTGGCTCTGGTCAGCTGGACCTGAAGCATTGTTAATTTACAAGATAGTAGAGCCACTAAAGGAAAACTTTTTCTTTACTGGGACAATTGGCACTGCTCAGCTAGAGTTGAATAATCAGCTATGACTAAGAAGGGACAAGCATCATTAAGGCAGACTTCAGGGAAGTGTATCCTTGGCATCAGTGCCCAGAAAGCTGTATGTCTTGCAGTGCTTATCCGTGATTCACACAGTATCCTGTAATCTTGGTTCTGAACACGGAGTATAGCATTATGGTTGTTGTCAAGTTGGGTTACAACAGTGCATGGCTCAGCTCAGACTTGACTATTGTGTGTTGTGAACTTCAGTGTTTTTACTGTATATTCAAATTTTCCTGCTCTCATAGAAACATAATGGTTTAATTATAGGAAATAACAGCATTCTTCTCTTGTCATTCTTTAGAATGTAATTATCAAACTGATAAATCTTTAGACTGTGCTAGAATGTTAGATTTTTAAAAAGGCTGTTTGAATTATTTGGGTTTTTTTGAGTCGATTGTGTATCCAGCCACTTTGCTAAAGGTGTTTATCAGCTCTAGGAGGTAGATTTTTTGGGGTCCCTTGTGTATAATATCATATCTTTCCTGAATAGTGATTATTTGGCTTCTTCCTTTCCGATTTGCATCCCTTTGATCTCCTTTGTTGTCTTACTTTTGTCAAGTACTATATTGAAAAGATGTGGAGAGAATAGACAGTCTTGTCATGTCCCTGATTTCAGTGGGATTGATTTAAGTTTCCATTTATTTTGGTGTTGGCTATAGGCTTGCTTTATATTGCCTTTACTTTGTTTAGGCATGTGCTTTGTATCCCTTCTCTCTTCAAGACTTTTGAATTGGTGCTGGATTTTGTCATATGCTTTTTCAGCATTTAAGGAGATGATCATGTGTTTTTTTCTTTCAGTTTGTTTATATGGTGGGTTACAGTGAGGAATTTCCATACATCGAACCATTCCTGCATGTCTGGGATGAAGCCTACTTGCTCACAGTGGATGATATTTTTGATGTGTTCTTAGTTTTGTGAGTGTTTTATTGAGTATTTTAAAATCAATGTTGATAAGGGAAATTCGTCTGAAATTATTTTTCTTTGTTGGGTCTTTGTGTGTTTTAGGTATCACGGTGACCATGGCCTCATAGAATGAGTTTGGTAACATTCCTTCTATTTCTATTTTGTGGAATAGTGTGAAGAGTATTGGTATTAGCTTTTATTTGAATGTCTGATAGAATTCTGTGCTGAAAAAATATGGCCCTGGACTTTTTTTTGGTTGGGAGACTTTTGATGACTGCTTTTTTATTTCCTTAGGAAATATAGGACCATTTAATTTGTTTACCATATCTTGATTCAATTTTGGTAAGTGAAGCCTATCAAGAAAAGTTTCCATTTTTTTTTAGATTTTCAAATTTTGTGGCATATAGTCTTTTGAAGTATGACCTAATGATTCTTTTAATTTCCTCCATGTCTGTTATTGTATCTCCTTTTTCATTTCTTATTTTTGTTGATTTGAATACTCTCCCTCTGCTTTTTAGTTAGTTTGGCTAAGGGGTTATCTATCTTGTCTATTTTTTCAGAGAACCGGCCCTTGGTTTTGTTGATTCTTTGAGTTTTTCTTTGTTTCTAATTTATTGATTTTAGCCTTGAGTTTTATGATTTCTTGCCATCTACTCCTCTTTGGTGTGTTTGATTCTTTTTGTTCTAGAGTGTTCAGGTATGCTGTTAAGTTGCTAGTACGGTATCTCTCCAATATCTTTATGAAGGTACTTAGTGCTATGAACTTTTCTATTAGAACTACTTTCACTATATTCCATAAGTTTGGGTATGCTGTTCCTTCATTTTCATTGAATTCAAGGAAGTCTTTAATTTCATCCCTGACCCAGACGTCATTGATTAGGGAGTTCAGTTTCCATGAGTTTGTAAGCTTTCTGTTGTTTCTGTTGTTGTTGAGTTCCAGCTTTAATCCACAATGGTCTGATAAAATGCAAGGTGTTATTTTGGTCTTCTTGTATCTGTTGAGATTTTCTATGTGACCGAATATATGGTCAATTTTGGAGAAGGTTCCTTGAGGTACTGGGGAGAAGTACCTTTTGTGTTTGTGTGAAATGTTCTATAGATATCAGTTAGGTCCATTTGATTCATGATGTCTAGTAGTTTTATTATTTCTTCACATAGTTTATGTTTTGATGATCTGTCTATTGGTAAGAGTGGAGTGTTGAAGTCTCCCACTATTAATGTGTGGCATTCAATGTGTGATTTAAGCTTTAGTAATGTTTCCTATATGAATGTGGGTGTTCCTGATTTTGGGGCATAGATGTTCAGGACTGAGACACAATATTGGTGTATTTTTCCTTTGATGAATATGAAGTGTCCTTTCCTGTAGCTTTTGATTAGTTTTGGTTGATTAGTTTGGTTTTATTAGATACTAGAATGGCTACTCCAGCTTGCTTCTTGGGTCTGTTTGCTTGGAATACCTTTCTCCAGCCCTTCACCCTGAGGTAATGACTGTTTTTGTTGATCAGGTGTGTTTCTTGTATGCAGCAGAATGCTGGGTCCTGTTTTCACATTG
>OU015743.1:89571451-89596639 GCA_907169655.1 Acomys percivali | reverse complement strand
AGAGAGAGAGAGAGAGAGAGAGAGAGAGAGAGAGAGAGAGAGAGAGATCCAAACCCAAAGCTGTTCACATGCCCCACAGGCCTCCTCTGCTGAGTTCTGTCAGGCTTCCTCGGGATGGCAGTTAATGTGTGTTTTGGTCCATGCCCACCTCACCTCTGTTGGTTTGATGTTTCCCAGATGGGCCAGGCAGGTGGGAGCAGGTGGAGAGAGATCCAAGTCCAAAGTTACCTGGCTCCCTCTTGGGCCTCCTCTTGTATTATTTTATTTTTAATATCATTAAAAGTGCAATTGTTTTCCTTGCTGATATTATTTACTAGTATAGAATATTACTGATTTGCATGTCTTCTCTCATGTGTGGGATATGTATTTAAGTTTATACATTATATATATATATATATTCATTTAATTTTCTATTGCTGTGAAGAGACACCATGACCATGCCAACTTATAAAATAAAGTATTTAATTGGGGCTGGCTTACAGTTTCAGAGGGTGATTCCATGATCATCATGGTGGGGAGCACAGCGGCAGACAGGCATGGTGCTGAACAGTAGTTGAGATCTTACATCTGATCCACAGGTACTTGATAGAGAGAGACCTAACTTGAATGACATGGTCTCTTGAATCTTCAAAGGTTGCCCCTAGTGACACATCTCTTTCTACAAAGTCACACCTTTTAATGTTTCCTAAACAGTCCATTAACTGCAGACCAAACATTCAAATATCGGAGCCTATGGGGGACATCCTCAATATATACACACAGACAGACACACACAGACAGACACAAATGCACATATACAAATAGACATGTGCACACATACATACAGACACACACATGCACATACACAGACATATACACACACAGACACAAGCATGCACACAGACAGACAAAAAGACAGAAAGACAGATAGACAGATAGACAGACAGACAGACAGAAAGACACATACGCACTCAACTTGATTTGATATGAAATCAACTAAGAGACATGCTACTTGTGGGTCTGGATGGGCATCTCTAAGATAAACTGTGGGGAAGAATTTCCCCCCGAATAGGCCAAACTTTCTGGTGTGGTCCAGATATGAAGAGGGAAAAGCAGAGATGCTTTTTTCCTGCTTGCCACTGTCCTTGATTGTAAATGAATTTACTTTTCTGCTGCTATTGCTGTCATTCTTTGTGACATGAAAAGTCAGCTTTATCATCTTCCAGTATGGACTGAAGTGGATCTCCAGGAATCCTCCAAAATTTAGCACCAGATTGGAACTGGTAAGGTAACCAGTCTTGTTGACTGAGCTCCACTGGGTCCTCAACCTCTTTGGTGAATAGACAGGCATTGTGGGATTACTAATTCTACACTGTTCAATCCAATCTACTAAGTCCCACTTGGAAAACATATTCATTCTATTGGATTATTTTCCTTTAGAGAATCATGATTAATAAGCTTATAAAAGACAAATTTCATATAGTCTGTCACATATACAGAACACACACACACACACACACACACACAAACTCATATACACACATACATGCATTGATACATGACATGAAAGCAGAGGAGGAGGAAGGCTGGGGAAAGAGAGGAATTAGTGTCTGTGGAGAGGTGGGTCAATAGCAGGGGATAGAGACTGAACATGGTCAATGTTATTTATGTATCAAATGCCACTATTTTGTATACTTACAAACAATAATGCCAGTGATTTTTGTATACATGTTGGCTTCCTATAACTACTGAATTCATGTAATAGTTTTAAGTGTTTCACTGGAGACTTTAAGGTCTTGAATAAAGAAAATTATGACATCTGTGAAATAATAGGAGAACTTGACTTTTTCCTTTCCTTTTTGGATACATGTTATTTCTTTTTCTCGTTTAGTTGCTCTGGCTAAGATGACCCGTACTATGTAGAACTGAAGTCATGATGATGGTCGTGTTCATTTCAATTCTGATCTCAAATGAAAATCTGAAAGCTTCTCACCATCGACGTGTATTAGCTATGGGTTTGCCATACATGGCCTTTGTTGTGTTGAGGACAATTCTTCTATGTCCAATTGCCAAGAGTTTCAATTATGAAGAAATGTTGAATTTCATCAAATGCTTTTTTATGTATCATTTGAAAGGTTCATATGATTTGCCATTTGTTTGGTAGCTATTTTGTTTTGTTTGGTTTTTGTTTTTGTTTTTGGTCAGATTGACACAAGCTAGAGTCATTTGGGAAGCAAAAACCTCCACTGAGAAAATGACCCCACCAGGGACATTTTCTTGATTAATGATTGAGGTGGGTGGCCCTTGGTCATTGGGATGATGCCACTCTGGGCAGATAACCATGAGTGGTATGAGAAAACAGACCAAGTAAGCCATGAGAAGCAAGCCAATAAGCTACACTCCTCCATGACTTTGGCTTCAGTACCTGCCTCCAGGTTCCTGCCCTTACTTCCTTCAACCTGAGAGTTGTAATCTGAAATAAACCTTTGCCTCCCCAAGATACTTTTGGATGGGTCCTCCAACCTCCATACAGCAATAGAAACCTTAAGACATAAATGGATACTAGGAGTAGAGTATTGCCATGTCAGACTTGACCATGCTTTTGGGAGAACTGTAGGACTTTGGTACTTTTGGGCTAGAAAAGCCATTCAGTGTTCAGAACTTAATAAACATATGGGTCCTTATAAGATAATGCTGGAGCTGAGAAATTGTGATGATTAAGACCTGGTAGCACTCAGAGGAAGGACAGCAGGTTACTGAGAAGAGACTTGATACCCTATGAGCATATACAAGGGGAGGTAATCCCCCTCAGTCACATTCATAGGGGAGGGGAATAAGGGGAAAATGGGAGGGAGGGAAGAATGGGAGGATACAAGGGATGGGATAACCATTGAGATGTAACAAGAATAAATTAATAAAAAGAGAGAGAGAGAGAGAGAGAGAGAGAGAGAGAGAGAGAGAGAGAGAGAGAGAGAGAGAGAGAAAAAAGAGAACAGTGCCAGACTGCTTTCCAAAGTGGTTGTGCAAGTTTACACTCCCACCACCAATGGAGGGGTGTTCTCCTTTTTCCATTTCCTCACCAGCATGTGCTGTCCCTTGATCTTAGCCATTCTGATGGATATAAGGTAGAATCTCAGAGTCGTTTCGATTTGCATTTCCCTGATGACTAAAGATGTTGAACATTTTCTCAAGTGTTTCTTGTCCATTTGACTTTGCCCCAGTCTATTAATCCTGGAGTAAGAAATTATGTATTTTGTTTTTGATTTTGTGGGAACACACAATTATAAGACTTTGCATGTTTTAGAGAAACTTTGAAATTTTGGGGAGACTTTGGATATTTTAGAGATGCTTTCATCTTCAAAAGAGACCTTGAATGTTTAAAGAGATTGACCTTTCAAAACATTTGAAAAATGTAAGAACTCTGTGACTCTAAAAAGTTGGAATGTTTATATTGTGATATTAATTTTAATATATCATCATGGAGACAAATGCAAAAAAGGTTGTAGTTAAAGTAGTGATGTGTTTGTGTGTCAAGTTGCCAAAGGGTCAATTACACTGCATAGTTTTATGTTAACTTGACATGAACTAGAGTAATTTGGCAGAGGTAACCTCAAATAGCAATTGTCCCCGTCAGACCAGCATGTGGGGCATTTTCTTGATTTATAATTGATGGGGTGGGCCCAGCTCACTTCAGGCAGTGACATCCCTGGGCAGTTGGTCTTGGGTGGAATTAGGAATCAGTCTTACCAAGCCGTGAGGAACAAGCCAGTTAGCAGCACTCTTCCACGGCTTCTGAATCAGTTCCTGCCTCTAAATTCCTACCTAACATGGAGCTCCAGCCTTCCTTTCATTCCTCCTGTTCTTTTACTTCTTCTTCCCTTCCTTTCTTTTAATTCATTTGGATTATTTGAGACAGATTCTTTCTACATAGGTCAGGTGGGCCTTGAATACCAGGCAAGTGGCATTATCTTAACACCATATGATTACATACCTGTAATCTCATCACTGAAGACCCTGAGAGAAGATGCTTTGTAAGACCACAGCTGGCCTGGGTCACCTAATGAGTTTGAGACCAGCCTGGCTACACTGTGAAAGGATTTTTTTCTTAAAATAAAACCAAGACAATGTCTAAATGTGCGTCGACAGTGTTGTAAATCTGATTACATATTGATGATGTTAGAGAACAAAAATTCTTCCCAAACTGGGCAAAAATACATATTGGCAGTTTGTCAAATTGCATGACTATCACAGGGATTTTTGGTGGAGCATTTTTATTATATTCACTTTTGTTCATGGCCTCTTTTTCTTTAAACGTTGCTACATATCTTTCTAATATAAAAACAACACATTCAGTCTGTGCAGTATTACTTGTGTGTACATGTTCTCAAGGCTGGCCACTGAGGACTGGATAGCCAATTAGCATACTCTTTCCCGGGGAGCTGGGGAGGACTCCTGCTCTCAGTGCTCCTTCTTATCTGTTCCCTGTGTGCAGATGCGGCTTCCTCGCTTTAACATTAACATATCAGTTAATTTCTTCCTTGTTCAGGTCAAGGCTAGCTAGCCATGTTGGGGAACTTTCATGGGTGCAGTTTCTCTGACATTTTTAGGAGCCGTGATCTCACAGTAAATTTCTTCTTCTTTTATCTTTTAGATCTTTGATGTTAGTGTGAAAAACATAATGTTTTCTAACCCCATTTGACAGCATCCATGTTTTCCTCACTGATTTACAATGCTACCTTCATTACACAAAATGATGCACTTTGAAGGTCCTGATATGAGAGGAAGATAAGACTTTAATATTTGACATAAACAACATGCCTTTATTTTTAAATAACACCAACTTAAACTCACTCTCCAATTTAGCTACAGACATTTCATGCTGGGTTTTACTGAAAAGCAAACACAGTGGATTAAAAACAGAAGTACAATTTCCAAGGCAATGTCATGCCTAATACTTCCAAGATGCTTTTGGCATAGACTCTGCTTAGGAGCTCGTACTTGAAAGAGAGATTTACAAACAGTAGTTCATTTTGATATAGTTTCAACATAAAGGCTGCTACCAATCTATGCTCAGGACCTGGAAAGATATATTTGTTGGTGTTCATTCTTCAAAAAATGTAAATAAACAAAGAATGCAAAGGAATATAATTCTATGTATTATATTGTCTTTGATTATTAAGTTATTTGCTCTAATTTTTAAATAGACCTAAATGGCAGGAAATCAGTGCTGACAAGAAAAAAAAACAATGTTCAGACACCAAGGAGGGAGAAATGACTTGTGCAGGGGAGAGCATGGTGCTTGTGGAGCCTTTGGGTTCTCAGGGAGGAGCTAAGAGTTTCATGTTTCATATTTCAGCCAGGGCACATTTTGGCATCCTAGAGACTTCCAACTCTTCCTGTGTTTAGTATCTGAAACTCTAACTATTTGATGGAGGGTCTTCCTTTTTGAGAACTGGCATCCCCAGCACAGGGACTGTCCGAGGGGCTTGGAATGGTTTTTAACCAAGTGGCAGATGCACCTGCTTTGTGCCCGAGGCTGTAATATTAATGGACTTTCCAAGACTTATTTTCCAGGGTTCAGAGTCCTTTGATGTTGAAGAAGGGTAGCTCCAGCCTCCACCAGCAGGCTAATTAGACTGCAATTTTTCTTGTTTCTTGCTTGGAATTTGAACGATTGGAAGAACTTTCCCTCATTTGTCAGATGCTGAGGAAACTAACTGGAAAATGAATTCCTGGGACAAAGACATATGAGCCTGTTTTTTCACTGCAGCAGCTTTTCAGGAAGTGCCTGGGGTGAACGTATTTCTCCTTCGGAATAAGCTGCAGTCCCAGACTGGCACTGCATGTTGGAACGCTACCCTGGGGAGCAAGGGGATAGAAGGCACTGTTAAAGAGATGCCTTGACTAATAGCCTTTGTGAATAATAGCCTGCCATTTATCAATCAATGTCATTCACAACTCCTGCAAGGAAATTATTTGTGGGGAGTGGTTATCTGACTATTCATCTATCATTTGGATATGCAATTGCCCCCCTGGATTTGGTCGGAGGGATTTGGGGTTTTAATTAAAAACAGGTACAAATTGAGGTGTGGCTTTTGAGTTGGCTGAAATGATCACATGCACTCACAAGCCTAGGTTGTATTTTCATTTATAGGACCACTGTATTTACTTTCTTAAAGTTATGTAAAAAGAAGTATTTGGACACACATCATGGGGCATGATAAAAGTAAGTGTCAGAGATACAAAGAAACACAAAATTGAATATCCAATAAGCAAGCTTTGCCTATTCTCACTCTCGAGTGGACTGCTGTCTGGAGAAGACCTGGAAGCTTAGTTTTCCTTCAGGGTTTCTGTGTAAATTAATTATTTTAGATAGTTGGCTAACAGAATCAGTAAGTCCAACCATTTATATTAGTAATTTTACTTAGTGTGTGTTAGTGGTTTAATAGTCTCCACTTTGCAATTACTAAATTTTAGGCCTAAGGGGCTAATTGCTTGTATAACCAGTAACATTTGGACCCAGGCTGATGCAATTCCATAGCATAGTATAGCTCAGTGGTGGGCTATTTTTTACTTATGTAAAACTCCTGTGTTTAGACTTTAAACTATATTTTAGATAGAAAATGTATTTAGAATTTGATGTGGTATCTTGGATAATAATGAGAAGTTTATGAGCAGTAGTTTGAGGTCTGCACATTTGGTATAGCACATGGTTACTACGGATGTATGGCTTTGCTATGTGTCTATGAATGAATGCATGGACTAAACCAGTGGTTCTCAACTTTCCTAATGCTACAACCCTTTAATACAGTTCATGTTGTGGGGACTCCAACCATATAAATATTTTCATTGCTACTTCATAACTGTAATTTTCTACTGTTATTAATTTTAATGTAAATATTTATATTTTCTTATAGTCTTAGGCTACTCCCATGAAGAAAAATCATTCAACTCTCCAAAGGTGTTGAGACTCATAGTTGAGAACCATTGGACTAAACTTTTGAGAAGGAAGTTAGTATTTACATACTAGATACATGAACCTAGGGATTTCTGAGCTAACTGATGGGAATTTTTGTGCTGCAAGTTGCTTTTCAGAAATTTATTATATAATTTTTCATGAAACCAATGTTCACATCATGCTTATGTAATAGGGACAGCCCATAAAAATCCATTACTTTGAATTGTTAAAAACTGATACTAGAGGCTGAAGAGATGGCTCAGCAATTAAGAGTACTGGCTGCTGGGAGTCCCAGCATCTGTCCCAATTCCCTACATCTGTGTTAGGTTAATATCCACTGTCTGGGTGGAGTGCTGAACATGGTATGGAAGAGTAGGGGAATGGAAGAACCCAGAGGATTCAGGAGCCCCACAGAGAAACTATCAAGGCCAGTGGGTCTAGACCCAGGGGGAGCCTGCACAAACTGATGAGCCAACCAAGGACAATGCATGTAGTAAACCTAGACCCCTGTTCAGATCTAGCCAATGGACAGCTCATTCTCAATTATTGTAGGGGGAGCAGGGATTGCCTCTGGCAAGAACTCTGTCGCCTGCTATTTGATCGCTTCCCCTTGGTAGGGAGACTCTGAGAGCACACAGGACAGGGATGCAGGCTAGCTAGATGAGACCTGATAGGCTGTGACCATATGGTGGGGGAGGAGGTCCCTTTCTGCCAGAGGTCTAGGGAACTGGAATAGGACAGAAGAGGGAGGGAGAGGGGGAACATGAAGATACAACCGAGGGGATAACAATCGGGATGTAAGATGAAGAAATTATAGTAAATAATTTAAAAAAGAGCACTGTCTGCTCTTCCAGAATTGGGGTTTGATATCCTACCCTATACAGAAAACAAAAATTCTAACTCCAGTGCCAGGGTAGACGATACCCTCTTCTGGTCTCTGCAGGAACTGCATGCACATGGATTATAAATACATGCAGGCAAAACACCTGTACACATAAAACCAAAATAAAAAATTTGAATGTTCTTTAAAAAGGTACAGATACTACATTTTATCTGAGACACAAATCCAGAAAGAGCCTCTTCTATGGGCAGTGCATAGATGCACTAAGAATGGTCCAGGGTTTGACGTAACATCGTAGGCTCTCCTACAATACAGCCTCTAAGCAAACTAGGCTGTCTCGAACCTCTGGCAACAGGATTGTTTACCTGTACACCAAGAAGATTGAGAAAGCACCTAAATCTGCATGTGGTGTGTGCCCAGGCAGACTGTGAGGGAGTCATGCTGTGAAGCCTAAAATAATTATGAGGCTACCTGAGACAAAGGAGCACACCAGCAGGGCCTATGGTGGCTCCATGTGTGCCATCTGTATCCGCAACAATGTCAAGCGGGCTTTCCTTATTGAGGAGCAGAAAATTGTTGTGAAAGTGTTGAAGGCGCAAACATAGAGTCAGAAAGTGAAATAAATATGCAGATTTTTAAAGTAATAAAAGCCAAGCGTTGGTCAAAAAAATCTAGAAAAAATCCCTTATTTTATGTTGTTTATGGTCAAGAATATTTTATAGAACAAATAAATGAATGAATAAATAGATGAAAAAACTTGAAGAAGAATAATACCAAGCATTGAAAAGATTAAATCATTATTTAAATGATTTCTTTTGCACGTGCATTCAGACTCTAGGCTTTGGACCCATGTCCTGCCCCAGAGCACACGAGGTCATTTCTCTCAGGTTGGAGTTAGGCATCTGTCAGGCCTGGGATCACTGTTAAGGTGCAGGACTGAGAAGGGACTCCTTATCAGGAGGACTTTGGATAGGAGCAGGCATGGGTGGTAGGGATGAAAAAAGGGTTAGTGTGAAAGGAACACAGGGCAAAGTAGAGGGAAATGGCTTCCATGTTGTGTCATGTCTATATCAAATAGAAAGAAATCCTGCACCCTGGCTAAGGTGGCCATAGCATCTCACAATTACATGTAATAAGGATTCATGTGCATGCACACATGTTCAGTGAGGCTAACAATTATGTGTAAATCAAGATGCATGTGCATGTACACAAATGCAATGGGAAGAAGACTGTAGGCTTTGTTCTTCTAAAACCTACTTTATTTGGAGTTCCTTAATGCCTCTACTTCCCTTCCAACCCTTCTACCCTAGACAGGAGAGAAAAAGGTTAATAGGGACAGAAGAAGTAGAACTTTTTAGATTTAGTTCCTTGGGCAGATTCTGGGTTTTTTGTTTTTTTTTTGTTTTTTGTCATCAGGATTACAGCAGACTCCGTTAACCAGCAAACCCTGAAATTCAGCGAAAGCAACTGCAATTACAGCTGCTGGGACCTAGGAGTATTCTCTGGAGTCTTTCTCTCAAGGAGTGTATCAAAGAAATGGACAGCCAAGTGACATGAAGTGATGCAAAACCCGAAAAGCTAAGCCTATGTTTTGGGGCTCAAATTTATCTCCTCTCAGAGTCTGTACCAGGATCTTTGTCAACTGGCAGAGACCGTGCCCCAACATGAGGCAATTCCTCTTCTAGTAGACAAACATCACATGATCTCTCACAAGTCTGTTTCTAGTGGACAAACATCACACACCCTCACGCAAGTCTGTTTCACAGCCTACACTTGGGATCAAAACAAAGGCATGTTTATATCCACTACAGAAGATTGATTTTTCTTGCACAAATGGAGATGATCATACTAAGTGAGTTATGCCAGACCCACAAAGACAAATATCACATATTTTCTCTCACTTGTGGTTCCTAGACTTTCTGTAGATACATAAAATTGTGCGTGTGTATATGACATCGAAGTACAAATGAAACTGTCTAGGGATGTAGGGGACAAACAAGAAGGAGAAGTAGAAAAGGGAAATATGCTTAATGTAAAATAGATACTTGTGTGAAAGTTAAAATATCAAGATAAAAAGGAGCAGCATCTGGAGAGATGGCTTTTCGCTTGAGAGCACTGGCCGCTCGTGCAGTGGCCAGCTCAGTTCCCATCCCGCACATGGTGGCTCATGATCATCTGTAACTCCAGTCTCAGGAGCTCTGACGCCCTCTCCTGGCCTCCTGTGGGTGTCAAGCATGCATGTGGTATACATACATATATACAGGCAGGCAAAACACCCACACATGTAAAATGAAAATTAAGTAAATGTTAGATCAAAAGGAACAAGGCACAAAGAGCAAAGAAAATGGTTAATAACTACATAATGGACCGTTAAGAGCAGCTAAGAAACAAAATAGTTTTGAAAAATTTTGAATGTCTCCTTCCATAAAGCAAAGTTAAAAAAAATTATTTGTTTTTACATGTTTGAGTGTTTTTCTTGCTTGTATGTCTGGGCACTGCATGGGCATTGCTCAAGGAGGCAAGGAGAGAGCATCATATCCCCTGGGGCTGAAGTTACAGACAACAATTGTGAGGTGCCACTTGAATGCTGAGAACCAAACCTGAGTCCTTTGGAAAAGCAGCAAGTGCCCTTAATTGCTGAGCCATTTCTCCATCCCAGGCTGCTGTTTTTAACATGTGAAGCATCTTTTCACAAATTAACAGTTCTTAAGGGCGATGCTATGTGCAGGTGAGTCTGGGAGAAGGTAGGAGGAGTAGGGAAGTGAATGATCAAAACACCTTATATGCAAGGATGAAAATCTCAAAGAATGAATACAATAGTATTCTCAGTAAGGAAATATTGACAATGAAGAGAACCCTTTAATCTTTTCCATCCACCAAGGCACAGCTTTATTTAGACTGTAGAGCTATTTACAGAAAAATAGGCACGTAGCTTTCCAAGAAGAGCTCACGTCTAAGTGTCTAAGTGCAGACGTGTCCCTGAGTGCTGGGAACATAGTCATTCTTACTGCATGGGAATATGGAGTCTGCTGAAGTAAGTGAATGGATTTTCTTAGTATTCTCTTTCCTTTGGAATATGTTTCTGTTTTAATCAGTGATCACTTCACTGCCAGCTAGAAACTTTCAAATTGTTTAAGTGAAAACAGAAGGATTTTTTTTCTTTGTTTTCGTTTTTAATAAAAGTGAAGCCAGCCCTCACAGAGGGCCATGGTGAGAAGTGGAGAGTCACTTTGTCCACTGTGGTTTTGTTCTCTGTCCCTGTTTCTGGGCTGACATGGTGCCCCTGAGCATTCTTCATCTTCCCTTAGTCTTTGTACTTATTTCCTTTTATCCTGTGTTTTTTTCCCCTCAACAGTTTGACTTACTTATGCTCATGGTAGAAAATGACCGTCCTAGATTCCATGCTAACAGAGCAGAGACAATGTAGCATTTCCTAATAAATTCCTAGGAGTGAAAATCCTGGCCTCAGGTTTCCATTCCTGTGACTTAAGACAAAGAGGAATGACAGCTGCAAAAATTCATTGCTGAAGGGGACTAATGGGACGTTTTCATCAAATAAAAATGGCAACAAGCACATACACAGCATCACTATGAACTACATGCTGTTTTGTGAGTCAGCTCACAGTCAGGAGGCAGTGTAGACACATCCCAAAAGGTATGCAAAGCAGCTTGGCATTCTCGGGAACTGAATGGCCATCTTTGAGTTCTGTTAGATACATATTTTGTTATTGTTTTCTTTTTTTATGTTCTTCTCTTTTTTTATTAATTTTTTATTTTTACATATATTATTACACATATATACAATAAACTACTTATAGCAAGAAAAACCATGACACAATCAGGAAATACATAAACATTACACTCATAATGTTTTGGCTATTTGTATTTGGCAGCATTGAAGAAAACATCTTTCCTATGTTGGTGCATCTAAAATTCTGAATGTAAATTAATATCTATCATATTTCATCATTATCAACTTAAAACAGCTATTTAGACCTAAAAATATCTTAACCTGTAACAATTAAGATTAATTGTAAAAGTAAACTATCTGGTCTTCAACCCCATCAGACACTTGAGAAGGAGTAAAATTGATTATCTGCATATACTGGGAGTGCAGATTAGTAGTTTCCCAAATGAGAAGATGACAGTGACAGTTTGCTACTTGAATAGTCACCCTCCATAGTCACTCTCTATAACATTGGAGCATCATCTTCAGCCTTCTGGTCCAATATATCTGAAAGACATATTTGTCAGGCAGGAACTATTGAGGACTTGCTTACCCAGTTTTGGTAGAATTTGGCTGTTGACTCTGTCTGCATCCAAGCTTGCCCTTTTTAAGGAAGAATTCTGTCTGTGGTGGAAATGAGAACATTTTTCCTAGTGGCTTATTTGCCACATTTGAAGCCATCTCCATAAAGAGGTTCTTTGATGCTCATCATCCTCTTTGAGATAGGCTGAGTGTTGCCAGGAGTTAACTTGTCTCATTTGTCAGTGAATCTTTTAAATAATAAAAACATTTTAAAATGCCATATTCTCTATGTCTCTATGTGGTTTTTGAAGACCTTATCTAAATATTTTACCTTATCTTTCTATAGATATCTATAGATATCTATCTGTTGCATTTAAGATGTATATTCTTGTGATAAAAATAGACTAATAATTGATATGACCATGATTTGATCAACCAGCAATTAACTTGTATAATTTATTTATCCTAAGCAGCCTGCAATAGCACTCTCAAAGTATTAGAAGTAAACCTTGTGCTATAATTGAGTTATATCTCATATTAGAGTAGAAATATATATAATGTGTGAAGAATAATCCTACATTTAAATTCTATACTACTGTGTCTAAAATTAAACTTATTTTGCATCTAAATACAAATTCTATTCCAGTGAATTAAGAATAACCTTGTGAGTGAGAATTAAGGCATTAAGTTGAGAAGTAGATTCACTAATCTGATTTTTGTTCTATCTTCCTTATATATTTTTATATTCCCCCTTCTTTTTTTCAACCCCTATCTCCAAACCTAAGAATGGAAGATAAAGGAAAAGAGAGACATCCCTGAGTCCAACCTTGTTGTCTCTCTAAATAAGACCAATAATAACATAATCACCTCCCATTGAAAATAATTCCCTATAGTCCAAGAAAGCAACCAAAATCCTACCTGACCCCCTTAAAGGAAATGGGATGCCATTCTCTTAAGGTTTCTTTCAGCTGGTTTGGGATGAATAATACCTTTGTAGGGGCCCAAATAAAATTGGGGAAATGGTTAAACAAGCTAATAATAGCATTTGTAGTCCAGTTCTAAATGTTGAGACATTCCAGGCTTAATTAGAGTCCTGTGTGGGTCAGTTTGAAGTGCTGGACCAATTAGGATTGGAGGCTTTCTTTGAAGGTGTGCTGGGAGCTGTCCTGTTCTGATGAGTAACAGCAACTGAAGCACTTGGTGATGGGAATCAACAGCACTAGTATTTTGTAGATCTCAGTTTGCTCTTTAGGTCACTGTGCATTCCTGTTGTCCTGTTACGCAGAAACTGTGCAATCGGAGACGCCATCTTGGATCTCCTCCTTGTTTTGTTTTTCAAGACAGGGTTTCTCAGGTCTCATCTTGGTAGCCTGCTATTCTTCCTCTGAGTGCCACCAGGTCTCCCTACCAAGGGGAAATGGCCAAATAGGGGGCACCAGAGTTCATGTCAGAGTCAGTCTGTGCTTTCCACATAACTGTGGAGAATGTGCTGTCCATTGGCTAGATGTGGATAGGGGTTCTAGGTTTACTGCATGCATTGTCCTTGGTTGATACAGTAGTTTGAGCAGATCCCCCTGCGTCCATATCTGCCAGCCTTTATGGTCTTCTTGTAGGTATCTAGGACCCTCTGGATCCTTTTATTTCCCCATTCTCCCTTACATCTCTCACTTGGAGTCCCAGTAGGACGTCCCAGTGTTTACCCCAATCTTCTACTAAGTGAAGACTTTCAGGAGACATCTCTGTTGAGCTAGTGTCCAATTATAAGTGAGTATATACCATGTGTATCTTTCTGGGTCTGGGTTAACTCACTCAGGATGATCATTTCTATTTCCATCCATTTACCTGCAAATTTCAGGATTTCCTTGTTTTTAGTAGCTGAGTAGTATTCCATAGTATAAACGCACCAGTTTCTTTATCCAATCTTTGACTGAGGGACTTCTAGATTGTTTCTAGTTTCTGGCTATTATGAATAAGGCTGAAATGAACATGGTGGAGCATATGTCCTTATTGTGTGGTGGAGCATGTTTTTGGGTATATTCCAAGGAAGTGGAATAGCTGGGTCTTGAGGTAGTACTATTCCCAGTTTTCTGAGAAAGCGCCAGATTGATATCCAAAGTGGTTGTGGAAGTTTGCACTCCTATCAGCAATGAAGGAGTGTTTCCCTTTCTCCACGTCCTCACCAGCATGTGCTGTCCCTTTAGTTTTTGATTTTAGCCAGTATGATGAGAATCATTTTGATTTGCATTCCCTTGATGGCTAAAGACATTGAGCATTTCTTTATTTATTATTTTTTTATGAGTATTTCTTTAAGTGTTTCTCAGCCATTCAATATTCCTCTTTTGAGAATTTTCTGTTTAGTTCTGAGACCCATTTCTTAATTGGGTTATTTGGTTTGGTGGTGTTTAATATCTTGAGTTCTTTATATATTTTGGATAGTAGTCCTTTGCCAGATGTAGGGTTGGTGAAGATCTTTTCCCAGTCTGTAGGCTGCCACTTTGTTCTTTTGGCAGTGTCTCCTGCCTTACAGAAGCTTCTGAGCCTCATGAGCCTGGGCTGTTGGAGTTCTGTTCAGAAAGATGTCTCCTGTGCCAATGAGTTCCAGGCTCTTCCCCACTTTTTCTCTCTCAGATTTAGTTTTTCTGGATTTATGTTGAGGTCTTTAATCCACTTGGACTTGAGTTTTGTGTTTTATGGTGTGGGAGGAATTCCCCTTCTGTCACAGACCTAGTGGAGGGAAATAAGATGAAAGAAGGAGGGAGGGGGAAAGGGAAGATACAAGTGAGGGCATAACAATTAATGTGTAATCTGAATAAATTACTTAAATTAAAAAAAAAGCAGAAAAAGATAGTGTTTCTCTGTGTACCCTTGATTGTCCTGGACTTCCTTTGTAGACTAGGCTGGCTTTGACCTCACAGAGATCCACCTGCCTCTGTTTCCCCCTATACTAGGAGTAAAGGCATAATTAAAAGTAATATTTAAAGCAATGCTTGGATGCTCATAACTGACTGAGGTCAGAGGATTACAAGTTCAAGGCTTACTGGGGCTACAAAGTCAATTGAAGTTTAACATAGACAAAAAGTGAGAATATATTTCAAAATAAAAAGTGGAAAAAGGAAGGTGGAGATATACTTCAATGATAAAGCCAAATACACTTACCAAAGCAACAGTTAATGAAATGATTTCTGATGATACTGTGCTGTACTTATATGTCAGTGCCTAGCCCAATCATCATCAGAGAAGCTTCTTTTAAAAAAATTATTCAGATTACAACTCAATTGCTATCCCATCACTTGTATCCTCCCATTCCTTCCTCTCTCCTACTTTCACCCTATTCCCCTCCCCTAGGTCTATGACTGAGGGGGACCTCCTCCCCCATTATATGGTCATAGGCTATCAAGTCTCATCTTGGTAGCCTGCTTATTCTTTCTTTGAGTGCTGTCAGACCTCCCCACCAAGAGGAAGTGGTCCAATATGGGGCACCAGAGTTCATGTCAGAGTCAGTCCCTGCTCTTCATATAACTGTGGAGAATGTCCTGTCCATTGGCTAGATCAGAGTAGGGGTTTGATGTTTACTACTTGTATTGTCCTTGGTTAGTGCAAAAGTTTGAGCAGAGCCCCCTGGGCCCCAATCCATCTGTAATGATGTTCTTCTTGTAGGTTTCTAGGACTCTCTGGGTCCTTCTATTTCCCCATCTCCTATATTTGTCTTACCTAGAGTCCCAGTGGGATGTCCTCACATTTATCCCAAGAGACAAGGTTCCTTAAGCAGCTAATGGGAGTAGATACAGAGACCCATAGCTAATGGGAGTAGTATGTTAATTTTCATAAAACACATGTAGTGATATTTCTTATGACAGTCACATGTTTCTTGACTTACCATGGTGTTATATTCCAATAAATTACTTGTAAATTGAAAATATTTAAGTTAAAATTATTTTTTACAATTCACCTACTGATCATTACACTTTATCACTATAGAACAGTGTTTTCAAGTTTTTCCTTTTGGAAAACATTGAGCCTCTGAAAGCAAGATCATGCCCGCCAGGGAAAGATCCCTGATAGCATTCTAAAAAACTTGCAGTAAACCCAAAGTAAAGAGAAGGAATTTCCTTCTGTAGTAGCAAAGCAGATGAATCATAGAATCAGAATAAAATGAATCTGGCCCTTTTGAAGGAACCAACTCCCTGATAAAAATATGTCACAAAACCAAGCAGGTCATAAAGGCCCCTTCAGTCCAGGGTGGTCCACAGTGAGGCGATACCTTTGTGGGCATGGCTCTTCTGTTTGGAACAGGTTCATCACTTACACAAAGAGTAGGGGCCCAGCTTCTAGGACAGGTATCAGTTATTCATAAATCACACTGGGTGAGTGAACATTATCATTCAAATTCATGCTTAAAGACAAATCTGTTCTTAGGAGAGAGGCGTGCTGACATTTTTTTGTTTTTTTTGTTTTTTGTTTTTTGTTTTTTGTTTTTGAGACAGGATTCCTCTGTGTAGCTTTGGCGGTCCTGGATTCGCTTTGTAGACCAGGATGGCCTCGAACTCACAGCGATCTGCATGTCTCTGCCTCCCGAGTGCTGGGATTAAAGGCATACACCACCACCTGGTTTCAATCAGAATCCTTGCTTGCTCTCTCACCATAGTTGCATGGAGGTACAGAGCCATCTTGAAGAGTCTGGGATTCCTGCTCAGGCTCTTTCTTTTTCATCAATTTTCTAAGTTCCTTAGCTGTAGCCACTGAACTAGACAGCATACTTTACACACTTTATCCTCTGGAGGCCATTTCTGTTCTCAGTGGGCTGCAGAGGACATTGACTAAAAACATCTCTCTGAAGACCAGTCTTACCGTGACCCTCCTGGTTGTCAGCACCTAATGTGTTTCCAGGATCCAGCTTATGTCTTCTCACAAGGAGATCCCTGCCTTGTTCCAGTAAAACTCCAGCTATATTATTTTCTCCTTTGTGCTGGGTTTCTTCTGGTTCTATGGCCTTGCTTTGTCTTATCTCACCATGCCCAGGAACTGGAGTGCTGACCCAGAATCACAGTGACCCTAGCTATGTAATTACGAACTGCAAAACTCCCAAGGACCATGCTCCATGGTGCTATGAGAATTCACTGTAAGAGCCTTAACTATTGTCTTTTTGTGTTCAGCATTGTTCCTCCAGGATCCTGGATGGGCCTGGCCTATGCTAGGTGTTTATAAAATTTTTTCTTATTTTGTTTTGGTGTTAATAATTGTTCTTGTCACCTGCTCTGCCTTAACGAAATCTCATTATCTGGTTTTAGTCATCAGATGTCTGACCCTCTCTCTGCTGATTGATTCCCAATACTGACATGCATAATTCAGTTAGAGTACCACGTTAATGCTAATTATTATTCATAGGACTACTTCGCACTTTTCATCATCTAAATGTCTTCCAATTTTAGTTAATTAATCAAGCACAGATTTGTGTGGAGGTGACTATAAAGTCTGATGTGATGATAAATCAGTGCCAGGTATCATGGTCCTTTTTAATAGGGAGAGATAAATGTGAGGAGGATTCCATATGACCTGCTCTGGAGCCTCTGATTTCTCTTCCTGAAGCCTATTAGCATTGCGAGGTCTCTCTGTTACGTTGCTTGCTTTATCTCCTCAGTGACTGGGGTACGATCTGGAAAGTCCTTTCTCACACTTCTATCTTCAAGGTTCTTCATGCATTTTTTTTCCCCTGAGAGGTTCTGGGTTTTAAGTTATGGTGTTTCATCTATTTGGAGTTGATTTTTTTTGGGCATGGTGAGGCTTAATGATCTAGTTTCATGCTTCTACACGTAGCTATTCAATTTTCCATGAACAGTTAGATTTAAGGTCAGTTTTAGCAAAGGAATTTTAAAGTGTTTTGTTTTTAACTTGGTTTTGAAATGAAACCATTGTGGTCAGATGTAAGAAGCCTTGAAAATTGTTTTTTACTTTACAAAATCTACAAAATATTGTTGGGGTAAAGGCTCTTTTATCCAGTGTTCAGTTTTTCCCTTTTTGCATTTAGAGGTCTGTTTCCCATGAGCATCTCCCCATTTTGAGTGTCCAGATTTTTCTTACATTCAGGATTTACTTATTGTTATTTAAGTTTTCCATACAATATATTTCACTCATATTCTTTCACTTCCTTCATTGCTTCTCAGATCTTTCCAACTTCCCTTTCTACCCAACTTCTCCCATCTCTCTCTGTCTCTCTGTCTCTGTCTCTCTGTCTCTCTGTCTTTCTCTGTCTCTCTGTCTCTCTCTCTCTCCCAAACAAACTCTTAAACCAAAACGAAACAAAAAAACAGAATAAGGCAAACAATACCAGACACTCCTTCAGATAGTCTTCCAATGGGTAGGTGCCACTGTGCAAGTCCCTGTCTTTAAATGCAGGCACAACTTCTAATTTGTGCCCGGAAAGTCATATGTGGCAGAGACATCTGTGGTGGGAGAGGTACTCCAGCCATCACACAGTTCTGCAAGATGCTGTCTTGGCACATGAGGAGGGATATGCTTCATATGCTTTCAGAGGACTGAGCTGCTTTGTTGCAACAGAGCTTGTTAGGAGGCAAGGATAGTGAGCAGTCTCCAGGAGCAGACAGCCACCCCAGGCTCACGTGCAGTGGTGAAAACAGATGCACCATGGCAAGGAACAGCTCTCCCAACACTGGTATGAGCTTTGATGAACACTGGACGCTGCAGTTAGGATTGTAGGCTGGGAACCTGGCTTTTAGCATCATAATGCCCTGAACAGAGTCAGCTGACTTTTAGCTGGGGCTCATGTTCCATAGAGAGTGACAGAAGATGAATAGACACTGACTTTGTCTGCTAACTTTGTGGTACAGTAAGAGAAAACTAATATGTACTTCTTTCATTGGACATGCCACACATCACTGAGTGCCCTCATAATGTTCAATAACATTGTTTAACTATTATAACATGCTCATCTTAGATAAAGATCATATCATCTTGTTATTTATTGTGATTTGTCTATTTATTGTGTCACGTTTAGTGATTTCCAACTATTTTCTTTCTGCTTTTTGGGACAAAGTCTTGCTGGGTTTCCAAAGCTGGCCTCAGGCTTGCAATCATGCTGCCTTAGTCTCACAAGTGTTAGGATTACAGCTCTATACCATAGTGTTCAGTTGACCCTAGGCAATTTACAAATAGCTAGACAGACTGTAAGCCCAGATATATGCTACATATTTACAGAGTGACTTCAGGCCAGACAACTACTTGGAAAGATTTGTGTGTCCTGGACACATTTAAATTGTCAGTCTTTCAACTCAGAGAGTAGAACCACAAATCCTGATTGTCTCAAGAAATCGTTTTCCATCAGTCCATAAGGAAAGAGCACACATCATTGTGTCTGCTGCAGGAAAAAGGGGTGAATGCTTAGTAGGTTTTGAGGTAAAGAAATATAGAGAATGGAGATAAGCTTAATAATAACCTTGACATTGTTATGAAGTTCTTCTTAGAGGAAAGGTGCATAACTTTTATTTTTAAACATGAAAAAATATGAGTTGTCAGATTTTCCTCAAGTTGATATCTTATCCCATTAAAAATGAATGCACAGATATTGCCTTCACATATTTTTCCAAACTTGAGATGAAGACATTTTACTTGTGCTGTTTAATATTATTTTAATATTCAAATTCTTCTTTAATGCCTGAATGACTTTTGAAGTTCTTTGTTTTGAATGTTTTGGTCTCAATAAATTAACCTAAGTCATCATCACCAAAAGAAAAGATTTCACCACAGAATTAAAATAAAAAGCCATGAACCATTAATCATATAAGCCAAATCTGTAAAAGCAGTTCATTTTTATTTTATTTTATTGTTTTTTTTCCCCTTGAGTCAGGGTTTCTCTGTGTTCTCCGGCTGTCCTGGACTTGCTTTGTAGACGAGATTGCCCTCAAACTCATAGAGATCTGCCTGCCTCTCCCTCCCTGAGTGTTGGGCAACAGAAAGGGGTGGATCTGGATGGAGGGGAGGTGGGGAGAATTGGGAGGAGTAGAGGGGGAGGAAACCATAATGAGGATATATTAAATTGAAAAAATCTATTTTCAATAAAAAAAAAAAAAGAATTTTTGGTGAAAACAAAACAAAAAAAAACCTGACATAATCCACATAAAAGGAAATGTTTGTTCTAACATATAGTTTTGAAAGAAATTTTAGTCTACATGTCAGACTAGGGTTGGATTCAAAAGGTTCAGGATACTGTGGCTTGAGTTCTATGTTTTCTTAGACAATTGGCAAGAAATTAAGTTGATTCAGTTTTTTTTTTAAATTAAAGCTTATTTTTCCCTAGGATGTGTAGTATTGCCTTGTTATAAGATGTAATTTTACAATTAGCCGAATACCACCCTATTCACACCAGTAATTCAGAAAGTAGCTATTTCTTTACCTTTGTCAGAGGAAAGGACGGATGAATGAGGTTGAGAAGTTAGGAGAGAGTCCTGGGCTTTGATTTTGGGCCTTTTCTTTCTACTCTCATTTCCCTAGCTATGGGTGATCCATTCCAAGCCAAAGAAGACAGATGTAATTCCGGACACTTTGGGAGTGCTATTCCATCCTCCCAGCCCCGTTACTCCTCAGATCCTCAGTTTGTATATGTTCCCGTCTTTACTGTCTTTTCTTAGCACTGTGTGTGACAATCATCTGTGATGGTAAACAAAACCAAACAGATGCTGGTACCCTCATCTCAGACCAAATCAGCTAATGTTTCCTGTAGACAAGGGAAAAATTTGGTTGTATAAAAATGTTTACACATGATTATCACTCTCATCCCTGGTTAACTACTGTCAGGAATGGAATTTTGCTCACATTTTGGGGAAAAGCACTAAATAAGTCTCTCGCTGTTACCTTTCCCATGGAAGACCCAGTGTCAATGACAGAAGGGTGGCTGCCTTCTGATCTGTTGAAGCAGACAGTGAGATGGGACCCAATATGTAGGTTGCTTCCCAGAATGCTGCCATCAACAAGTATGGATCAAAGGAAGTAGAAAAGTTTCTAGAAAACCATATGGAAGTTAATTATTTACACAGACTTTGAGTACTCAGCTGAGGAGAGTGAAAGTTTGGGCAGTGGGATGGGCGGTGACTAAACTAAACTGGTGATTGGCACACAGATAATCTTGTTTTCTCTTTATCTGTTCAGTCAGACAGTTCCCCTTTGTTTTCTCTAAACGGATGGAGACTATTTATTTCAGTATACTAGTATACGTATTGTCTATAGCAAATCATATAAATGCTACTAACAAAACAGCAATCTATTTGCTTATGCTTCTGAGAGTCAGCAATCTGGGCTGAGGCTCCTGGGTCATTCAAGTTCTTGGGCTAAAGTAGGACTGGATTATTGAAAACAGCTTCATGTGGAGTAGTTAGTGGGTTGTCAAGCTGAAACATGCTGTGTTACTTCAAATGGTCCACACTACGGATGAGATTCATCACACTGTCCCACTTGAAGTCAGTGACTTGAGTGTCTTCAAAGTCTTTGTCCATTGCATGCATGCTTGCTGTTGGGATTTGAATAAGAAATCTATCTTGCGGGTTCGTGATTTTGAACACTTTATTCTCAGCCAGTAGAGATGTTTTGAGAGGTAGTGGGGCTGTTAGGAGATGGGGCCTCACTGGCCACGTGAGCCAAGAGAGGATAGGCCTTGAAGTTTATAGCCAAACCTACCTCCTGTCCAAGCTCTGCTTTCAGGTCCATGGAGATGTGAGGAATCACGAACACATGCACAGCCACCACTGTGGACTTCATTTTATTTCGTCTACCGTGATGGATGGTACCATATCTAGCTAGGTAAAGTGAACCTGCCCTTCCTTAGGTTGCCTCTTGTCAGGTGTTGAGCCACAGTGATGTGAGAAAAGTCACTAGTGCACCTACTCATACCATGTTGTCCACAGCCAGTTAAATACCCAAGCTTAGATTCAAAGAACAGAGAAAGCCCGTGCTTCTTCACAGGAGGCGAGCAAAGGGCTTTATGTGTAGTGACAGATGAGCTCATTCAAGTCACTGCTGGAAGGGAAGCTGTGCTGGAAGAGAGACCCTGATGTTTTGCATGGGCTCAGAGAAATGTAAATGAAAAATACCCTAGCAATTGAAATGGCAGAGTATTGAAACAATGGAGTAGAAGATACAAAATGAAATGGAATGAGGCAGTTATCCCAAGTATTGAGCAAATTTAGATTTAAGCAATCATTTTATTAGTATGACACATTCCTATATTCAAATCTCATTTTTCCATACAAGTTTTACCCATTGGGGAAGATTATAATGACTATCATTGACTTATGCTCTGAGGCATACCACGCTGTGAATTATACTAGTTTTCACCAAATGAAAGCCTGCATAAATGCCCAAGCATAAACTTCTAAAGTTTCTTAATTGAACACTGAACATGTCACTAGTTCAGAATTCTGACTAGGAAATGAGCAGCTGCTACTCTTGAAAACTCTCGAGTAATGAGGCGCATTAATTCTGAGCAGAGATTCAGTTATTGCTCTGAACTCAATATGATCTTTTAATTCTTCTCTGCCAATAAAACATTCATGGACTAGGACTTGATGTAGCCCATGTTTCTAGTAAGGACACATCTCTCTTCTAATCTGAAGTGTGTTTAAGAACAAAACAGGCAGGGAAAATGTTTGATTTTTGTTCTAAAGCACAAAACTCAGGACCAAAGAGCTATGACAGTCAGAAAGACCTTGTGCAAAATTTCATGGGTGTTTCTGCCTAAGGCTACAGGACAGTCCATTTTCTCACAAAGCAAAACACCGCAAGGTGCTCCTCTCTCTTTTATTTTCCACTTTGGCTTGCCTGTGACTTGAATGTTTCCCCCAAAATTTCATGTGCTAGAAGCTTGGCCCTCGTGTAATTAATGGTGCTGAACCTTTAAGGGGAGGGACCCCATGGGAAGTGATGAGGTCACGCAGCGTGAGCTTTAAAGGATGTTAATGTAGTTCCAGTAGATTGGACTTGTCCCTAAGAAAATGGGTTGTAAAAAATGCAGCCAGCCTGCAAGCTCAGCCTTCTTAGGTACCTCTTCTCCTTTTCACATCTTTGTCTCGGCCATAATGTGATGCTGGGAAGGTAGCACTTGTTAGTTGCTGGCACTATGCTGTTTGGATTGCCAAGTCACCTGAACTATGACCCAAATAAATCCCTCTTCTTTATAGATTACCAAGAGTTAGATGCTTGTTTTAAAACACCAAACAGATTAAGGTTCTTTTTAAACCTCATTTCATGTATGCCTGTTTCTATGGTTTGCTCTCTCTTCTGCTTTCTCCAAACCTTAAACTTCATTCCAATTTACTCTCCCTGTCAGTTCTGTCCATTGGATACTCAGACATCCCATTAACTGACCTCTTCCATGTTTTTAATGTAACATTTAGTTCACTGTTACAAACTTAGCTTCATCTTCAGACATTTACTCTTTAATTAGGAATATGACATTTATAAATAACACACACTCTCAAATATGGATATACTTACATTTATATAAAAATACCTAAATTACACATTCATGTATATATGCCCTTTTGTTTTTCATGAGAAATTAGAGAGGGTTAACATCTAAGCACCATTCACATTTTAATTATTTCCTGCAATTGCACAGTGCCCTTGTGACTGCACATATTATTCTCTTCATATTTCTTCTGTTCTCCAACCAAATCTTTAGCAAGCTTAGTATCTATGCTCAGCATGACATGTGATTCAACGTTCCTCTCCCTTACATTTCTGAAGATCTTCGCTGCTATCCTACGCATTCTCACCGTTGCATTCTGGGTTTTGCCATTAACAATCCAACTCCAGTTCACAGATTGCCACTTCTTTTTAGCTGTTTCTTACTTACTTGAGAGTTCTTCTTGCCTGCTAAATCCTGTTTTTACCATATTTATAAAACTTCCTTTGTAGACTTTGGCTTAAAGCAGAGAGGGGCAAGAGTCACAAGTTCAAATTTAGTCTCCTACTACCATATGACAGATAAGTGAGTCTTACTTCTTCCTTTGGGATTTAGCTTCAAAAAAAAACAGTATAAACAAAATAATAATTTATTTCAAAAGGAAGACAAATCCTAAAAGATAGGATTAGAGTCTTGTTATCACCATTGCTCATGGCATTAATTAAATTGAATTTGGACAGTACAAGAACATAGTAAACGGTTTTAAACTATCATAGTGAGTGTTCATCATGTGTGCACTGGTAAAATGTTGACCACCACTCTGTGGACACTGGGAAAGTCCTAAGCAGTGGTTCTCAACTTTCTTAATGCTGTGAACTTTAGTACAGTTCCTCATGCTGTGATGACCTCAACCATACAATTATTTTTGTTTCTACTTCATAATTGTAAATTTGCTACTGTTAGGAATCATAATACAATTATATGTGTTTTCTGATTGTCTTAGGACACCCTATTAAAGGGTCTTTCCACCTCCAAAGGGATCGAGGCCCACAGGTTGAGAACGACTGTCCTAGAAAATCTGATCAGACAGACTTGGCTTAGAATCTACTGTACAAACTGGAATTAGTAAATGAGTTACTGTTGGGACAATAGTTGGGCATAGAAAGTTCTTTACATTGTTGCCTGTGCTTGCTTCACTTTTCAAGGTAGGGGTCTTCCTTCAGTAACTGTTTAACTGTTTTCTTTATGAGCCACAGAATGTTGATGAGGAAATATACTGACTAGTGAGGAGACATCCACTGTATAAATAACTAGTTTCAACCAGGCTTGCATCCTTCCTGGATATTTCCTTTTATATTCCTTCTTTTGTATATTTGTTTCATTGTATTCTCTCTCTCTCTCCCGCCCTCTTCCCCTCCCCCCCTCTCTCTCCCCCATATGTATGTATATGCATATGGAGAAGGAAGGACAGTCTTGGTCTTCATTACTTAGGATAAATCTAGCTTTTTTTCTTGAGACCTGGTTTTCATTGGCCTGAAACTCACTGACCAGGCTGACTGGCCAGTGAGCACCAAGAATCAGCCTGTCTCTGCCTCTGCAGCATGGAGATTAAGACTGCAAATGCATGTCATCAAGCCTGACTATTTTTGCTAAAATCCAGAGAGAGTTCCTTCATCACTATCATCATCACCACTACCATTATCCATCATCATCATCATCATCATCATCATCATCATCATCATCATCATCAT
>OU015743.1:89556751-89571441 GCA_907169655.1 Acomys percivali | reverse complement strand
ATCATCATCATCATCATCATCATCATCATCATCATCATCATCATCATTTTATAGTCTGTAGACCTTTCCAAAGACTTAACATTTGAGTTGATGAAATAGCCACTAGAGACTAAACCACAGAGACTAAAGTGAAAATACCAACAGGCACCCAGAAAATAGTATGTTACACAATCTTACTTTATTGGTGGGAATAGGCAGATGTCATTTATCTGCTTTACTAGACAAATAAGGCAGAGTTCCAAGAAGGAAAACATTCTAATTGTGAGAGTAGACTCTGGTCTACTTTTTATAAGCAACTTTGCATCCCCTGTCATTTGAGTAATTTATAGAAAAGTATGACTTTGTTGCATAAAAACAATGAAACTCTCTGGATACACCTGTGTAAACATACTTGGCATTTTTATGTGGGTTCCGGGGTCAAACTCAGGTCCTCCTACATACAAGTCAGGTACTTCATCACCAGCAGTTTCTCAGCCACATGATGGCGTAAATGAAGCTTTAAAAATTGTTTGATAATCTCATATGCATATAATGCACTTTGATTAAATACACTTCCCATTATTAGCCCCCTCAAGATATTCTCTATCTTCCCCACTACACTTCCCTTGCAACTTCATGTGCTGTTTCTTTTAAAACCCACTGAGTCCTACACCCATATATCTTCAGAGACCATTAATGTGGTTGAATACTCCTATAACATTTTTGCCACTATTGCTCCAAGGGGCTTATCTTGCCAGGCCAGTTGGTGTAGCTTGCAGAGTTCACCGGTGGGTATAAATCATTGATTATTTTTCTTATCCAACAGCATGCATGAAACATTTACAGTACAAAAGGCAGTAGAGATGAAAGTTTCATGTCAGCATCAGCTTCCTTTTCCTGTGTCCTGTGACCAATGTGTGCCTTCAGGATTAAAGTCAAGGTCAGAAGGGTAACCCAGAGCAATTACAGCAACTCTGGCAAGAGGGGTGGGTGTTTTGGAACTCTATGGATGAACAATTCAAAAAGAAGTAATCCCTACCAGAATATCTGGTAACTCTATCTATCCATTAAAGAAATGAAAATCGGGACTTCCTTGAGATTTCACCTCAACCAAGTTAGAATGGCTGAGATGAAAAACAAACAAAATCATGAACAGAATCCAAAAGACAGCAGATGATGCCATGAGTGTGGGGAAGGGTAGCACTTACTCTCTGTTGGTGGGAATTCAAACTGGGGCAGCCACTGTGGAATTCAGAGCGGATGCTCCGCCCTAAGCTAGGAACAGAGCTACCACATGATCTAACTACACTACTACTGAGTATATCCCCAAAGTGCTCTGTATCCTACTACAGAGAAATTTGCATATTGGCTGCTGTTCTATTTATTACACCCAGGGAGTGGAAACAGTTTAAATGTCTATCAGTTAGTGAATGGATAATGAAAATGTGATACAGAAACACAATGCCACCAGGCAGAATGTAGATTAATATAAAGGGGTTAATTTAAGTTAAAAGGTAGTTGAGGAACAAACCCAAGCTAGAGCCAAACTTTAATAATTAATAAAACATCACTGTCATTATCTGGGAGCTGGCAGTCTAAAGAAAGTTCTGTTTTATATTTGTTAATTTTATGCAAAATATGCATTGTTTGTCTGTTCTAACTCTGGCAAAAAGCCAGTAGGTGACTAAACCAAATTTTGTGTTGTCTTTGTTTTTAAAAAAAATATAACATTTTTATTAATTCTTTGAGAGTTTCATAGATGCATACAAGTGGTTTTACCTTATGCATTGCTCATCACTATTGTCCTTAACTCAGAGTTTCTGTAACAGACTTGATCAAGTGGAAGAAAGAATTAGAGAACTGAAAGACAGCTCATTTGAAGTTGTGAGTCAGAGAATAGCACAACACTCCTCCACCGCATCACAAAAATCCACCAATAAATGAATAAATCAAAGGAAATGAAGAAAGAAACAAAATGAGAAAGAAAAGATCATTGAAATAAGTTGGAACAACTTAACAGGACACATCAGGTGACCAGAGTGTGTATTGTTGGTTTCTCAGAAAGACAAGACAGGCAGAAAATGGGGGAAAAGCTATAAAGTCTCGTCTTGCATTTCCTAAATCTGGATGTGGAATGGGCAAGCTGCCAAGGGGTGTGGGTGATAACAACAAAGCACTTGACAAGAAACAATGTGATGAAAGTGAAAACTATCCTTTAGACATGCAGGAGAAAGAAAGCTCAGGGAAGTAAAAGCTTTGAGTGGTCATTCCCAGTAGACCTGTGACAACTCCATCTGGGGCAGTGGGCAGGTGTGAAACATTGCAACGTTATTGTCAAAATCCTTAAAGGTCATGGTTAGTGTTAAAGATTAATTCTTTAAGTTCTTACTGTCAAGGCTCATCAGATGCTCATTTTCTTTTTAA
Source organism: Acomys percivali (assembly GCA_907169655.1). Taxonomy (NCBI): domain Eukaryota; kingdom Metazoa; phylum Chordata; class Mammalia; order Rodentia; family Muridae; genus Acomys; species Acomys percivali. Next base: position 89,569,038 of record OU015743.1, on the reverse strand, counting down.
ATAAGCAGAAATTATTAAGGATTGAGGTAATTTGATTCCTTAATTAGCAACTGTTGGGTCCTCCCTGTTGGCCTGGCTGTCTTGACCAAAATGACTGCCAATCAAACAGTGAAATGGATTACCTTTATGGCTGCACCAGCTGATATGAGCACATCGTGGAGACTTCAAGGAAGCCATGCAGGGACTGCACTGCTTCAGATCCTGAAACTATATTTTCAGCTGCCACCTATTTAATCCACTGCCACTGGATCTTTTGCCATCACAAACAAGTGTTGATCAATTTTAGATGACCTTGAAACCATTTTCTGAGGGAGGCACTTTTGATGTGTTACTAGAGGGAGTGCTGTGACTGGGGCAAAAGTGACCACACTGCGGTCATCATCAATGTAAGCTTTCATTTGCATGTAAGGCTGTGATGGGTGCTACTTTTTATATTTACTTCATTGAAGTTTCTTATACCTCTACCTTCCTTCCACTAACCCCCTAACACTAGGTAGGAGTGAAAGAAAGTCAGTGGGGAGAGGTGGAGGAGTTCTCTTTAGCTACCCTCAGCTGGTTAAGGTTGTTGGGTTCTTTGGGGCAATACCAACCTCAGCCTTCCAAATATCCAGTAGTCCAACAAAAAGCAAATAGGAAATGAACCAGGAGTTTTCTTTCTCCTCTGACTATCTCTGTCTTCTCAAAGCCTCCTTCTCTCTCTGGGATTTGGTATCTATATCCTCTCTGAGTCTTTAGAGTTCCAATAACTGTAACTGGCAAAGACCACACCCCTCCTGGAGCCCCATAAGGCAATTCTCATCTGTGGACACATGAAAAGCAGCTCTATATCCCACACTTAGGATTAAACCCAATCCTATACTATAACTAAGTTTGTTTGTTATTTTTTTTAAAGAAACCAAACCTTCCATTATAGGTGCCTGGTTATCTAAGGATTCTGTTGTCTCACTTGGTAAGCAGACAGGGGGATGTCATGTTAAGGCTTATAAATGGCTTCTCTTATGTGCTTGTAATAGAGTGGACAAAACTTCTAACATAAAGAACAGAAACGACAGCACTGGGAATAGCAGAGCTGCAGCTTCAGGGGCAGCAGGACATTAGAGCGGCCTTGAACTCAGCATTCCTGCTCCTGGTTCCTGAGTGCTAGGATTGTAGACATGCACCACCATACTCAGACAGATAAAACAATGTTAGTCTTGGTATGAAGCTTAATACACAAAAGCATCAAGAGTGACTCTAATTGTGAAAGTTTTTTTTCAAGTGACTGTACAATAGAGATATATTTAAATTGTATCATCTGTATCATGGGATGCATGTGGGAAGTTAAGTGCTATAAATATCAATATCAAAAGAAGATATAAACAGCCTATGTTTATAGTTCAAGGAACTAGGAAATCAAAAGAAAAACCCAAGCCCAAAGTTAGCATATGGGAGAAAAAAGATCATTTTTAAGGCTTGGAAAGCACTATCACTCTAACAAGTTCATATATTGAAGGCGTGGTCATCTGTTGATGGTATTGTTGAGGGTAAGTAAGTCATGAACTGGTGGCATAATGCCAACTTCCACCAACTGAAAAATCCTTTGATGAATTTAAAGCTGAATACGCTATTAGAAGTTGGGCCTGCTTGGAGGATTGGCTTACTGGAGGTGTGCCATTACAGGGCATGTTTGTCCATAAGTGCTCTGTACTTTACTGTGATAAGTGCAGCTCCTCCTGCCATATCCACCTACTATAGTGTTTCATCCTTACCTCACGCCTATGGTGAACTATGGTCTCTAACCTCTAAAGTCATAAAACAAAGGAAATCTTCCTTTTAAATTGTGTCTCTCATGTATTTTGTTATAACAATGTGAACCAAGTACAACAATAGTTGCTGGCACAGAAATAGAAAAAGAAAGGAAAAACAATGGCAAAATCAATGAAATTAAAGTATTTTTTAAAAAATTGGCTAAACTAAATTGACACTCTTTGGTAGATAAATACTTTTAACTTTAAAAAAAACATAAGAAACATGAATTTTTCTAGAATGATTTCAAAAGGAGATGTCACTTGATTTCAATGCCAGGACACTATGAGACAAGGAAACCCTAGTCCAATATCTCTATGACAATAGAAGAAAATATTTTCAACAGAATATTTCAAACTGAGTCCAGCATAATATCAAAAAAGTATGTACTATAAGTATATAATGGGGATATATGCAAGGATGGTTCCATATGCACAAATACATTAAAGATATATAGTATAGTAACAGATTAAAAATACCTACATAGCGATCCCAATTGGGCCAGAAAAAGCACTTGATACAATTTCAAAATTCTTTAAAGATCAAAACCACCAAATTTGGTAAAAGGTGTGTTTCAACAGAACAAAGGCAATTTGTGATGAGTGATCCATCATAAGACTAACTGAAAGACAAAAATCACATGATCATTTCATTAGATTCAGAAAAAGACCTTTGACAAACCCCAACACTGTTTCATAATGAAAGTCTCGGAGAGATCAGGGATGCAAGGGACATAGCTAAATATAATAAAGGCAGTTTATTGCAAGTCCATATCCAATATCAACTTAAATGGAGAGAAACTCAAAGCAATTCCACTAAAATCAGAAATAAGACAAGGTTGTTCACTTTCTCCCTACCTATTCAATATAGTACTTGAAGTCTTTTCTAGAGAAATAACACAACTAATTGAGGTCAAGGGGACACAAATTGAAAATGGAGTCAAAGTATCTTTATTTGCAGATGGTATGATATACAGAAGTGTTTTAATCAGTGTTCTATTGCTGTGAAGAGACACCATGACCAAAGCAATTCTTATGAAAGAAAGCATCTAATTGGACCTTTGCTTACAGTTTCAGAAGGTTAGTCCACCGTCATCATGGTAGAAGGCAGAAGGGCATAGCATTGGATATAAAGCTGAGAGCTTTACATCTTGGGCCAACAGCAGCAGGAAAAGTGAGACACAGCCTGATAAGGGCTTTTAAAAACCTCAAATCTCATCCTCATTGACACACTTATTTTAACAAGTTCACACATAAGGCAAAAAGACCACAGCTACTAATCCTTCTTAAATAGTGTCATTCCCTGGTGACTAAGCACTGAAATATATGAACCTATAGGGACATTCTTATTCAACTCACCACAGTAAGCAATTCAAAAAATTCTATCAGGAAACTCCTATAGATGATAAACACACAAGCTTGATACAGGCAGAGTCAATGGCCAAACAATGCCAAGACAGGGTAAAACCAGATAGTTTAGTTTTACAATTAAGCAGTTGTTTAGGGGTTGAGATGTTTTTAGGTCTAGATAGATGTTTTAAGTTGGTAATAATGAGATATGACAGCTATTGATTTACATTCAGAATTTTAGATCCACCAAGATAAGAAAGGTGTTTTCTTCAAGGCTGCCAAATACAAATAGCCAAAACACTATGAATGTAATATTTATATAATTCCTGATTATTTCTGGTTCTTCTTGCTGGAGGCAGTTTATTGAATATATGTGTAATAATGTAAATGTATATGTAAAACAAGAAAAAAAAGAAAAGCAGCTGGATACAATATTACAATTTAAAAAACCCAGTAGCTTCTTATATACAAATGACAAACAAACAGAAAAAAGTGGGGAAGTAACACCTTTCACAATACCATCAAACAATATAAAACATCTTGGGGGTACTTTAGCCAAACAAATGAAAGACTTCTATGATATAAACTTTAAGACAGTCAAGAAAAGAATTGCAGAATGTATCAGAAGATGGAAAGATTTCCCATTCCCATGAATGGATAGGATTAAGACAGAAAATATTGGTATCTTAGCAAAAGCATCTACAGATTCAATGCAATCCTCATTACATTTCCAATACAAATTTTGACAGATATTGAAAGGACGATTTTCAGTTTCCTATGAAAACACACACACACAAACACACACACACACACCAGGGTAGCTAAAACTGAATAATAAAAAAAAATGCTGGAAGTATCATTATCCCTGATCTCGAATTTTACTACAGAGCTATCGTAATAAAAAATTGCATAATATTGACACAAAAATAGACACATTGATCAATGAAATCAAATAGAAGATCCAGACATAAATCCACACACGCATGGACACCTGATTTTTGCTATGGGTCTGAGTTAGGTTTTCTGCATAACTGTTATGGTTGTGTAGCTTGGTGTTCTTGTGAGACTCCAAAGAGTGAGAGTTGGGTGTCTCTCTGACTCTTTTGCCTGTATGTGTGATGCTTTCCTCCAACTGGGTTGCCTCATCCAGTCTTTATAAGAGAGTTTAGAAATATACAAGAAGAACATTATGATGGGCAGATCTGGGCCCAGGGGTCCTGCTCAAACTATGGCACCAGCCAAGGACAATATGTGCAGTAAACTTCAAAGCCCTACCCATATCTAGCCAATGGACAGGACATTCTCCACAGTTGAGTGGAGAGTGGGGTATGACTTTCACATGAACTCTGGTGCCCCATATTTGACCACATCCCCTGGATGGGGAGACCTGGTGGCACTCAGAGGAAGGATAGCAGGCTACCAAGAAGAGACTTGATACCCTATGAGCATATACAGGGGGATGAAGTCCCCCTCAGTCACAGTCATAGGGGAGGGGAGTAAGGGGAAAATGGGAAGGAGGGAGGAATGAGAGGATACAAGGGGTTGGATAACCATTGAGATGTAATATGAATAAATCAATAAAATAAAAAAATAAATAAAGATGTGACATTTCAAAAAAAAAATAAGAGGGGTTGTCCCTAGTCTTATTGAAACTTGTTAAGGCATGCTTGGTTGATATCCCGGGGAAGCCTGTTCTTTGTTCTGAAGGGAAATGGAGGAGGAATGGATCTAGGAGACAGTGGGGAGGGGACTGGGAAAAGTGGAGGGAAGGGAAACTATGATTAAGACATAATCTATGAGAGCAAAATAAAAATAAATGGAACCCCAAGGTTTACTTCCAATACTTTGAAAGTGCTATTGCAGGCTGTTTAGGATAAGTAAGTTATACAAGTTATTTGTTAGTTGATCAAATCATGGTCATATCAAGTACTAATCTATATTTATCATAAGAATATACATCCTAGGTGTAACAGATAGATATGATTCTATAGAAAGGTAAGTTAAAATAGATAAGGTCTTCAAAAACCTCTGAGACATTCAGAATATGGCATTTAATAATGTTTTTATTATTTTAAAGACACATTTACAATGAGACAGGTTAACTCCTGGCAACACCCAGCCTACCTCAAAGAAGATAATGAACATTGAACATCAAAAAACCTCCATATGGAGATGGCTTCAAACGTGACAAACAAGCAACTGGGCAAAATGTCCTCATTTCCACCACAGAAAGAATTATGCTAAAAATGGGTAACTTTGGAGGCAGACAGAGTCAACAGCCAAACTCTGCCAAGACAGGGTAAGCAAGTCCTCAATAGTTCCTGCCTCACAAATGTGTCTGTCAGATATACTTGGCCAGAAGGCTGAAGATGCTGCTCCAACATTATAGAGAGTTTGGGTGACTGTTCAGGCAGCAAACTGTCTCTGCCATGTTCTCATTTTGGAAGCTACTAAGCTGTACTCCCTGTAAACTCAGGTAAGTATTTTTATTCCTTCTTAAGTCTCTGATGGGGTTGAAGACCAGATAGTTTAGTTTTACAGTTAAGCTTAGTTGCTTAGGGGTTAAGATGTTTTAGGTTTAGATAGATGTTTTAAGTGATAATAATGAGATATGATAGATATGATTTTACATTCAGAATTTTAGACTCACTCAGATAGGAAAGATGTTTTCTTCAAGGCTGTGAAATACAAATAGCCAAAATACTATGAATGAAACATTTATATAATTCCTAATTGTTTTGTGGTTCTTCTTGCTGTAGGTAGTTCATTGTATGTATGTGTAATAATATAAATGCATATGTAAAATATTTAATAAAACATTAAAAATTAAAAAAAGAAGCAATGGCTTCTATAAAGCAAAAGATACAACATTTTGACAAGGCTATATCTTATAGATTAGGAAAAGATTTCTAGGAAGTACACATCCAATAGAGGTCTAGTATCTAAAACATTTAAAGAACTCAAAAAATAGACATCAAGAAAACAAACCAATTAAAAATGGGGTTCAGATCTAAGTAGAATTCTCAAAAGAGGACATTCAAATGGATAAGAAACACTTAGAGAGAAATGTTCAACATCCTTAGTGATCAGAGAAATGCAAATCAAAACTACTTTGGGATTTCATTTTATATCCACTAAAATGACTAAGATCAATAAAACAAATGACAGGTTATGGAGGAGGATGTTGAGTAAGGGGAACACTTCATTGCTTCTGGGAATATAAACCTGTATAGCTACTGTAAAAATCCATGTGGCAGTTCTTCAGGAAGATGGAAATTAATATACTCATTGTACTCTTGGGTATATGCCCAAAGGATACTTCATCTTACAACACAGACACCTCTCAACCATTTCACCAATGCTATATTCATAATAACCAGAAATTGGAAACAACCTAGATGTCCCTTAACAGAAGAATGGTACATTTACACCATGGAAGCATTAAAAAAATGGAAATCATGAAATCACAAATGAATGGATGGAGGTAAAAAAAAAATCCCAAGTGAGTTATCCCAGACCCAGAAAGATAAATATGGTATATATTTCCCTATATGTGGATATTTTCTATTAAATCAATGATAGCCAAGATACGTTTTGTAGAATCACAGGGTTAAGTAGAGTAAGGGACTAGAGAGCACAGGTGTGTCTTCTGGGAGAGGGAAATAGAATAGGTAGTATTGATAGATTTGGAGGAGCTCAAATGGCAGGTCAAATTGGAAGAAGGGAAAGGGAAGGGGGATGGCAGAGGGTCTCTTGTGAGGGACAGCTAAAAATTAGGGCCTTTTGAAGCATAGTATGAAACTTAATACAACAGAAGCTTCCGAAACTATATACATATATGAAGGCAATCTAAATGAAATTGCCAAATAACGGAGGAAGACAAAGCCTCACTGGCCTGCCTTCTTTACGTGATAGAATATACCTCAAAACTGTGAGCCAAAAATCACCCTTCCTTTCCTGTCACTTCTGTCTGTTATTTTGTCATAGCAGTTAGAAAAGCCACCATTGCACTGTTTGTTGTTGGTTTTTTAATTTGTATTTTTTATTTTTTTACTTTTACTTCTATTGCTATTTTCTCCACAGCTCTTTGCTCCAGTTTCAATCCATTCCTTACCTTTCATTTCACCCAAATCAGTATTGTAGAAGGGTCAATGGAAGCTGAAGTTTCTTTCTGGTATTTCACTCGCCAGAAGCTTTCCCCATAGGAAAAAGGAGCCTGGATCTCAGTTCAAATTTGGTGGATTCCAGTTGGTGGAATACACATCATGCTGAGTGAAAGTGCTTTTCCCATTACCTCCTTGAAAATTCATTATTTCTTTAATCAAAATTATTTTCATTACAGTGTTGTGTAAGTAACAGTTTTATTCTAAATGGATGTCTAACTGAATTCTTCATGACCAAGGTCTGTTAGTTGTCAGCTTTGCTAAGTTATCATGTCTACTATTGCTTTCCACTAATATTATTGTTTTAAAAAATGTAAGCAGGAGATGGCATTATGGTGAACTGTTGATATTTGCACCCGGGCTTAAAGTGAAGTGAAAATGTCAAAGCAAAAGAAATACAATGTAATGGACACGGCTATTGGTTTTATTTTTTTTCAACCACAAATGTTAGGAGACACGGAGGCTTAGGTATTTCTCAGTCTTACGTAATGGAAGCACAAAGCCCTTAGAACCAATGGACCAGTTATATCGCTCAATCAAAGACTGATGAGAGAGAGATGAGCTTTGGAAGACTGGTCAGTTTGATGTCTGGAAACTTTGCCAACACTTAGGCCTTTCCATTCTAGTCTTTTTACTATATTACATAACATTGCTCTTTTTTCAGGGTTAAGTAAAAGAAAACCTTGTAATAAGTAACTCCAGTATATGAGTGTGCCCTGGCAGTGGGTGGATATTACTTGTAGTCTGGAGCAAAGTAAAAATTAACTAAGTTTTGGAGATGAGTCTGATGGTGCAGGCCTGCAATCCCAGCTACCCAGCAAGGGGAGGCAGAAGGATTGCAAGCTTACAGAGTGCCTGGGCTATCTGGTAAGTTCAAGGGAATGTGAGGCAACTCCATGAGACATTGCTTGGAAAATTAAAAACAAAAAGTGAAAAAGAGGTCAGTGACCGTACGTCAGTGTGAGAGTGCTTATTTAGCATACACAAGGTTGTAGGTTCAACACTAATTACAAATAAGTAAATCACTAGATAAAAACTAGTTCCTGTTAGACGATGTAATGCAGTACAGAGTTGCAAGCATTCTTTTAATTTGCAGTGAATAATGGAGGGAACGGAAGCGATTCCATTTCCCTTCAACACACAATTCAAAAGAAGCTATAAATATGGGTGAAATTGCAGATGCTGCACTGACTTCAGCTTTTTGCTTTTGGCATATTTTTATTGTTGATGTCAGAGGAGAATATTAATTTCTTGTGCTTCTTTAGGTATCACAGGGTTGAAATCATAAAAATGTAATAAAAGTGCTACTTTACCAAGAAGAAGTTCATTTGAAAGAAAAATCCCATCTACCCTGCTTACTAAGCTTGTTAACATCTTGCTTTGCTGATTTGTTGAGGAATAGTAGTCACTGCCTCCAGTAGTAAACATGCCACTAAAGATTCTGAGAACGCCAACAATGTCTGTTTTACATGTAATGAGCATTATTCACTTTAGAAAATCCAATTTTTTGAATCATATATTGTCTGTGAACTTATCAGAAAATGGTAGCAGGATAGAAATGTATCTTTAGACTTAATCCTTCAAATGTCTGAAAAAGTCATGATGAATCATACTATTTACCTAAAAAATGAAAACCTATGATACATACATACATACACACATATATTATAAATCTATATAAATACACATACATAGTTTATTTTTCATCATTTATTTATTTAATTAATCACTTTACAGCCTGATCTGAGGCCCCTCCCTCCTCTCCTCCCAGTCTCACCCTCAGCCGTTTACCCCAACTTCCCCCTTTCCTTTCTCTCAGAGAAAGGGAGGCTCGCAAGGGATACCAACACTGGTACCTCAAGTTGTAGCAGTACTAAGCATATTATCTCCCACTGAGGCCAGACAAGGTAACCCAGCTAGTAGGAAGAGGTCCAAGGGCAGGCAACAGTAGGGGAGCCAGAGACATCCCCTACTCCAATTGTTAGGGTACCCACATAATGACCAAGATGCATATCTGTTACATATGTGTAGGGGCCCAAGGTCAGTCCCATGCATGCTCTTTGTTTGGTGGTTCAGCCTTTGTGTGGCCCCATAGGTGTAAGTTAGTTTACTCTATAGGTCTTGTTGTGGTGCTCTTGACATCTCCGGCTCCCTCAGTTCTTCCTCCCACTCTTCCACAAAACTCCCTAAGCTTAGTCTACTGTTTGGCTGTGGATATTTGCATTTGTTCCATCAGTTGCTGGATGAAGCCTCTCAGAAGACAGTTATGCCTAGCTCCTGTCTTCAAGCATAGCAGAGTATCATTAATAGTGTCAGGGAATGGCAAATAAATGACTGGCCCAACTTGAGACCCACCTCATGGGAGAGAGCCAGCCCACGACACATACATAGTTTAAATGAAAAATTTTCATCTGGTTCATAATACTCCCTCCAGGAGGCAAAGACTATCTAACAAAATTCTCAACATTAGGTAGAAGAAGTTGTTGGTCAGGGATGTCTAAGAGATTCCTCATATATAACAAACTATTGCTACTTTCCTTTGTTGCTCCTAGAGGTAGAAGATATGTCCCTCTAGGTGAAGACACTGTGCCTTTAAGACACAGGGCCTAAGGGCCCCTGAGCTGAAACTGAACTGAATGCCTCCTGCTTAAGGACTAAGATACATGGTATCAAAAGGAGACATGCAAGGTTCCAAAGGAGGGAAGCAATTAACAGTCCTGTCTAACTGTGGTGCCTATGAACTACAACAATGACCAGCATGGTGAGTTAGTGGTACACATACCTTGCCAGTAGCCAACCAACCAACCAACTAACCAACCAACCAACCAACCAACCAACCAACCAACCAACCAACCAACCAAAAGCTCACTAATTAGATTTGAGATCTTCTCAACTAAAGGAAAATATTGCCTGGTTTTGAAAACTTAGCCAACTATCCAAGCCTAGTGAAATCATGGCTCTTAGAGAGAACCTACAACCAACTACCTTACTAGACCAACATAATCTCTGACTGCATTGTAAATATTTGTCCTTATATCCATTGGTAAGTGTATTTCTCACCTCTTTTCAGGAATCTTCTCTCTGAAACAGATGGAGACCATTAGAGAAACCACACCCAACCAAAATGCACAGTTGTGGAGCCCAGTCCTAATGGAATCGCCTACAAAATAGCTTCCTCACATAAGGCTTACTGAGAATTGTGAAAGATGGGGTGGAATGATTGAAGAGCAAAGAATCAGAGAGTTTGCTGTGAGATTATGTCTTCAAAGACTGTCAGAAGCTACACCCATAAGGCCTCATCAACACCACTGCCTAAACGTGAGCTAAGGAGAGCAATAGACATTCTAAAGTGGATGAAGGACAGAGTACAAGGCCTAAGCCCTACACAAAGAGCTACAGGCAACTAAGGAATGCTGAGTGGGAGAAATAGCTTGGCAGGGAAGAGCCCACTGACTGGTTATCCATTGCCAAGTGGTCATCCCTGAAAACATATACATACTTAGTCTGTATACTATTCAGAGTAAGCAGATTTTATTTAGGGATATATGTAAACATACGCATGTAAGAACAATAAATAAAAAAGAGGCTATGAATTTGAAAGAGAGCAAGCAGTGGTATATGAGTTTTGAGGGAGAAAAGGGATGCAATTATAATACAAAAAACCAAAAAAGTAATATAATATAAAATTAATTCCTAAAAATACTTAGTTTATATACATATTAATATGCATGTTATGTTAATTATCAATTATTTGATTAGCTTTTTCTTTTTTATAACTTGATAATTTGTCTTTTTGTGTTAATTTCCAGCTCATATGCTATAAATTTAATATGGGAGTGTCTATCTTTTGGCTAATATGTAGATGCCAGTGTGTAGTGTTAATAATAAACTTCTCTCTGTCATATTATGTTTTTAAATCTTAATGTATTTTTAATAATTTTTGTCTCATCTAAAGATAAATCATCTAGAATTTTTCAGATTTAGCATTTTCTTTGGTGTTTGTTTCAAGTTCCTATTGGGACTCTAAGTGAGAGAGATAAGGAAGAATGGGGAAATAGAAGGATTCAGAGGGTCCTAGAAACCTACAAGAAGACCATTAAGGCTGGCAGATCTGGACCCAGCAGTAAACCTAGAACCCCTATCCAGATTTAGCCAATGGACACCACATTCTCCACAGTTGTGTAGAGAGTAGGGACATGAACTCTGGTGCCCCCTATTTGACACTTCCCCTTGGTGGGGAGACCTAGTGACATTCAGAGGAAGAGTAAGCAGGCAACCAGGGAGAGACCTGATAGGCTGTGATATTATAGTGGGGGATGAGGTCCCCTTCTGTCACAGACCTAGGGGAGGGGAATAGGATGAAAGAGGGAATACACAAGTGAGGGGATAACAACTGAGATGTAATCTGAATAAATTACTTAAATAACAATTTAAAAAAGATGAATCATCTAAATAAATAGATGGTATACAGTCTCTTACCAATATCAGTATAAAAATAAACCCACACTCAGTACCTGCTGACTCTCCCCAGCACACAATCCCCAGGGGAAGGCTTGTGCCTGATGCGTCCCAATACATTCATGAAGTCTGAACAAAGCTAGGAGCTCATTCTGTGCAAAGGAAGCGATCTTGGGCTGAGACCTGGTGGCCAGGTCTGGTCTGTGCCCCACTTATAAAGCAAAACTGATGCCATCTTACTGACACTGAGCTCCTTCCTCAGTAGGCAGGAGGTGGAAGGAGCTTGGCAGTGAGATCACCATCTTGCCAGATGATGGCTACACGGCCCAAACGGGCTCAACTGTGGCACTGTGAGTGTCCACAGCAGAAGCCCAGGCACATCTTCACCCTAACAACCCCCAGTGAGGAAAAAGTACCACCCAACCTCTACATTCAAATGGGTAGAGCCAGGGGAAAGATAGACAGGTGGCTACCACTCTGAGTCCTGGCCTTGTAGGGGGTTAGTGTGTGTGTGTGTGTGTGTGTGTGTGTG
>OU015743.1:89531546-89556741 GCA_907169655.1 Acomys percivali | reverse complement strand
GTGTGTGTGTGTGTGTGTAGCTTCCGTCTAGAGGATAGTGTAGCCACTCAAAGTCTGTAGCCATTCTCTCTAGGTGGCCAGCTCCCCGCACTCCAGAGCCACATAACTGCCCTGAAGGATATCCAGCTGAGGCCACAATATCCCCTGCTGGAGGGTGTCATAAAGCCCCTCGTGGAGCCTCATGACCTAAGCTGCACAGACATTTTAGTCTCATGCCCTAGGGCTAGGGAGCATGACATCCACTGCATGATGTCCCCCAATATTGCGGGCCACCAAACCTGGCAGCAAAGGAAAGCTTCAGCCACCCACCTTCATTCCTCCCCAGGAGCTGGCGCCTCAAGAACAACCCAAGCCTCTCCGCACTCCCAGGCTCCTACAGCCTGTTGGCTGAGGCTCCTCTTGTTCTCTCCTCTTCCAGGCCCACCCTGACAGCCTCTAGATTCAGGTCCCAGGATGGAGGGGAAGCAGGTCACCCACAGGGGACTGGCCCCCATGGAAGCACTGAGGTAACCCTGGACAACTGAGATTTGAGGAGGAGATGGAGACCAGGGACTTGAGAGGCTTGAGGACAGAACCCCAGACAGACACAGGATAAAGTTTCTTTGGTTTGGAAATGGGGAAGTCTAGGAGTGAGTCATGCTACCCTTGTTCACGCACTCTAATGGCCTCCTAAAGACACAGCAGAATTTGGGGCTGCTGGGACCCAGCCACATAGGTTCCTGTAGTGGCAGGGGATGAGAGAGCAATGCGTCCTTGACAAGAAAGGTGTCAATCCATAGGGTACCTGTGCAAACTGGCAAACTGCTCCTCTCATCAGGACCACACTTGTGTATGTACAGCCTGACTCCCCACATGTCAGTTCAGTCCCCACAGGGTATGAGGGGTCATCCTCAGCTGTACCATGCAGGTTAGGTGGGGGAGGGAACACAAAACACAAGGACTGTCCTGAGAAAGTGGTGGGACACTTCCTGACTGCTCACACCCACTGGCACCCATAGGTACCCAGATCGGCTGAGCTTCAGGAGAAGGCAGAGAAGGAGAGGTGGGATCTGGAAAATCACCTGAGTCAGAAAGAACGTGAACTCCTGTGGGAGGAAGGAAGAGCCAAGTATCTGTGAGCCTGCGTGGAAGCATCTGCACCTTGCACACCTGACGCCTGGTCCTTTCTGTGCCTTGGAGACCAGATGCCACCAGGCCCAGGCCAGGCCCCAGATGTTTGCTGATGGCTGCAAAGCAACAGAGACCAATCCTGTCACATGACATCTGTGCAAGGTGGAGTGAGGGTGCCGTGGCAAGTTCATCTGTGCTGTGAGTCACACCATGTTCACCTAGTCAGTTACTAAAGGTGTGCAAGGTCTATGTGGAAAGGTCTATAGACACGGGGCAGGTGTGAACACACATACACATACAGGCAGCAAGTGTACACTGGGGTGGCTGGACATGTTCACATCTCTACACAGGCCAGTGATGGGGGAGAGAACACTCAGAAGAGGCTTGGTGGGTAGCCTCTTCCCTGGTCCAGGCCATGCTTTTTGTCCTGATCCTGTCCTTGGTGGCCAAAGCCAGCCTTCATGTACCACGACAAAGCTGGAGTTGGAAGATCATAGTAAAGCCCCAAGTCAGGAAACAAGGAGGGAACACCACCAGAAAGCTGGGGTGACTGCCTGAGGCAAGGTGTGGACCTCTTGGGCTCCTTTGATTCCTAGGATCAGCCTCTGAAAGACAAGGAGAGAGGTGCACTGGGCAGGGTAGCCCATTCCCATCTGCCCTGGAGATGAGACCCGAAACAACACTGGCCTTCCCACCCTGTCCCAGAGGCCTCTTTGCAAACAACCTTCAAGGAGCAAGGGCAGGGGCGTAGGGTCGTCTCATGATTTTGCTTTTTAAAAACTAAAATATTTACCCTGTTCCCAGCCCTTCCTGTCTCTGGAATACCTCACTCAAACCCCAAGGAACACAAATTTAAGAGGGGAAGCCGCTGTTCACAGCTTCCCACTGCAGTCTCAGAAGAAGCGAGCCTCGCAGAAGGTGGCAGTGATGGAGTTGGTAGTGATGTCCGTCACGGTCACTTCATTTGAAGGGAGCATGGGTGTCCAGGGAGGGGCCCATTGGCAGGGTAGGTTTTTGCTTCCTCCTCCGGGGGTAGCTCCACAGGCTCACAGTGGCTGGTGGCCTCAGCAGCAGAAGCCGCTTGGGTTTCAGATCTCTCTTCCTACACCCTGATGCTCGCTTTCTCTCCTCCTTCTCGGAGGCCATGACAAGGCAAGTGTCCAGGATGTGCTTCTCTGGCTCCCATGTGCTGTACTTGGGGGCGGGGTCATTCTTTCCACTTCACCAGATATTCAACTCGCCCTTCCTCACGTGCTTCTTCCAGATGTTCTCCACTGTTAACACCTGTTCGCCTATGGCTGACAGCTCCACACCGGGCAGCAGGTGTGTGAGCCCAGGGCAGGGCTCTGTCAGATATCTTGTGTGGTTGTGCTTCATCAACTTACTGGTTTACAACTTTATGATGGAGTATTTGTTTTAAAATGCTTTTATCTCCTTAAAAATCTGTAGGTCCCCTTTTGAAAATGTCATACGGACACCTACTGCTTTAGAAGCTTCCTAAAATAAGTACATACACAAATAGAAAAGAGTTTAGTCAAGTTAACCTATATTATGGTGACATTGTACACACTGGACATGTTGTGACACAAACAAGAACAGTTGTAGGCCATTTAGTTCAACAAGGCAATGGAAAAAGAATGATATATTTGACTTAGTGTGACCCTGACACATGAACTCATATAGAATTTGGATTTTGAAGCAGAAATACACAGGGATGAGTTATTGCATGTATGTTAGTGTCTCTGGCCTCTTCTTCCCCACTATCTATGTTACAATATCTCTGTGCAAAGGGTGATGCAAGTGCACATGGCTCCAGCTCTTTCACTGTATAGATTTCTTTTAACTGCAGGATTTTTAGGGAAAGGTAGCAGAAGGCTTATTTTAGTGTATGCTGTTCATCTGCTTTGGCAAGCAATACATGCCCTATGCAGTCCAGTTTTCTCAGAACATCTTGACATTTTTTCAAAGACTGTAAACTATCTACTCTCTGTACTACATTGGTGAATGACTCTTTTGAAGATAAACACATATAGGAAAAATAGAGCTTGGAGTCTTGTTCTTGCTTTTTGAGTATTTCTCATGTTTAATACAGACATGATTTCTCTTTACTTATTTATTTTTTATTCTGATTTTTGAGATAAAGTCTTACTGTGCTGTCCTTTTATTCTTTTTTTAAAATTTTATTAATTTATTCTTGTTACATCTCTATGGTTATCCCATCCCTTGTATCCTCCCATTCTCCCCTCCCTCCCATTTTCCCCTTATTCCCCTCCCCTATGACTGTGACTGAGGGGGACTTCATCCCCCTTTATGCTGTTAGGGTATCAAGTCTCTTCTCAATGACCTGTTGTCCTTCCTCTGAGTGCCACTAGGTCTCCCCCTCCAGGGGACATAGTCAAATGTGAGGCACCAGAGTACATGAGAAAGTCATATCCCACTCTCCACTCAAGTGTGGAGACTGTCCTGTCCATTGGCTAGATCTGGGTAGAGGTTTAAAGTTTACCGCCTGTATTGTCCTTGTCTAGTGCCTTAGTTTGAGCGGGACCCCTTGGCGCAAATCTGCCTACCATAATGTTCTACTTGTAGGTTTCTAGGACCCACTGGATCCTTCTACATTGCTATTCTCACATGGTTCTCTCATCTAGAGTCCCAATAGGATGTCCTTCCCTCTGTCCCAGTTTCCTGGTAAGGGAAGGCTTTCGTGGGACATGCCCCTTGGGCTAGTATGCAGATATAAGTGAGTATATACCATTTGAGTCTTTCTGCTTCTGGGTTAACTCACTCATTATGATAATTTCTAGCTCAATCCATTTATCCACAAATTTCAGGAATTCCTTGTCTTTAATAGCTGAGTAGTATTCCATAGTGTATATGTACCACAGTTTCTTTATCCATTCTTCTACTGAGGGACATTTGGGCTGTTTCCATGATCTGGCTATTATGAATAAGGCTGCTATGAACATAGTTGAGCAAATTTTCTTGTTGTGTGCTGGTGCATCTTCTGGGTATATTCCAAGGAGTGGAATAGCTGGGTCTTGAGGAAGCCCTATTCACAGTTGAGCATTTCTTTAAGTGTTTCTCAGCCATTTGATATTCTTCTGTTGAGAATTCTCTGTTTAGTTCTAAGCCCCATTTCTCAATTGGGTTATTTGGTTTGGTTGTGATTAATTTCTTGAGTTCTTTATATATTTTGGATATTAGACCTTTGTCAGATGTAGGGTTGGTGAAGATCTTTTCCCAGTCTGTAGGCTGTCACTTTGTTCTCTTGACAGTGTCTCTAGCCTTACAGAAGCTTCTCAGCCTCATGAGGTCCCATTTATTAATTGTTGACATTAAGGCCTGGGCTGTTGGTATTCTGTTCAGGAAGTAGTCTCCTGTGGCAATATATTCCAGGCTCTTCCCCACTTTTTCTTCTAAGTGACTTAGTGTCTCTGGTTTTATGTTGAGGTCTTTAATCCACTTGGATTTGAGTTTTGTGCAAGGTGACAAATATGGGTCCAATTGCATTTTTTTACACATAGACATCCAGTTAGACCAGCACCATTTGTTGAAGATGCTATCCTTTTTCCATTGAATGGATTTGGCTTCTTTGTCAAAAAATCAAGTGACCATATGTGTGTGGATTCATACCTGGGTCTTCAATTCGATTCCACTGATCAACCAGCCTGTTGCTGTGCCAGTACCATGCTGTTTTAATTACTATTGTTTTATAGTACAGTTTGAGATCAGGTATGGAGATACCTCCACAGCACCTTTTATTGTACAAGAACATTTTTGCTATTCTGGGTTTTTTGTTTTTCCTTATGAAGTTCAGAATTCAACTTTCAATGTCTTTAAAAAATTGTGTAGGTATTTTGATAGGGATTGCATTGAATCTGTAGATTGCTTTTGGTAGGATGGCCATTTTTACTATGTTAATTCTCCCGATCCATGAGTAAGGAAGATCTTTCCATCGTCTCATGTCATCTTCAATCTCCTTCTTCAGAGTTTTGAAATTTTTTTCAAACAAGTCCTCACTTGCTTAGTTAGAGTAACTCTTAGATATTTTTATTGCTTGTCGCTAATGTGAAGGGTGTGGCTTTCCTAATTTCTTCCTCTGCAAGCTTGTCATTTGTGTATAGGAAGGCTACAGACTTTTTTGACTTAATTTTGTATCCAGCCAAATTGCTGAAAGTATTTATCAGCTGTAGGAGTTCTCTGGTGGAATTTTGAGGGTCCCTTATGTACACTATCATATCATCTGCAAATAGGGATAGTTTGACTTCCTCCTTTCCCATTTGGATACCCTTGATCTCCTTTTGTTGTCTTATTCCTCTGGCTAGAATTTCGAGTACTATATTGAAGAGATATGGAGAGAGTGGGCAGCCTTGCCTTGTTCCCGATTTTAGAGGAATTTCCTTGAGTATCTCACCACTTACTTTGATTTTGGCTATTGACTTGCTGTACATAGCCTTTACTATATTGAGGAAAGTGCCTTGTATCCCCAATCTCTCTAAAACTTTAAACACGAATGGGTTTTGGATTTTATCAAATGCTTTCTCTGCATCTAAAGAGATGATCATGTGGTTTTTTATTTTCAGTTTGTTTATATGGTGGATTACATTGATGGATTTCCGTATATTAAACCATCCCTGCATGCCTGGAATGAAGCCTACTTGGTCATGATGAATGATATCCTTTATGTGTTCTTGTATTTGTTTTGAAAGAATTTTATTTAGTATTTTTGCATCGATGTTCATAAGAGAACTTGGTCTGAAATTCTCTTTCTTTGTTGAGTCTTTGTGAGGTTTAGGTATCAACGTGACTATGGCCTCATAGAATGAATTTGGTAATGTTCCATCCAATTCTATGTTTCAGAGTAGCTTGAAGAGTATCGGTATTAGATCGCCTTTGAAGGTCTGGTAGAATTCTGCATTGAAACCATCTGGCCCTGGGCTTTTTTTGTTTGGGAGACTATCAATGATTGCTTCTATTTCTGTAGGGGAAATGGGACTATTTAGCTTGTTTATCTGTTCTTCACTCAACTTTGGCAAGTGAAATTGATCATTTCCCTTAGATCGTCCATTTCCCTTAGATTTTCAAATTTTGTGGCATATATGCCTTCAAAGTAGGATCTTATGATTCTTTGTATTTCTTCAGTGTCTGTTGTTATGCTTCCCTTTTCATTTCTGATTTTGTTGATTTCAATACTGTCTCTCTGCCTTTTAGTTAGTTTGGCTAATGGTCTGTCTATCTTGTTGATTTTCTCAAAGAACCAGCTCTTGGTTTTGTTGATTCTTTGGATTGTTTTCTTAGTTTCTAATTTGTTAATTTCAGTCCTGAGTTTGATTATTTCCAGACATCTACTCCTTTTGGGTGTTTCTGCTTCTTTTTTTTCTAGGGCTTCCAGTTGTGTCGTAAAGATGCTTATGTGCGATGTTTCCAATTTCTTTTTAAAGGCACTTAGTGCTATGAATTTTCCTTTTAACACTGCTTTCAATGTATCCCACAGATTTGGGTATGTTGTTCCCTCATTTTCATTGAATTTCAGAAACTCCTTGATTTCTTTCTTTATTTCTTCCCTGACCCATGTGTCATTTAGCAGAGAGTTGTTTAGTTTCCATATATGTGTAGGCTTTTTGTCGTTTCTGTTGTTGTTGAATTGCAGCCTAAGAGCATGGTGATCTGATAGGATACAAGGTATTATTTCAATCCTCTTGTATCTGTTGAGGCCTGCTTTGTGACCTACGATGTGATCAATTTTGGAGAAGGTTCCTTGGGGTGCAGAGAAAAAGGTGTATTCTTTCTTGTTTGGGTGAAAGGTTCTATAGATATCTGTTAGATCCATTGGACCCATGGCATTGATTAATGATGTTGTTTCTCGGCTTAGTTTCTGTTTCAATGACTTATCCCACAGTGAGAGTGGGGTGTTGAAGTCTCCCACTATTATTGTGTGGGGATCGATGTGTGGTTTAAGTTTTTTTTAGCAGATCTTTTACAAATGTGGGTGCCTTTGTATTGGGAGCCTAGATGTTCAGAATTGTGATGTCATCTTGGTTGACTTTACCTTTGATGAGTATGAAGTGTCCTTCTGCATCCCTTTTGATTAATTTTGGTTGAAAGTCTATCTTGTTTGATATTAAAATGGCTACGCCTGCTTGCTTCTTGTGACCATTTTCTTGGAATATTTTTTTCCAACCTTTTACCCTGAGGTAATGTCTATCATTATGGGTGAGATGTGTTTCTTGAATGCAGAAGAATGTTGGATTTTGTTTATGCACCCATTCAGTTAGTCTGTGTCTTTTTATTGGAGAATTAAGACCATTGATGTTGAGAGATATTAACGACCAGTGACTGTTAAGAGTCTTAATTTTGATGTTGTTTCCAATCGAGTGTTTGTGTAGTTGTGTTTTTGCCATGGTATAGTTACCTATTTCCTGAGTAGTTTTGGTTGTAGTTTGACCCTTTGGGATGGAGTTTTCCTTCTAGTACCTTCTGTAAAGCTGGACTTGTGGATAGGTACTGTTTGAATTTGTTTTGTCATGGAATATTTTGTTTTCTCCATCAATGGTTATTGATAGTTTTGCTGGGTAAAGTAGTCTGGCCTGGCATCTGTGGTCTCTCAGGGTTTGCAGGATCTCTGTCCAGGCTCTTCTGGCTTTTATGGTCTCTGCTGAGAAGTCGGGTGTAATTCTGATAGGTTTGCCATTGAATGTTATTTGGCCCTTTTCCCTTGCAGCTTTTAATATTTTATCTTTGTTCTGTATGTTTTGTGTTTTGATTATTATGTGACGGGCAGTTTTCCTTTTCTGGTCAATTCTATTTGGTGTTCTGTAGGACTCTTGTATGTTTATAGGTATCTTTTTGTTTAAATTGGGGAAATTTTCTTCTATGATTTTGTTGAGAATAGTTTCTGGGCCTTGGAGTCTGATATCTTCTCTTTCTTCAATGCCTATTATCCTCAGATTTCTTCTTTTCCTGGTGTCCTGAATTTCTTGGATGTTTTTTGTCAGGAGTTTTCCCGATTTGGCATTTTCTTTAATGCTTGCTTCAAGATCTGTGATTGTATCTTCTAGACCTGAGATTCGTTCTCTGTCTCTTGGATTCTGTTAGAAAGGCTCACCTCTGTGTTGCTCGCCTTCTTCTCTGAGGTCTCACGTTCTTGTTTTTCTTCTGTCTGTGTGTTTATCATTGAATCCATTTTTGTCTTCAGATCTTGAACTAATTTTTTTATTTCTTTCACCTGATTTTTTGTATATTCCTGAGTTTCTTCCATTGCCTCTTTATAGGTCTTCAGAGCTTGAACCGTTTTATTTCTTTCTTTCTTCTGGTTGTTCACATTTTCCTGAAATTTTTCCAGTTCCACTCTATGTGCTTCTTTTATGTCTCTCACTATTTGGCTGCGTCTTCCTGTATTTGATTACGAATTTTATTTGTTTCCTCCATTAATATGCTCCTTATTAAGGATTTGAGGTCATTTTCTTGTATTTCCATTGTATTTGAGCTCTCTGGGTTGATTTCTTTGGAATAGCTGGAAACTGGAGACGCCATGTTGTTTTGGGTTTTTTTTTTGCATATGCTTTTACGCTGTCCTTTAGACATCTTGCCGGCTTTGTTTTTGTTAGGTAGCTTCCCAAGTTGGATGGAGGGAGTCTGATGATAGAATCACTTGCTTTCTCACGATTTCCTTAAGCTGGAAGCTCTGATGCTTCACTGTTGTGGATGGCAGGAGGTTAGCCCTGTCGTTTTGGGCTCTCACAGCCAGTGATCCTCAGCTCTCCTGTGCTGTGGTTCCTGCAATCGTTCTGAGTCTTTGGATGTGTGTTGGGTCAGGCCAAGGTATCCACTGCCTTCTGGGTTCCCTGCCAAGTCCAGCCAGGGACACTGGACCCGAACCACCGTCCGAGCTCAGCTAGAATCTCAGGGCCTGAACCGTCTGCTGAGCTCAGCTAGGAATTCTGGGCTCAAAATGCACACAGGGTCCAGCCAGAATTTTTGGGCTGGGACTGCGCATCAAGCTCAGCTAGGGGCTTTTGGCCAAACTGTGTGCGGTGGTCAGTTATTGACTCATGCCCGAACCATCCGCCGAGCTCAGCCAGGAATTCTGGATTCAAACTGTATACTGTGTCCAACCAGAGTCTTAGAGCTGGGACTGTGCCAAAAGCTCTACTAGAGACTCTGGGCCCAATCTGTCAGCCAAGCACGGTTAGGGACTCTGGCCCTAAACTGCACGCCAAGCTCCACCCGAGTCTCCAGGGTGGAATTGTGCACCGAGCTCAGCCAGGGACTATGGACCCACACTGCATGCTGAATTCAGCCTGGGACTCCAGGCCTATACTGCATGGATAATCCAGCCAGAGTCTTGGGGCCGCCAAGCCTGTGTGCACAGCTCAGCAAGAATCTCTGGGCCTAATATGCCTGGCAAGTCCAGCTAGGGCCTCTGGGCTGAATTTGCATGCTGACCTCAGCCTGCATCAGTACCCCAAAATTGCCCGCTGAGGAGAGCTAGTGTCTTGGGCAGAACTGCTCGTTGATGTGAGCTAGCACCTCCGGTGGGACTGAGCTCTCCGCCTAGCCTGCGTCACAGCAGGTGAACTGCGGCTGCGCTAAGCTGGTGCCTTCGGTGGGACTGAGCCCTCCGCCCAGCCTGTGTCACAGCACATAAACTGTGGCTGCACTGAGATGGACCTTCGGTGGACCTGAGCCCTCCGCCCAGCCTGCGTCACAGCAGGTGAACTGTGGCTGTGCTGAGCTGTTGCCTTGGGCAGAATTGCTTGCTGCGCTGAACAGCGTCTCCACAGCACTGCGCCCTGAGCTGTACCCGGGAGTCTGGGGCTGAACTGTCCGCCGAGTCCAGTTTGGGTCACAAGGCACCACGCGACCCAAATCCTGTCCAGTGTCCCCTCTCCCGTAGCAACTCCCACCAGCCACCACACTAACCGCCTCCACCAGAAGGCTCTGAAGTGCAAACCTCAGTCGCTGCCGCTGGTGCCGCCAGTGCTGCTAGTGCCGCCGCCGCTGCTCTGATCCGAGAAAATCTGCACTCCTCCCGTGTGCAGGGGCACGCAGGTCCTCCGCACCCTGGTCCTTCCGAACCGTGGAGCACTCCTGCTGCCGTGGTGTCGGGACCTTGGTGTTCCTGGCTCAGAAATCTGTGCAATTCCCTGAATTGTTCACTGGAGCTTCCAAACACGGTCCACACTGCTCGCCGCCATCTGGGATTCTCCTGTCCTTTTATTCTTTATCCTTCTGTCTCTGACACCTAAATTTTGGGATAACAGGCTTGCTTTGAACTTGGTTTTACAGGCATAAGCAATGATGTAATAGGAACAGAAGAGTGCATAGGCTAAAAAATGAAGAAAAGACTGCAATCTAACTAAAAATTTACTTAAGAAAAGAGTGGAAATTTCCAGTGAACATAATTCTCTGTCTGTCCATGGGAAGTCTAATGATACAGCTCCCTCTGCAAGGGATCTGTGCTTATGCAGAAGAAACAAGGAATAACTAAGGACAAAGCTTGCATCCTTCTTTTCTCCAAGGCAGAGAACAGTCATTCTCTTTGGGGAATGTTATAGGAAGCTACTGAGGTCAGGTCAGGTCACTGGCAAAACATAACTCCCTGTAAAAGTTTCAGCAAAGGGATACTGGATAAGAACTGGCAAGGAAAGGTACGGTTATAGATAGAAAATTTATAGCAGTTTTGTATCTGGTCCAGATCCACATGAAGTTGTTGGGATCTTTTGTCCTTCAGATGGCTGGCCTTTGATACAGCATCTTCAAATGATTCCTGGGAAGAAGGGTTGATTCTCTGTGGGCTGGAAGATTACCCTGTGATGCCATGGTGTTTAAGAGACTAGAATAATGAAGGAGAAAATTTCTCTGTTCTTACATCTTTCTTTCCTTCAAGGGATAGGCATGAGTTTTACAGTTGCTTATAATTGCAGGGCATAGATCTGGAACTAGCAGTTTACATATCACAAAGAAATCTTATGCAGCTCTTTTATCACCAAGTTAATGTATCAGGCCATGGTTTTATTGTTCTCTATCACATTCCAGAGATTTTGTAAATTAAGATTTGATAGAGACACTGTTATAAAATGTACTGTATAAACCAAGAGGGAGGACCGAAGATGCAATTAACTAAAATTCTTTCTCAATAATGAAGCTATGGTTGAATAATAATATTTGGAATAAGATAATAGTTGGTATATGCACACTGACCAATAAAGAAATTTATAAAAAATTTGTTTTTTAATACACTCTCAAGATAGAAATTGTATCTATAAAATTTTAAAATCATAGCGTACTAGAACCATATAAAATTGTATTTTTCTTGTACAATTAGAAGAGTTTTAAAATGACCAAGAAGGATACTGCATTGTTAGTGTATATGCTAATAAGATATTGGAATGTAGGCTTTTGGTGGGTGAAAATAGGAAGAGGAGAAGAAAGCCACTGGTTTGAAAGCAAATGGTCTCCATAGGCTCATATATTTGAAAGCATAGTTTGTAGTTGGTGGAACATTTGGGAAGGATTAGGGAGTGTGGCCTTGTTGGAGGTGAGTCAGTGGGGGAGAACTTTGAGAATTCAAAAGCCTGCACATTTCCTAGTTATCCCTTCCTCCGGCTGCCTTGTGGTTGTGTCTCAATATGTAATTTCCTAGCTACTATTCTAGTACCATTCCAACTCCTTCCTTTTAGTCCTCCAAAATCCATTCCCACTTCCCTACCCTAGTGTTTTCCTTTTTCTAAATTCAATAACCCACCAATTCCAGTTTGTGCTGTTCGTATACTGCTAGAGGTGTGGTCATCAACTGGACCATGGTTGACCTACCAGAAGCCATGCCTTTAAAGGAAACTGATTCTCCACTCCTTCATTGCTGGTTGGAATGCAAACTTGTACAACCACTTTGGAGATCTATCTAGTGCTTTCTCAGAAAACTGGGAACAGGGTTTCCTCAAGACCCAGCTACTCCATTCCTTGGAATATACCCAGAAAATGCTCCACCACACAATAAGGACATATGCTCAACCATGTTCATAGCAGCCTTATTCATAATAGCCAGAATCTGGAAACAGCCTAAATGTCTCTCTGTTGAAGAATGGATAAAGGAACTGTGATACATTTACACTATGGAATACTACTCAGCTATTAAAAACAAGGAAATCTTGAAATCTGTGGACAAATGGATGGAACTAGAAATGATTATAATGAATGAGTTAACCTAGAAGCAGAAAGACTCACATGGTATATACTCACTTATAATTGGGCACAAGCCCAAAAGGCATGTCCTATGAAAGTCTTCACTTACCAGGAGATTGGGATAGATGTGAGGACATCCTACTGTGATTCTAGGTAAGGGAAATATAGGAGAAGGGAAATAGAAGGATCCAGAGGGTCCTAGAAACCTACAAGAATAATATCATGATGGGTGGATCAGGGCCCAGAGGTGTCTGCTCAAACTATTGCACTAACCAAGGGCATTACAAGTAGTAAACATTGAATCCCTACTCTGATATATCCAAGGGACAGGACATTCTCCACAGTTATGTGGAGAGTGGGGACTAACTCTGACATGAACTCTGGTGCTCCATATTTGACCACTTCCCTTTGGTGGAGAGGCCTGGTGGCGCTCGGGGAAAGAATAAGCAGGCTACCAAGATGAGATTTGATAGCCTATGACCATATAGTTGGGGAGGAGGTCCCTCTCGGTCATAGACCTAGGGAAGGGAAATAGAGTGAAAGTGAGAAGTAGGGAGGAATGGGAGGATACAAGTGATGGGATAACAATTGAGTTGTTATCTGAATAAATTAAATAAATAAATAATAAAAAAGAAAACTGATTCTCCCGTGTCCAGAGGCTGTTGGCCATCAGTAGCTCCTTAGTTATAGCTGGGGACTCATAAATCTATTTCCTATTTTATACTAGACTGTTGACTGGCATGATATTATGGAGATCTTCTGCAGGCAGCCACAGCTGCTGTAGTTCATCAGTACAGCCCTGTCATGTCCAGAAGATAATTTGCTGTGGTTCTCCCAGAGCTCTGCTCTCACAATATTCTTGCCTTCTTATTTTGGGGGTGGTCCTTGAGCTATAGGGGGAGCAGGGTGATAGATGTCTCACTTGTGACTGAGCATGTCACAGTCCCTTATTTTCTGTGCTTTTACCAGTAGAGAGTTCTGTATTAAGTATCATCACTGTATGAAGAAAGTTCTCTGATGAGGCTTAGACGTCTAATAATCCATGGGTAGAGAGAAACAAATTTAGAGGACAGTTACATACTATGACTATTTGGTAAAATAATGGTAATAAGTTCACTTCTCAGGTCCGAGTTCCTCAAATTTGAGTCCTTTATCCAGATTTATAATACCAGATATGCTTTTCCTTCTCCAGAATGAGCTTCATATCTAATCAGAAAGTAATAGGTTATCCTATAATATTTGTGCCACTACTGTACCCACAGGCATATCTTGGCTACTGGTTCTTACTGAACCTTATAGGATTCTCATATAGGTAAGAATGTTGTTGGCTGCCCACACCTCCAGAAGCCTACAAAGCACTTTCCAGTACTGTGGAAGCTAGACAGTATGGAGGAAGCTTACTGGTCAACAACAATTTGATTTTTCCATGTCCTGGGCAATATGTGCGATTTTAAGCAATAGGGTCTTATCAAGTTCTGGCAGGTAACCAAGAGCAATAAGAAGAGCCAGCATTCTTATCACAAAAACTTGAGGGAAGTATTTCATACTTGCACTGGGCTTTTTATTTGGGAACCAATGGCTTTTGGGTTGAAGATATTTCACTGTGTTTGGTAACACACACACACACACACACACACACACACACACACACACGTAGTTTCTAAAACTGTAAGTTTTCAAATGGCCTTTTCAAATATCTTTAATGTTAGTTACCATCCCTAGACCTTTCCTCTGCTCCACTCTGCTCCTTTCTCTTACTTATACCTCTCACACCATCATTCTCTTTTCTCCCCTGCATAGTACCTGTTTAATACTATCTTCTTTATCTTAACCATTATCAAGACAGACTTATTTCAGAGATTCAGTTCAACATAAATGAATAAATGTAACCCAATACACAAAAAGACTCAAGTATAGAAACCACCCGATAATCTCGTTAGATGCAGAAAAGGCCTTTGATAAAATCCAATGTGCTGTTATGATGGATGTCCTTGGTTTGTGCAGGGCCCCCTGGGTCCAGTCCACCAGTCTCGATAGTCTCCTTGTGGGACTTCTGACACCCTCCCATCTCATCCTTCCTTTCCCCATCTCCTCCATACAATTTGCAGCTCTTAACCAAGAGTCCATCTTTGAGTCTCAGTATTTGTCCTGATACCCTGTGGGGTGGAGTCTCTCAGAGGACATCTATGTTGGGCTAATATCTACTTACAAAAGAGTATATGACATAAATGACATTGTGTAGTTTCTCTATCCATTCTTTGGTTGAGGGTTGTTTCCAGATCTAGGTTGTTTCCAAATTCTGGCTATTATGAATAAGACTGCTATGAACATAGTTGAGCAAATGTCCTTGTTGTACGGTGGAACATCTTTTGAATATATGCCCAGAAGTGGTAGAGCTGGGTCTTTAGGTAGCACAATTACAAATTTTTTGAGAAAGAGCTAGAATGGTGGGTCCTGTTTTCACATCCATTCTATTAGCTTGTGTCTCTTTATTGGGAGTTGAGGCCTTTGATGCTGAGAGATATTAATGACCAGTGGTTATGGTTCCTATTTTGTTTATGTTCGTGGTGTGTTTGTGTGTGTGTGTTTGTGTGTGTGTGTGTGTGTGTGTGTGTGTGTGTGTGTGTTTGTGTCCTTTCTTTTGGTTTTATGGATGTGGGGCTATTTATTTCCTTTGTTTTCCTGGGTAAAGTTAGCCACCTTGGGTTGGAGTTTTCCATCTAGTATCTTCTGTAGGGCTGGATTTGTGGTTAGGTACTCTTTAGACTTGGTTTTGTCATGGAATATCTATGGTGAAAGTTTTGCTGGGTATAGTAGTCTGTATTGGCATTTATGGTCTCTTAGTGTCTGCATGACATCTGTCTAGGCTATTCTGGCTTTCATAGTCTCTGTTGAGAAGTAAGGTGTAGTTCTGATAGGTGACTTGTCTTTTTTTCTCTTGCAGCTTTTAATATTATTTCTTTGTTCTGGTAGTATCAAATGGCCCTGGGAGTTGTTGCCTGTGTTCTTATGATGGCCTCTTCCCATTGTGATGTCTCTGGTATTAGCAGGTTTGGTGGTCTCTCATGCTCACAGGGTTTGGAGGTAGGTATAGATGATGGGGTTTTGGCTTCACACCCTACTCACTTCTGCTGGGCTCACTGTCTCTATTGGTTCCCTATTTATGACCCAGGTAGACCAGGCAGCTGGGGAGCAAGCAGAAAGGTGTCAAAGCAGAGAGCAGCTCCGGTGTGCTCGCATGATTCCTCTGGGCATAGGTCAATGGGACTTTGGTTCTGTGTATGTGTATGTCCAGGGTCCTACAGCAGGCAGTGTCTCTGTTGAGGTCTGTGGCTTATATTATTATTGGAGGACACGAAATGTCCATCATATGTGATGCCATCTGAAGCCATGTTGATATCTATGGACTGAGCTGTTGCATAGGATCATATCTGGATCAGTTGTCCTACTGCAACTGGGGTCCATGTTGAGGTCTGTAGCCCATGTTACCACCAAAGGCCATATAATGTCCATGGTCTGTGTTTCCATTTAAATCTGTTTTGATGTCTGTGGGACATGGTGCTGCCAGGATAATATTAATGTGAGTAGCCTGCATAATGAGAGTGCACTGCCACCTGAGACCATCCCAGGGGCTAGGGGCAGACAGTTCCAGTGCCCCCCGATGAATGCTTCCTGGATGCCAGGCTCTGTTCCTCTTGCCTATCTGAACAGACCTACAAGAATTACACCTGAATTCTTAATGGAGACTCTATATCCAGAAGGGTTTGGGGAGATGTCTTGCAGACCCTAAGAGACCACAGATGTCAAGGCAGTCTGTTATATCCAGGACAAATTTCAAGCACATAGACAGAGAAAACAACACCAAATTAAAAAAATATCTATACACCAACCCAGCCCTACAGAAAATACTAGAAGGAGAACTCCAACCCAATAAGGTCAACTACACCTTGAACACACAGGATATAAATAACTTCACTACAGCAAAACTAAAAGAAGAGAAGCACACAAATATATTACCACCATCAACATACAAATAAAAGGAATTACAATTATTGGTCATTAATATCTCTCAACATGGATGCACTCAACTATTCTATAAAAAGACACAGGCTAACAGAATTGATATAAAATTAGGACCCATCATTATGCATACAAGAAACACACCTCAGCAACAAAGATAGACTTTGCCTTGGGGAAAAATGCTAGAAAAAGGGTTTCCAAGAAAAAGGATGCAAGAAACAAGCTGAAGGAGGCATCTGAATATCTAATAAAATAGACCTTTAACCAAAATCAAAAGAGATTAATTCTCATCAAAGGAAAAATACACCAAGAGTAATAATGAACATCTATGCCCCAAATATAAGGGCACCTACATTTGTAAAAGAAGCATTATTAAATCTTAAGTCACACATAGAACCCCACACATTAATAGTGGGCAACTTCAACACCCCACTTTCACCAATGGGTCTATTATTGAGACAGAAACTTAATAGAGAAACAATGAAACTAACAGATGCCATCAATCCAATAGACCTAATAGATATGTACAGAGCAGTTCACCAAACCACAAAAGAATATGTGTTCTTTTCAGAACCTCAAGGAATCTTTTCCAAAAATTGACCATATAGTCAGTCACAAAACAAGCCTCAACCAATACAAGAAAACTGAAATAGCCCCGTGTATCCTACCAGATCTCCATGGATTAAAGCTGGACTTCAACAACAACAGGAACAACAGAAAGCCTATATTGTCATGAAAACCGAACAACTCAATGATCACTGGGTCAGGGAAGAAATAAAGAAATTAAAGACTTTCTAAAACTCAATGAAAATGAAGGCACAACATACCCAAACATGTGAAACACAATGAAAGTAGTGCTAGGAGAAAAGTTCATAGTGTTGAGTGCTTTCCTAAAGAAATTGGAGAGATCTTATACTAA
Organism: Acomys percivali; assembly: GCA_907169655.1. Taxonomy (NCBI): domain Eukaryota; kingdom Metazoa; phylum Chordata; class Mammalia; order Rodentia; family Muridae; genus Acomys; species Acomys percivali. The sequence continues at coordinate 89,539,511 of OU015743.1, read as the reverse complement.
TGATTTAACAGCTCACCTGAAAGCTCTAAAAAAAGAGGCATACACCACTAAAAGAAATAGATGACAGGAAATAATCAAACTCAGGGTTGAAATCAATAAATTAGAAATAAAGAGAACAATTCAAAGAATCAACAAAACCAAGAGCAGGTTCTTTGAGAAAATCAACAATAGACAAACTCTTAGACAAACTCACCAAAAGGCAGAAAGACAATATCCAAATCAACAAAATAAAAAATGAAAAGGGAGACATAACAACAGACACTGAGGAAATCAAAGAACTGTTAGGTCTTATTTCAAAAGTCTATATGGCATAAAAATTGAAAATCTAAAGGAAATGGACAATTTCTTGATAGATTCCACTTACCAAAGTTGAATCAAGATCAGGTAAATAAGTTAAATACTCCTATAACCATTAAGAAAATAGAAGCAGACATTAAAAAGTCTCCCATCCAAAAGAAATCCCAGGGCCAGGTAGTTTCATTGCAGAATTCTACCACACTTTCAAAGAAGAGCTAATATCAATGCTATTTAAACTATTCCACAAAATAGAAACAGAAGGAACATTGCCAAGCCCATTCTATGAGGAGGCCATAGTGACCCTGATACCTAAACCACACAAAGACTCAACAAAGAAAGAGAATTTCAGACCAAGTTCCTTTATGAACATTGGTACAAAAATATTCAATGAAATACTTGCAAACTGAATCTAAAACCATATAAAAAATTTCATCCCTCATGATCAGGTAGGCTTCATCCCAGGCATGCAAGTGTGGTTCAATATATGGAAATACATCAATGCAATCCACAGTATAAACAAACTGAAAGAAAAAACCCATGTGATCATCTCTGTAGATGCTGAAAAAGCATTTGACAAAAAATACAATGCCTATTCATGTTTAAAATCTTAGAGATATCAGGGATACAAAACATACCTAAATGTAATAAAGGCAATATACAGCAAGTATATATATACAGCCAACATCAAGTTAAATGGAGAGAGAAACTCAATGAAATTTCACTAAAATCAGGATCTAGACAGGCTACTCACTCTCTCGATAACTCTTCAACACTGTACTTGAAGTTCTAGCTAGAGCAATATGACAACAAAAGGCGATCAAGGGGATCCACATCAGAAAGGAGGAAATGAATTATCCCTACTCACAGATATGATAGTGTATATAAGTGACACTCAAAATTCCACCAGAGAACTCTTACAGATGCTAAACACCATCAGCAAAATGGCTGGATACAAAATTAATTTAAAAAAACCAGTAGCCCTCCTGTATACAAATGACAAACAGGCTGAAAGAGAAATTAGAAAGATTACACCCTTCACAAGAGCCACAAATAATATAAAATATCTTGGTGTAACTCTAACCAAGCAAGTCAAAGACCTGTATGATAAGAACTTCAAATCTCTGAAGAAAGAAAATGAAGTAGGTATCAGAAGTTGGAAAATGTTTCATGCTCATGGATCGGTAAGATTAACATAGTAAAAATGGTCATCCTACCAAAAGCAATATACAGATTCAATGCAATCCCCATCAAAATATCAACACAATTCTTTTTTTCTTTTTAAGATTTATTTATTTATTAGTATACAGTATTCTGCCTTCAGGCCAAAAGAGGGCACCAGATCTCACTATAGATGGTTGTGAGCCACCATGTGGTTGCTGGGAATTGACTCAGGACCTTTGGAAGAGCAGCTAGTGCTCTTAACCTCTGAGCCATCTCTCCAGCCCTCAACACAATTCTTTAAAGGCCTGGAAAGCACAACTCTATACTTCATATGGAGAAACAAAACACCCAGAATAGCTAAAAAAATTATATACAGTAAAGATACTTCTCGGGATATCTTCATCCCCTGATTTCAAGTTGTACTGAAGAGCAATAGTAATAAAAACACATGGTTATGGCATAGAAATGGCCTAGTTAATCAATGGAATAAAAAAGAAGGCACTGAAATAAACCCACACAGCTACACAGGAGCCAAAATGTCACAATGGAGAAAATAAAACGTCTTCAACAAATGGTGCTGTTCCAACTGGAGACCTACGACAGAGTAGGTTCCTGGGAGGGTCGGGGTTCATGTTGTGAAGTTTCCAATTAAACAATAAAAATATTAAGAAAAGAATAAAAGACATTTCAACACAGGCAACACACACACACACACACACACACACACACACACACACACACACACACACACACACACTGAGAGAAGGAGGTGGATATGTCAGGAAGTTTAGGTTGTAGAGAAGCCTGAAATAGAATAGCCTTTTTCTCATGTATAATATTATACATTATATAATTATAATATTTGGACAACATGGCTGGTTGATATCCATGGGAGGCCTGCCATTTTCCGAAGAGAAACAGTGGAAGAATAAAGAGAAGGGCTTTTCTTTATTTATAAATAAAAAAGAAACAATAAAGAAAACAATTGGCCCAGCTGCTTTCTGAAATGACTGCACCACTTTGCATCGCTACCGCCACTACCTGAGGATTCCGGTTGCTCCACATTTTCACTAGTGCTTGATATTGTCATAGTAAATGTTTTTGCAGCCAGCCTGCTAGCAGACTAATGGCATCATGCTTGATAGAATTAAATTTCCTTGGTGACTAATAGTATAGAATTTTTTTGAAGAACGACATTTATCATTTACATTTCTTCTTTGGTAAAATACCTCTTTAAAGCATATTATGTTTAATTTTTAGTATTGTCTATATGTTCTGATCCAAACTTATTGGCTAACTTTTACATGTTCTTCAGTATTTGTGGCATAGTAAATTTCTCTTTGAGTTAGCTTTTTAGTTTTGCAAAAATTAATAAACTCATTCATTAAATGGAACTGGTATACTGAATATATTCACAAAAAAAAGAAAGGAAAAAAATAAAAGAAAATGGATCTCTACACAGACTTATGCCCTTTACATAAATGCACTCAAAGTAGATCATAGACATAAGTGTAAAAGACACAGCTATAAAACTCCCAAAATATACTGAAAGAAAATCTAGATGATTTTGGATCTGGCAATATATAGTTTATATAAAACACACAAATCATGATCCAAAAGGAAAAGAAAAGTTGGATTTCATAAAAACTTAAAATATCACTCTGCAAAAGAAACTGTTAAGCAGTTGTTAACTAATTTGAAAGACAAACTACAAGCTGATAATGAAAAATGTATGCGGAATGCATATCATTTAAAGGGCTTGTATCCAAAGTTTATAAATAACCTGTAAACTGCACCAAATTGAAGGAGAAAAAAAAAAGGTCTATTAAAAATGACTGCGTAATCTGCACAGACGCCTCAGTGCAGAAGATGTATAAGGGGAAAATTAGAACATGGAAAGATGCCCAACATCTTTAGTGAAAGAACAAATTAAAACAAAGAGATGATACTGCACGGCTAGAGGCTGGAAGCAAGGCACTTCAGGTCACAGGACCATGGTGACAAAGTAGAAAGATGAACTCCCTCTTGTTTTTGATTGGAATGCCAGATAAGTACTAGATCTGCTTTGGACAACAGCTTGGCAATTTCTTCCAAAAATAAACATGCTTTGATCACTTGATTTAGTAGTATCTTATCCCTGTGTGTTCCTACAAAACCCTAGTTCCCACAAAACACTAGTACTTACAGCAGCTTCCTTCATAATTGAGAACACTTGTAAGCAATCAAGATGTCTTTTGATAGGAGGATGGGTAAACAGACTGGGAGAGAGGCAGGAAATAGCTAGCTGTTTAGGTACTAAAATAGATAAAGGGCTTGGGATATAGCTCTGTGGTAGAGAACGTGTGTGGTGTGTGCAAGGTCCTGGGTTCAATATTCAGTGCCACAGAAAACAATTCGATTGGTTTGCCACAAATCTGTCAGTCTTAGAAACTGAGGATGAACCATAAGTTTAAAGCTAGCCTGAGCTACACAGAAGGATTTATCTTAAAAAAAAAAAAAAGAAGATAAATCAGTTATAAATCATGAAATGACAAGATGGAACTTGAATTGCATATTGCTGAGGGAAAGAAGCCAGTTTTCAAAACGGCCTATTTTATGAGCCCAAAAGTTATGAAAGTTTTGAAAGGGTAAAGGTATGGACAACATAGAAAGGACCAGCGTTTGCAAGAGGTATGACGTTGAAGGGGGTTGGGTGAATAGATGGAATGTGGCATGTTAAGAGCAAAGTAATTATTCTGCTATGTGAGAGAATGTCATTACATATTTGTCAATACTTAAACTGTGCTCTGCATTTTCATTTCCTTACAAAAAATCTACCATTATGTAAAAATACTTTCAATTTTATTTTGAGACAAGGTCTCAGTTTGAGTCTAAATTGTCTTAACTCTCCACGTTACCCAAGCTGGCCTTGAACCTGGCATAATCTTGTTGGCTCAGCCTCTTGAATGCTAGGTTGCAGGTATATAGCACCACATCTAGATCAAAAGCACTATTGATTAAAGACTCTGTAGAGCATTTTGCATTGTGTGATGGCCATGGGTCTATGGAGACCAACGATGGGATTTATAGTTCAGGTATGAAATGTCCCTCAGAGGCTCATGGTCCCTTCTTGGTGGCACTGTTTAGAGACATTGTAGAGCCTTTAGGACCTGGGGCCTATCCAGAAGAAATAGATATGTGCAGATAGCTCTTGGAGGTCTTACCCACTTCTGGATGTTTTCCTAATGAACCAAATTTGGAGAGTGGGTAGTTGCAAAGTCCTGCAACCACAGACCATGTTGCCAATGGCCCAAACTGCATAGATAAAAATTCCACTTACTTATCTATCAGAAAAATTACACTAGAATGCCTATCATGAAAATAAAGTAAACAAAGAACCAGATTCTGTAGAGAATGTTGGAAGAAAGGAATATAAACTAGTCCAGTCATAGTCCAGTCATCTGGAAGACACTTCAAAGTGCAAAAAAAAAAAAAAAAAAAAAAAAAGCAGAACTACCTTTTACAGCTCTTTATGTGCATATGTGTTTATGATGACAGTGTTCTGTAAGCCTATGGCATTAACTTAGCCCATCATAGATAAAAGGATAAAAAAATGTGGAATTTGAGCACAATGCTCAGTATTTGGCTATACACACTATGTATGCCACTGGCAGGGTTGTAGAAAAACCTGGGTCTCATCCCGTAAGGTCAGCCAGATTCTGAGGCAATTGCAGCACTTTTATCTCATAGGAATTTTGGTTCAAAACAGACTTCATAATAGTGTAAGAAAGACCATTTGAGAAGAAAGGAGCAAGTAGGGAGGGAGAGATGAGGCTAGAGATAGTCATGGGATACAGTTGAATTTCATAACAAAATTATCATAATGAAACATTATATCGTTCAATTTATGTACAGTAATTTAAAAAGAGTGCAATCTAAAGGACATTTTGTATTTGCTTTCTCATATCATGTATAATATTTGTTGCTAAGTAATTTTTGAGCCTTTGTAAATATTACTTTCAAATTGCAGATTTAAATTATGTACAGTCTCCTTAGAAGATGTGCCTGGACACAGTGCTCATGTTGTGTGCTCCTGCTACAATTATCAGTTCCAAAAAATTATTTATGCATTCTTGTGGCCTTTGAACAGACATGATTTTGCTTTGTACATTTTTCTGTAATCTTACCTTTGACTTTATATTAAGCTTCTAGGATTTCCAAAACAAAACACTGTAAACTCTGGTACTTAAAAAACAGATTTTCTTCATCATAATTATGGAGGCTTAAATCCAAGATTAAAGGACTAGCAACTGGAGTTTCTTTTGAAGTCTGTTTCTTTGGCCTGCAGATGGCTATTCTCTTGCTTCCTCATATTGTCTTTCTACAACACACACACACATACACACACACACACACACACACACACACACATATTAAGGAGTGGACCCAGGGCTTCTCATGAGTAGACAAATATTTGCCACTGAGCTCTACCCTCATCTCATTCCCCCTTATGTAATATGTAACACCATTTAAATTAATTTTATTATTATTAGATGTATATTATGTATATGTGTGTGCATGTATGTGTGTGAGTGTATGTGTGTGTGTGAGTGAGTTTATGTGTGTATGTGTGTGTGTGTGAGGTTATATGTCTGTCTGTGTGTGTGAATATATGTGTGTGTGTACAAGAGTGCACATGCCAGAGCAATTGGGGTCAGAAGAAAATGATTTGGCATCAACCTTCTCCTTCTCCCGTAGGATACAGGAGTGGAGCTCATTGTTAGGCATCTGCAGCAAGGTTTTTATTCAATGAGCCATCATGCTGGCTCACATTTATGGTTTTGATCTTTGTTAGGTTCATAGGTCAGGCTATTAAGTACATTATGTAACCATTGCCACTATATTTAAAACTTAAGAACAAAACATCCCAAATTGAAATTGTAACTCTTAACTGAAAGGGTCTGGCCTCACTTCTCATCTCTGGGAGTCTCTGTTCCCTTCCTGGTCTTATGAATTTGACTGTTTGATATAGTTTGTATATGTGGAAGCATATACTATATCCTCCTTGAATCTGAAAATTTTCCTTTAACATAATAATTCTAAGACTTAGCTATGCAAGAAGCTCATTCCTTGTTATGGATAATATTGTGACATTGTATTGCTTATTCCTTTTGCTTCCCCATTTACCTGTTGATGGACCCCTGACCTCGGTTATTTATCCCCTTTAAGCAAAGATGCATTCAAGTCCCTGCTGGAATACGCTTGTGTGACCACTCACAAGAGAATGAATGGATGGGTCATAGAGTAACTAGAAAATTCTTTGACAATTGGCACATCATGAATGTGACATTCCTACTGAGTCATACTGAGTTCAGGGCTGGCTCCAGTGTATATGGTTTAATCTCCATCACTTACACGGCCGTGATGCTACTTCCTGGTTAGTTCGTAGTCGGAGCTCCCTGGGTTAGAGCTTTGGTAACTTTCTTGAGGATGGTTGTTACAACAGAAGTTTGTCCAAGCACATTTATGTGATTATTGAGATTTCAGGGTTGAAACCTAAAACTTTTGGTTTGTTTTCTAGCGGTCTTGTGTACCCTTGTTTCTGCTTTATTTCTTTGTTTCTTTCTTGTCTTTTATTTTCATTTTTGCACATATTACAACTTCTTCCTTAAAATATGGCACCTTATGTTTTACAGGACACTCGCCTACTACACTATACCTTCAAGTGACAGTATACTGTGCCATGAATCAGTAAAAATTTCATGATCAGACATTCCTATTTTCTTCCTTCTGACTTTGGGATATGTTTTTACCTTTTACTCATCTTGTAATATTTATCTCATGGTACATGTTTAAAAGTTGTATTAAAATTGCCAATTACATTCCTAAGAAGTATTTATCTTTAATATTTGCCTGCACACAGTGTTTCCAGGGGTTTCCATTCTTTTGTGTGGACACAGACTTCTTACTTCTTTTTTTTCTTTCTGCTATTCTTTGTCTTTCTTATAGCACAGTCATTTTTTGAATTCTTTCAAGTTGTGTATATTGTCTTGTTTTATTTTCTGTTTTAGTTTATCTGAATGGGTGCTTTGCTTTAGTGAACACATGTCTGTGCACCATGCACATGTCTAGTTCCCATGGAGGCCAGAAGAGGGGATCATATCTGCTGGAACTGGAGTTATGGATAATAATGAGCTGCCATGTGGGTGCTGGGAAGTGAACCTGGATCCTTTGGAAGAGCAGCCAGTGCTTTTAATTTCTGAGCCATTTTTATCTAATGTCTTACATACTTATAACACAAAATTAATGACTTTGACATTAATGCACTCCATATTTCTCATTTATATTTTCACCAGTTGTATATGTGGTCCTATAAAGCTTTATACATTGTGTAATAATTGCAGTCACAAAGATCACTTACATCATCAATAACTTTATAACTATATCTCAATCTCTCCTCCTCCTCTCCCTCTTCCTCCTTTTCTTCTTCTTCTTCTTCTTCTTCTTCTTCTTCTTCTTCTTCTTCTT
>OU015743.1:89514199-89531536 GCA_907169655.1 Acomys percivali | reverse complement strand
TAACTGCATTTAGACAAGCAGTTGATAATGTAAGTGAAGGCATTAGAATTTTATGTCCCTGTTACTGTTGAATAGAAATAAAAAGCAATTCATCTGAGTATGTTTAAGTGAGCCATCACTTAAATATACTTTATTTTTATACAGTAAAAATATTTTTATTTATATTTATTTAAACAATAAAATGTTTTACTGTAGTTACATTTCCACCTTTGTACCTGTAGTCAAAGAAAATCTACTAGTATATTTTACTTCTAGTATATTTTCTCTCCTTTTGCATCTATATATAAAGGAAATCTTTATTTTACTCACCTTCTTGTCTTCTTTTAAGCCCCCATTCTTTTTTTTTTTTCTTTGCCAGTTCTCTTTATCATTTTTTATAGTGTACAATTCCAGGGATCTTCCAATCCAAGAAATGGAGATCTAAAGATACCAGGTTGTGAAAGTTTATACTTGGATTGTTACTAATGGAATTCAAGCCTATCTTGTTGACATTAAGCAATACATTGACTTCCACTTTTTCTTTTTTCTTAGCCTTGAGGTGTAACAGAGCTTGGGATACAGCATTTTCTAGACCTTCACTGTAATGCTGAGACAGTGGCCAAAGAAATTATGGTTTTCAGTAATATTAAAAGAGACCTGCCAGTCAGCGTGTGGGGCTCTGGGAAAGAGTGACCTGTCATGGTGTATCACTGGTTTGATGCTTTTGTGTAGCAAATGCTTTCTCATTATGCCCAGAAAGTGCTTATTCAATTTTTAGGAAGTCTGAAGAAGCTATGGCCAACATTTCAACTATTTGTCTATTTGTGCCAAGGCTATACACAGCTTGGGAGCCTCTGGACTGAGCTGGGTGTAGTGCTGCATACCTTGTGATCTCAGCACTGGGGAAGTGGAGGCAAAAGGATTAACTGTTACATTTGATACATAAAAACAAAACAAAACAGACAGACATTCTTGGTGATACATGTCTGTAATCATAGCACTTGGGAGACCTGGGCAGTTTGAGACTATCTTGGACAATATAAGGACACCCTTTTCTAAAATAGAACCTCCAAACAAAAACAACAACATCAAAATAAAAAAACCCATTTCTTATGTCTTGTAGCTATTAATAGATCTCTTAATAATACCTAGCAGTTGTACATAAAACACTCAGAAAATGACAGGTAAGCAACTTCAGCATGTGTAAAATCTTGGCAATAAGTAAGCAGAGACAGAGACAGAGGCAGAGGATGGGTGTTGGCACACTTATGGATGGCTCTTCTTACATATGAGACTCTACAATGGACCAACAGACAAACAAATGAAGCAAGTTGGGGCTGAGGATGCAGCTCCATGATTGAACACTTGCCCATGTTTCCCATGGCCCTGATTTGATTCCTAGAAACACAAAACTGAAGAATAAGTGTCCTAGTGACCAAGCCACTATAAGCATCCACCAATGAAACAATGCATGTATATATAAGTAATTTGGCTGTAACATGCCTGCAGGTCAATGCGAGGCCAAAGTGAAGTATGGACCCAGCAAAGTACACATGGAAAGGAAAATTGCAATAGAAATATAAACTGAAAAGATGTCTGACTAGTGTATGTTTTTGTCAACTTGGTACATGTTAGAGTCATTTAGGGAGAGGGAATCTTAATTGAAAAAAAAAACTGTCCCCCTGTTTGCCTGTGGGCCATTTTCTCAATTAATGATCGATGTGAGACTTAGTTCACTGTGGATCACGCCATTTTTGGGAAGGTGGGGTAGAGTTATATAAGAACAGAGGATCGTATAGAGAAGTGGCACTTCTCCGTGGCTTACACTTCCCATCCTACTTCCAGGTTCTGCCCAGCCTTCCTTCTGTGACGGAATGTGACTTTACAATGTAAACTTATATAGACCCTTCCCTCACCCAGCTGCTTTTGGTCCTGATGTTTTATCACAGAGATTGAAAGTGTAATCCAGACAGGTAGAAACTATAAAATAGAAAATGTATATCACAGTGGAAACAAAAGGTCTGATGATTAAAATAATAAAAATTTTGGGGAAAAAATCACAATCCCCAAAATAGACAACAAAAAAGAAAATATAAACTTACTCAACTTAATTTTGTGTCTGAAATTTTGTTTTCTTTTTTCATTACTAGAGTCTCCTGATTTATGTAAACCATAAACCTCAAAACCTGGGTCTGTTCTTGAATGTCCACCTGCTGGAACTAGTGCAACCAAGGACAGGAGGGTATGAGTCAGCTGAAACCTGCCTTTAAGGCCAGGAACTGACAATATTTCCTCCCATCAAAACTGACAGGGAGCTACAAGTGGCACTGGCATTTGAATGCTTGGGCCAGACAGAAATCCAGTACTTAAAGTAAGTGTCTTGAACAGGAATCTGGGGCCCAGGCTTGTTTTATTATACTTGGCTAGATGTGCTTAGACTATTCTTTTCTTCTTAAGTCCAAGGGATTCATTTTTTTTTTTTTTTTACTTTTAGCAGATTATCTAATTCCCAGAGAAAGAAGTGTGTATTTTGTCTGCAGCTGCCAGATCCCATCAGGTACACTGACATATCTAAGACACAGTCCATGGGCTTTCAGTTGTGTGTATTGTTGTTGAAACAGAATCGCCTTATGTTATCCAGTACGGCCTCAAACTTCAAGTACAGGGGTTACAGACATGTGCCACCATGGAAAGTTAAATAAATAATGAAAGTAAGACTGAGTCCTGCTTTTTCTTGGTCTTTGTGTGTGTGACCGTGAACCTTCTGTCTTTTTCTTTTCCTTCCCTTTGTTTCTTCCTATATTCAACAAATATTTTCTTATTCTTGATCTGACACACATTGTGTAGAAAAAAAAGAATATTCAAGTTCTAGAAGCAGTGTTTTGTTGAGAGAGTAATGGAGTCTTCCTTCTTTGCCTATCACCACTATGAAAGGTTTTGGTAGAATCAGAGTTTCTATGGGTTGTAAACAAAGCAGGCATATACAGTAAAACACAACAAATGTTACGGTGAGAATGGAGGCCCAAGAACATGGGAGGGGACACCCTAGCCGAGAAGAGACAAGGTGGATTCTAGAGTGAGAAGCAAATGGCCGGAGTAAAACATCAGGCATTAGGTCTATATTATTCAAGCCACCGATTGAACAATGGTGCTGAACACTCTGGAGGGTTAGTGGCAATGCACCACATGAGGTTTAGCTACTGGCTTCAGGTTTGCTCGTGTTTAGGAGTAAGATAAATGAAGCTACAATGCAAGATGTCTGACTGTAATGTGAGTTGGATGTGCTAAGTATTTGCTGAGGACAGTTTAGATTTAGGGTGGAGGATGGAGAGATGGATGAAGAGAGGGATGTGAGGAGGTTATGCAAAACACTTGCAACTGGTTTCCCAACCCAGAGGCTGATTCCTGAATAATTTCATTCTAAATAGGCACCACGTTCCTTTGCTTTATACCATGAACTAATGAATGCATCTCTACTTTTCTTCTGTGTACAGTTAAACTTAACCAACCTTTTGTACTCATTCCAGCTTGTCTAAATTGATAGGAGTTGGACTTTCTTAGGAGGTTTTTTCCTAATAAATCCTGTCATTATTTTTGTGAACTTGGGAGGAGGGAAGTGAGGACTATTTTGAGTTAGAAAACCATCTTTAAGTCATTTGTGCTGTTAATTTTACTTCTTCAGGACACAGTTTCTTAAATGATGAAATGTGATCCCAATGAAGATGTAAACACTTGGCAACAGTAACAAGTTTCTGAACATTCCATGACCAAAAATTTATGAAAACCCAAACACATAATGAACCCAAGGTGTTTGTGGTGGTGCTTTGTCACTTTGCAACCCAGGACTTCACTGCAGCTTTGGCTCAAAACACACCATACATGGTTACATGCACATTACCTCCCTCTACACATACATGGCTTTTCTCTGCACATGCCCTGTCTTTGCATATGCCCTGTCTCTGCATGTGCCCTGTCTCTGCACGTGCCATCTCTCTGCACATGCCCTGTCTCTGTACATGCCCTGTCTCTGCACATGCCCCGTCTCTGCACATGCCCCCTCTCTGCACGTGCCCTGTCTCTTGGCACAAGTCTTCTCTCTGCACATGCCTTCTTTCTGCACATGCCCTCTGGCTGGGCAATGCTGTTGAGTGGACAACCTTGAAAGACCTGGGTGCAGACTATTGTGGGTTATGAACCACCGTCTTTGTCCTATACGTGTGAAGTTGTTTGCTATGATAGAAACAGGGTGGCTTAATAATGAAAAATGATGACTGTCCAATATTTTCTTACTGTCATTTCTTAGTTTGTAAGAATCAAATCAATGTATCTTTGAACTGTATTGTGTAAGAATGTTTGATCTTTATCACTGATGCTTGAATTGCTGACTCAAGCTTTGCAAAACCCAAACTAATTAACTAAACTAACTAATAAAAAGGAAATATTAAGTGAACTTTGGCTTGGGATTAGGACAGACTGTTCAATGACTTTTTTTTTCCTTGTGGCTTAAAAAAAAAAAAACTTTTATTGAATGTCTATGATTTACACATCATGCATCAAAATCCCTCTCCTCCCCCCAATAAAATAAAACAGACAAACAAAAAATTTTGTCACAGAAGCTGTAGTGTATCACACAGTATAGCCTTTTGCCTACCTATGTTTACTTTTAAACATTCATTTCTAAGAGTCATGGGTCTGGTTGGAGGCCTACACTATTGTTACTGGATCCTCACTGGGACTGTTGTCAGATATCCCATTGTTGCTGTGTCAAGGAAATTTTTAATCTTTGAATCTGCAGGTCCGGCCCCTTCATGTGTTCCAGCAAGTCATACATGGGGTAGATGTTGGGGTGACAGCAACTCAGAGCCCTGGACCAGAGCCACTCCCTTGTCCTCAGGGCAGGACCCGCTCTCCTGCTCCTGTGTCATCAGGGCATAGCTGGCTCACCCGCTCCCATGTCCTCAGGGCAGGGCCTGCTCTCCCACTCCCATGTCATCAGGGCTGATCCAGCTCACCCGCTCTCATGTCCTCAGGGTGGGCCCGCTCTCCTGCTCCTGTGTCTTCAGGTCAGGGCCAGCTCTCCACCTCCCATGTCCTGGGGTGGGGCCGGTTATACCACTTCCGTGTCCTCAGGGCAGGGCTGGCTCACCAACTCCTGTATCCTCAGGGAAGGGGCCAGCTCTCCATCTCCTGTGTCCTCAAGGCAGTGCCAGCTGTCAGGCTCCCATTTCCCTAGGGATGGCTCACCTGCTCCCACACCCTCAGGGCCAAATCTCCTGTTCTCGTGTCCCCAGGGTCAGCTCTCCTACTTCCACGTCCTCAGGGTCAGCTCTCCTGCTCCTGTTCAATTTGCCAGATTGTTGCTGGCCATCAAAGCCTGGATGGCCTCTTACTCCTCCGGGATCTTGTGGGACATCTAGAAGGTGGCAAGTAGAGGTCCCTCAAAGTCTTCTTTGAGTAGCTCGCAGAAAACATTGATGTTGGCCCAGCTTAGCTTCTTGTCCTGGGGAACTTGTGGCTCTGTTGATTCCACCTCCTGAGTCTCTGGTTCTTTCGTGTGCTCCATCTGCCATGGGTCCCCACCTCGGTGCTGCCCCTAGTATCCACCTCTGCATGATCCAGCTCATGGCACTGAGCATGGACCCGGCCTGTGAGAGGAGGTCTGTGAGGCCTGTGGTGTGGGTGGTGTAGTCCTCAACTTGAGCAGCAATCCTCCTCAAATGCCATCTCCTTGGTGCACACTGCACTAGGCTGAAACCTGAAAGGTGGCCTGGGCGTGGTCTCATGGTCCTGCAGCGGGAGGGCATGGACGATCCACATGACCAGATTTCCTTCTTTCTGGGAAACATCAACACTATGTTTTGGAGCTCTCAGTATGGTTCTTTGGTGGCTGTGCAGTCTCTGCTGTTCCGCAGATCAGACACAGTGTGTGATTGACGCCATGTTGGATGATCTCGGATTGGTTATTTCTAATACATTGCGCTAAGCGTTTCCTCAGAATCAGGGCACTCTTAGGAGTGAATATTTCTGCGTAGCTCTGTAACACAATTGTCCTCCTCAGAATGCATTGAGGTCCTCATCTTTCGAACACCGCGGCCCATGCCCGCGGCTCAGACACATGCCCACCGCCTGTTCAACGACTTTTGAAATGATCTTTTCATATTTATGTTATTTTTCACCATGTGTTATTCAAAGTGCCATTCTCAGCATTTATGTTTATAAAACCAATACATCAGTAACTGAAAAATGTTGAAGGTGCACTACTTCCTGGAGTATTATTCAGCCAAGATTTAATGTTTTATGTAAAACGACAAAACCGCATTTTACTTCATTAGTGCCCAAGTTTGCTTTCATCATTAAGTGGAAATTATATATATGAGAATGGCTATATGGTATGTTTCTTTACGACTCATTTTCAGTAAATGTTTGATTTTTGTGCCTGTTTTATGCACTTGTACAAGTGCAGTCATGACAAAAATTATCAGGCAAAAGAGGTTGAAGTAGAAAAAAATGTATAAAGAGCTCAGATCTAAAGTGGCTACTTTTTTATTTTGTTTTCCTTTGGGATTATTTAACTACAAAGTGAATAAAATTCTCCTTAACATCTTAACATTTACTCTCTTTCCAGGCGACAAAATAATGGATGATAGTTTCTGTATGAATCTCATTGTTTCAGATGTGTGAGGAGATTCTTTAAGTTCTTTTATAAAATGTGTCTCAAATGACCTCCCTCCTTTTGTATTTATATACTCCTGCACACACATATTTATAATATATATGCACCTACAACATGCACATCTCTCAGCTTTCAGATCACTCATATGTGAGAGAGAAGTTACAAAGAAACATGAAATTACAGTTACAAGAAGGCTAGCACCAATGTGAGCCTGATACATGTAGCGCAATACTGGTTCAGAGAGTCAAATTCATGTTAATTACAAAAATCATCTAATCTCTATTATTTTAAGGGCACCTGAAAATAAATACATCACATTCATTTTCATGAACTCAGCTGATACCTGGATGGCATATTTTAAAATTTTCCTTGCAAATCAATGATACACTGTAGGCTCATGTTTGCATTTGTGTACAGATTAATACTATGGGGGTTTCTGGCTCAAACTGAGTATACTGTAAAACACTACTTCCTCCTGTCATTAATCAACAATATAGAAGAGTTTTCTCTAAACTATGATTTAGATGTATGGATCTGGACCTTGTCAGTCATTTTCCAGGTAGCCAAATAATGACAGAGAAAGTTATGCTATTATTCTTTGGTTTTTAGTGACCAGAATGGTCTTAAAACATACAGTGTTGCAGAATTTTCACACATTTTTTATTCCTGTTATTTGTTCACCCAAAGGCTAGGGTTTTTTTCTTTCTGAAGAAATATGTAGAATTCTATCCTATTATAATTAATCTTACCATTGATTTTGTTTAGGTCCTCCCCAATACTGAACTTTATCTGGTCAATAGGTAATTTCTTAATTTTATTTTATGTGGGTGAGTGTATTGTCTCATGCATGTTTGTGTACTATGTGCATGTATGATGTGTGCAGAGGTCAGAAGAGGGCAATGGATCCCTTGGACCTGGAGTTATGGACAGTTGCGAGCAGCATATGGATGCTGGGAACCAAATCCCTCTTCCTGTCAAGAACAACAAGTGCTGTTAACTGCTAAGCCATTTTCCCAGTCCCTGTAAATTATTTTTAATTGTAATGAACATCCTACATTGTTTAGGAGTCACATATGTCACTGCCAATGTCATCAAACTATTCTCCATTTGTATTTGTATAAACTGCAGTTGATGAATACACACACACACACACACACACACACACACACACACACTTTCCAACACATCTAGCTAGTTTTCTGGGAGTATATATTGAATAATTTACTTTTCTTCAAATAACTTGGTACAAGTTCATTGTGATTGAAGTCCCTTAATACAACTGCCTCTATTTCTTTCCTTTTGATTTCTTTTATCTATGACTATGAATTTATTTATTATTTAACTTAATTGATTAATTAAATTTATTGTGCATCAAAATCAAAGGCCTACTTGTGGCCTAGATCCTCACCCCAATAGTAAGTTTTTAACAATATTTAGGATTTGTTCCTGCCAAAAATTATTTTTAAAGACTTCTTGGCTCAGTGGGTAAAGGTCCATGTTACAGACCCTAATTACCTGAGTTTGAAGCACATGGTAGAGGGAAAGAACCATCCTCTGACCACTTGTATGCTGTGGCACACATGCCTTTTCCCCACACAAATAAATCAGTAAGTCAATAAATCAATAAATAAATTAATAAAACAAAAAAAGAACCTTGTTAGCTCTTATACTCGGTTTTCAGGTGGGGTATAGTGGAACACATCATTAATCTCAGCACTCGGGAGGCAGAGGCAGGCAGATCTCGTGAGTTCAAGGCCAGCCTGGTCTACAAAGTGAGTCCAGGACAGCCAAGACTACACAGAGAGACCCTGTCTTGAAAAACCAAAACCAAAACCAAAACCAAAATAAAAAAAACCTCTGTTTTCAGTTTAAAGAGCTAGTGAGTTTTGTTCACAAGTTTACCAAATTTTCATATTAGTCTAAGAGAATTATTTTTGTTTTGATTTCTTTTCCTTTTAAAACTAAGCATACACAGTAGGTGTAACAATGACGTCGTCCCACAAACATTTTGATAATTCTTATAATGAGAAGTATTATTTTGTGGCATTGGATTAGACTTCCTTACTTTCTGTTATTTTTGTAATGTCTCTTTCTGAGCTGTTGATGGGTGTTGAGTCTCTCAGATGAGAGCATATAAATTGCAAACAAAGATAATCCTATTTCCTTTTTTTCCCTAGTAGATCTTCAACTGCTTGAAAAATAGGAACTACACTTGGCATCTTCATTTCCTGATTCCATTAGAGATACCCTTCACACTTCGCAGTGCAAACAATTTGTTACTATAAGTTCTGGGACTTGTGCTGCATACACTATCTTAGGTAATATTTTTTTTTCTTATGTCATTGTTTAAAATAATGAGTCATTTTGATTGCTGCACTTAATGTCGATTCCTCCTTTCAGTCCCAAGGCAAACTTGCTTAATCACTGTGTTTTATATAGTATATCACGCTGCTGCACTGTTTCTTTATATTTTTACAGTCTTACGTGAGGTTGACTTTCAGTTTTATCTTTATGAGGCTCTGGAGAAAAGGCTTCCTTCAGTGCTCTGACCCACTGTAAAAACACAGGAATATGCTGAGACACATGAGAGTCCAGTAGCTCTGCTTCTCCGCCACTTCGGTCTGCATTGAGAGCGAGTTCCACAAAACACATCTGGTGGTCCCTTGTAGTTCACAGTGGCCGTGGGTGTTAATGGGGAATAATTTTCTCTTGCTGGCAGGCCTTAACGTCTGGTTTCTTAGCCACACCTCTGCCAGTCCCTCCCGTGGTTGTCCCACTACAGTCTTCACTGTGTGTAGGCATACTCTACTCTCTCCCATGACTGTCCAACTCCAGTCCTCACTCTTTGCAGGCCTGCTCCAGCCTCTGGTTGTAACTCTTCAGGCTAGATTCTCTATCTAACTCTAGTGAAATATGGGGTAAATGGGAACACACTGCTGTGACTTTTGGTCATGGGAGCTGTGAGATCACCCTGTACCGACACATATTTTATGTTGATATTAGAAGTGCTGCATATGCAGTTACTGTTCTGGGCTCACACTGAATGAAACAATGAAGTCAGCTGAGTAAAATGAATTTTCCTAATGAGAAGGAGGGACATCAAGTTGCTTGAATTACTCTGTAGGTGAGTAGCTGTTGAAGGCTTAAACAATCATCATTAAATTTATTAGTGATAATTAGTATGCTCAGCTTACTCATCATATTCAATTAGCACCTTAATGTATTTGAGAGAATGATCTTTTAGTACAATTAGGAAGTGAAGTGGGAGAAAATTCATTTGAGACTCTCACTTCAAGGACCCTGATAATTTGATGAAATGAAATTTAAACAATTCTCATAAACTTCAAAAATATTTGGCTGATTTATCCACTATAATCATAGCTACTGCTTCCTAGTAGAACTGTTTGTAATAATGGAAATATTCTGATAGTCAGAATACATGGTACCCACAAGGCATATGGGCCAATTTAATGTGGATAGGGTTTAAAAAAACTGAATTTTTAAATTAAATTTGATTTATCAGGCCTATGCAGAAAATACAGACCAAGTTATTCAAATATCTGGAGCTGCCAAACTCAGTTTCCAAAATTCTGTAAGAAATTAAATTATTCTTGGATAATATTTTATAATGCAGTATCTTAAATTTCATCAATCCTTCAAAATTACTACACAACTTGGGACTGATTTTTATTTTGCAGTTGGTACAGTGAAGTCACTGAAAATAGGTGGTTCATATAAATTAACCTGATCATTGAAAATATTACTTTTGGGGTCATTTTAATGTCTAATTTTCTGGACTTTGATTAAAGAATATGGTTGCTTCTATTTTAATGTTGGGGGACTGATTCATAATAGCCTAGGAATGTGCATTTTAATGGTGGTTCTGTGTAAATCTAAATTGTGACTTTTATTTTATGGGACAGAGATGTATGTGATTGTTTTACCTTTACTTTAATTTAGAGCTTGTTTCATTTAACACTATTTACTTAATTTTGAGTGATGTAACAATTGTAAATATTATGGGCACAATGCTATACTTCAGTTGCTGTAGGTATCCATGGTGATTAAGTCAGAGTGATTCATATTCCTCATCTTAACCATATACCATATTTTTGGGGTGATGCCATTTAAAATCCTCTCTTCTGGTCCTTTGACACACACGGTGCATTATTGTTCACTAAATTCACTTCCCAATGAAGAGCACAGCAGACATTCTTCCTATTTACCTGTGACAATCTATGTGTTGAGTGTCCTCTTCCACTGTCTGCCCTTTTGTCTCTAGATTCTCCAGTCTCTGTTAACCATTGTTCTATCCCCAACTTCACTAAGGGAAACATTTTAAATTTTTCATGGGCAAACTTATGCTGTGTTTGGCTTTTTGTATCTGGATAATTTATAATGTTCTCCAGGTCCACTTGTGTTGTAAGAAAAATAGAGCATGATCCTTCTCAGTGGCTGGCAGTATCATACTTTATATATTCATACTACATTTTCTTTCTTCATTCATTCATTGAGGGACATTTAGTTTGATTCTGTATCATTGGCACTTTAAATAGGATGACATAAGCATCGACAGGCTTTGGTTTCCTGTGTATATTCATTTTCGAGTGGGATTTCTGGTCAGTTTTTTCCCTTCTTCTTAAGTTGTCAGAGACTAATGGTGAATACAATTCTGTTATTGATTTTATATTTTCCTTTGTCTTGACTGTACTTTTGCTTTTTGGTTATTGTCTTAGTTAGGGTTTCATTGCTGTGAAGAGATACCATGGCCATAGAAACCCTTATAAAGGAAAGCATTTAATTAGGCTGGATTACCATTTCAGAGGTTAGGCCTATTAATATCATAGTGGGAAGCATGGCAGCATGCAGACAGACATGGTGCTCGAGAAGGAGCTGAGAGTTCTACATCTTGATCTGAAGACAGCAGAGAGGAGTCTGAACTCCACACTGGGCAGAGCTTGAGAATAGGAGACCTCAAAACCTGCCCCCACAGCGACACACTTCCTCCTACAAGGCTGCACGTCCTAATAGTGACACTCTCTATGGACCAAGCATTTAAACACATGCATCTATGGGGGCCAAACCTATTCAAAGCGCGCATTCCATTCCCTGGTACCCATAGACTTGTAGCCATAACATAATTCAAATGCATATAGTTCAACCTTAAAGGTCCCCATAGTCTATCACAGTTTCAACAATGTTTAATATTTCGTCTGAGTTTCATGCAACCTCCTAACTGTAATCCCCTATAATGACAAAACCAAAAGGCAGATCACATTCTTCCAAATCACAGATATATATTACCATTTTAAAATGGAGGGAAGGGAGAATAGTGAGCACATACTGCACCACAGCAAGATCAAAAATCAGCCAGGCAAATACCAAATTCTGCCTTTCCATGTGTGATGTCAAAATGCTCTTCAGATTTCTAACTCCTTTCAGCTTTGTTGACTGCCACATAGTTCTTTCTCCTCACCTGGTTCCACTCCCTGTCAGCAGCTTTCCTTTGTGGGTATCCCATGGCTCTGGTACCTCTACATCTTGGGGTCTTCAAGGCTATCCAGGCTTCACCTTCACAAATTCATGAAATGGTCTTCCTAAGCCTTCACGCAGAAAAATTCCTGCCACATACCTGGCATCAGCAACTTGTCTTAGTCATAGAGGGAGATTCCATAACATCATGTCCTCTCTGGGCCTCCATAAAGGGACACTCCTACCAGACATCTGGCCTCAGTGACTTTCCTTAGTCACAGAGGAAGAGTCTATAAACCCTTCTTCTATTCTTAAATCTAAAGTCAGAACCACGTGGCTAATGCTGCCAAGTTCTGCTGCTTGCTGGGGTTAGAACACAGCTTAATTGTTCAAATATATATTCACCAGCTTTCTGTTTTTAACCATTTCCTTTGCTGCCTAGTCTTGGCTGTCCTGGGACTTGTTCTGTGAATTCAGAGATATGCATGCCTCTGTCTGGTGTATGCTTGGATTAAAAGTGTGTACACCACTCCTGGACCCAAGATTTTCTTTTATTCCTTTTCATTATGGATTTGTGTAAGCATGACCACTATGCCTCAAGATCTAGACTAAAAGCCTATGTCTTCCTGCCAAAAGATCTGGGTCACAGGTGTGCCCTTCATTTCTGGATTGTAGTTCCTTCCAGATAGAGTCAAGTTGACAGCTAGGAATAACCATCACAGACCACTCCTTGTCAACATGACACACGATCATATCTCCTTATGTCCAAAAACAGCACCCAGTACACAATAAGACCTAACAGGATATAACTACCACTGGCACAACTACAAAACACAAACAATAACCAGGTAATAATAGCTCCTAACATGATATAACCATCTCTCATAGAACAATAATGGCATAATAAATTTAAAATAGGTGGTAATGTCCCCTTTTCAACACCATTTTCACAAAATGGAAGCTTAATTGGGTCTGGATTAGATCTTGCCCTGAGGTCTAACCACTTCTTTGATTCTATTTTCTGTCTTTAATATGTTGATCTCCTTCAACACAGAATTTATTGCCATTCCACTTTTTTATTTAATTAATTTATTTAGATTACATCTCAATTATTATCCCATCCCTTGTATCCTCCCGTTCATCCTTCCCTCCTGCTTTTACCCTCTTCCCCTGCCCTATATCTGTGCCTGAGAGGGACCTGCTCCCCCACTAAATAGTCATAGGCTATCAAGTCTCGTCTCAGTAGCCTGCTTATTCTTTTTCTGAGTGCCACCAGGCCTCCCCATCACAGGGAAGTGCTCAACTATGGGGCACCAGAGTTTGCGTCTGAGTCAGTCTCTGTTCTCCACTCAACTGTGGAGAATGTCTTGTCCATTGGCTAGATCTGAGAAGGGTTTCAATGTTTACTGCAAGTATTGTCCTTGCTTGGTGCAGTAGTTTGAGTAGGACCTTTGGGTCCAGATTCCCTGTCCTTATGTTCTTCTTGTAGGTTTCTAGGACCCTATAGATCCTTCTATTTCCCCTTTTTCCCATACTTCTCTCACCTAGAGTCCCAATATGATGTCCTCACAACTATCCCACTTTCTTGGTAAGTGAAGACTATCATGTGACACGCCCCTTGGGCTAGTGTCCAATTATAAGTGAGTATATACCATGTGAGTCTTTCTGCTTCTGGGTTAACTCACTCAGTATGATCATTTCTAGTTCCATCCATTTGTCCACAAACTTTGGAATTTCCTTGCTTTTTTATAGCTGAGTACTATTCCATAGTGTAAATGTACCACAGTTTCTTTATCCATTCTTCTACTGAGGGACGTTTAGGTTATTTCCGGGTTCTGACTATTATGAATAAGGCTGCTATGAACATGGTTGAGGATATGTCCTTGTGTGGTGGAGCATCTTCCAGGTATATTCCAAGGAGTGGAATAGTTGGGTCTTGAGGAAGCCTTATTCTCAGTTTTCTGAGAAAGCGCCAGATAGATTTCCAAAGTGGTTGTACAAGTTTACATTCCCACCAGCAATGAAGGAGTGTTTCCCCTTTCTCCACATCCTCGCCAGCATGTGATGTCACTTGAGTTTTTGATCTTAGCCATTCTGATGGTTGTAAGATGGAATCCCAGAGTCACTTTGATTTGCATTTCCCTGATGACTAAAGACATTGAGCATTTCTTTAAGTGTTTCTCAGCCATTTGATATTCCTCTGTTGAGAATTCTCTGTTTAGTTCCGAACCCCATTTCTCAATTGTGTTATTTGGTTTTGTGGTGTTTAATTTCTTGTGTTCTTTATATACTTTGGATATTAGACCTTTGTCAGATGTAGGGTTGGTGCAGATCTTTTCCCAATATGGTGCACAATGTGGTTTGTGAGCCATGCCCTGCTCACCTGTGCTGGTCCACTCTCTGTGCTCTGCATGGGCCAGGCCCTCCATTTAACTTCTATCATATGAGTTCCAATTGGGCAGATAATAAGATTTGACCCATTGTAATTTTCTGTCTTTCTTGTCTTCCTCCTCCCATTTCTTTTTGTTTCCTTTATTTTGCTATCTTTCCTTCTCCCTACTCCTCTGTCTGTTCTTCTTCAGTCTCTCTCTCTCTCTTCCCACCATTGCCCATTATTTACCTTTTTTATTAATAGATACATTTAATCTATTTATATTTATTAATATATGAGTGTATTTAAAGTTAGTGTTTTGAAATTAATTAACTTTCATGTTTCTACTTTATTGTTTTAAAATTGCTACAGTTGTGTGGCGAGCAGGGACTAACTCTGACATGAGCTCTGGTGCCCCATATTGGATGACCTCCTTTTCATGGGGAGCCCTGGTGGCACTCAAAGAAAGAATAGGTGGACTACCAAGATGAGACTTGTTAGCCTGCGACTATAGAGTGGGGGAGGAGATTCCCCCTTGGACATGGACCTAAGGGAGGGAAATAGGGTGGAGGTGGGAGGATAGGAGGAACGGAAGGATATGAGTGATGGGAGAACAATTGAGCTGTAATCTGAATAAATTAATTTAAAAAATAAAATTAAAGAAAAATAAAATTGCTATCAAGACCAGTGGATTTGGGCTCAGGGGGCCTGCACAAACTAATGCACCAGCGGAGGACATTGCAAGCAGAGAACCTAGACCCCACCCTTGTTCAGATGTAGCCAATGGACAGCTCATTCTCGACATGGAGAATGCAGGGGGAGAGGAGGACTGCCTCTGACATGAACTCTGGTGCCTGAGGTTTGATCACTACCCCTGGGCAGAGAGGTCCTGTGTGAACAAAGAGAAAGGGGATGTAGGATATCCAGATGAGACCTGTTAGGCTGTGGTAAAATGGTGGGGGAGGAGGATCCCACCTGTCAGAGTTTTAGGGGAGGCGAATTGGGCAGAAAGGGGAGGGAGGGTGGGAAAAGGAAGATAAGAGTGAGGGGATAACTGTTGGGATGTAATGTGAATAAATTATAGTAAAAATCACATTTAGGCACCTGGAAAAAATAAAATTGTCTATAGTCAAGGCAGGGCTTGTGCAGTGGGACATGTGCAGATAGCACCACTGCGGAAGCAAGCAAATAAGTTGTGGAGAGATGGAAGAGGAAGGAAAGACTAGTGGTTTGTGCACTATGAAAAGAGGCGGGACTGGATACTATTCTTGCTTCTTGGGAAATGGTGAATTGCACTGTCCATCAACAGAGCCAGCAATAAACACGAGTGCCAGTGGGCCTGTGCCTACTTCCTCTGAGAGCACTGACCACTTGTGAATCTCAAGGACTCCAGAGCTGCATGCTAGCCTAAGAAGAAGAGCAGTGTCTGCAGAGTGGAGACCGACACCTGCCTGGAAATGTCCTGCTGTGTGTACCTCCCATCACTGGCCTATCTGCTAATCTCTCTAGTTGGTTGTGGTGGTTCAATCACAAGACTGGACACCTGTAAGCTGAATTACAGTTTTTCTGTGATGTGTATAATTTGACCAGAGATTTATTTCCTTTGTAATCTTATCATTGGACAAACATTTAAACTTCCTACCTTTCAAAAGATGTTATTGCTGACACAGCACATGGAGACGCCACTAGCCACTGCAATGAGCAAGTATGCCGTGGAGATATGGGTGAGAAAGAGAAATGGAACAGTTTGTACAGTATGGAGAGGTGGGACTGGAGACTAGAGGGTGGTAAGGAACAACTTGATGTGAGTAGCCTTCATTGCTACATGAGGCCATGGTAGAGTCCTGGCCCATGCTGCTGTCCAGGGCCGTGTCTGGTTCCATAGCCCTGAAGCACCAGGGGTCTGCTGTGTTGATGTCCTTTGGCCCATGTTGCCACCAAAGGCCATGGGAATGGCCCTGGTCTGGGCTGCCACTTGGTGCCATGTTACTGTTTGAGGGCTGAGCAGATCTGGCCCCATTCCACACCTGGGCAGGATGGGAGACCTGGCTCCCAAAGATAGAACTCTGGCCCATTCCTTGCTGACTGTGAGCAGGGATGGGCCACACCTCTCCTTGCCAGTACAATAGAGCTGGCCCTGGTGGTATGTATGCCTATGAGTTAGTTGCTCCACCCTCCCCCACCCCCAGCTGCAGCATTCGGGAGAGCTGCCTACACATGAGGGTGAGGTGGCCCTGCCCCTTGCCTGCATAGTGCAGGAGAGCTGGCACTGGTGACGTGGGTGCAGGAGAGCTGGCTGGCAGACCAACTCAGTTAACACTGAGGCCTAGAATTGGCCCAACACAGGGCTTCGAGTTGGCCCACCCCAATATCTACCCCATCTATGAACTGCTGGAGAGCATGAAGGGGACAGTCTGGCAGAACTAAAGCTGCAGGATCACCATGACACAGGGCAACAGCAGCATACCTGAGAGGAATCCAGGTGAGGACTGGTACTGAAAGTGGAGCAGAAGCCAGAGGCCGCTAACCAGACCAATGACTCAGTGCAATAAACATTTGAAGTGGAGTTGTTTGAACAAAAAGGTATACCATACCATGTGACACACTGTGACATGCTGTGACACACTGTGACACACTGTGACCCACTGCAGCTTCCACAGGTATACCATGTGACCCACTGCAGTTTCCACAGGTATACCATGTGACACACCATGACCCACCGCAGCTTCCACAGGTATACCATGTGACACACCGTGACCCACTGCAGCTTCCACAGGTATACCATGTGACACACTGTGACCCACTGCAGCTTCCACAGTTATACCATGTGACACACCGTGAC